>JABWTJ010000028.1:1478114-2678114 GCA_016801875.1 Solanum sitiens
AAAAACCTAAGCAGGAAATCATAAAACAATAATTAAGCCCTCATGAAGTTGTTAAGGGAACTCTCAAGAACACCTTGATCGACGTGGACATGAATTACTACATTCATCGTCTTCCTCTAGTATTCTACACTTCTACTTATTTGGTTGTATTTCAAAGTGAACCTGGGATTCCCCGAAACACTTTTGTACGACATCAAAAGATGAAGTAATTAAGCCCTCATGAAGCGGTCAAGGGAACTCTCAAGAATACCTTGATCAATGTAGACACGAATTGCTCATTCATCATTTCCCCTAATACTCTTGCACTTCAACTTATTTGTGTAATTTCAAAGTGAAACCTGGGAGTTCCCCCAAACACTTCAGCAGGGAATTATAAAACAAAGTAATTAAGCCCTCGTGAAGTGGTCAAGGGAACTCTCAAGAACATTTTGATCGATGTAGACATAAATTGTTGCATTCATCATTTCCCTCTAGTATTCTGCACTTCAACTTATTTGTGTAGTCTTCAAAGTGAACCCGGGAGGCATTAAACAATGAAGTTATTAAGCCCTCATGAGTCATGAAGTGGTTAAGGGAACTCTAGGGAACACCTTGATACATGCAAATATGAATCAATGCATTCATCATTTCCCCTATTACTCTTGCACTTCTACTTGTTTTTGTAATTTTAAGAGTGAATCCGAAAGTGATCCACCAAACACTTCAATAGGCCTCAAACAATACAGTTCAGCCCTCATGAAGTGGTCAATGTAACTCTCAAAACACCTTGATACAGTTTCCCTGAATCATAGCATTCATCATCTACCTCTACTCTTGCACTTTAACTTGTTTGTGTAAATTTCAAAGTTAACCCGGTAGTTCCCCCAAACACTTCAGCAGGGCAGTAAAAGCAAAGAAATTAATCCCTAATCAAGTGTTCAAGGGAACTCTCGAGAACACCTTGATATATAGATATAGGTATGAATCATTGAAAATTCATCATCTTCCATTTATCTTGCACTTCTACTTTTTGTGTAAATTTCAAAGTAAACCCGAGAGTTCCCCCAAACAATTCAGTAGGCATAAAACATCAAAGTAATTAAACCCTCATGAAGTGGTCAAGAGATCTCTCGTGAACACCTTAATAGACTAGAGAACTATTTTTATTCATCATCTCCAACCTAGTACTCTTGCACACACTTGTTTGCTTAATCATGTTACCACATGTACTCCTATTTATATTGTGTTGGTAAGAAAATTCCATGCAAGATGTGAAAGTGGAGTTTGAACTTGGATATGGGGTTACATTTTGTTGAATCTGGCTCCAAATGTGGGTGATATTAAAGTTTAAGAATATTAGAAGAAGAAAAAAGTAATTCCTTCTCCAGACCTTTTCCCTTTCATCCCATATTGTACCTTTTTCCTTTTTTCTTCTCATGTGTTTAAGTTTAAGTGATGGCTTCTCATACCTAAGCTTTTAATTAACTTTGATATTAAATATGTACAAATATAATCAATTGCCATCTTCAAGTTTTTTTTCTTGCATCAATTTGCTGGAAACAATAGATTTATATTCACTGGCTAATTATTCTTGAACTATTTAATAGGACTTCTTCATTTATTTTTTTTATGCGTGTATATTTTCTTTTAAAAAAATAAAAATAAATAAAGAATCATATAACAATTTTTAAAAATACTTTGGCTCTTGTTCGACGGAGGGGTTATATATTTATATGGGGTTATATATTTATAAAGTTATTCTAGATCTTGTCCAATTTGCTTTATGATTGGTAAAATAGAAAGGTATCAAGGTCATAAAATTTAACGCTGAGTCAATCTCATTTGTGCATGGAATGTTTTCCCTTAGCTTTATTTTGGTATAAAGTTTTGCCTTCACTTGGATAAAAATATAGTCCAGGTTCAATATTAAATCTTATAAAGTATACCCTAAGCCTATTGTACCGAGGAGATCTGATAAAGTATTCATACACACATATAATTTATTTGTACTTCAAATATTTTTTTATTCCTATCAAAATATAACTATCGAAGGTGTTTCTTAAGAAATAACACAAAATATGATATGATTAATGACACTAAATATCCAAATAATAATAATAATAATAATAATAATAATGAAATCGCGTAAAAAAATATTGCAAATTAACAAGTCATAATGAAAATGATCATAATATAAAAGTACTAAATCATGCTAAAATAAGTTTAATAACTATTAGTTAAATGACTAAATTTTAAAGGAAATTAAAATTAAATTATGTATTTTAATTGTCTAAACCAATGTAAAACGAAAGAACAAATATTTCATATTAACAATCTAGTCAAAAAAATAACATAATTAGTAAAAAACTCCATACTTAAAAAATATTAGTGAAAATGTCAAAATTTCATTATTTTTAAAAATAGTGTGTATCCCCATTTACTTTCTATTTTACCTAACATTGATTACACCTTTTCCAATTAATTCTCTCTCATATTTAAAAAAAAAAGTTACTTTCTCTCTCTCAGATTTTACTCTTTCAATTATCCGTCATTTTCAAATCCCGACTTTTTCTCTTCCGTCATTTTTTTTCCAGAAATTGAAAAAAAAGCCTTTCTCTTTAAATTTTTTACTATCATTTCTCTCACACAATTTTTTTTCCCCTTTATTCCCTCTCCTCAAATAACTCAAACCTTAATTAATTTGCATAGCTGACAGGTGTTACCTAACCACCACAATGTCTCTTGTGAAACAAAGTGTTTACACACTTCCTTCTACAACAAGTTTCATAGTACATGCATTTCTTCTCAATTATCCACAATTTTGCCTGTCCACCAACATGTTTACACACTTCTTCTTGCAACAAAATGGCCCCGAGCTTCCTTTGGAACGATATATTCTAGGTTCTTGTTACATATTCTAGGCTTCATACTTGTGTTTGTATAATAACATTTGTATTTTTTTATCACAAATTGTTACAAATTGATCTGTAGTCCTTTAAGAACCGTATTTGTATCATTAAATTATGTCTTTCACAATGTAATTATATTTCTTTAAAATCTTGTATCCTTTCTTAAATTGTACTCATTCCAATACGTATATGTGTATTTGTATTCATTAATATTTTCATGTTTGTGTTTGTGTAATGAAATTTGTATTTCTTTTAGATATGCCAAATGGCTTTGTAGTTATTTAAGAAGCATGTTTGTATCCATATACTTATGTAAATTCGTGTTCATTCAGAAAAATCTATATACTTGTATAAATTCGTGTTCATTCAGAAAAGATACAACATTGGGTTGTATATTTTTCAAAAACGTATAATTTTAAAATTCCAACAAAATTTGTATTCTAGTCTAAATATACAAATTCCAATCATAGTAACAATCAAAATTTGTATTTCAAAAGAAAATTATATTTCATGACAAAAAATGTATTTCTTATCAGTTATGTATTTCAAAAATATATTATATCCAATATCTAATTTATAGAACATCAACTAAACAGGATTCCAAATTATTATGTATTCCAAGCATCCAACATAAAAGATCAAAACTATTCAATCATTTACTATTTGTATCCCAAACAAATTACAAAGTAAAAATATATTTTGAACTTAATTGTATTATAAATTATATTAGCTTGAATATATAATTTGTATTACATATATTGTATTTAGATGCAAATGTGTACTCGAAACAGACAAGAAATATAAATTTTGTATCAACATACAAATTCGAAACAGATGACATACAAATTTTAATCTTTTAATTGTTGTATCAAAGCCAAAATGTATTCAGAATAAAATTTTGAATTGTTGTATCCAAAACACTTTGAATTTGAAATAAATCTTTCAAAAAAATTCCAAATTTTGAACAGCAGCAACGCATCCAACAACCTTGGTGTTGTTCAGCACCAATTCAATAGCTTGAAGCCCAACCTCCATTTGTATGCTTATTTGTTTGTAGATCTCCTTTTTTTGGGTAAAAACTTTTATCAATTGTCTTGTGTTCTACGGAGAAGGAGGATCTTCAATAGAGAATTGAAAGTCGTTGATGAAAGATGAGGAAGACGAGAGAATTTGTTGCCTTAGTCTCTTAATCTGTATCAATCTCCTTTTTTCCGGCAAAAACCTTGATCAATTGTCTTGCCTTCTACGAAGAAGGAGTATCATCAATGGAGAAAGTCGTTAATGGATGATGAGGAAGACGAGAGAAGTTGTATCTATTTTAGTCTCCTAATCTGTAAAGTAAGTAATAATATATTTTCAACACTATTTACTTAATTTGAATGATTTTCTCCCCTGATTTTCTCTAATTTGTTATTTTTTTTAGTTGTATTTTATTAAGTTAGATCAAAGAAAAAAAATACATAAATCAACAATATAACAAGTTAAAATATTGACATTTTAAAAAAAAATATTGAAAGTGTGACTAAGTGGTCCTATTAAATACTAAAATATTGATATTTTGAAAATTTTCCCAATATTTCATATTAGTGTTAAATTGATTTTCCTTTTGCATTAGTATTAATTTGATTTTGATTTAATTTTTATTATAATTACCAACATTTATGGATTATAATCTTTATGAATTCAAAATTCTAAGTTTCAAACTTGAAATAATATACTAAAAGATAAAAACTATGGAAAAGTATAAGAAACATTAAAAAGGGAAAATTGTATATAATGACAAACTAATAAATCAAATTAAATGCTATAACCACACTTTAATTTAATTGTACCCTGTAGCAAACTGTTTGTCATTCACCTCTCTCCCTCAAACTCTCGCTCTCCACTCTCCCTCTCTCGCTTGCTCCCTCTCACTTTTATACAAACACAAGTGTATAAAATGTGTTTCTATTTGTATAAAGTTAAAAAAAATTGTATATATACATATTTCGGTCCCCTCTCTCCCCTCTCCCAGATCTCGCTCGTCACCCTCGCCTCTATCGCTTATACGTTTCTGTTTGTATAAAGTGAGAGAAAATTGTATATACACTTGCAAATACATATATCTTCGTCCTATACACTTATAATTATACAATACAAATATTCCTCTGCCCAATTTTCTTTTGTCTTTCTCTCTTTCTCGTTTTATACATACACAAATAATACAATTGATTTGTGTAAACCTGCTTTCTTTTGTATATGTATAGCGAATTATACAATTGGTTTCTTTGTATATGTATAGCGAATTATACAATTGATTTCTTTGTATATGTATAGCGAATTAAACATATTTATGTTTGCTATGGAGCGCAATTATGCAAACTTTGCTATAGCATACAAATATGAATTTGGTGTTTGCTATATGTGAAAATTGTTCTATTAAAAAACTATATCAAAGTAAATATTTTTATGTATAAAATAAATTTTTAAAATTATATATATAATGTCGGGTTTGTTTGGTCTCGGGTTGACTATTTTAAGTAAACCAACCAACTCAAATATAGTTGTGTTTTTTTTCCAATACCAAACCAAGTCAAATCAACCACTAGTCGTATTTTTTTTCGATTTGACTCGATTTGTGATTTGATTCGATTTTCGATTCAATTTTGTACACCCCTACTTGTCCTTGGCTCCCCTCCATTTCGTCAATTGCACATCTAGATGATAGACATGTGTCTTATTTAAATTTTTAAGGTCAAAATTATACTACATTAATAAATATTATAACCATAGTTAAGTCATCCAATTTTGGAAAACTACTTCCTAAATGTGGTAAGAACAAGATATTTTCTATAAATTTTGGTATTCATTGATTTCATTTTATATTTTCTATTTAAACATTAAATTGTACAATATTTAAAGTGAGAATCAATTAAACAATTTTTTTGTGATAATAAATTATGTTCTTGAAATATTTATACGTTGAGAAATGAAATAAAAGAGGTAAATATTATCAATTTAGACAAAATTTAAAAAAAGAAGGGAGGGGGGGGGGGGGTTAAAAATAAAATTAAAAAAAACGAAAAATTATTAGAACTACAAATGTGAAATATCAAAATTACCACACTTTAGTAAGTGGGGAAAGTGTGGCTACGTACTGTGTTTGAAGGGGGGCAAAAAAGTATGTTCCAAAATTTGTTTGTGGGAAATAAAAGAAAATTCTAATATCTTAAATAAAAATATAAAATAAAATCAATGAATATCAAAATTTATCGAAGGCTTAAGTCATACACGGCTCCTTAAAGTTGTCTGCATATTTCATTTAGACATCTTAATTAGGACTATTACCTATTGAGCTCTTAAATTGTTCAAAAACTGTACCCATTAAACAAAAAATGCTGATATGGCCAAAGAAGTGTTTTTCACTTCCTATGGGCGCGTGAAAGTTTTTGAAATGCTATTTTATTTTTATTTTTTCCAAAAAAAACTTACACTTTTTCTTCTTTAATTGACACTTGGCCTTAAAATAAATTAAAATAATATTCTTAAGTCAAAAAAGAAAGAGCACCCCCCCCCCCCTTCAAGTCATCTTGTTCCCCAAATTTAAATTTTCAAACACAACTAAAGAATCTCCATTTTTTTTTTCTATTTCTTTTCAACATTCATAAAAAAAATAAAATTGAATCAAGTAATTAAATTTACAAGAAAAAAAGAGAATGTAGATTTTTGAATATTGGGATAAAAAAGTAAGTCGACGTTTCATCTTCATTTTCGGTCACTTTAGAATAAATATTACAATTCAAATAAAATCGTAAATCCACTAAACTTATCAAAAACAATATCAAATAATTTGCTAAATTAATTTAGGTTCTCTTGATTTCTCCTTATAATTGATTTTTTAAGATGATTAACCATTGGCAAACTTCCTTTATTCATCACTCTTGTACCAACTTTTTGAATATCTTTCTCTATCACGTATTAGGAATGAAAAATAATTTTCGATAAAATTAATTTGGATCCTTTCGATTTTTCTTTGCAATTGATTTTCGAATGAGTAACCATTGACAAACTTCTTCATCACTATTGTATCAATCTCTTAAATATCTTTCTCTCACACATATTAGGAATGCAAATATTTTATTAAAAAAAAAAATCAAATCAGCAATTAGGAAGATTTTTGTTGTTTGAGAAAAAAATTGATGAGAAGAAGATAGGGGGTTGAGTAGGGTGGGGTTAAGTAAAATTGATTGTCATTTCATTTATTTTTATTAACAAATAGATATAAGATTTGTTAAAGTAATTTTCATTCTTTTTAACATAAAAATAATAATCTATAGTTGTTGGGGTCAAGTGACACATGTCATCTTTTAATTAGTCATTTTTGTCACATCATAGCAAGTATATCTCACACACTTTATCTTTTTTACTGATAATCGAAAAAGGTCTAATAGGAACTGATTTGAATAAATAAAAGTGTTCAATGGGTACTAATCTTAGTTGAGATGTCTAAGTGAATTTGCGGACAACTTTAAGGGGCCGTAGATGACTTAAGCCTTTATAGAAATATCTTGTTTTACCATTTAGAGAGTAGCTGATCTCCCGAAAAAATGGAGTAGCTGTTCAAAATTGGCTGACTTAAATATGGTCATAATATTTGTTAAAGTTGACCTTAATAATTTAATAAGACACATGTCTCTCATCTAGATGTCCACTTGACATAATGGAGGGAAGCTAAATTTCCTTTTATGTCATACTAGTTACGAAAACTCTGCACGAGCCTAATATTTATTTATAATTTTACTTTTTTAAGTCATATTAATTAAATAATATTATATCATCTCATTCGATGTAAAATAAATATTATTTATATTGATAAATTTTAGGTGATAGTAATTAAATTATTTTAAATTCTTACTCTAAATTAAATTACAATATGTGTGTACGGGAGTAAACCATCTCTTTTTCTTTGTGAAAATTTAATGTGAAGAGCTCTATTCAAATGTCTATAATTAAAGTATTTTTTTAATCATCGTTGATTTTTTACTCAAAGTGATTACAAAAAAAATTATATGAATACATATAAAACAATACATCTATAATTAAAGAACGTGTGTTTAAAACTAAAAATTTTATCTAAAAGGGCATCATTTTGAAATATTGTACACTAATTAAATTAAAGTAGAATTTAAAAAATAACTTTTAAATTTTTTTTTCAAAAATGCCCTTGCTAAAGTAGACACGTCTTCAGCTTGAAACTGTCTCTTATATAATAAAAGTAAATATACATTTTCCCCTTTTTTTTCCTTTTAAAGCTTGATTTGTGTACGTGTGTTGTGTGTGTGTGTGTGTGTATATATATATATATATAGATATATATATATATATATATATAGATAGATAGATAGATAGATAGATAGATAGATAGTGAGACTTTTATTTATTTCCTAGAATGATAGGGGTTTGACATTATGTCTGTTTGAGGTGACAAATGGACGATTTGAGTTGAAGTTTAAAACATTGAGATTATTGGAGACAATAATGAGTAGTTGATTAGTTAGTTAATGAGTTAGTTAGTTGATTAATTTATTTTTTGTGCTAAGTTAGTTGCATGATTGTTACAGTTGATAATTGCACTGTAGATTATAGCACCATGTTAGTTAATTAGATGTGTATATATAGAGACTTCATCATTCTCATCGTAATCAATTCAGTTGAATGATAAGATTCTAGAGACTTCCAAATTCTCTTCCATAAATCCTTTATAGTATCAGAGCTTTTGCATCAATAATTATTTTATTCTACACTCATAAGTCAATTCAGGAGATTGATTCACTAATAACAATAGAGACGAATGATGTACCAACAGCTTCAACTGCAGTGACAAAAACGATTGAAGCAATTGAGTCGAAGAGGAACCATTCATTTTGTCCTGACAGCATTTTAACCACTATTCAACTCAGCCGAGCAAAAAGCTACTCGTTGTGGAGTACATCCATGATGATCAATCTCAGGACAAAGAGTAAGTTGTGTTTTGTGCTTGGAACATGTGAACGAGGCAATTACGAGCCGGATCTGAAAGAATAGTGGAAGAAATGCAATGCCTTAGTTTTAGCATGGATCATGAACACATTCTCAAAAGAGTTGTTGAGTGGATTGTTTATGCTTCAGATGCTTCAATGGTGTGGACAGATTTGATAAGGTTGATGGATCGAGAATTGCCAGCTTCACTGAGATATTTGTGCAATTCATCAAAGCAATTCTTTAGTTTTAGCCTATTTTACTAAATTGAGATTGATGTGGAATGAATTTGATGCAATTGTGCCACCACCATCATGTAATTGTAATAGAACTAGGTCTTATGTTGATCATGTCCAATATTTGCATTTATTCTCTTTTCTGATGGGGCTGCATGACATAGATAGACATGCACGAAGCCGAATGCTAATGATGAGCCCTTTGCTAAGTGTTGGCAAAACTTATGCTATGATAATCTCAAACGATAGCTAGAGAGTTGCTTCAGAAGAGAGCCAGAGAGTTGCTTCAGGGATGCACATTGGTGAAGATGTGATAGAAGTCACAACATATATGCATGAAGGGAAAATATTGTAGGGACAAAAGAGTTGAGTATAATCCTAGAGAAAATGATGCAAGCAGAGTTGAGTATGACGTTGGGAGAGGAAAGAAGAAAGCGAATTGTAATATTAAATTCTAATTCGTATCTTTTTTCATTTATTTTATTTATCAGTTGTTGTTTTTATGTTTCTCTGTCCATATTGTTTTTTTCAAATAACAAATATATTTATATTCTGTTTTAGAAATTATGTCTATAAAAAGATTTTCTTTATTAGTATCTTTTTTAGTAATTTGTAATAATTCATATTTTATATATAAATTATTTAACTTTTTCTTTATCTTTATGAAAATGAAAAAATAGAACATCATTGTAGATATTATTCAGGATCTTATACAGAAGCACAAATAAAATGGGAAATAAATAGAAAAGAATTATTAGCATTATATAAATGTTTATTAGCATTTGAACCATATATTGTTTACAATAAATTTATTGTAAGAACAGATAACACACAAGTAAAATGGTGGATAACTAGAAAGATAGAGGATTCAGTTACAACAAAAGAAATAAGGAGATTGATATTAAATATATTAAATTTTACATTTACAATTGAGGTAATTAAAACTGACAAAAATATGGTTGCAGATTACCTATCAAGACAAAGGTACACAAACTGAACAAGAAAAAGATATGATGGAAGAGATACTCAAATCCATTACTACACATTGTAATAAAGTGGACAGTATGGACAAAGAGATACAAAAGCTAAAGACTAATGAAGTTAATCTGAAGTCTAAAGCTAAAGATAGTAGTCAGCAGCATGACTATAAAAATGCGGAGCTATGTCGATCGAAAGACAATAAAATTCCAGAGCTAGTAGGAGACGTTGTGAAACTCCG
This sequence comes from Solanum sitiens, assembly GCA_016801875.1. NCBI lineage: Eukaryota > Viridiplantae > Streptophyta > Magnoliopsida > Solanales > Solanaceae > Solanum > Solanum sitiens. The sequence goes on from JABWTJ010000028.1 coordinate 1,488,455, forward strand.
AAAAACCCAAAACAATTTATCTAACATTGCAGGTACAAGTGCAGGTACAGTTGGACAACCTACAAAATCACAATACAAAAATACCAATTTAAATACTATGTTTACAAACCCATTTACTCCAAAAATACAAAGACCAGTTATGACACTACCCCAAGTAAATACCTATGTTGCAAGACTACACCAAGATAAAAAGATATACAACCATTTGTCCCAAACCTACATACAAAATATATATAAAATCCAAACATTCTTAAACCAAAATCCAAGGTCAGTTACAACCACAGACCTAAACCAAGACTATATAACCCAAAAATTACAAGGATATAATAAACTCATTGCCCAGCCAAAAACCAATTCAAATATAGTTAAAACATGTTACCACTATGGCTTACTTAGTACTGTATATACATACGATGGAGAAGAGTTACAAGGAATACCAGAAATACATAAGGCATTTTTAACCTATAAAAGAATTACAAAAGGAGATTTATTTTTCATAAAATTCTACACAGCACCAGCAGAGCTATTATATGATGAGATAAAACCAGTGATCCAAGTTGTGAAGCTAGGATTGACAAGAACTATGTTAATACCAGAAGATATATCAATACAACAAAAAATACCTATAATAGAAATACCAGATTTCTACGCAAATAAAAGAATTATTGGAATCTCTACTATTATCCAAGAATTAGCAGACAATTATTTAAATGGTAATGCTATATGGAGCTATTATGCTAGAGAACAAGTAATGATTAATTCAAATTCAAGGACTGTAAGAGAAGCAGATATGGCAGAAGTACAACAATGGATATTATCATTACTTAGACCAGAAGAAAAACATACTACAAGAGCCTTGAAAAAAGAATTTATTTCTCAAAATTTATTAACCAGATATTGTAAGATAATTAGTCATAAATATCCAGATCATCGTTGTTCAAAATGCAATGGTGAAGAAGTAACAGAGATACCAGATGTACAGCTGGAATAGAAATATGTAAAAAGAAAAAAGAGATACTGCAGAAGATAAACACGTTGCAAGAAGATAAGAAAAAAAGTACAAAGGTGGCAGACAAAGACACAGAGATATGGCAGACATAGAGATAATAAAGAAAAGATTTGTTGAAAAAATTGTAAAAGGAAAAGATAAAAAGATTGTAATTTCTTTTTTGTATCTATATCTTCATCAAGGTTAATTATTTTTTGTACTATGTGAGTTTGCATTTTTATCCCATTTTTGTCTATTTGTATTCCTAGAAATTCTATCTGTGATTTCATAATTTCTGCTTTCTTTTTATTTAAACTTATACCTGATTGTTTAATTATATGTATAAATTTTTCTAATAACCTAATATGTTCATCTTGTGTTCTAGAGAATAATAATATATCATCTATATAAACTATGCAATTTTCTAATTGATTAAAATAGTTATCCATAAAATGTTGATATCTACCTGGTGCATTTTTATATCCAAATGGTAAAACATTCCATTCATAGAAACCTTGTGGTACTGTGAATGCTGTTAGTTGTTTAGATTCTTCTTCTAGTTTTAAATGATAAAATCCTGATTTACAATCAAATTTACTAAAATAGTTATATCCTTGTATCTGTCTTATTTTTAATATCTTATTGGGTATTGGATAATTATAAGTTTTAGTTTTAGCATTTAGATTACGATAATCTATAACCATTCTACTTTTACCGCTTTTTTGTTTACTATGTTTATTTACTATAAATGCTGGACTTGTATGTTTACTATTACTCTCTTGTATGTAATTATTCTTTAATAGTTCATCTATATGCATTTTAAATTCATTTAAATCATCAAAATTATATTTTAATGGTTTTTGCGTTATTATACTATTTTCATCTATTAATTCAAATTTTACTTTTGTCTTATGCTTTTCCCATCCTTCTAATGGATTTTCGCTATATAATAGTTCTAATTGTTCATTTATTATTTTAACCTTATCTATTGTAAATATGATAATTTCTAGTTGGTTTATTTGTTTGCTATTTATGTTTTCCATTTCTTGATTTATTTTTTCACTTCCTTTTATTCATTCTTTTGGTTTTCTTTGTTTATTATTTACTCTTTTTGCTCCTATTTTATATCCACATGGTGTAGTGAACCACCAATGAGTTTTCGTTATAATATGAGGATATAGTTTATCTAAAAATGGCATTCCTAATAACATATGGGGGTTGGAAGCGAAATGAGAGAAAAGAGTGAAGAGAGAAGGGGGCTTATTTTATTTATGAAGGAAAATGCCTCCTTTTATACATAATCCTAACGACTTTTCATCTTTACTAATGGATGATTGGCCTTTACTATTTACACAGTAACTTGACCTATACTATTTACACAGTAACACGTCTTTTACTATTCATGAATAGTAATTCATGAATTATTACAAAACTACAAAACAAAACAAGACAAACTACTTTATATCTTTTCCTTTTACAATTTTTTCAACAAATCTTTTCTTTATTATCTCTATGTCTGCCATATCTCTGTGTCTTTGTCTGTCACCTTTGTACTTTTCTTCTCATCTTCTTGCAACGTGTTTATCTTCTGCAGTATCTCTTTTTTCTTTTTACATATTTCTATTCCAGCTGTACATCTGGTATCTCTGTTACTTCTTCACCATTGCATTTTGAACAACGATGATCTGGATATTTATGACTAATTATCTTACAATATCTGGTTAATAAATTTTGAGAAATAAATTCTTTTTTCAAGGCTCTTGTAGTATGTTTTTCTTCTGGTCTAAGTAATGATAATATCCATTGTTGTACTTCTGCCATATCTGCTTCTCTTACAGTCCTTGAATTTGAATAAATCATTACTTGTTCTCTAGCATAATAGCTCCATATAGCATTACCATTTAAATAATTGTCTGCTAATTCTTGGATAATAGTAGAGATTCCAATAATTCTTTTATTTGCGTAGAAATCTGGTATTTCTATTATAGGTATTTCTGGTTGTATTGATATATCTTCTGGTATTAACATAGTTCTTGTCAATCCTAGCTTCACAACTTGGATCACTGATTTTATCTCATCATATAATATCTCTGCTGGTGCTGTGTAGAATTTTATGAAAAATAAATCTCCTTTTGTAATTCTTTTATAGGTTAAAAATGCCTTATGTATTTCTGGTATTCCTTGTAACTCTTCTCCATCGTATGTATATACAGTACTAAGTAAGCCATAGTGGTAACATGTTTTAACTATATTTGAATTGGTTTTTGGCTGGGCAATGAGTTTATTATATCCTTGTAATTTTTGGGTTATATAGTCTTGGTTTAGGTCTGTGGTTGTAACTGACCTTGGATTTTGGTTTAAGAATGTTTGGATTTTATATATATTTTGTATGTAGGTTTGGGACAAATGGTTGTATATCTTTTTATCTTGGTGTAGGCTTGCTGTATAGGTATTTACTTGGGGTAGTGTCATAACTGGTCTTTGTATTTTTGGAGTAAATGGGTTTGTAAACATAGTATTTAAATTGGTATTTTTGTATTGTGATTTTGTAGGTTGTCCAACTGTACCTGCACTTGTACCTGCAATGTTAGATAAATGGTTTTGGTTTTTTCGGGTTTCCCAACGTCTCCTACTAGCTCTGAAATTTTATTGTCTTCCGATCGACATAGCTCCGCATTTTTATAGTCATGCTGCTGACTACTATCTTTAGCTTTAGACTTCAGATTAACTTCATTAGTCTTTAGCTTTTGTATCTCTTTGTCCATACTGTCCACTTTATTACAAAGTGTAGTAATGGATTTGAGTATCTCTTCCATCATATCTTTTTCTTGTTCAGTTTGTGTACCTTTATCTTGATAGGTAATCTGCAACCATATTTTTGTCAGTTTTAATTACCTCAATTGTAAATGTAAAATTTAATATATTTAATATCAATCTCCTTATTTCTTTTGTTGTAGCTGAATCCTCTATCTTTCTAGTTATCCACCATTTTACTTGTGTGTTATCTGTTCTTACAATAAATTTATTGTAAACAATATATGGTTCAAATGCTAATAAACATTTATATAATGCTAATAATTCTTTTCTATTTATTTCCCATTTTATTTGTGCTTCTGTATAAGATCCTGAATAATATCTACAATGATGTTCTATTTTTTCATTTTCATATTTATATTTTAAAACTCCTCCATAGCTATGATTGCTTGAATCTGTTTCCACAATATAAGTAAATATCTTATTTTCATCAGGAAAATAAAGTTTTGGTAATTTTTTACATAAGTTCTTAATATTTCTTATATGTTCTTTATCTTTTTTATCAAAATAATATTCAACATCTTTTTTAAGTTTTCGATGTAGTGGTTTTAAATATTCTGCTAATTTTGGTATATATTCTCTTACTTGGTTTACTAATCCTAAAAAAGATTGTAATTTCTTTTTTGTATCTATATCTTCATTAAAGTTAATTATTTTTTGTACTATGTGAGTTTGCATTTTTATCCCATTTTTGTCTATTTGTATTCCTAGAAATTCTATCTGTGATTTCATAATTTCTGCTTTCTTTTTATTTAAACTTATACCTGATTGTTTAATTATATGTATAAATTTTTCTAATAACCTAATATGTTCATCTTGTGTTCTAGAGAATAATAATATATCATCTATATAAACTATGCAATTTTCTAATTGATTAAAATAGTTATCCATAAAATGTTGATATCTACCTGGTGCATTTTTATATCCAAATGGTAAAACATTCCATTCATAGAAACCTTGTGGTACTGTGAATGCTGTTAGTTGTTTAGATTCTTCTTCTAGTTTTAAATGATAAAATCCTGATTTACAATCAAATTTACTAAAATAGTTATATCCTTGTATCTGTCTTATTTTTAATATCTTATTTGGTATTGGATAATTATAAGTTTTAGTTTTAGCATTTAGATTACGATAATCTATAACCATTCTACTTTTACCTCTTTTTTGTTCACTATGTTTATTTACTATAAATGCTGGACTTGTATGTTTACTATTACTTTCTTGTATGTAATTATTCTTTAATAGTTCATCTATATGCATTTTAAATTCATTTAAATCATCAAAATTATATTTTAATGGTTTTTGCGTTATTATACTATTTTCATCTATTAATTCAAATTTTACTTTTGTCTTATGCTTTTTCCATCCTTCTAATGGATTTTCGCTATATAATAGTTCTAATTGTTCATTTATTATTTTAACCTTATCTATTGTAAATATGATAATTTCTAGTTGGTTTATTTGTTTGCTATTTATGTTTTCCATTTCTTGATTTATTTTTTCACTTCCTTTTATCCATTCTTTTGGTTTTCTTTGTTTATTATTTACTCTTTTTGCTCCTATTTTATATCCACATGGTGTAGTGAACCACCAATGAGTTTTCGTTATAATATGAGGATATAGTTTATCTAAAAATGGCATTCCTAATAACATATCTTTTGTTGTAAATTCAAAATTATACATTTCTTCTATTATTAAGATTTTATCCCATATTTGTATTTTTATATTTTTTGCTTTATATGTAATCATACTACTTTCATTGTTGAATCCTGTTACTACCATAGGTGTTTTTAATTTTTCCCATTTATCTTCTGGTAAATAATTATATTTACATATATTTGTCTCTGCTCCTGTATCTATCATAGGTGTATAATATCTGTTGTGATATCCTTCTACAATAATTTTTGCAAGTATATATATCTTCATTACTCATTTTGTTCTTTTTATAATTATTTTCTTATTTTGACATGTTATGATTAATTGTTCATCTTCTATTTTATATGGTTTAAATTGATCTAACCATTTTATTCCTAAAGTAATATTTTGATTTCCTTGGTAAATTTTAAATGGTATTAATAATAATATTCCTCCTATAATTATTTCTTTTTCTACTATTTCTTCATTTATAGTTATAATTTCACTAGGTAATCCAGGGCATACATGTCCTGTTTTTATAATTTCTGTATCTAAAACTAATTCTCTAATTATGTAATTATCTTCTTGTCCTGTATTTATTAATATCCTATATCTTTTTTCATTAATTATTCCAGTTATAAAATAATGATTTGGTGTTTCTTCTTCTATATTTAATATTTTAGGAATTTCATATTTTCTTTTGGACGTACTGGCTCTTGATGAAGTAGTTCTATTTAATATATTTTGTATGCTTGAAGTGCTTATTCTTTCTTTTACTATTTCTAAATCTTCTTCCATGTCAATTTCTTTATAACTATAATCATTATTATCTATTATTGTAATTACTTGGTCAAAAGGGTTTTCTATTTTTATTCTATCAATTTTAGTTTTTGCCATTACTTTATGTTTTGTTGTTAATATATATAGGTTTTTACATCTTGCTGTAAATATTTTACTTCCTGGTGCTAATTCTATTCCTGATAATTTCCAATATAATACTAATGATTTATCTATGTTTCTATCTGTTAATGCTATTGAGTAATTTGCACTTATTATAAATTTAAATTTTTGGTATATTAAATTTCCTTTTACCGCACTAATTACACTTTTTTCTATAGGGTGTATTATTCTATCATCTGCTAAATATATTTCAATAGGTGTATCTATTCCTTCTCTAAAACATGCTTTTATTAGTATTTCTGTTCCTCCTAAATGTACATATTTTATAGGTGTTTTAGCTTTTATATCTTGTATTTCTTGATTTATCATTCTTTTGTTTAATATAGGTATTTGTGCTTTTCCTTTTGTATATTTACAATCTACAATATGTTCTTTTTGACTAACTACATAGTATTCTTCTTTTTGTCTTTTAAACCAATTTTTTAAAGTAGGTATTTCAAGTACTTTATCTACGCTTAAATCTAATTCTTTATTTTTTATTTGTTGGAAAATTGTATTATCAAATATAATTTTTTGTTCTACTGATTCTTCATTCTGATATTCTTCTTTAGATATTATTTTTATATCATTTTCAGTCATTATAGTTCTTCATTTATCATTTCATTATTTAATTCCATATTTATTTCTATATCTTCGGATTCAATGTCAGATAATTCATATATACTATCATTTTCACTTAATTCATAATCTATATAATCTATCTGCATATATTTTTCATCATTCATAATTATTTCTGCAATTTGTTTACCTTTTAAATTTTTAGGTAATTTACAATCTCTAGCTAAATGTCCTATCTTTCCACAATTGTAACAAGTACAATCTGATAATTTTCTTTTTGGTCTATATGGTCTTTTTGTTTTATGATTTTTTGCATAATATCTTTTTCTTGGATTTTTATATTTATATCTGGTTTTAGTTTTTCTATAATTTTTATATTTTCTAGGTTTTTTATAATATTTATCTTTACAACCAAATTGTGGTGCTATTTTATTTTTGCAACATGCTAAATTTTTAATTAATACTTTTTCCATTTTTATTTTTTCTTTTTGGGTTTCACATAATTGTATAAACCATTGTTGTAAAAATTTTATTCTAGCTCCTAAAGTATCTGTTATTCCTTCATTATTCCAATCTTTAATTACGTTTGTACTAAATGGTTCTGGTAATTTTGTAAAATATTGTTGTCTTATTTCTTTTGCTTCATCTATATTATACCTTGCTTTGTAATAATATTCTTTAAATGCACATGTATATTCTTCTATGTAACACATATTACATATTGCTAATTTTGACATTAGTTGTCTATTTATTATTTTTTCTTTATTTTGTTCTTTTATTTCTGTAGTCATACCTCCAAATTCATTTCTTATGGCTAATTCATATTTATCTAATATATCTATATTTGTTGTTGATGTTGATCCATCTATTTTTTTATCACTCCTAAGTGTTGCTATACTTTCTGATGGTAAATTTTCTATCCATAATTTTGTTGTTCCTACAAATGTTCTTTCTATATATCCTGGTGTGTCTTTTACTGTTATTTTGTTATCAACTAGCTGTTTAGATATATTTCCTACCCATAATAAAATCACTTTATTTATATCTGTTACACAGTCTAAATCTAAAAAGTTATTTTGTTCAATTATTGGTCTAGGTATCCATTTTTTATGTAATCTACTATTCCATATTGCGTTTGTTCTGTCTGATATTTCATAACTTTCTGTATAATAAGTTGGTGTTGATCTTCTAGGACTATGCCTAGGACTATTATCTGGAGTTTTAACTCTTGATATACTTGGTTTATTTATATCTCCTGTATTTATTTCTAATTTTTTCAGTTTATCTACTTGTTCTAAAATTTCTGTATATGTTTCACTTATATCACTTATTTCTGAATTTTGATCATTCATTGTATCTTGTTCGTTTATTTCATCATTGATTTCATTTATTTCAAGATTTTCATTTTCATTTAATATTTGTTTCATTTTATTTATTTCACTAGTCAATTCAACTTCTTTTTCTTTTTCTTTTTCTTTTTCTATTTGTTTTTCTTTTTGTTTAGTTTCATATAATAATTTTAACTGAGCTAATTCTTTTTCTAATTCACTTATTTTTGTATTTTTTGTTTCTTCTATCTTTTGTACTTCTTGTTTTGCTTGTGATTTTATTTTTTCAATTTCTTTGGCTTTATCTATTTCTTCATTTTCTTTTGTTATTCTTATCATAGCTGTTAAACTATCTTCTAATTTTGCTGTTTCCTTTTCTAACATTAAATATAATTTATCTCCTATTTTTTTATATCTTCTTCCTAAATTTGAGAATATTATTTTTATTATTAGTCCTTCTTGGTTTTCATATGTTTTTTCGTCTACTGCAAATTCTTCTTTATTCATTATATTCATTATTATAACTTATATCATGTTGTAATTTATATTCTAGGCAATTTATTTGTATTTCTAACTCAAATAGAACTTTTCTTTGTATTGATATTACTTTACTACTTACTCCTGCAAATATATTTTCTTCTAATCTTTCTTTTTTAAATTCTAATTCGTATCTTTTTTCATTTATTTTATCTATCAGTTGTTGTTTATATGTTTCTCTGTCCATATTGTTTTTTCAAATAACAAATATATTTATATTCTGTTTTAGAAATTATGTCTATCAAAAGATTTTCTTTATTAGTATCTTTTTTAGTAATTTGTAATAATTCATATTTTATATATAAATTATTTAACTTTTTCTTTATCTTTCTTACTTTTCTTTCTATATTATTATTTACTTTTTTCATTTTTTAAGAAAATATTTTTTCATAATATTCTTTTTTAACTAAATTTAATCTTTGTATTTCTTTAGCATTAGTTTCTATATATTCTAAATATTCTTCTTCTCTAAGATATATATATCTATTTACATTTTCAATTAATAATTTTTCTTCTAGATCTATCTTTTCTTTAGTTTCTTTCCATAATTGCAAATATCTATAATTTATCATTGATCTCTATATAATTCTAGATCATCATATAAATAATCTATATCAAAGTCATCTGAAATAATTAGTTCTGACCAATCATAAATTGTTTCTTCAATTATTTCATATGTTACTAATTTATCATAGATTATTCTTCTTATATCAGCATCAAGATCTTTTAATATATAGAATAATAATATCATGTAATTAACATCATCATTTAATAAATAGGTAGTCATTTTATCATATTTTTGCTAAAATTTTATTCCTTCTAACCTCTTCACAGATTATACTTATTTATTATGTAATAATAATAATTTAATAATCATCTCGTCTAGTCACTACTATGGTTTTTTCTTCAATCAGTTACCCTAACAGCGCCTCAACTCTGTGTACTCCCCTAAACGGCCTTCTCTTTTGCCTACCGGTTTCCACTTTAGGATGGCATAGTCTGGGCTTACCTACTCTCAGAATATTTCCATAGCAAACCTTCTAAAGATGATTATTATAACATTATTAAAGCATAATAAATACTTATAATCAAAAAGAGATTATCAGGAATAAAGCAGTTTAGCTACTCATGAATAAAAATGAGTATACCTGTTCTTGTAGATTTTCCATATCTGATTTGTTTTCCATAACTAATATTTTATTTACTAGCTCTGATACCAATATGGGGGTTGGAAGCGGGATGAGAGAAAAGAGTGAAGAGAGAAGGGGGCTTGTTTTATTTATGAAGGCAAATGCCTCCTTTTATACATAATCCTAACGACCTTAAGATTAGAAGAAAATATATTTGCAGGAGTAAGTAGTAAAGTAATATTAATACAAAGAAAAGTTCTATTTGAGTTAGAAATACAAATAAATTGCCTAGAATATAAATTACAACATAATATAAGTTATAATAATGAATATAATGAATAAAGAAGAATTTGCAGTAGACGAAAAAATATATGAAAACCAAGAAGGACTAATAATAAAAATAATATTCTCAAATTTAGGAAGAAGATATAAAAAAATAGGAGATAAATTATATTTAATGTTAGAAAAGGAAACAGCAAAATTAGAAGATAGTTTAACAGCTATGATAAGAATAACAAAAGAAAATGAAGAAATAGATAAAGCCAAAGAAATTGAAAAAATAAAATCACAAGCAAAACAAGAAGTACAAAAGATAGAAGAAACAAAAAATACAAAAATAAGTGAATTAGAAAAAGAATTAGCTCAGTTAAAATTATTATATGAAACTAAACAAAAAGAAAAACAAATAGAAAAAGAAAAAGAAAAAGAAGTTGAATTGACTAGTGAAATAAATAAAATGAAACAAATATTAAATGAAAATGAAAATCTTGAAATAAATGAAATCAATGATGAAATAAACGAACTAGATACAATGAATGATCAAAATTCAGAAATACGTGATATAAGTGAAACATATACAGAAATTTTAGAACAAGTAGATAAACTGAAAAAAATAGAAATAAATACAGGAGATATAAATAAACCAAGTACATCAAGAGTTAAAACTCCAGATAATAGTCCTAGGCATAGTCCTAGAAGATCAACACCAACTTATTATAGTTCTCAGTGTTTCTATTTTGAATTCTGCATAGGACCTCCCAAATGGAGAGGTGAAGAGGATTGGTAAGAAGATAGAAGGTTTGTATTACTTTTCAAGCCAATTTTCTTCTGGAGAGTCAGCTAATGGGGATAAAAAGGTACTGATACCAAAGGTAAGAGACACCGATTGCGTGTTTTGGCATAGAAGGATGAGTCATCCTTCTATCAAGGTATTGAAACAATTAGCCTTTGGCGAAATAGAGTAGACTCAGTTTTTCAATTAGTATTTATAATACAAATAATGTGTTTGATCTTATTCATCTTGATATATGGTACCATATAGAATTGCTACATATGATGGTTTTAGATTCTTTTTTACAATTGTAGATGATAAGTTAATGATGACTTATCTATCTTTATTGAAATTCAAGAGTGATGTGTTTGTTGTGGTGAAATCTTTTCTTGAATTGGTTAGTCTCAATTTAAAAGGCAAGTGAAGTAGGTAAGGTCTGACAATGGGACCGAATATAACAAAGAATGCAATACATTATTTTCATCTTTAAGGATTATTCATGAAAGTAGTTGCCCACACACTCCACAATAAAATGGAGTGGTGGAAAAAAAGTTGAAACATGTACTAGAGGTTGCAAAGGCACTCAGATTTCAAGGGTCTATTCCTATAAGATTTTTGGGAAAATGTGTTATAGCTGCTTTGTACTTAATAAATAGGATGTCTACTGATGTTTTAAATGGATAGTCTCCTTATCAAATTTTTCACAAAGCCAGACCCAAGCTTAACCATTTGAGAATATCACTACAACAAAAATAACTTTTAGCGGCATTAAATATTGACACTAATAAAGAGTGCTAAAGTTTTTACCAGCATTAGTTAAATGTCATTAGAAGCAATGTCGCTAAAGGCTTTAGGGACATATACAAAAAGTGACAATTGCTGCTAAAAATACATATTTAGCGGCAATTAAGAATCAAATGTCGTTTATGGTCATTTTTTTTGTAGTGTATTAGGTTATTTGTGCTATGCCACTAAGCTGATTAAGTATGATAAGTTTGCTGCTAGAGCTGATGCTTGTGTTATGATGGGATATTCATCTACACGGGAAAGGTATATATTGCACAATATGAATCTCAAGAAGTTTGTAGTAAGCAGGGATGTCACTTTAAGGAATATATATTTCCTTTTGATCCCTGACAATAATATAGTGTTAGGATCTAGATCTCAACACAAGAACTTTTTTGATGAAGAAGATGAGAGATCTAGAGAGAAAGTAGAGAGAGAATTTTGTGGAGAGAGAATTTCGTGTCGTGGTAAAACCCCGTGAGTAAACTTCCACGGCGGTGCGGTATATATATATTAATAAATCAGAGTATTTTTGTTACAGAGAATAAATGGAGAATAAATAGTACAGCCTAAAAAATGGGTAGGGGCGCTGCACCGAACCCCGCCCTTCGGGTGGGGGGCTCCCGCCCCCTATACCCCCCTGGCAACCTCACCGCGGAGGTTGAACCGCTTAAACATTAATATATATGACAGTACATCAAATATTAATCAGGCTCCACAACCTAACAATTCTCCCACTTGGAGACTGATGCAGTCATCCAAAAAAAAATTACATTCTAAAAAAAAAAAATTCTTCATCATCAACATCTTTACCGCACCGCAACATATGTAGCAACAACTACAGAAGACCAACCAAGGTTTTGCATAACCCCAGTTTCCCAACATCAACACATTTCGTCAACATGTCTGCCGGGTTCTTTGCACCCTCTATCTTCTCCAAACACATATCACCATCCTCTACTGCTCTGCGAGTGAAATGGTACCGCCTTCTGATATGCTTTATCTTCGAATGATAGACTGGATTTTTCACCAACTGTATGGCACTCTGGCTATCTGAGTAAAGAATCTTCTCGCTCTGCTTCTTGCCCAATTCCTCCAGATAATCTGCCAGCCATATCATCTCTTTCCCAGCTTCAGCTATTGCCACATACTCAGCTTCAGTAGATGAAAGAGAAACACACTTTTGAAGTCTGGACATCCAGCTCACTGCTGTTCCACCTATGGTGTAAATGTACCCGGATGTGCTCTTGCTCGAGTCAACATCTCCACCAAGATCAGCATCTACAAAACCCTGTAGATTCACCTTGCCTTTGCCAAAACAGAGTGAAGTACTGGATGTACCTCTCATATATCTCAGAAGCCACTTCACGGCTTCCCAATGCTCTTTCCCCGGGTTTGCCATGTACCTGCTAACAACTCCCACTGCATGTGCTATGTCAGGTCTTGTGCAGACCATAGCATACATCAAACTCCCAACTGCTGAAGCATATGGAACAAGTGCCATATGCTCACGCTCCTCGGCTGTCTTGGGTGACTGCTCCTTTGACAATTTAGAGTGATTTGCCAATGGAGTAGTCCTGGGTTTAGCATCATTAACCCTGAATCTGCTCAACACCTTCTCAATGTACAGCTCCTGAGATAGATTTAAAGTGCAAGCAGATCTATCCCGAGAAATCCTCATCCCCAGAATCTGCTTCGCTGGACCCAAATCTTTCATCTCAAATGCTGCAGACAACCTTGTCTTCAGATTGTTAATCTCCATCATACTAGATCCTGCAATCAACATATCATCCACATACAAGAGTAGAAAGACATATGAATCAGTGTATTTCTTGAAGTAACAACACGAATCCTTTTCAGCTTTGCAGAATCCACTCTTGGTCATGAAGGAGTCAAACTTCTTGTACCACTGCCTTGGTGCTTGCTTTAGTCCATACAAGCTCCTGGTGAGCTTGCACACCATGTGTTCCTTGCCTGGAACCACAAATCCTTCCGGTTGCTGCATATAGATCTCTTTGTCCAGATCTCCATGTAAAAACGTTATTTTTACATCCATTTGCTCTAGATGCAAATTCTCTGATGCAACAATACTCAACAGAATTCGAATAGAGGTTAACTTCACAACAGGAGAGAATATTTCAGCATAATCAATACCTTTCCTTTGTGAATATCCTTTAACCACTAGACGAGCCTTGAACCTTCTTTTGCCATCTGGTTCAGTCTTGATTCTGAACACCCACTTGTTCAGCAAAGCTCTCTTCCCTGCAGGTAACTCAGTTAACGCCCATGTGTTGTTCTCCTCAAGTGACCTCATCTCATCATCCATGGCTTGCTCCCACTTGATCGAATCCTCCACCTGTAGGGCCTCATCAAAAGACTCTGGTTCCCCCTCATCAGTCAGCAATAGATAGTGCAATGAAGGTGAATACCTATCTGGTGCCCTGATGGTTCTGGATGATCTCCTTAACACCTGCTCAGGTGTAGCATGCTCCACTTCAGATTCTTCAGTAAGAGTTGGTTGAGTATCTGCTTCGACATCTTTGGGGTTACTCTTCTCCAACTCAACCTCAACTCCCACTTGCTTTGCAATCTCAAGAACCTTCTGCTCTCTGTCTTTGTACAGGACAGACTCATCAAACGTCACGTCACAATGTCTCAGGATCTTTCTGTTCTTGTCATCCCAAAACCTGTAACCAAACAAATCAGAACCATAGCCTATGAAGTAACACTTCACAACCTTGGCATCAAGCTTGTCTCTCTTTTCTGGATCAACATGAACATAAGCAGTGCAACCAAAAGTCCTCAAGTGTGAGTACTTGAGTTCTTTTCCTGTCCACACCTTCTCTGGAATCTTGAACCCTAAAGGAACTGATGGTCCCCTGTTGATCAAGTATGCAGCTGTGCTCACAGCATCCGCCCAAAATGTTTTGGGCAGCCCACAGTGTATCCTCATACTCCTCGCACGCTCATTCAATGTTCTGTTCATCCTCTCAGCAATTCCATTCTGCCTTGCCTTACCAGGAACTGTTCTCATCAATCTGATTCCCTCAGCTGCACAGAATGCCTTGAACTCTGATTTGTCATACTCTCCTCCATTATCAGACCTTAGGCATTTGACTTTCAGACCGGTCTAATTCTCAACTTCAGCTTTCCACTTCTTGAAGGTTGCAAACACATCTGACTTATGCTTCAAGAAGTAAACCCATACCTTCCTGCTGTAGTCATCAATGAAGGTAACATAGAATCTGGATCCTCCAAGTGATGATACTGGAGATGGTCCCCAAACATCTGTATGGACCATTTCCAACCGCACTTTCTTTGGCTCTCTAGGAGTCTTTGTGAAGCTTACTCTTTTCTGCTTGCCCATAACACAGCTCTCGCAAAGACCCATATCAACAGACTTCAGACCCTCTAATGCTCCTTTTGCAACCAACATCTTCATTCCTTTAGCACTCATGTGTCCAAGTCTGTTGTGCCACAGACATGAACCGGAAGCACCTTCAGCAACAGCGGCCATGTTAATACACCCTTCAGTGGTGTACAAGGTTCCAGATTTGGTGCCACGAGTTTACTACTATAGCACCTTTCACAATCTTCCACGAACCTTTCCCAAACTCTGCTGCATATCCCGTGCTATCTAACTGACCAACAGAGATCAGATTTTTCTTGAGGCCAGGAATATATCTGACATCCTCCAATGTCCACTGGTTTCCCGAGGTGGTCTTTATGCAAACATTCCCCTTTCCTTCAATCTCTAAGGCTTTATTGTCAGCAAGATATACCTTTCCAAAATTTCCAGATTTGAAATTTTGGAACAACTCCTTGCTTGGAGACGAATGAAAAGATGCACCAGAATCCAAAATCCACGATTCAACCGGGCTGTTCACACTAAGGATTAGAGCATCCCCAATGTCCTCTGCTGAATTTACAGAATCATTGTCATCTCCAAATTTCTGATTCTGTTTCTTCTTTGGCTTTGTACAGTTCGTCCGAAAGTGCCCCTTTTCTCCATAGTTCCAACAAGTCACGTTAGATCTGTTTGGGGATTTTCCTCGATTCTTTGATTTAGATCGACCATGTTGATTTTGGCCTTTCGTCTTACTTCTCCCCCTTCGGTCAACGCTGAGAGCACTGCCGGATGAATCTCCCACTTCTCATTTGCGAATACTTTCGCTAAGAACAACATCACGGATTTCATCAAACTTCAGTTTCTCAGATCCACGGGAACTACTAATCGCAGCAACAACAGTGTCCCAAGACTCGGGCAAAGATGACATCAAAATCAACTCCTTAATTTCATCTTCGAAATTAATATCCACGGAATTGAGTTGACTCACAATCATATTAAACTCATTTATATGATTAAAAACAGATCCATTCTCAGACATCTGTAAATTGAACAATCTATGCATCAAATATACCTTGTTCATCGCCGATGGTTTTTCATACATGTTTGACAGTGCCTTCAACAGACCGGACGTGGTTTTCTCCTTCACGATGTTGAACGCCACGTTTCTCGATAAAGTCAACCGGATCAACCCAAGCGCTTGGCGATCCTTGAGCTTCCACTTCTCCTCCGTCATGGATTCCGGCATCACCCCGGTCAACGGTTCGTGAAGACCTTTCTGGTACAGATAATCTTCGATCTGCATCTTCCAGAAACTGAAATCGGATCCATCAAACTTCACGATTCCAAGCTTCGAACTATCCATCTTCAGTGATCGTGTTGAATCAACCTTGCTCTGATACCAGTTGTTAGGATCTAGATTCAACACAAGAACCTTTTTGATGAAGAAGATGAGAGATCTAGAGAGAAAGTAGAGAGAGAATTTTGTGGAGAGAGAATTTCGTGTCGTGGTAAAACCCCGTGAGTAAACTTCCACGGCGGTGCGGTATATATATATTAATAAATCAGAGTATTTTTGTTACAGAGAATAAATGGAGAATAAATAGTACAGCCTAAAAAATGGGTAGGGGCGCTGCACCGAACCCCGCCCTTCGGGTGGGGGGCTCCCGCCCCCCATACCCCCCCGGCAACCTCACCGCGGAGGTTGAACCGCGTAAACATTAATATATATGACAGTACATCAAATATTAATCAGGCTCCACAACCTAACATATAGAACATGCAGTTCAACAACAAAACTTTGAACCAGTTCCATTAGTGGTTCCAGAGAGCACATAAATTGATGTAGACCATGGTGAACAAGGTATTTAGAATGTTACAACACACAAAACTTCTATAAAAGTGTCTCGTCCACCTATTTGGATGAAAGATTATGTTGCTCACATGAATATTCTCCATATCCATATTCATTGCTAATTACATGACATATGGTAAGTTGTCTCCTACATATCAAGCATAATTGAGTGATATATTTGTTGACACGAAACCTAGAACTTATAAATTAGAGACTGTTAAAGATCACAGATGGGTGGAGTCCATGAAACAAAAAATTAGTGCATTGGAGGATAATGGGACTTGGAGTGTCATGCAACTTGCAACTTCTACCAGGTAAAAAGACTATAGGATGTAGGTGGGTGTTTAAGATCAAGTATAAAGCAAATGGACATGTTAACAGGTTCAAATCTAGGCTTGTAGCTACAGGCTATAGCCAAACTGAATGAATTGACTATTAGGAGATTTTTTCTCCTGTAGTCAAAATGGTGACTATAAGATTTATTAGTTCTATTGAGACAGCTGAAAATTGGATAATATAGCAAATGGATGTCTCTAATATTTTTTTGCAAGAAGACTTAGTTGAAGAAGTGTACATAAAATTGCCCAAAGGTTTTACTAGACAAGGGGAGCAACAAGTTTGCAGATTTGTTAAGTGCTTATATGGATTTAAGAAGGCTTCAAAAGAATGGAATGTCAAGTTGATGCACTAACCAACTCAGGATACTTGCAGAGTCCACTAAATTATTCTCTATTCACTAAAAGGAGAGACACTAGTGATTGTGCTAGTTTATGTAGATGATTTATTGTTCACAGGAAATGACTATAAGTTAATAGAGGAGACTACACAAGTTCTACATCACTATTTTAAGATTAAGGATTTAGGTGAGCTGAAATATTTCCTAGACATAGATTTTTTCCGATCAGCAAAGGGAATTGTTATGAACCAGAGGAAATATGCATTAGAGTTAATTAGTGATGCAGGTCTAACTGGAGCTAAATCTTCTTCAACACCATTAGAGGGTAATATAAAACTCACAAGTGCAGAGTTTAATGCCAATGATGATGACTTATTTGTAGATAGACATGGGCAAACATCAAAGGATGATTAGAAGTTGCTCTATCTCACCAACACTAGACCTGATATATCTTTCTTAATTTAATACTTAACTCAGTTTATGCAAAAGTCCAAAGTGTCTCACTGGAATGCAGTCTTAGGGTGGTAAGATATATCAAGGTTGAGTCAGGGTTAGGACTGATTATGAGTTCAGGAAAACACTCACAACTCAATGGATTTTGTGATGCAAATTGAGTTGCTTGCCCTAGTACTGAAGATTTGTTATGGAGAGTCACTAATTTCAGAATTCAAAAAGCAAAACATTGTTTTTAAAAGCTCTGCAGAGGCAGAGTACAGAAGTTTGGCAGAGTACAGAAGTTTGGCCGCACTAACGATTGAGGTAGTTTGGGTAACTAATTTGTTAAAGGAACTAGGCTCCAAAATAAATTGTCATGTCAACATTCATTGTGATAGCAAAGCTTCTATATAAGCAACAACAAATTTTGTATTTTATGAACTAACAAAATACATCGAGATCGATTTTTAATTTATCCGAGAAAGAATACAATAAGGTCTGATTAGAACAATCTACGTCAATACCAAAGATCAACAAGTTGATTTGCTAACAAAAGCTTTGGGAAGGTCACAACATGATTTTTTGCTTTCCAAGCTAGGTATCTTGAATGTGTTCAATACATCTAGCTTGAGGGAGAGTATTGGAGACAATAATGAGTTAGTTGATTAGTTAATTAGTGAGTTAGTTGATTAGTTAGTTGATTAATTTATTTTTTCTGTTAAGTTAGTTACATGATTGTTACGGTGGATAATTGTACAGTAAATAATAGCACCATGTTAGTTGATTATCTGTGTATATATAGAAACTTCATCATTCTCATTGTAATCAATTCAGTTGAATGATAAAATTCTAGAAACTTTTAGATTCTCTTTCAAAAATCCTTTTGAGATGAACTGAATTAATAAACGGATCAATGTTCTATCTTGTTTAGAAGTTGACTTGAGCTACAATAAGTTGGATCAAAATAAGCGAAATAATAGTTATAACCTAGCTCGCCAAATTTTTTCTTTATTTTGTGGAGGTATGTAATAACATTTTCAACCAAATATTTTCAGATAAATGATCATAGATATTACAAAAAATTTATTACTTTTATACAAACTAATCCTACGTATCAAGATAATTAAGCATAGTTATCTAAACTAAAGAAGGAAAGCTTGAGAAAAATGTTTCTGTTTATTTACATGGCAAATTATTAACAATAAATAAAAAACTTTGGAGGCTTAAGTTTGTGCTATGTATTTACCTGATTACCTCCTCACATTATAAAGAATTACAACATCTTTTATTTTGTTTTTTTCATAATAATTATTACTTTCACCGTTTTAAAAAGAATGATCTCCTTTCCTTTTTAGTCTGTTTCAAAAAGAATGACCTATTTCTTGTTTTGGTAACATTTTAAGATCAGCTTTCTACGTGGCATGTTTAAGGCCACAAGATCAACGCGCAATTTTGTACATTTAACCTAACTTTAATTTAGTACCACAAGATACAAAAATCTTCTTTATACTCTTAAACTTCGTGCCAAGTCAAACCAGGTAATTCTTTGTGAAACAGAGGGAGTAATTTTTTCCCCATGTCTAGGATGTTGATGCACTCCATTGTTTTCCAGACGTCACTCGACATGAGAAAGAAAATAATTAATAACATCACTTTCTAATCATTTAAAATTTATTAAAGATAAATTTATAAAATAATTCGGATCATATTAAATTCATAAATATATTAATCCAAATAAATATTGTGGATTAATATAATTAACAAATTATGTAAGTCCAATAAATATGTATTTAATTGAACTTCAAATTAACTGATTTGGCTACAATATATTAGCCAGTTTGCTAAGTCCAATGTCATCTCGTCTTAGAGGTCCATTTTGGTGTCACGTGGCAAATGACGTGGCATGTCAAATCAAACAAAAAAGTCAATATAGATCATGTCATATGTCAAAACGACCAGTCACTTCATAAAAAGTTCATATGTCGTGTAGCTTAAATCTGATTGTACCGAAGGGAAATTACCTATTCATATCACAACTCGTCTAGTCCACAACTATAAATAGGGGTCCTCATAATTCGAAAAAAGGACAAAAAATACTAAGAAGAAGCTAGAGAAATCTTGTAGGAAAAAAAATCCGCATATTTCTCTACAAGGTACAAGTTCAAAATTCAAGCATTCAAGTTAAAGAACGATCAAATCAAGTCCACAGAATTCAAGATCAAACTCGAAGCCTTTGAAATAAAATAAAAGTTAAGATCAAGATAATGGTCAAGTTAAAGTTCATCTAAGATTCAAGAACAAGCTCCAAAATCCTTTGAATTCAAGATCAAAATCATCAAATTCAAGTCCATATCAAGTTCATCAAATCCACAAAATTAAGTTCAAGTTCATCGAAGATTCAAGAACAAGATCCAAAGCCCTTGAATCCAAGAATAAGTTCAAGAACAAAATCAAGATCAAGTCAAGAACAAATTCAAGATCAAACACAAGAACCCTTGAATTATATATGAAAAGACGAATAAGAGGAGTAATAGATATTGTAACACTCGTACGTGTATTGTCGCATACTATGTGATTGAATTGTTTTACTATGTGTTTTTTATGCATGTTTGGTATTAGTCTAGGATATATAGACTTGTGTTGCCTTTGACTTGTGAACCATGTGACTTTGGTATATCTCTGATGTCGTTCGGGAGGACTAAGTCCTTGTATACTGGAATAGCTTGGTTTTGATAGTATGAGTCTTAATTAGTTTAGGTATTTGCGCAACTTGTTGGTCGTTATGTCTTCTCTCCCTACTTCTGCGACTCTGATGTGTTACCAGAGATTATGTACTTTCTTGGGATTGGAGTACTTCAGGCTTTGAGTTTTTTCTTTGTGATATCTTTGAGTGGAGGTCGATCCACAGGGGCTTGGAGCCTACTAGAGATCCTCTTCAGAGTCGATATGCCCCCGAGTCGCTCTTGCTAGTTGGGCGGCTTACGCCCTTGGGAGTGGACTGGCTGACTAGCTGACCTTGATATCTGAGATCCTCTACGGAGTTGACACGCCCCTAGGCACTCTTTCTAGATGGAAGGCTTACACCCATCTTGGGGTCATTGTCACTCTTGCTAGCTAGGTTGGGAGTTGATTGATTCTTGATTACTTAGGTTGGGAGCCTATGTGATGTTCTTGGATATTAGAATCTGGGTTACTCTTCTTTCTTGTAGACTTAGCTATTTTGGGTACCTGTCGTACTTAGACTTATAAGGGCCCGCTTGATCTTTATTTAAGTTTGTGCATGAGCGTACCTTTTGGGCCAATGAGGTCCAATTAGGTTTAATTTAGTTGTACTTAGATTTACTTGTTGTATGCTTGTGAGATTTTTTTTCTTATAGCTTTCCCGCGTTTTGACCTCTATTTTTGTGTAGATTCTATCTTATCATATTGTTTTAATCTTTCCTGCTCAGTCAGCCTTTGATGCCTACTTAGTACCTTGTTTTGGTATTATGCTATACTCTGCATCTTTTTTGTGATGTAGGTCCTAGTACCTGCTACCAACAGTGATCGTTCGTGCCATCTCTTGCAGCTTGTAGACATCGGAGATAAGGGTGGGCATTTGGTGTCAAGGACCAGTATGTCTCCTTCTGTACTTATATAACTAGTCTTTTGCCCTTGAGATGGCTTGTTGTGGTCCACTTTTGCGACTTGTATTTGTTTTTACTAGATAACTTTATACTCGTGACTTTCGGGTTTTAGGAGGACTTCTATTGTATATAGTTTTAGTTTATTCTTGTTTTTGTCTTTTCTTGTTGTTAAATTTATTTTTCTATCCTTGTAGTCATTATTTGTCGTTCTGGGTATACGGGTTAACTTACCCTCTAGTGGGTTATAATAAGTGTTATTATAACTCGAGAAATCGAATCATGAAAGTTATGCATATCTTGTACGTAGTTCCCTTGATGGATGGAGACACATTTTATTAGGAGTTCCTAGCAACCGTATTTTTTGGAGAAGTTCCTAGAGTTAAACTTGTTTTTTTCTTTTTTTTACTTTCAAGTCATCTATATACACGTCTATAACTCCATATATTACATCCTTTTTGTGATAGATAAGTTAGAAGATTCTTTGGGTTCCTTAATATTAATTAAATAAAAGACTTTCATTATTCTAATTTTATATTGTTGTTTTCATGATGGAATGCAAATGTAATTATGTACGTCACTTGAACGACTATAGTGGAAGGTAAGTTTGTACATTAATATCCACTGTCAAGGCTTTGTGGAAAAGAAAGTAGGATGACGACTTTTGTATTTCCAAAGCAAACTCAATTTGTTTGGTGACAAAGAGGCGGCCTTTTTACTGGCCTAGAAGTACTTCCACTCAAGATTCTTTATTGGGGCTTGATTTTATGCTAAATAATACTACTTAAAAGTCAAGGAAGTTCATATCTTAGAAATCCATAAAACTACAAGGAAATATACTCTCTTATTTAAAAGAGAAATAACAAAAATTACGTATAAACTTCTTTCATTTAGTACTTTTAATTGTTATAATTTTCTTTTTTTAAGAGCTAAACTATAAAAAATTGACTAATGTTTTATATGATTTACTTCCTTTTTAGTTAATCATATTTTTATATTTAATAATAATTTAACTTTTAGATATCACTTGTGGTCATACAAATATGTACAATTTATTGTAGATCACAAATTTCAAAAGCCAGTTAGTTTTTCGTTCTTTTTTTTTTGAAACTTGGTATCAAGTCACTAATTCAAATAAATTGAGACGAAGATAGTAGGAATAGTAGTGTGGAAGACAAGTAAAGAAGTAAAAGATAGTAGATTATAAAAGATATATACTAGTAAAGTAGTAGTAGATATTGGTGGTTGGTTATTATTAGGTAAAAATTATTTAAAGGGGGAGGGATGCATGTTTTTTGTAGTAGATCATTGATTTGAGATCAATCAGCAGATCTTCTACGTCCACCACTGCCACTCTCTCTTTGACAATTAAAATAGACAGCAGCAACAGGTAAACCAAGATTATAAAGTTCTGCAAAATCTCTTGTGTTGAAATTCTGACGCCATCCTGGAGCATACACTGTTTGTCGACCTAATTGTCTGAATAATACAAATACAAATCGATGTATTCCCATTGATGGTCTTGGACTTTCATAGCTCACTATTTCTTGCCCTACATGGTAAAAGTACAACAAAAAACAAACTTTCATGCACCTACTTATACATATCAATTTTCCATACATTTCAAATCACTTCTTATGTACATATCCAATATTAAAATTTTACAAACTTTTGGCGTAGTGTGGGACATAATTAAAGGATATTAATTGTTTAGAATATTTAATTGAGAATAGATTTCATTCCCTTTCCTAGATTTTAAAAGTGTAGGACAAACATGATTTAACGCAACATTGTCCACTCACTATAAATTCCTTTGTCATTACTCCGTTAATTTCATATTATTCGTCTACATTATTATAAACATATATTTTTAAATATGATAATGATTTTTTTTTTTAAATTCTACCTTTAAAATTAGTTCTTTTTTAAAAAAAAAAAATGTTAACATGGGAAGACAACAAACAAACAATTAACAAAAAGAGGATTCTCACCAAAACTTGAACCTGTGGTAGCTGGAATATCAGTGACCAGCCTGTCGACGATTCATTAATAAAAAAATGATAATTAGTTAGTTATATATATAACAAGAAGAAATAGACAAGGGACAAAAAAACTTAATTTTTAATTCATCCTACTTGGTATACATATTGTTTTCACTTTATTTGCAAAATTTGAAATTAAAAATGAAATTGTATTTGATTATATCTTTTAGGAAAAATAGTTCGAAATATATCTTTGATCAAAATTGCTATAACAATCTCTAACTTTGAGCAGGATCTACTATCTCATGTACTATTTAATAGTGTATTTTACAGGTATATATGTGTCCACGTGAATAAGTTACTATTTATAATAATGCAATATTTATGATATTTATGTTGACATATATATACATTTAAAATACACTATAAATAGTGCAAGGGGGTAAAAGGTCCTTCCCAAGATTTGAAATTGTTACAACAATTGCGGTCAAAGTTTGAATATATTTCAAACCATTTTTCCTATCTTTTACAAATAATATTTAATTGCTTAAATATACTTTTTCTAACGAGTATAATACATGAAATGTAATTTGAATGACTAAATACTGATTTTTATTTAAAAATATATGTGTGATAGCCAAATAGATCCTATTTATACCAACTCTGAATTCCAAAGAAAGGAATATCAAAAATAAAATCTTTTACAGGAGGAATTCAAAGAATAAAAATAGACAAAACTTTAGTGGTAAAGGTGACAAAAACAAATTATCTCTTCATTCAATGGCATTCACTCACTTACTCACCACCTACTAGATGTCAACTTTACAAGACAAGAAAGATGTTGTCATTTAGCACAAACCTTAACAAACCATAAGAGTTAAACAACTTTCCTCTTTATTTCTATTTATATGTCACTAATTTAGATTTTATATATTTTTAAAAAATAGCTAAGTTTATTATTACGTTCTTAATTGGCATTTTCTTAAAGTCAACTTTTAAATAAGAGATAAATTAATTTATTTTTATTCATTAAATTGAATTAATCATTTAGTAATCATAAATCAAATATTAATTTTGTGAAATGATAAATATTAAAAAACATCCATTTTTAATAAAAACGATATATAAATAGGAACGAAATGAATAGTACTTAGATAATAATGTTGAGTGATATCTCTATAAGAAATAATTCAACAATTTTCTTGATATTTATGCAAAATGAGTAAACATTTTGGTAATAAAATAATTTAATGACTTGTTCACTTTTTTTAATTGTTCTTAATTATTTATTTATTTTGACAAATTAAGAAAGAATATTTTTTTATATCCTCAATTGATTATTTTGAAAATATAGAACTTCTTGAAAATCTTAAAATTTTAATGCATCTACTTTATAATTAAAAGGAATAAATAGTAAATTTACTATATCAATAATTATTATCTTAATAGATATGTCAATTTAAATGTGAATAATTAATTATGTCCAGATTATAATATGGATTGTACGTGATTGTGGCACAGATGAAGGGAATAATCCGTACTAGCTATAAAGAGGTGAGAAGTGATTCTATTGGTGCACTACTTCATTTTTTTCTGTTGCCTTTTTATTTCCAAAAGTTTTTATTGGGAATTATAAGACGGTCAGCGTACCAGAATCTCACCCATTTTAGATGGATATGACTAGGCCTGAATTTTTATTTTATTTTTTTTGAAAAAAAGATTATCCATCAAAACGAATCAAATATGAATATTATAAAATAAATATCATTCCTTAAAAAGTAGATATTTTGATGGATGCAACAAAATTTAAAAATATTCATTTATATGAATGAGCTTAAACTTATTTTGACTTTTACCGTTTGACTATTTTTAAAGTCATAAATATTAATATAAATATTCATTGACCAATATAGAATAGAATATTGATAGATCAAATATTTTATTCATTTTTATTTTAGTAGCTTGTTTTTAAGTTCAAGAATATATCTTCACACTTATATATTATCTACCATTTGCATTACAATTAAATCTTATAGTAGCTTCATTAATTAGCTACATGAACTTTCAATCACTTTATTGGTCCCTCACATGTTAAT
Organism: Solanum sitiens; assembly: GCA_016801875.1. Classification (NCBI taxonomy): domain Eukaryota; kingdom Viridiplantae; phylum Streptophyta; class Magnoliopsida; order Solanales; family Solanaceae; genus Solanum; species Solanum sitiens. The sequence goes on from JABWTJ010000028.1 coordinate 1,514,255, forward strand.
CTCCTCTTCATTTCTCCTTCTCCTATTTTCAATTTATAAAAATAAAACGATATCATCATACAATTAATTACTAAGTTGTTTAAAGAATATAATTATTGGAAAGTAAAAAAGTCAAAAAAGAAAGAGATTAAAAGAAGAGAGAATAAGGAAAAATACGGACCAGTGAAGGTATTCTCTCAGATTTGGATCACTCGGACTTGGAGCATCAGGGTCCACCATAACCTTTACAAAAGACAATTTCAATATAATACATTTTACTTGCTTGTGAAAATCATAGAAATAATAACTTAATATTCCCAAACAAAAAATATAATTAAAAAATATTACCAAAGTGAAAAAGGTACGTAGGTCATCTCCTCCAACTTCAACCCTTGGCTGGTTAATAACTTGGGAAGGCCTAAGCTCACATCCATTATTAACTTCTCTATCTCTATATATAACTCTTAGGCCAATAGTTCTTGTGAAAGGGTCCAACACATCCCCTACCACACGACCAACAACAAGAGGATCGCGTTCTCTAGGCATGACGATGGTTGACGATGGTTGACGATAAACAAAATAAAACTAGCTATGGCTAACTTTTGTGTATTTGTGTGCTAACACAATACAAGAGTACTCCTAGCTAGCTAGTTTCTTATCGGGCTATGCATATTTTTACAAGTGTAGAGGTAGAATGTGTGTATATATATATATATATATGGTAGCACCTTTTGTTGTCATATCCTCCTAAAGAATCTAGTACGTGCCTTTTTGAATTACTTCTCTTTTCCCACCTTACAACCATAGGTTTTCTAGGAATTCTTCTAATCGAATCATGTCATATTTGAAGATTAGGTTTTATTTTATTTTTTGACAAGGGAACGGCCAAAGGATAGCAGCTGCGGATTAGAAATTCTTTTTTTTTTTTAGGAAGTTACTTCTACATAGCAATTTATGTTAAAATATTTTTCATGATTTTACACAAATTTCATTATTTTATGAATGACCCGACTCTTTTTCAAATTATAAAAATTCCATAAAATTTGGTGAAATTCGAATACACCCCAAAACGTCCCGATATCATCGTGTCCTGATTTTGGATACATCTCTCAACGTTCTACATCGCATAAAGTGATATATCTGACCGACACATCACGTAAAGTAACAATATTCGGATACATCGCATACGTCAAGATACATCGCGTAAAGTGATGTGTACGAGCGATATATCGCGTAAAGTGATGTATCTGAGCGATACATAGCGTAAAGTGATGTATCCGACTGATACATCACGTAAAGTAAGATTTGTTATATTTTTTTTCAAATAGTAAAAAAATTAAAAAAATGTAATAAAATAAGTTATATATTTAAATAATTTTCTCAATATTTTACCCTTACCCCTACCTAAACTGGTTTAAATTATCACCTAATGTGTTTTATTCTTTAGGCTTAAGTCATACACGACCCCTTAAAGTTGTCTGCATATTTCATTTAGACACCTTAACTAGGACTATTACCTATTGAGCACTTAAATTGTTCAAAAACTGTAACTATTAAACACAAAATGTTGATATGGCAAAAGAAGTGTTTTTCACTTCCTATGGGCGCGTGAAAGTTTTTTAAATGCTTTTTTATTTTTATTTTTTCCAAAAAAGATTACATTTTTTCTTCTTTAATTGACACTTGGCATTTAAATGAATTAAAATAATTTTCTAATATTTTTAAAAATAATATTCTTAAATCAAAAAAGAAAGAGCACCCCTATCACCCCTCAAGTCATCTTCTTTCCCAAATTTAAATCTTCAAACACAACTAAAGAATCTCCATTTTTTTTGTTTTTTTTCCTATTTATTTTCAACAATCATAAAAAAAACAAAAACTGAACCAAGTAATTAAATTTGCAAGAAAAATAGCGAAAGTAGATTTTTGAACATTGACATAAACAAGTAAGTCGACGTTTTATCTCCATTTTTGGTCACCTTCGAATAAATATTACAATTCAAATAAAATTGTAAACCCACTAAACTTATCAAAAACAATATGAAATAATTCGCTAAATTAATTTAGGTCCTCTTGATTTCTCCTTACAATTGATTTTAAGATGATAAACTATTGGCAAACTTCCTTTATTCATCAGTCTTGTACCAACTCTTTGAATATCTTTCTCTATCACAAATTAGGAATGAAAAATAATTTTCGATAAAATTAATTTGGATTTCTTTAGATTTTTCTTTGCAATCAATTTCCGGATGAGTAACCATTGACAAACTTCTTCATCACTATTGTATCAATCTCTTTAAATATCTTTATCTCTCACATATTAGGAATACAAAATATTTATAAATAAAAAAAATCAAATCAGGAAGTAGGAAGTTTTGTTGTTTGAGAAAAAAAATTGATGAGAAGAAGATGAAGAAGAAAGGGGGTTGGGTAGAGTGGGGTTGAGTAAAATTGATTGTCATTTCATTTATTTTTATTAAGAAATAAATATAAGATTTATTAGAAATAATTTTCATCCTTTTTAACATAAAAAAAATATATTATATAGTTGTTGGGGTCAAGTGACACATGTCATCTTTTAATTAGCCATTTTTGCCACATCATAGCAAGTGTATCTCACACACTTTGCCTTAGTACAGATTATCGAAAAAGGTCTAATAGGAACAAGTTTTGAATAAATAAAAGTATTCAATAGGTAATAGTCTTAATTAATGTGTCTAAGTGAATTATAACTTAACTTACTCCTCTTTTCATATTACTTTGATCTCTATTGATCTAGCATATCATTTTAGAAAACTTGAATTATATGTGTATTTTATTAATCTAATCTCGTTAGCAATGTTTTGGAACTATGACTATTACAACTCTAAGGGGCCGCATATGACTTAAGCCTATTCTTTAAGTTGGTAGTCTTAGACATCCATGCTACTGATTTGTTGACTATGACATATAGCTACATATTAGTTACTCCCTCCTTTAATAGTTACTCCCTTCTTTAATATTACTTTTATCTTCGTACTAAAAATAATTATTTCAATTTACTAACCTAATTTTATATGAAAATAAGAAAATTTTGTTATATTTTTCTTTTTCTACCTTTAGTATTAAATAACAACTTAAACTAATAGTCATAGTTCCAAAACATTGCTAACGAGATTAGATTAATAAAATACACATATAATTCAAGTTTTCTAAAATGATATGCTAGATCAATAGAGATCAAAGTAATATGAAAAGAGGAGTAAGTTAAGTTATTGGTTTAACAGTTAATTTGATAAACGTTAGTTAGGTGGGTAGCTGATAATATAGTGCAATTAGTGGTATGTAGTTAATTAGTTCTATCATTATCATACATTGTATCTGTTTGACGTACATTTCAGTCTGATAATGACATTGGTCCTCTCCTTCTTTGAAACTCTTTTCACTCATTCTATTTCTTGACATTCCTTCCTAACGCGAATTTATAATTTTAAATTTATGAGTTTGAATAAATATATTTTAATTTACCATTCAAAAGTATTTTTAAATAAAAGAAAATTTGATTCTAGAGGGGATTCAAATTCGCTCACACTAATGTTGTTGTGCTTTAGTCGTTCCTCTCTTTGCCACGAAATTGACCTTCTAATGGTTAATGGGTTCCTCCCTTTATATAATTATATATTTAAAAAAAATTCAATAAAATTTTACGATTTCAGAAAAAGTTACTGGTTTCTGAAACCGACACCCGCAATTCTAAGTTATTGGGTTCCTAGAATCCACACCTGCAAATCCGCCCTTGCTTCTCTTGGGTACTAGATCACTTTGCATGGTAAGTCTTCCACAATTTATTATGGTATCAGAGCTTGAGTATTTCCAAAGGTGTTAGAAATTCACCAGCTATATTCAAAATGTTTTCCGAATTTGTTTATCCTAAAATAGGTAGGGTTGAATTTGTAGGAGGACAAGAGCACATGTCTTTACTTAGTTCTTTTTATATTCTTTTACTAAAGGCTTGATTTATTAGCAAGGACAAAAGTAAATATAATGAAGTAAGGTTGTTTAATAGTAGAAGAATCAAGTTTGGATGTTTTCATAGTGCTTGTAACTATAGCCCGAGAGCTTTAGCCCTAGCTCTGAGAGTAACGTCATATAAAGATGCAAACAAGAACTAAGACAAAATAAATGTATTGTTGAATGCTTAAGAAAATTAATATAAATGTATTGTGTATCCTCAGAACTTTTTAGGAGTCCTAATAGAGGGTAATCCATGGGTTACAACATAGAGCCTTTATTCTCGGTCTACGAGACTTTGGATCCTTATAGGAAACCAGAGGTATATCCATATTTCCTGGTATTATAATCCATGTTTGTCATCATCAAAAAGGGGAAATTTGATGAATCCAATAGAAATTGTTTTGATTACTTTTGATGATGACAAATCATGATCCTCATGAACCAGGTTCATCTACTTATAAAGAAGGGAAGTTCATGACTCTTATGAACCAGGTTCATTAATCTATAAATGAAAGCAGAAGTACAGAATAAAAGAGGCGCAGATTTATTTATGGAAAGAAGGAGAATAAAAGAGGCGCAGATTTATTTATGGAAAGAAGGAGGATAAAAGAGGCGCAAATTTATTTATGGAAAGAAGGAAAATAAAAGAGGCGTATTTATGGAAATAAAATAAAGAAGACAAAACATTTTCTAAAAGGTTATCAACTTTATGCGTATATCTCAACAAATAAACAAACCTTTTTCCATACCAAAGAAGTATATAGAAAACAGGTTTGTTATCAACTTTGTAGAGAGGCGACAATTCTTGATCATAAAGTATCTATATAAACAGAGATATCAAGCCAAAGAAATCAGTCTTTGCAATCAAGGAAAAAATGAAGAAAGGCGAGAAGAAGAGAGAGGCAACAAAGATCGCTTGTGAGTTTTGTGAGTTTCTTTGTGAGTTTTGTGAGTTTCTTTGTGAGCTTGTGTGATTGTAAACAAGAAGTGGGTTTGGCTTCTTGTAGGGAGAGAGAGAATTTGTGAGTGAGTTTGCAAGAAGTGGGTTTGTCTTCTTGTGAAGAGAGAGAGAGTATTTGTGAGTAAGTTTGCAAGAAGTGGTTTTGGCTTCTTGTGAATTTGAAGAGATTGATTAGAGTTAATCAAAAATTGTAATTGAGCAAGAAAAGTTAATAAAACAGAGTTGAGTTTTTCCTTCCTTGAGATAGGAAGGTTTTAGTTAAAGTATATTGTTTATTTGACTCTTTTCTTAGGCAAATAATCAAGAACCTGGTTCTTGATCTAGGGGTAAGGTTTCTTTAATTGGAGTATCAGAGCAGGATCTTTTCGTTAAAAGATTAACATCTTGAAAAGAAAATGGCAGCACCACCTACCCCCCAAGAAGGAGCTTCTCAAACACGACCACCACTGTTCAAAGGAAAATATTATGGATGGTGGAAGAATCACATGATGGATCATCTGGTAGGAGAAAATCTCGATCTCTGGAGCGTAGTCTTAGATGGTCCTACCATTCCTATGAAAAAGGGGCCTGATGGAGAAACAATGATACCTAAGGATAAAAAAGAATGGAATGTTGCTGATAAACTTGCCATACAAAATAATGCCAAAGCTAAGAAAATCTTGATCTGTGGTATAGGACCAGACGAGTACAATAGAATCTCCTCTTGTCAAGATGCTAAAGCAATCTGGGAAACTCTGCAAACTGCACATGAAGAAACTACTCAGGTCAAGAAATCTAAAATTGACAACTTAAATAGACAGTATGAATTATTCAGAATGATGGATGGAGAAACTATTCAAGATATGCACACCAGGTTTACAACAATTATCAATGAGATCTACTCTCTTGGTGAAGTAATTCCCAATAATAAAAGCTGTAAGAAAACTCCTAAGTGTCTTACCTGAGTCATGGGAAAGTAAAGTTGAAGCAATTACTGAAGCACACGATCTTGACAAATTAGCAATGGATGAACTTATAGAAAATCTAATAACATATGAACTGAAGAAGAACCAAGAGAAAGAGATAAGTAGTAAAAGAAAAGAAAAGAATCAAACCACTGCATCTGAGTATTTTGAAGATAAAAATATTGCTCTTGTAACCAAGAGGTTCACTAAATTGCTAAAAAGGGGACAACCATCTCAAAAGAGGAGTCCCCAAAAGAATACTGATAACTCTAGGGAACCACTATGTCACAAGTGTGAAAGTCCTGATCACTTCATCAAATTTTGTCCACTTTGGGCCTTGGAATATAAGAAAAACAATTCAGACAAAATAAAAGAGGGAACGGGTGATAGATATGTTCCAAATAATAGAAGAATGACCAACCAAGAGGTAGATCTATCCATGAAGAAAGCACTCGCTGTAATGGGAGGCATGTCTGAAGATGAATCTGAGGATGAGAAAGAGAATCAATCTCTTCTTGCAGTAGAACAAGAAGGTAAATATGACTTTCTTGCGCTAATAGCCACGACTGAAACCTCAAATAAAGTAAGCAACTGCCAAGCACAAGATGCTCTCTACGCACTAATAGCAGGATCAGGCTTTCATGATGAAGAAGAAGATAAACAGGACCATGTTAGCCTCTCTCACACTAAAGAAAATCTTGAACTATACACAAAAAAGGAACTAGAATCGTTGTGCACACTCTTATAAATGCATATCAATCAACTAGTCATGAAAAGGAACTACTCATGGAAGACTATGCATCTCTAAGAGAAGAAAACATGACTCTAGAACAACAAAATTGTTCTCTGCAAAAGAAACTAGAAAATTTAGAAAAAAAACTGAAGGTTGTCACTCTAAAGAATGAAGATCTACAAAGAAAACTTGACCTGACCAAGTTGGAAGTAGAGAACAGTATGAGATGGACCAGGTCCTCCATACTCTTTGATAGTATCCATAAAAGTCAATTCAACACAAGATATGGAATAGGATTCTTCGAAACAACAAATCCTAACATAGATTGTCTCTGCTTTCACTGTGGTCTGACAGGACACAAAAGTTCTACTTGTGATAGAAAACAAACTGCACATAAGAAAATTTTCATGTTTGTAGAAAAGGTGCAAAGGGAAAATGGCCTTAAAACTGCTCCTACACCCAAAGCTCTTCCTAGATGGGCTAAAAGGAATTTTATTCACCCTTTTTATAATAAACAAGCAGTCAAGTGGATCTGGGTACCCAAAACTAACTCTATCTAAATAAAACGGCAGGTCGCGGAGAGAGAAAAATCAAAACACTGGTATTTGGATAGCGCATGCTCAAGATACATTACCGGAAATCAACATAATTTTCTCTCATTGAAAGGAGTTAAGGGGTAGAACCATTCACCCTGAAATTAGGGAACTTTCAGCTATCAAACATTTAGTGGGTTTGCTTACTGTTCAAGGGTGGGTTGATGTGTTCTTGCACACTGAGGAATCTGCTTATGATCGTGAAGTAATGGAATTTTATACTAATATGAAGATTTTGGACAACTCGATAGTGTCTTCTTCTGTTCAAGGCATAGGTATAGTCTTTGATAAACAAAAATTGGAGGAAATACTTAATGTACCATGTGTGGGGCTGGCTGAATATACTTGGACAAAAGAAAATAATTGTGCTCTTACTACTAAGTTCACTCTAGGAAAGGGTCAAGTCTCGACCAAGAAAGGTGTTGAAAGGAGAGATGTCACCGTTTCATAATTTGGTGTTTGAAATTGTGCATAAGGGTATTGTTTCTAGGGGAGAACGAAGGCATGAGTCTACGTTTCGTGATATGGGTATTGAAAATGCTTTAGATAATATGGATCCCATTAACCGACCTTCTCTTATCATTGCTCACATGGCCAGAATTATCGATCCCAAACGGTCTCATCAGTTGGCTTTTGGTAACCTGTTGTCTAAAGTATTTAGGAGTTTTGGAATGCAACTGACGGATGGGAAACATTTGAATAGAAATGATATGCTTACTAAATCCACTCTTGCTGAATGTGGTCTGTTGGATAAAGAAGATTAGGTACGCAGTGCTTCTCCTCGTATTGCTGGGCCTGTTGTTTCTCTTGTAAATGATCTAACCCTGGTCAAGGCTCAGAACGAGGAATTGAAAAAACGAAGTTATTTCACTTCAGACTAAGTTGGTTGCATCTCAGGGGGGAGTTTCATGTCTTAAGGACCAAATCATCAAGCAGCAAAGTGACAACAACATTCGTATAGATCAGTTGCTGCAACTCCTTGCCTCTTATTCTAATCCTCCTGTTTAAAAAAAAAAGGCCTTGTTCCTTCACTGTTCTTTTGTTCAGACATCAACTGTTTTGGCTTATTTTTTTAGTTAGTACTTTGGTGTACTGATACTTTATTTTGTACAAACTCTGGCTAATGGTTCATTTATTCTTTTTGAGATGTCAAAAAGGGGAAGAGGTATATCCATATTTCCTGGTATTATAATCCATGTTTGTCATCATCAAAAAGGAGAAATTTGATGAATCCAATAGAAGTTGTTTTAATTACTTTTGATGATGACAAATCATGATCCTCATGAACCAGGTTCATCTACTTATAAAGAAGGGAAGTTCATGACTCTTATGAACCAAGTTCATTAATCTATAAATGAAAGCATAAGTACAGAATAAAAGAGGCGCAAATTTATTTATGGAAAGAAGGAGAATAAAAGAGGCGCAGATTTATTTATGGAAAGAAGGAGAATAAAAGAGGCACAAATTTATTTATGAAAAGAAGGAAAATAAAAGAGGCATATTTATGGAAATAAATAAAGAAGACAAAACCTTTTCTTAAAAGGTTATCAACTTTATGCGTATATCTCAACAAATAAACAAACCTTTTTCCATATCAAAGAAGTATATAGAAAACAGATTTGTTATCAACTTTGTAGAGAGGCGGCAATTCTTGATCATAAAGTATCTATATAAACAGAGATATCAAGCCAAAGAAAGTAGTCTTTGCAATCGAGGAAAAAGTGAAGAAAGGCGAGAAGAAGAGAGAGGCAGCAAAGATCGTTTGTGAGTTTTGTGAGTTTCTTTGTGAGTTTTGTGAGTTTTATGAGTTTGTGAGCTTGTGTGATTATAAACAAGAAGTGGGTTTGGCTTCTTGTGGAGAGAGAGAATTTGTGAGTGAGTTTGCAAGAAGTGGGTTTGGCTTCTTGTGAAGAGAGAGAGAGAGTATTTGTGAGTAAGTTTGCAAGAAGTGGTTTTGGCTTCTTGTGAATTTGAAGAGTTCGATTAGAGTTAATCGATAATTGTAATTGAGCAAGAAAAGTTAATAAAACAGAGTTGAGTTTTTCCTTCCTTGAGATAGGAAGGTTTTAGTTAAAGTATATTGTTTTATTTGACTCTTTTCTTAGACAAATAATCAAGAACCTGGTTCTTGATCTAGGGGTAAGGTTTCTTTATTCTTCTTTAGTGAAAACTCCTCCATCTTGGGCCTTGATGCTTTGAAGTCTTCCATATAATGGTCTCTTTAGTCACCTTATGATAATTATGCTTCATCAGAGATTTATCCTGAACTGATCTGGGATCTAACTCGATGTAGGAAATGATCATGATATTCCTAAGGAAGTTGACTTTCTACCGACACAAGTTACCTTCTCTAGTAATCTTTTCCTAGTTTTGACATTGTAATATCGACTCAGACCATCGTGAGTGGCACCCACACTAATCCATCGGTGGGATAACCAATTACTAACTTCAATCTAACCCATCAACCATTTTAAGAAAAATCATTATATAAAACACTAGAAAAAAATTCCTTAAAACAATAACAAATCAAGTTCCTAAAAACTCAAATCAATTATCCAAAAATATTGCAAAATTAACTCCCTAGAATCAAAAAGTCATAGTAACATAACTCTAAAGATCTAAATAAGGAATGAAACCCCAATCAAGAAAGCATAATCTAAATGCTTGTGTCCAAAGAGAATGGGCGTAGAAATAGAGAAAAATTCATGGCAGTCTGAAAGAGTAGATCAACCCTTGGATTCATATCACCCATATGATTATGACATATACTCAATAAGGAAAGAGCAAGTACAATATTTTATTACAAAACCACAATGTATTGGTAGGATCATACATCTAGTCCCAAGAATGAATGTAAACAAGTACCCACAGTACAATAATACAGGAACACATAGATCAACAATCACTACAGATATAGACTCGTAGTCACAATTATTTACTTAACTAATGAATTGAACATGTCCACATGATCACAACAACAAATATTTGGTCCTCTCATGAAACACACACAAAAACTGTTAGTGTATCCTTTTCGTACTCGAGCCAATCATTAGTGTTTCATATCAGACGTGGTATCTGAGCCAACCATTAGTATCACGTATCGGCGTAGTATCCGAGCCAAGCGTTACAATATTTTTTGTTGAAAAAATAGGTTTTACTTGTGAGTTTTAGTAGCCACTAAAAATTAGTGGCTATTCAATCTTTAGTCACCGCTATAAATCAATGAAAACCTTTAATGAAGATATTTTGAGATTTTATGGCGATTTTTGTCGTCGTTAAATGTTTAATTCTTTTTGTAGTGAATCCTAATTGACAACACATAGGTGGAGAGATTAGTTTCACATGGCTTGTCATGTCACTAAAGATTTAGATTGTTAACTCTTCAAGGCATTTGTGGTCTCCTAATTAGATAACTATGAAGACATTTTTTATCTTAAAATATAATGGAGGGCATAAGTGTCTATCTCGGGATTCTTAGGGCGTCATTTGTTTTTCCTTGCATTTGTATGGATGGCCTTGAACACTTATACGAGTAGCTAACGATTGCAATAGCCACTAATTTTGGGGAAACTAAAAGTCACCACTGAAATCTATTTTTTCAACAAAAAATATGATAATTAATTTTCGACTGGCCACAATTTTCTAAAATCAATATATTTATGATTAATATTAAAAATATCCAATATTTTTATGATAAAACATCAAAATTACTTCCTAACTTCAATCTCCTATTGCACAAAATGCATTTACAGATGACATAAACATAAACTATAGTGTCTTCAAACTCCTCCTTGATCGACATCATTTATGATTCTTTTTAAAAACAATGTCCCTTTTATGGAGAAGAACACACAAAATTATTCTGATAATCTAATGCTATAAATAAATAAATATCTTTAGTGGCAATATTTTGAGATTTTGTGGCGACAAAGGGTTTAGTTTCTCGTTGTAAATCCTAATTGGTGATGCCAAGGTGAAGGAATTAGTCTCACATGACTTGACTTGACACGTCTTTAAAATTTTCAATTGTTAACTCTTGAGAGTATTTCTGCTCTCTTGGAATAATGTTGGAGGCATATTTTAATCACAAAATTTAATTGAGGGTATAACTAGTCTACTTGCATAGTTTAGAAATAATTTTGTTCTTTTTTCGATAATATTTTAAAACTTATTTAGTTGTAATAAAATAATTTATAATCACACAAATATCTAGTATAATTTATTTTAAATCATAATTTTTTAAATACTTTTTAGAACTTTTATGTGTAATCATACTACATCACATTAAGACAAAAGATTTTTAAGTTGTTTCACACCCTTTAAGAAAAGTAGATTAAGACATAAATTGATCTTAGTTTTTCGTTTTTACCCTTATTAAATATTGTCTTATGATTAATAACAAAATATTAATTAATCACTAATTCCAATACTAACTAATGAAGGATAAAATTGAAAAAATACTCTAAAAATAGTCTTGAAAATTGCACAATTAAATTAATTTGAAAAATAAAAAATACTCCCTCCGTCCACAATTGTTTGTCATGTTAAGTCATGCACATCCCTCTAGGAAAATTTAATACAAGCTATAATTTGACTAATATAACCCTACTATATCAAGAATATCAAAAATCTATATAACTTTTTAATTGAACTACACTATCATTAAGGGCAAATTTGAAAAATGTAACTAATTATTTCTTAACTATTTAAATTAACAATTAATTTTGAAGATTTATTTTTAATATATCTGCCAAATAATTTGGACGAAGGGATCTCAAAAATTAACTTAATATAGAAAAAAGAGAGTTAATAAAATGTCGTGGATTTTCACCAACATAGAAATTCGTACTTTGTGAAAAGAAAGGTCTTCTCAAATTATTTTACTAAAAATAATAAAGTAAGGTTAGTAAAAACAAATACAGTATCCACCTGGGGAATATGCCATGTTTACCTAGGATCCGCATTTGACCAAAGAGTGAGTATTTTCTTAGTCTTAATTTAAGTAATAGTAGTACTTTTAATTTGATTTAATTAATTTTTTTTTTTGAAAAAGATAACTTTTCAAATTTATGATATAATTTTTTTATTATTTGCCTGATTATAAATTATAAGATAAACAAGTAATTTTATAGCTAAATTTGTTCAATGACAAAAAAATACTACTTTCTTCGTCTCATTTTATGTGAGATAGTTTGATTTGACATATAGTTTAAGAGAGAAAAGAAGACTTTTAAAACTTGTAATCCAAAATGAATGATAGAAATTTGTCTGGCAGTAAATTATTTTATTAAGGGTAAATTAAATATTTTATAGTTAAATTGTTACTTAATATAAAAATATGTCATTCTTTTTTAGAGTGACTAAAGTAAGTCAAATAAATTGCGACTGAAAGAGTAACATTCTTTTTAAAACCAATTAAATAAAATGTCAGAATAAATTGAAATAAATGTGTATCTCATATGACAATTCTTTTTCTACTCTTTTAAAGTTCAAAACTCTAATTCCACTCGTTTGTTTCCTCGGTGAATAGACTTTTTATATTTTCATATCTTTAACATACGAAATTGAAGTTTCGCGCATATGGGGGCATATATTATAAAAAAAATATATAGGACTACGTTACTAAGATGGCTAAGATATTCAATGTTTATGAATTATGATAATATCTTCATCAGTATAGTTCAATACAACAATATTGTGGTTGATTCTTTGATAAAACAATTTTCTATTATATAGAAGAGTAAAGTGGGAGAACGATAAAATAATTTTCTATTATATAGAAGAGTAAAGTGGAGAACGATCAAGGGCAAAAATATAATTTCACGATAACAAAATCTATTAAGAAAGATAATTAATAATTCTAAAAATATATTTCTATATATGAAGTGAATAATGATCAAGGGCAAAAATGTAATTTCACACTAACAAAAATCTATCAAGAATCATAACAAAAAAAAAATAGTTCTAGAAACATATTAAGTTATTGTTATTACCATTAACTTATTTTTTAATTACTTCACTTTTTTTTCTTTTGTGAGTTATTTGATATCTATTTTATTATTACTCTATTTTACTATTACTTTAATTTAATTCTTAATATTTTTTCTATCATCATGCTTATAAAAATGTCTACTTTTTATATAAAAATTTATCGTGAATTAATTATTTTCATTTTTATTTTGGCTCTAATAATATACTTGAAAATAAATAAGTGTGATAAAATTTATATATATTAGATTGAAATAAACGAAAAAAATGTTAAAAAGTAACTTTACAAATACAAATGAGTAGGATGATATATTTGTATTAAAGACGACTAAGAATAAAATATAATTTCATTCTAACAAAAATCTATCAAGAATAAATAATTCTGAAAACATCTTTCTATATATGAAGTGAATGATAATCGAAGGTAAAAATGTAATTTCATGCAAGCAAAAATTTACCACGAATGATAACAAGTAAATTAAATAGTTCTAGAAACATCTTTAGCTGTTATTATTAGTATTACCTCATTTTTGTTATTTCTTCATTCTTAAGAGTTATTGTGATATCTATTTATTATATGAAAGTAAATAAATAATGATTACTCTTAGCTCTTAATAACTATATATCAAGTATAATATTAGGTGGAATCAATCAAAATTAAAATTAAAATTTAAATGTATATTTAAATTTTGTGTATTGAAATTTTTTTTAACTTTGTGATCTTATTATTTTCTTTTTGAAATAAAATAAAAAAAATAAGTTCATTTAAATCGAAAAGGAGGGATTCATATATTAAAAATGAAATATATATGTGTTATTATTAAAATGAGCTTTCATATAGATTTTTTAAAAAAGAAGTCTTTTGGCTTCCTTCTATTAATTTGTGCATATATGTGGAGTTTTAAAGATTTGAACATTCTAATATAGAAATATAATGATTTGAAAACTTTATTTTTTCGTTTAAATTTCTAATTTGTTACATATTTGAAAATTACATTAAAAAAAAGCTTAAAAACGCAATGTAATAATTTAAGATATTTTTAGAAAAAAAATAGTTAAAAAACATAATAAAATTTGGTTGACTCCCTTATTTTTATCGAAACAAAAAAAAGTTGCATATATTATTTGAAAATAACGTAAGAACTAAAAAGTACTATGAATTACAGTAAAATGACAACTAAAAATATGTGAGAATCTTATAAAAAATTTCGTTGACTTTCTTAAAATCACTTGTATCACATAAAATAAAACAGATATAGTAACATATATTATTTGAAAATGACATAAAAAGTACACAATTAATAATTTAAAATATTTTTTAAAAAACACATATAAAAAGTTTTGTTCACTTTTTTAAATTGTCACATAAATTGGAGGATAATAAATTAATATATGTTAGGTCTGTGTTAGTGCGAACACCTGATATCTAGTATAAAGATAAAGAAGATAAATAGGAATATGAAAAGGAATAGGAAGGGGGAGAGCATGTTGCAGTGTGTGCCTATTTTATCTAAGAATATGATCTATTAAATTAAATATATTTTTTATTTAGTTAATTCTAATCTTACCACGTGCCCCACTCTTGCCCTTTTTTTTAAGGGATAAATTTCATAAATTAGTTTTTGATACGTGCTTTGTACGTGATTATCAATTTCAAAAATATATGTTATAGTAAAATATTATTTATTTAAGCAAATATTTGAATAATACATTTTAACAAAAAATAATATTACAGATTGTTTTGTGAATATTCAACATGGATCGCTATTTATATCTCTTATTCACGCAAACCTATAAAGATGGTCAATAAAAAATTTATTAATTGAATGCAATAATGTATATATTAATTTCAGTTTGATGAAGTTCAATTAAGTAAATAGTCTTATCTCACTAATATAACCTTATAACCAATATTTACTTTGTATTTTTCTTGTCATCTAACCGGATGTGCTTTGCATGTGTATTTCACGTTAAATTGTTTAGATATCATATTAACATGTAAAGAGAACAAGTACATTTTATATATTCACATATTTTTAATTATTTGTTGTGACTTTCTTTTTTTTTTTTATAAAAAGAAACTCGAAACATTTAAAATAATATATATTCAAGTTAGAAGATCTTGTTGACTTGATAATACATTTGTGACATATATACTAGGAAAAATGCATAAGTACCCCCTCAACCTATGCTTGAAATCTTAGAGACACACTTATACTATACTAATGTCCTATTACCCCCCTGAACTTATTTTATAAATAATTTTTTACCCCTTTTTGACTTACGTGACACTAGTTTAAAAAAAAATATCAACACACGCTGGACCCACAAGATAGTGTCACGTCGGACGAAAAGGGATAGAATACTATTTATAAAATAAGTTCAGGTGGGTAATAGGATTTTATTATAGTATAAGTGTGTATCTGGAATTTCGGACATAGGTTGAGGGGGTACTTGTGCATTATCCTTATATAATACTTTAGTTTAAATACAAGTACCTACCCAAATATAAATATATATATGCATTAATAAAAATATTTATCTCATAAAATTAACTATTAAATAAATAATAAAAGTTAAACTAACACAAACTTCAACTGACGTTATTACAAGTCATATACACTTTTCTTCATCTAAAATACTAGTAAATAAGTAAAACAAAAGGGCAATATTTATATAGTAATAACTATTTTGAAGCAAACTTCATGAGAGTTTAAATCACATAAGTAGCATTGATATTCATTCTTTTGTCTTGAGCATCAAAAATAAATTGTGACAATTCTCTAAATTTTGAAATAAATATTCAGCAGCATATATATATCTACATTTCAAGAGAAACTGTAGACAAAAATAAATGAATTTAGACTACATCATGTTAACTTCATATATAAGAACGTTACATATTAATGTATATATTAAGAAAAAAATAATTATTATATCATCAAAATTGTTTTCCTCAAGAACTCGAGGTTATGGAATATACCCTCTTATGGTAGAACACCTTACTTCATCAGAATAGTGGTACCTCATATTGTCACGACCCAAAATCACAAGTCGTGATGGAACCTATGTTCCCAACTAGGGGTGTACAAAACCGAATCGAAAACCGAACCAAACCGCAAACCGGTCAAACCAAAAAAAGACCCGACTAGTGGTTTAGTTTGAATTGGTTTATTGTTGGAAAAATAACCCGACTATATTTGGATTGGTTTGATTTCAACTAAAACAAATAACCCGAGATCAAACCAACCCGACATTATATATATAATTTTAAAATTTTATTTTATACATAAAAATACTTACTTTGATATAATTTTTAAATATATCTTATACTTTTTCATAATTTTTATCATTTAATATATTTATTTCATGTTTGGAAGTTAGAATTCTTAATGATCTAATAAAGATTATAATCCATACATGTTAGTTATTAGGGAGAATGCACAAGTACCCCCCTATACTATGACCGAAATTTCAGAGACACACCCCTTAACTAAACTAAAGTCCTATTACCCCCCTGGACTTATTTTTTTTGTAATTATATACACCTTTTGTCTGACGTGGCACACTTTGTGACCCCACGTAATTGAGGTGCGTGAGAGATATTTGGATGCCACGTAAGCCAAAAAGGTGCACAAAATTACAAAAAAAATAAGTTCAGGGGGGGGGGGTAATAGGACCTTAGTTTAGTTAAGATGTGTCTCTGGAATTTCGGTCATAGTCTAGGTGGATACTTGTGCATTTTCCCTGATAATTATAATAAAGTTTAAATAAAAATCAAATTAATACTAATGCAAAAAGAAAATCAATTCAACACTAAGAATGACAATAATATTGGATATATGTTTTTTAATTTTACATATATTTAGACAATTAAAATACATTATCTAATTTCAGTTTCATTAAAGCGAAAATGCACAAATACCCCCCTATACTGTGATCGAAATCCCAAAGACACACCTTAACTAAACTAAGGTCCTATTACTCCTCTGAATTTATTTTTTTATAATTTTATACACCTTTTGTCTTACGTGGAATATTTCGTGACTCTACGCAATTGAGGCGCATCGGAGATATTTGAATGCCACGTAAGCCAAAAAGGTGCAGAAAATTTTAAAAAAATAAGTTCAGTGGGGTAATAGGACCTTAGTTTAGTTAAGGTGTGTCTCTGAGATTTCGAGCATAGTCTAGGGGAGTACTTGTGCATTTTCCCTTCTTTAAAAAGAGAAAATGCACAAGTACCCCCCTAGACTATGACCGAAATTTCAGAGACACACTTTAACTAAACTAAGGTCCTATTACCCTCCTGAACTTATTATTTAAAAAATTTGTGCAACTTTTGTCTTACGTGGCACACTCCGCGACTCCACTCAATTGAGGAGCGTGAAAGATATTTGGATGCCACGTAAGCCAAAAAGGTGCACAAAATTACCAAAAAAATAAGTTCAGGGGGTAATAGGACCTTAGTTTAGTTAAGGTGTGTCTGTGGGATTTCAGTTATAGTTTAGGGGGGTACTTGTGCATTTTCCTTAATATTTAGTCATGTAACTAATACTTACTAAACTTATTTTAGCATGATTTAGTACTTTAAATTATGATAAATTTCATTATGACTTATTAATTTGCAATATTTGTTTTACGCGATTTTATTATTATTATTTTGTTGGATAAGTTAGTGTCATTAATCATATTATATTTTTTGTTATTTTCTTGATAAATAACTTAGATAGTTGCATTTTGGTAGGACTAAAGAAATATTTTCAAGTACAAGTAAATTATATGTTCCTATGAATACTTTATCGAAAAAACGCAAAAATTCGAAAAAATCTGAAAACCCCGAAGAAACCCGAAATTGAAAAATCCGAGTTTTGTTGGTTTGGTTTGATTTGGAAATTCAAAAATTCGACACAAATAATTTGGTTTGATATTTGAAAAACTCGAACTAACCCGGTCATGTACACCCCTATTCCCAACCAATAGGTAAGCCAAACCAACATATTTACCAATTTAACTAACTAAAGAGAAAAAAGGTAAACAATGAGTAAAAATCTCCAAAACTAAGTTATTTATAAGTACGAAATGTGGAAAGCTAAATACCACCAAGAATTTGGTATCATAAGTAAAAGAACTTTAAAAATATGATGCAAGTCTGAAACTAAAATGACAAATTCAAACATAAAGGATATCATGTCTGAATACTAAAATAACAGAATAAATAAAAGGTAGAGGAAGGTGTGGGCCACGGAACAGCCAAGCAGCTCACCACAACTCTAAGACACTCCAATCTCGGACTCAAAAAGCTACAGGAGATATGTTTGTACTCAGAATCGAATTTGCACCACAAAGAGTGCAACAAGTGTAGTATGAGTACGAAATCACGTGTACCCAGTATATCTCATTGACCGACAACGAAGAAGTAGTGACGGGAGTTTATATAAGAAAAATAAGTTCTTTAATTATACAAGTCTATATTACACTTACCAGTCAAGTTTCCTGAAATAGAGAAAATCAAATATCAAGTACTTTTCGACCACCACAAAAAAAAAACATAATCATCAAAAATGAAGGATGTCATGAGATGCCATGCAATATGACACCATGAAATGATATGCCTCAAAATACCTAGTACTCTCTCAATCGTATATACATAATACTCCTCGAAAATACATCGAGAGTTCATGTCCCATGGGAGACTCGCAGGTCCATATACCGACACGGATGATCTCAACGTGTCTGTGCGAATGATCTCAATACACTATCATAAAAGCAAACAATTCCCGCACGGACGATCTCCACGTGCCCAAATTTTAATCTTAATATCTCACCATCCCTTGCACGGACGATCTCCACGTGCCCAACTTATACTCAATCTCATGTCAATGCATGTACACATTATTATTTCAATAAAGGGGATGATGATGCATCTCAATCAAAATGTCAGCATAATACATAACCACCTCAATTATCACAACTTTACGGGTGCAGTAAAGAAAACACAATCACACAATGAATTTCAGTCAATAATAAATCAGTTAATTTCCACATGCTTTGGCATTCTCGGATTTCAACCCGCATTTTATAGTAATAAACTTTCCCTTTATATCACTCGTACCAATGCCTGTCACACCATTGGTACAAGACCCCCATCTTTTGTCCTTACCCATTATCTATTCTGTTTTTAATCTTTAATCAGGAAAATGTCCTTCAACAAAGTCTAAAAGTCTTAACATACCTTAAATGTCGAACCCGTTCCACGATCCTTAAGATTTTTCCTTCTCTTTTCGTAAAGTTTCGAAACGTTCTCAATCTACCAATTATGCAATATTCGTAAGTAAGTGAGTTCATAGACACTCATATTATTACACTTTCAACCTAAACAAAAAAAAATCATCAAATTGTTATAATTTAACTCCTGATTGTGGTGCCAACTAATATGTCACGTCTTATATTTCCTAAAAAATCAAGCCTAATATTAAGCCTCAAACTCTCAAAACTCTCAAATCCGATGCTAATCAAATAATATACACCTAATTAAATAGAGAAAATTAAATACCAAGTACTTTCCAACCACCACAAAAAATAACACATAATCATCAAGAATGAAGGATGTCATGAGATGCGATGCAATATGACACCATGAAATGATATGCCTCATAATATCCAGTACTCTCTCAATCGTATATACATGATACTCCTCGGAAATACATCGAAAGTTCATGTCTCATGGGATACTCGTGAGGTCTATATACCGACACGGACGATCTCTATGTGTTTGTACGAACGATCTTAACGCACTATCATAAAATCAAACAATTTCCGCACGGACGATCTCTACGTGCCCAAATTTTAATCTTAACATCTCGCCATCCCCAGCACGGACGATCTCCGCGTGTCCAACTCATACTCAATCTCATGTCAACGCATATACATAATATTATCAATCAATATTAGCATAATACATAACCACTTCAATTATCACAACTATACGGGTGCAGTAAAGAAAACACAATCACACAAAGAATTCAAGTCAATAATAAATCAGCTAATGCCCATATGTTTTGGCATTCTCGGGTTTCAATCCCCATTCTATAGTAATAAATTTTGCCTTTATATCACCGGTACTCATACCAATGCCCGTCACACGATCCCCCATCTTTCGCCCTTACCCATTCTCTATTCTGTTTTTAATCTTTAATTAGGATAATGTCCTTCAATGAAGTCTAAAAGTCTTAACATACTTTAAATGTCGAATCCGTGCCACGATCCTCAAGATTTTTCCTTCCCTTTTCGCAAAGCTTCGGAATGTCCCCAATCTACCAATTATGCAATATTTATAAGTAAGCGAATTGTGGTGCCAACTAATATGTCACGTCTTATATTTCCTAAAAATCAAGCCTAGTGTTAAACCTCAAACTCTCCAAACTCTCAAATTCGATGCTAATCAAATAATATACACCTAATTACATAGATTAGATACTCCACAAATAAATGCTACCCAAACAACAATTTTTCGCATATTGATAATTAGAGGGGGAAAAAAGAACCTAGAAGTTGTACTACCCTCACCTTAATATACCGTAGTTGTACGCTCAACCTAAGTACTCATAAAACAGTAGATACATTTTCTGACATTAAAGAAAATCTCTACCACACTTAGTATGACCTCACTATATTTACATTACTACATTAATTGTAGCTTTATGTTTTATTACTAAAAAGGAAATCATATGCTTTAACTGTGAAAGCAAGATGACAAACAAAATAATTTCTTGTTACCATTTTTAATTTTGCTAACAATTCAAATCTCTCCACTGATGGCTATTTATTGCCTCCCTTAAATTATAATTTTTATGCAATGATTACTCCTAGAAAGTAATCAACTCCCGTTGTATATCAAAATTACAGCGTAACCCACTTTCTTTCATCCAACAATATATACACTAAACTAATAATACTTCAAAGATCCTCCAACAAACAATGACTACATATACAAGAACAAGTTTGACTAAACTTATCAACATCCTCGTCTTTAATTGCATACTTCCGTTGAGTGCCCTCCCTTTTTTTTTTGTTTCCACCTCAAGTCACAGTATGTCAAAAATTACTCCCGTCCCTTTTTCTTTTATCCTAACTACATGGATTATAAGTGAGTAGTGGGTATAACCCACTTTCGATATTCTTTTTAATAAAATAGATTATTAATTTATATTTTTATTAATAATCAATTATTCTAAATTAACCGTCTATTTAAACTTCATGAGAAGAGTCAAACTAGTCCTAGTTTTCAAAATGACCTAGCGGGTCGTTAGACATATTCCACTAAATTTTGAACTCAATCAACAACAATAAATCACATAATTTTTTTTGAAAATGTAAGAAGAAGAGTATATGATTAAAAAAATTGTGGTTGAAAAGTTAGAGGAAACTCCTCTATTTATAGTCAATAAAGGGTAGTATGAACAAAAGTTTTTTTTTGTCTTATCTGAAAAAATTCATGTCCTTTTCGAGAAATCGCAACTCTTTGGAAAAGTCACAGCTTATTGAAATATCACAACTCTTTGGAAAAGTCACAACTTATTGAAAAATTCACAACTCTTTGAAAAAATCAGAACTTATCGAAAAAGTCACAACTCATCGAAAAAGTCACAACCTAAATTAGAAATATTATACTAATGTAACATTCAAGTTAGGAGTTCATACTTTTAAGATAGTATATATTATCATATAATTATGATTTTTTTCCACCTAAAAATTACATATTTATATTCTGTAATAAAAAAATTTCAAAAATTTTAAACTACTAACACAAAAGTCATAGTTACTAAAAGAATAAAAATCCAAATTTTCTGATGAGTGAGAATTATATACCGTAAATATTGTAATTATTTATTGAGAAATTTACATAATTACACGACTTAAATCTCTAGAAATCACTATCATTTTGAATTAATTATAAAAAATCTCATTTTCTTTCTCTCTCTTAACATCTGGATACATCACTCCACATCTATCATATACATTGCAACTTTATTTGTGTACAATAGTAAAAAGTTATTGTTGATACATAACCCCAATTATTTCAAACTTAAATATGTATGAGACTGGTTTATATATATTTATATATGTATCATTTGCTATGTATAAGACAAAGGAGAAAAATTTTCATAATCCAAAAATGAACGTGGGGTCACTCGTCATATTCCACCAAGATATGTCAGCCTAAAATTAGAATATAACATTAAAATGCGGAAGCATAACAAGAATGGATTTAGCCCCAAAATAATAAAGCGAATAAAAACTTCAACTTAGTTTAACCCCCAAAATCTGGTAGTCACATGCACAAGTTACTAATGTATTGTAGTATATTTGAAAGAAAAACATAAGTCTCAAATGACATTATCTCTAAAGTAGAACAAGATCATAAATAGGAGTAATTGGTCCGCTGAAATGACAAACACTTACCTTACAAATCTCCACAGAAAGCCTCAAACAAGAAGAGAAGATACAACATCACGAAGATCGGGGCTCATAACCTACACAAATATAAAGCAATGGGCGAGTATCAAATAACACGATACTTAGCAGACAAACTCTTAAACACAAAGCAAAGAATATAGAATACTAGTGCTCATTAGACTTCAACTGAACCTTCAAAGCTACAACCTACATAAAACTAGCTCAACCTAACAATTCACAATTTACATAACACATAGTTGAACAATGTCACTTCAACAATACAGATCAACAACACACAAGATCAAGTCATCAATCACAAGTACCACAGAAAAACACTCATAAGTTCACAAATGATAAATATGTGTAATGTAATGTCAAGTGTAGTGATGTATGTCTGACCTAATGATACTTACCCAATGTCTCTCAGTTCGAGAATTATGAGAAACTTATCAGTCTATGCACCCATCATGACGTGCAATACGATCCTCAATAATAGAATCTATCACGACTTGTGACATATCTCTCGAATCATAATATTTTTTGAGGCATACAAAACATCCCCGAAATGATACATCTATTTTAATTCCTTTTTCTTCCGTAATTCACACTACACTTGTTACAATCCTATCTCAGAATCAATGCAAACAGAAATGTTCACACAAATAATGAGGAGATGACCGTATATATATCAATGCACAATTCACAATAACACAATCATGATACAACATCAACAATGAATCAATAAATCCTTCAAATCATTCTCAACAATATCACACATCAATATATAAATCAAGTAGTATTTTGTTATGTTTTTTCATCATTAAGATCATTCAATATGAACAAGTAAATCTATCACCAAATCCATTATTCCCCAATACAAACAACAAGAAAGTACACGATTTTATACGCTTAAAGAGGGTCACAAAGTTCACTTGCCTCAAATGATCGAGAAATCACTTGAGCTTTTACCTTTCATTGGACTTCCAAATCAATGCAGTCTATTTAAGTATAAACGATTAGTAAGAAAGTAAATCCGTAGATCTGTCTAGTCTAGATCCAAAAACTAACTCAAATCTATAATCAAGTTCTTAATCTTCATGTCAATTAACATGTCAACTCTCATATTTTTTAAAATTCAACCTTAGGGTCAAGTTCCAATTTCCTCTAAATTTCATAAGTCTAATAGTATTCACAAACTACAATACACCAAATACTAAATTACATATCTCTATATGTCAAACGTGAATCATAATATAATATCATAAACAAAATTTCATTATTGAATCAAAAATGCCCTTAACCTATTAGAAATGGTTCAAATTTATCCTCCTAAGGCATTTTAGATCATGTGGGTGGAATAAGGGAATTTTTGAACCATTTCTAATACGTTAAGGACATTTATAATCCAATAGGTGGAAGTGAGCATTGTTGCATAATTTCTAATACATTAAGGACATTTTAAAACTTTTTTCCCTTATCATTTTCACTAATTTATCTCTTATTTATTGTGTTTTGAATTATCGCACTATTTTGTTGTTGTTTTTGTTTCCTTTTTCTTGAAACTGCATTGTTTCCTTGTTACTTGTTCTTCATTATTTTCTTTTTTTAATTTGTCCCTAAATTTGTTGTACTTGAGTCAAAAGTATTTTGTAAATAGTCTCTCTATCTCCACAACATAAGGTCCACATATATTATACCTACTTCTTCTTATCTCACTTATGAAATTTCATTTGGTATGTTGTTGATTTTTGTTGGAATTCTTACCCCCAAATTCGCCTTAGAAACAGGTTTATTCTATATGTTCCTTTGCAGATTACAGCAGTTACGTTTTGTGAAGCAAATAAAATAATAACACAATATTTATCGCGAAAAACTCCAACTCTTAAGGGTAAAAACCACGACCTACACCTCTGTAGGATTTAACTCCACTTTTATTAAACTTCAAGTCTCAACACAAGATTACAAAGCTATGTAACCTAAGGAATTATAAACTCTAATTCCTAGAGGAATTATAAACTCTAATTCCTAGCTAAGAAATTATAAACTCTAATTTCTAGCTACCCAAAGACACAAAAACCCCCAGTTTTATATCTTCTAATGTTCTTCAAGTTCTATAACTTGTCGAACAACTCCTACTCACAAAACTCATATTTTAAACAAGACTCTTGAATACAATCTTACAAATTTTCCTCACAAATTGCAACACTCCAAATAAATCTCAAAACTCTCTCAAACCTCTTGATCGTGTTTTGATCTTCTCTCTATGTAAGTGCGCAATCTTTTCTGATGAAAATAGCTCCCTATTTATAGATCAGAACTTCAATGAATCCTTGTAGAATTCAACTTGTGTTTGCCATCTCCAAATCCTTGTTGACTTCTACTTGATATGGTTTCTACTAAATACTGCATATGAACTCGAAATCCTTGTTACGCTCTAACTTGGATGAACACAATTTTCCTTAAATAAAAGAAAGCACAATTTCCTTAAATAAATAAGAAAACACAATTTCCTTAAAGAGATTTCCTTAAATAGGAATTAGTTTTCCTTCTTTCACTTGGCTTTGAACTCCTTTATAAAAGGAAACTTTTTGTACTGGTTGCTTGTCGAAAAAACAATAATTACACAGCTTTATAACTTCTAATTCACGTGGTTGACGTTCTCCTTATCCAAGTCGGATTCGGTCTGTAAGGAACACGTCGCGCAACCTGTTTCTTTGACCTGTTCCTGTATTTGTCAATTATCAAAATCTTTCTCACTCTAACAAATTCTCCCTTTTTGATGATGACAATTATACATTTCGAACTCAGCAAATAAGACACACATCTTCCTTCTTTTTCCATGTTACTACTACAACTCCTTAACT
Source organism: Solanum sitiens (assembly GCA_016801875.1). Lineage (NCBI taxonomy): Eukaryota > Viridiplantae > Streptophyta > Magnoliopsida > Solanales > Solanaceae > Solanum > Solanum sitiens. The sequence goes on from JABWTJ010000028.1 coordinate 1,539,766, forward strand.
TTGTCATACTTCAAAACAACGACACTTAAACAAATTCCCCCTTTTTGACTATGACAAATTTTATCTGCTTGCATTGAATAAGTACACATAACTCATATGCAGCTGCTTTCCCCTTTTGACATTAGGCAAAAATAAAACACTGTGAAGGCATACACCACACTAAGAGAAGCAAATTTATTACTCATGACCACTCGCTATCACACACTTAAAAAAATCAAGAACTCAGTTATCTATAGCAAAGCATTTGCACAAACATATGAGATAGACATGAACCTGAAACTCAAATCCAATATTAGCATTAATCAAAACATATACACCACAAATGTAATCAAAATTAAAGAAATAATCAAGCACTTGTGATGAGAAAAAAAAATTGGAAAGTCAAAGGCTAGAGTGGCTAGGTAATATCAAAAGATCAGAGGATAAATAAAAGTTATTTTTCAGTAGCAAAGATATCTTTTGAATTAATAAGATTTGCAGCCTTCTCAATTTCAAAGATAACATTGGTCTATGCACGCTCAATCCTTTTTTTTTTATATCACTTTTAAGAAACTTGTTCAGTCAATCATGTTCCCTCTGGAGAAACAATAGTTCACTCATCTTTAATTTCAATACAGTCAGTAAGAGGAACAAATTTTCTTGAATATCACTTGTAGAGGAACATATTCTCTCAATCTGTTTCCTGGACGTGTACTATCAGGTGCAGCACCAAATATATATATTTTTTTATATCAATCTAAAATCTCAATTTATATTATTCCCAAAAGAAGAACTAGGTTCGACAGATGGATCGCCCATCGATCCCCCCTCACTAGATGCACCCAAGTTGAGCCTAACAAGTGACATTTATTCAAGTGTAGGGTCCCCAAAATATTTCCCCTCACAATGTAAATCATCCAAGACTTTGCTCAATACAAAAGATTCTCCCTAAGAACCAGCACACTCTACTTTCTTAATCTATATTTATAAGACGCCAAAGTAGAGATGTCCTCCATCAAATTCATCTCAACCATAAACCATCACATTGGAATAAGGCTTTTTAAGAAGATATTTGTTTTGGTAGTATTTAGGGCATGAATATCTTTTGGGACAAGTGGAAGAAATAGGTTCAAGTGCATTGACTTTATAGTTAATCATGAATAATTGTAGTGCACATACCTTAGATCTCCGGATAATGCTGTATTTTGCTTCAATTTTACTAAGTCTCTCTCCTGTGCTAGATGCAAATACAATGTTATAGTGCATGAGTAACATGACTTTAAAAGTGGTGTAGAGACATACAACTTAATGTACAAAACTGAGCATAGAATTCAAGATTAGAGGGAAGTATGCACAATGTTCATTAGCCATTTAGGGATACTCATGTGACTTTCATCATCTCCAAGTTCCAAATTTTTCCTTTTGAAGGTGTTTTCCTTGGCTGATCATATTTTTGATTGATTGATCATCTGAGTGTGCATAATTGTTAGATACTGCATAGGTTGGACCTGTTCCTTTCACATGCTTCTTCAGTCTTCTCTTTTTTTTTCAACCTTTTTTTTTTCCAGTCAATGTTGTTCATCCATTCTTTTTTTTTTCAAGTGAGAGGAATTTTTTTTTAGTTTCAATCATGAATCTGAAACAACATGTTCAATTGGTGAATGTTGCCTGCTTCCTCTCACTTTTCCTGCAAATTCAAAGGTTAGATTTAGGAACCCAGACTAGCTTGGGTTCTTTGTATTGATAAAAAGGATGAATAAGATCTCTATAAGCCCACTTGGGCATATTATTTTTCCTTTGAGTATACCTGTTCTTTTGAACAGTTTTATAAGTTCCTCTTGCTTTATTTTCTGCACTAACTCTGTATTTCAGAGAATTTTCCTTAGAGTGGCCTGAGTTACCACAAATAATACATAACAAAGAATTTCCAATCATAGGTTGTTCATACCCTCTTCGAGTTCTTATGTTCCGAGTATTGTTACCTAGATGTGTTACTATCATGGAAGATTTTGTCCACTTATTTGCTCTTTCCAGATCATCTTTCATCCTAGTTAATTCAAGATTTATTCTCCTAGAGTTTTCTTTTTCTAGCTTTAAGTGGTTTTTGAGTTTGTCTACTTCAAATTTTTGATCAGGCAGTTTACTCACTTTTTCTTTACCAAGAACTTTTAGTTTTAGATTAACGGTTCTTAGTTCCAGATTTTGTGATTCAAGTTGCTTGATTTTCCCTTGTAGATCAATATACTCAAAGTTTAATCTAGACATGGAAGCAAACAATTGGTTCTTGGTTTTAACTAGTTCTTGAATTGTATCTATGGAAGTGAGTAATAAGAAGGATAACTTTTTCTTAGAGAACTTTACTAGTTTATCTTTTAAGTCAAGAAGATTTACCTTGGTTTTTTTAGAGTCTGATTTCGGTTCAGGTTCTGATTCTTCTATCGCCATCAAAGCGAGGTCCTCATCATCTTCGTCATACCTCACTGAACCTGTTCCCCAGGCAGCATACATCGCTTGCTCCTTCTCTTTATTTTTTCTTTTGTTTAAAAGTTCTCTCTTCTCCTTTTCAGCTCTTTCTTTTCTCCATTCTGCCTCCTACATAGGACAATTCTTAATTTGATGATCAATTTTTTCACACTTGAAGCATCCTTCACTTTGTGATTTCTCTATATTCTTTTCTTTAGTGTGTGTTACTTTTTTTTCCAGAATTTAAGCCCCTTTTAAAGAATTTCTTGAAGTTTCTACTGATCAGTGTCAATTCATCATCATCCATATCTGATTCATCACTTTCAGCTGCTTTAAATCCAAGATTTTTCTCTTTGTTTCCTTCACCTCTTTTGTCAACATTCATCTCATAAGTTTTGAGATTTCCTAATTCATCCAAAGTCATATTGGTTAGATCCTTGGCTTCTCTGATTGCAGTAACTTTTATTTCCCATGATCTAGGTAGAGTCCTTAGTACTTTGTCGACCTGTTCCTCAGTGGTGTATACTTTGCCCAAGGATATTAACTCGTTTACAACAGTGGTATATCTGGTGATCATATCTTGAAGTGATTCTCCGGATTTCATCTTGAAGGCTTCATATTCAGAACAAAGTCTGACAATTTTGAATTTACGAACTTGAGTTGTACCTTCGTGAGCATTTTTTAAAGTGTCCCATATTTATTTTACACAGGTACAACTAGAGATGTGGTTAAACTCATCAGGTCCTAGCCCACATACGAGAATGCACTTAGCTTTTGCATTCTTCCCTAACATCTTGCAGTCAGCTTCTCCATATTTTTCTGTAGGTTTAGGTACCTTATTCCCTTCACTATCAGTAATAGTAGTAGTTAATGGTCCATTAGTTATTCTAACCCATAGTTCATAATCTTCATCTTGAATGAAGTCTTCCATTCTTGTCTTCCAACAAGAGTAGTATTCTCCATTAAATAATGGTGGTCTGTTGATATGTTGCCCTTGACCATGCCCAAGAGGAGGTGCAGAATTCATAATGATCTTATCTTGAGTTAATAGACTCTTCAAAGATAACATGCTCTGATACCAATTGTTGGAATTCTTACCCCCAAATTCGTCTTAGGAACATGTTTATTTTATATGTTCCTTTGCAGATTACAACAGTTACGTTTTGTGAAGCAAATAAAATAATAACACAATATTTTATCGCGAAAAACTCCAACTCTTAAGGGTAAAAACCACGACCTACACCTTTGTAGGATTTAACTCCACTTTTATTAAACTTCAAGTCTCAACACAAGATTACAAAGCTATGTAACCTAAGGAATTATAAACTCTAATTCCTAGCTAAAAAATTATAAACTCTAATTTCTAGCTACCCAAAGACACAAAAACCCCCGGTTTTATATCTTCTAATGTTCTTCAAGTTCTATAACTTGTCGAACAACTCCTACTCACAAAACTCATATTGTAAACAAGACTCTTGAATACAATCTTACAAATTTTCCTCACAAATTGCAACACTCCCAATAAATCTCAAAACTCTCTCAAACCTCTTGATCGTGTTTTGATCTTCTCTCTATGTAAGTGCGCAATCTTTTCTGATGAAAATAGCTCCCTATTTATAGATCAGAACTTCAACGAATCCTTGTAGAATTCAACTTGTGTTTGCCATCTCCAAATCCTTGTTGACTTCTACTTGATATGGTTTCTACTAAATACTGCATATGAACTTGAAATCCTTGTTACGCTCTAACTTGGATGAACACAATTTTCCTTAAATAAATAAGAAAGCACAATTTCCTTAAATAAATAAGAAAACACAATTTCCTTAAATAGATTTCCTTAAATAGAAATTAGTTTTCCTTCTTTCACTTGGCTTTGAACTCCTTTATAAAAGGAAACTTTTTGTACTGGTTGCTTGTCGAAAAAACAATAATTACACAGCTTTATAACTTCTAATTCACGTGGTTGACGTTCTCCTTATCCAAGTCGGATTCGGTCTGTAAGGAACACGTCGCGCAACCTATTTCTTTGACATGTTCCTGTATTTGTCAATTATCAAAATCTTTCTCATTCTAACAAATTCCCCCTTTTTAATGATGACAATTACATTTCGAACTCAGCAAATAAGACACACATCTTCCTTCTTTTGCCATGTTACTACTACAACTCCTTAACTTGGTCATACTTCAAAACAACGACATTTTAACAGATTTTAATGTTTATTTTGGTATTTAAAAAATTCGAACTCATCTGGCTCATGATAAATCCTATTTGATGGTCAAAGAAGTTGGTTGAGAACCTTAAAACTTTTAAGCTTGGTAACAAACAGAGAGACCAAGTTCTTGGTATCATGATTCCGAAGGATAACAGAACTTATATTCTTATCTCGAAATTCAGACATTACGCATCTACTACCATAAATCAAAATGGAAACTAGTACTACTATATAGTATATCTTTTTCTCGAGTTTTAGAGCACACGTCTTATCCAAATATATGGTGGTAAAAATTCTTATTTGCATGAGAATAGTACCTAGGTCTAAGTGGTAAGACAAAAAGTATTTTTACGTCTTGTTGTGCTAAATCCTTGTCACTAGGAATATATTATTTTAAAACAGGTGAATGCATGTAATTAGCCAATCTTATGTCGAAACGTGTAAATCTAAATAATTGTATAAACTTTTTCCTTTTGTCACATCATTTATATTCCTCCATGATGAACCATTTTGTTACCATTCAACAAAATTAAATGAGAAAGCCCTTCCGTCTAGGAGTATCTCCTATCTTTTTTGCACCTTCCCAATTTCCATTCATAATTCGTTGCTTGTGTAATTGCATGTTTTTTTTTTCAACAGTTTAAAATTATATATGCAGTATCTTTGCATTGGGGTCGGTTGATAGTTTATTAGATTCTCTGTATTAATAGTATTTTGTTTGATATACTTCTTAATATACGTATAATTAATATTTTATTGTGTATTAAGGAGTATATTACTAATATTATGATTATTATTTTTTGTATTAGGTAATGTAAAAAAATTTAATGTATGCATTAGCATGATTAAAGATTCAAAAGTCTGGTTCTCTTTGTCTTCGAGCTTTCATTCCTCAATCCATCGATTCTTTCCGTCATATACCTCCCCATCAATAGATAGAGACAAATAGAAATAACCGAACCACTAGAAAATGCATGATCCTCAAAAGCACTTTTTAACTCTTTTCCACCATAGTTGTTATGGAGGATTAATATTTTTTATATAATGTATACTACTTTACACAAAACCTGACAATAAATACAAAATAATTTATGCATAATAACTAGGGAAAAAGGATAAATATATTCCTGAACTATCGTACATAGTATGCAAATATCCTCTGTCATACTTTTGGTGCCCCTGCCGTAAAAAAACTAGAGCAAATATGCTCTTCATTCTAACAAAAGACTAAATAGGGACACGTGACACAATCTTATCCGTCCATCCGATATTTAATAAATGTCAGATCGATGGATAAGATTGTGACACGTATACATCCGTTAGTATCAGGGGTGTATATGCTCTTGTTTTTGGATGGCAGAGGCACCAATGTCTCAAAAGTATAAAGGAGGGTATCTGCATACCATTTCCGATAGTTCGGAGATATATTTATCCTTTTTTCCTAATATCTAATACAAGCATTACTAATATACTCTATTAAACATTATTTTTATACCATACTCAACCAAACGACTCCTTAATACAATATAATCAAATACAATTGATTGTTTTTTAAGCACTATAGCAGGACGTCGACGTCAAATAACATAATGGTGTAAATATCTTGCCATTTCTTTAAACAGAAATTAATGCACAGAAGTCCTTTTACAAAATGTTATTATTGTTACTAGTATACCTAGCTACTAGTAAAATATGGTATCTAATGTTGCGTTAGGAACTTTTTGTACTAGGAAATGACACATACCTTAGGAAGGAGAAGAATATCTCAACAAGAAACTACGATTTGACTTAATTTACCTTATATTTTCTATGAGTATAATGTTAGTCTTAGTTTGCACTCACTCATCTAGATGAATTTTTAAAATATCTGTCACTTCTTCTGTTTCTAATTATTTATCCGCTTTTAAATTGACACATCTATTAAAAAATAATTAATGACATAGTGAGTTTACGATTTTCTCATTATTAATTATGAAGTGGATGAATTAAAAACTATATATATATTGATAGATAGATAGATAGATTTTCAAGTTCTATCATTTTCAAAGTAATTAATTGAGGGTATAATAGGTAAATTCTTTTTGTTTTTTTCTTGATTTGTCAAAATGTACAAATAGGAACAACTAAAAAAAAGCGGATAAATAATTAAGACAGATAGAGTATTTCTTATTAACACAGTTATGACATAAATTTATCGACTAAAACATAAATAGGCATAAAAAAAGAAATCACGAATACCTTCTTTTTATTATAGAAAATCATAGAGGTGTTGGTTGAGTTGACTTAGATTTTTCAAATACCAAATCAAATTAATAAGTCATGTTTTTTAACCTCTTTCTCGATTTTTTTTCTTTCGTAAATTGTTCATACACAAATAATTTAGTTTATATTTTAAATATTATTTTAGTTCTACTAAGGTAGAACTTTTTAAGGTGTTTTCTCAAAAATAATACAAAATATGAGATGAGTGATGACATTAATTGAATTCTCAATTCCTCAACAAAAAATTAGATAATAAAATATATAATCCAAATTAATAAGTTGAAAATTACCATAATCTAAAAGTTTGATCACTACTATAACTAGGAAATAAAAAATTAACGACAGATAAAATTCCGTAGCTAAATATTCCTGCATGATAATCACATTTAACTAGAAATTAGCAATGAATAATAAGGAAATTGAATTAGCTAGGTGTTTTTTAGCAATGATACCGAAAAACTTCGTAGCTAATTAATTCCAAATAGAAGCGTTATATCATACTAAAATAAGTACGACTAATAAGTACTCCCTTCGTTTCACCAAGAATAACTAGGTTTGACTTGACACAGAGTTTAAGAATATGAAGAAGACTTTTGAATCTTGTGGTCCTTGTAGAATTCTTACGTATATGTGAAGAATCAAGGATTGTATTGATGATTGAATGATTGAGTTACATACTCTTTATATAGGAGAAGAGTCTTATACTAGCTACACTAGGAATCCTAATACAACACAAATACAAATATACAGCTTATCATAGTAGTACAAAGTATAGACTTATACATAAACTAGGATTGAGTAGTCTAGTCCTAGTGTAACTCAAACTCTAACTCGTCAGACAGCTTCACCGAACCTGTTCCTTTGACCTGTTCCATCAGCTTCCTTCAACACTTCCCCTCAAGCTAGTGAGTAGAGGAACTGTAACTCCTAGCTTGCGACGAAACTCAACAAAAACCTGTTTGGTTAATGCTTTTGTATGAATATCTGCTAGCTGATCCTTAGACCTCACAAATTGAGTAACAAGTTGTCCTCTAGCCACCTTCTCACGAACAAAATGATAGTCCATTTCAACATGTTTAGTTCTAGCATGCATAACTGGATTAACTATCATGTACAAAGCACTCATGTTGTCACAATACAATGTAGGTACAGATCGACGAAATACCTCAAGATCATGAAGTAGATACATGATCCATGTCATCTCTGATGCAGTGGAGGCAACTGCTCTATACTCAGCTTCAGCACTTGAACGAGCAACTGTGGACTGTTTCTTGGAGGTCCAAGAAATACAGTTTGCACCTAGGTACATGTTGTAGCCCGTAGTGGATCTCCTAGTGGCGGTACAACCCCCCCCAATCATCATCGGAATACCCTACAACATACATGGTGATTGTGAAATAAGTCTAAGTCCAAAGTGCAGAGTGCCTTTGATGTACCTGAGAATTCTTTTCACCCTTTGAAGATGTGCACTGTTCAGATTTTGCATAAATTGGCTTGCTAAATTCACAGCATGAGTAATATTTGGTCTTGTGAGAGTCAAGTATTGAAGACTCCCTACTATCATTCTGTAAAAAAATGCTTGAACCATGTTTCCCACAGCTTCATGTAAACCATGCTTCTGAGCCAAAGGAGTGGCTACAGCCTTTGCAAAAGTCATTTCAGTCTTGTCTAGCAGTTCAGCAACATACTTACTCTGGCTTAAATGGATGTCCCATCAAAATACTTAACCTCAACTCCAAGAAAGAAATGTAAATGATCAAGATCTTTCATGGCAAACTCCTTCCCAAGTTGTAGGACAACCTCTGAGACACGAGATGGATTACTTCATATGACAATAATATCATCCACATATAACAAGAGAAATATTGTGCCTTTGTGAGTTTTCAAAGTAAATAAGGAAGGATCAGCCTTACTACAAATGAAACCAAGGTGTAAGAAATGCATGATAAACCTATCAAACTAGGCTCTTGGTGCTTGTTTAAGACCATACAATGCCTTTTTAAGTAGACATACATGCTGGGGATTAATAAAACCATGAGGTTGACTCATGTACACCTCCTCTTGTAAGAAGCCATGAAGAAAGGCATTTTTGACATCAAGTTGTCTAACTTTCCACTTCGAACTGACAGCTGGATATAACAACCCTAATAGTTGTTGCTTTAACCACAGGACTGAATGTTTCTTCAAAATATATCCCTTCAAGCTGCGAGAATACCCTTGCCACAAGTATGGCCTTGTATCTATCTACTGTACCATCAGCTTTTAATTTTGTATTGAACACCCATTTTGATCCAACCAAGTTAATACCAGGAGATTTGGGCACCAAAATCCATGTCTTGTTAGTATGTAAAACATCAATCTCTTCCTGCATTGCTGCAAGCCAATGAGGTGATTTTAGTGCTTCTTTAATAGTATTTGGCTCTCTCACAGTTTCTGTGCTGCTGTGAACAACAAGTGACAAGTGTTGTTCCTTCGCCTTGTTCCTGGTGATCATATGATGCCCTTGTGGTGTAGGAAGTACCTCAACTGGTACATCACCCAAGGTAGTGGACTGGAGTGTAGCATTGTCAAGTTGATGGTCAACAGGTACATCAACTAAAGTGGTTGTTTGATGATGCTCATTGGCTGGACCTGTAAGAACAACTTGTTCCTTACTGCTGCAGGAAGATCAAAATCTGCAGCTGGATTTTTAAAACTGTTAGACAGATCATCAACATCAACATGTTTCTCAACATCTGATTCTGCGCTTGAGAGGTCAATAATACTCTCATTATCACTAGTAATATGTGGGCTAGCAGCCTGTACTTCCCCTGAATCACAATTATCATGTGCCTGCAATTTAGAGAAAGATTCAACAAAAGTAGCAATGTGAGGTGAGACATCAATGTTAGTCTGAGATTGCTTGGAAGACACATAGGATAATGTGTTTTCATCAAACACAACATGTCTGGATATGTAAACTCTTCTTGTAGAGGGATGATAGCATCTATATTCTTTGTGTAAGTTGTTGTACCCAATAAACACACAAGGATATTTCTTTGTACTGAACTTATTGTTGCCCTTGATATATGGAAAACATCTACACCCGAACACTTTTAGACTGTTGTAATCAGATTGTTCCCCATACAACTTAAAAAATGGAGTCACCATTTTTAGGACTGATGAAGGCAATCTATTGATAAGAAATACTGCAGTGAGGAAAGCTTCAACCCATAAGAACAAAGGTAGATTAGCATGAAGTAGTAGAGTTAGACCAGTCTCCACAATATGCCTATGTTTTCTCTCTGCAACTCCATTTTATTCAGGTGTGTTAGGACATGGAATATATCTCAGAATACCATGATCTTCCAATTGCTTAATGAAGTCTGTTTGGATAAACTCACCAACTTCATCACACTGAAAAATCTTAATATCTTTAGAAAATTGTTTTTCCACCATTTTATGAAATTTTAGAAAGACCTCAAAGAATTCAGACTTCTTTTTCAGTGGATAAATCAATGTATATCTTGTGTGATCATCAACAAAAAATGACATAATATTTCATATGTTGGGAAGATTCAACAAGAACAGGTCCACATAAGTCACAATGGATTTTAAATAAAGGTTCTTTCTCAATTTTATTTCTCTAATCAAAAGGAAGTTTACAACTTTTTCCCAACTGACAACTAGAACAAATAGTAGACATTTTATTCCAACTACTAACATTGATGCAACTATTACTGTTCAAAAGCTTTAAAGTCTTCAAACTAGGATGTCCTAATCTAGTATGCCACATGTTATTTGACATGTTTCTATCGTGTGCAGCAGTAAAAGCGTAGAGATTGTTATCTTCCAAAGCATATAGTCCATTCCATTTAGTTCCCTTGGCCAGCAGTGTTCTTGTCTTCTTGTCCTTTACAACAAAGTTAGTTTCATCAAATTCAAGAGTGCAACAATTATCCTTTGCAAGCTTACTAACTAAGAGCAAATTCTTATTAATCTTAGGGACTACAAGAACGTCTTTTAATTTTAGACCTGATCTGAATGTGTTCCCACCATTCCCAACAATAATTTTATCTGGTCCATTATAGTATTTAAGATCAGTTAGGATACCTAAGTTATGTGTCATATGGCTACTTGCTCCCGAGTCTACATACAAGGTGTCATCATTGTTTTGAAGATTAGTAGCAGCCAATGCTTGTGGTAGCTCATCAGCAGCTTGGTAAGAGTAATCCCACCTATAAAAACACTTAAGAGCAGTATGGTTATTCCTACCACCAATTTTGACACACATCAAAATTATTCTTCTCATGACTTCCACTTGAAGCACTGTTCTGAGGATCAGGTCCGTTTCTGCTGTTATAGAAACATGTTCCTTGTCCAGCAGGCTTAAATCATCTTCCTCTGGAATTAAAGTTATTGTTTCCTCTTCGTTGAGAGTTGTTTCCTCTTCCCCTGCCTCTTTGGGCAGAGAATGTCATGTTATGATTTTGTTGAGGCACTTCTTCTTCATCCTTCCTCATATCAAAACCCCTAAGAGCATTAACAAATTGATTAAGAGTAGGATACGGTGTCTTATCTAACATGACGGTCATGAAAGTCTTGTACTTAAGACCTAGACCTCTAGCAAAGTTAATCACTTTACTATCCTCATCTACAGGCTTGTGAATGGTTGCAAGACCATCACATATGCCTTTGAATTCCTTAATGTATTCATCAATTGAATTAGTTCCTAGCTTCATACTTTGTAGCTGTTGCTTGAGCTGAAACTCCTTATCTTTTGTTGCTTGAAGATATGCTTCTTCCAAGCATTCCCACATCTCCTTGGCAGTTGAGCAGTCTACGATCAGGTACATGCTTTCTTCTGTCTAGGTGCCTGATATCCAACTCCTTAGTAACACATCCTTCTCCTCCCAGTCATCAACATTGTTGGTGTCTTATGCATCCTTCTCGCCTGCTGCAGTTTTCTCAAGAGTCTGTCCAGTGGAACATATTGCTTTACGTGTTTCTGTGATGAGATAGGTTAATCTCATCACTTGGTCATTTGTGTCCTCCATATAAGATAATTCGTTGACTTAAGTTTAATGGAGCAGGACGAAATAAGATGATGAAGTGAAGAGGTCGAAAGTGTGTTGGTAGCAGGGGCCATTGTGGTTTGATATTTTGGTTTTTGATCTAATACGTTAAAAGAGCGGAAAAACTTTATTTCTCTGATACCATGTAGAATTCTCACGTATATGTGAAGAATCAAGGATTGTATTGATGATTGAATGATTGAGTTACATACTCCTTATATAGGAGAAGAGTCCTATACTAGCTACACTAGGAATCCTAATACAACACAAATACAATATATACAGCTTATCCTAGTAGTACAAAGTATAGACTTATACATAAACTAGGATTGAGTAGTCTAGTCCTAGTGTAACTCAAACTCTAACTCGTCAGACAGCTTCACCGAACCTGTTCCTTTGACCTGTTCCATCAGCTTTCTTCAACACCCTAAATTAAAGTTAGGTCAAATGTACAAAATTGTCCTTTGATCTTGTGACCTTAAACATGTCACGTGGATGCTGATATTAAAATGTTACCAAAAAAAGAAAGAGATCATTCTTTTTGAAACAGACTAAAAAGGAATAAAGTCATTCTTATTTAAACGGAGAAAGTATTAATTACATAACTAAACACTAGAAAAAAATGAAAATTAAGTTATACATTTTAATTTATTTTATTTTTAAATAAAGTGTTTTAACTGTCTATACCAATACAAATCTAAAGAACAGGCATTCAACAATATTGTGATTCCTAGTGTCAATTTTTTCTAATTAACATTAATATTAATTTGATTTTATTTAAGCTTTATTTGAGTTACTAATATCATGAGAAACTTATTGGACCGTCAAATTTTAAGTCCATATTTATAAAAATATATATGTTAAAGGATTAAAACAATGAAAAAATTTGAAAAACTATTTATAAACTACATATAAATGAATATCTTTTGAGTTTTGAATTCTTTATCTGATACAATTTGCTAGTAGTTACATTGACTTGTCATTAAATTCCTTCTATCTTTTTTCTTTATTGATTCATGATATTAATGAGAAAAGAATTGTAAGTGGTGGCCAAGAAATCAGTGGACTCGAATGTGTGATACGGTAAACTCAAATTTTATCATCTTATCCATGAAGTATATAATATATATTCCCACTAAGATAAATTTATTCTGTATAGGGATGAGAAAGTATATTTCTACAAGGATACTACAATTGCATTTGTTTGAATGGTTGTTACCTAATGTACTTCCGTGGTCCCTTTTTTACTTATCAAATTTTGATTTGACACGCTTATATCAAGAAAATAATGATTGATATAATGAGTTTATAATTATTTTACCTTTTTTAATTAATAGGGTGTCAACAAATTTACTCGCTATATTTTTCAAAGATATTAGCTCGATATTAATAAATTGAGGACATATATACTAGGGAAAAAAGAATTGTCCTTCCTTGACTTGTAATAAATGACAAGTAAAATGAGAAATCAAGTTAGGAAATAATATTATTTGACAAGTAAATAGAAACAGAGGAAGTATTATATTATTAGTTCAAATATATTGATTATTTTAATTGCTACTTAAATTTTGCTAGCTAAATCAATCCTTATATAACAATGAGAAATCTCATTTTATATAAATATGATGGATCAATTTTGATTTGAGTCGTTACTTTAGTTTTCTTCCTCATTTGTCTATATATACATATTATTTCTAATCCTATTTTATCTTTTTATTCTATCTTTATATATATAGTAACTTTTTATTGTACCCTAAATTGTTTTTTAAGGTTTATTCTTTAAAAATATTAATGTGTGATATTATGTAGTGACGAAAAATGATATATTTTATTTAAATATTATATTATTTTATCAATATAATCCAATACAATATATATAATACGAAATAATACGTAACAACCATCCAAACAGTGACTCGAATAGGTAAACCTAACTTTTATCCATGAGAGGTATAGTAGCTGGATTCAAATATGAACTAACAAAGGTGTGTTCATATCCATCACTCTGTTGCTATATTTTCATAACCCCCAAAATGTTAATAACCATGTTCATGACATATCTTTTTGATGTTCCTCCATATAATTTTGTAACTACAGGAATTAAAAATTGTGTTGCACATGCTTTGATGAAAAGCTCTCTTTTCTCTTCACATATTTTTGTTAGTTCTCCTTCTTTAATTTATCTTTCATCAGATGTCTCGGGATGAGCCTTAGATATGGAAAAATCTTATTGAGAGCTTCGATCACCCCTGCAATGTTACGGAATATTTAATAAAATCATGATATCGTTACCAAAACTAATTTCTTGAGGGTTTTTAGTTAGATTCCAAGTGGAGAGTAGATGAATTAGAGGATAAGATGATGGAGATATTATTTTGGGTTGATTAAGATGGCAAACTTTAGTACAAAAATAGCTACTATCATCTTAAATAGAGTAAATCAGATTCCATCAACGCATCAAAAACGAACTTCTTTACCTTTTCAATTTTGGGGACCAACAGCGAGTCAGTGACAATGAATTATGGAGATTCCGGGTAATCACAAATATACTATGTAAATTTCTTTTTATTTAATCCCAAAATGGGTCCTTCGTGTTTACCACACAATTAATATATGCCTTCTTTATACTTTTTAAAAAATAGTTGCATTCTATTTTAGTTTTAATAAAATGATTTGCATCTTGATCTTTTTATAAAACTTGTATTTCAAAAAATATCTATGAGGGTATAATAGGAAAATGCTGTAACAACTCGCTAATTGAAAGAATTAGAAAGAAGTTAAAAATTGGAAATTGTCATTTTCGGAAAGAATAAAAAAATCTGGAAAATTTATTAAGTATGTTAAGTTGAGTTTTTGGTCAACTACAAACAATCATAACTCCTAGTTCAGGATGAGTTAGGTGTGTTTTCAGATATCATAGGAAAGATCTTGGAATAATCTTTTCAACACCGTTGAGTTTGCGCGATTTCGAGTTTGTATGAGTGAGATATGCCCATTTGAAATTGGGTTGTTCAAATAAGACAAACCAAATCCGAATTTTAGAAGGGCATTATGGTCTTTTCATACCCCAAGACTTAATTTCATTTTTGGTAACTAATTGGGGTCTAAACTGATAGGATGTAGTTTACGCTTTTAAGATATTGAGTTAGGATTTTAGAGAAGAGAAAAAAAGAAGCGTAAATAGGAGAAGAAACAAGAATCCCTACGAGGTATATGAGTTCGCATAGTGTTGGGTTCGTTCACCCACGCGCTAAACATGTTTATTTCAGTATGATTCTTGATATTTTTTCATGTTTAACTATCAAAAAACACTCCTAAACATCATGAGATCTTTCCTATCACAAATCACAATCCTTGAATCCATAGTTCAATTCAAGAAAAGTTAAGAGTCAAGTCAAGACAAGTTAAGAGTCAAGAGAAGTTCATTAAGTCTTCCAAAAGTCTTTTACAAATGTTTTAACTTTGTTTTAAGACTTGAGCTTTGAATTGAGTAAAGAGTAAAGATTGAAGACCATTTCTTCAAAAGAGTATATTGGGACTATGTATTCCCAAAGAGTAAAATATTTTCACATTTAAACAATGATGAAAACTTTGATTTTCAAGAAAAACCTTTGACCTAGTTTTCAGTAAAGAGTAAATACTTTCACAATTATGCACGAGAGGAAACTTTAATTTTCAAGAGGAGCCTTTGAGCTATGTTTTTGAGCAATTATCTCAAACCACAAAAAAAAGTTATGTTTTTAAACATAAGAGCTAGTATTATATTTTGGGAGAAGTATTGAGCACTAATATGTGGGAGAGTTCAGACAACTCTCAACCCCCATAACCCATGTAACCATCATGGGTAGAAAAGAGTCATATTTTTTAGATGATTTCTTAGTGTTTTTTAGCAAAGACTAGTGGATCCACTTAGTAATCAGGTTCTATACACTGGCCAAGGTATAGGACGACACTGACAGCGGAGGCAAAACGTTGTATCATCACATTAGCTTTTACGTGATGGTTGTCGATTAAAGAAACTCGCACAACAATATTTGTATTCTTATATACACAGTTTAATTGTATTTTTACATACATTTCTGAGTTGTATTTGTATATTTGCATACACACAGAGAATTATTGTATTTCAACACACAGAGTTGACATCCATGTTTTAAAAAACTTTTCTTTATATTGCACTTGTTTTATACTGCTTTATATTGAAATGAGTTTACTTAAGTTTGAGTTGAGTTGGGCCAGGTAAATTCTTTAGTTCCTTTCAAGATTATGTCTTGTTATAAAATTCCCCTCGCATACATTGAATGATTCCATTTCTCTTGCATCTAAATGCATCTTAGATACAGGTAACTAGGAACAACATCCAGCGCTTCATTGATCTAGTTGAGCATTCAGAGTTTTGTGGTGAGCCTCCTTGCTTTTCCGAGGATCCCTTTTATCACTTACAGTATTAGTTAGTTCATTAGGATCTCGTGGGTCGTGTCCTGACATCCATCTCAGTTGGTTTAGAGGCTTCATAAATAGTCAAATATTAGTTCATTTGTCATTATCTTGTTATTGACTTATATTCACATTTGAGTTGCCATTTTGACTAAATTAAGTATTTATTTTTCAATTATTATGAGTTTAGTTTTAACACTGTTGAGTTATCTTGTATTAAGATTCTCTTCTTCTTGCCTAAAAGTCTTTCATTGAGTAAGTAAGTCAGGCCAAGGGTTTTCTTGCATCCACCAATGGTTCTCCGGTGTCAGCCCCGCCCAGGGTGTAGGCTCGGAGCATGAAAAATTTGGTATTAGAGCACAGAGTTCAAGAGTCTGAGGGAGTATATGCAGCCGTGTCTTTACGGTCCTAGTTATCGGTGTGTAATGTGCCACATCTATATTTAAAAGTCTACAACACTTACGAATTATCTCATTTATTTCACACTTGTTTCGTGTGATAGAGTTCATCTTTATACAGTTTTTTTCTAACTCGTGTTTGTGCGTGACCGATTGTGAGATAGGCTTTATTTGAGGAGGACTTTTTGGGGCGTTTCTTTCCCTGAGAATTGAGGGAAGCAAAGGTACAAGAGTTTGTCACTCTTAAGCAGGATTCTTTGAGAGTTAATGAGTAGAGTTTGCAGTTCACACAACTTTTCTGATATGCTCCGGATATGGTTGTAGATATTAAGAGTAGGATGAGTCTATTTTTTGCAGGGTTGTCCCGTACGTCAAGCAAGAAAGGCAAGGCAACTATGCTTATAGGGGATATGTACATAGCAAGGTTAATGATCCATATGTAACAAGTTGATGAGGAAAAACTAAGGGATAGAGAACAATTTAAGAATAAGAGGGCTAAGACATCAGAGAATGAGTCCGGACAGCAGAAGAGTAATTCCAATCGGTCATCTTTCCAACAGTAACAGAAGGGAACTGCTCCATCATCTGCTAGTGCACCTGCACCAAAAAACAAAAGTGAGTACAATAGTCAAAATTTCAGAGCCAAACCCGTCTATACTCTAGGTAGTATGACACAAGGGGGTAGTAAGCCTCTTGTATGTGTTAAGTGTGATAGGAACCACTCAGGGACGTGTCGTGATGGCTCCAATAGTTGCTTTAAGTGTGGCCAGAATGGTCATTTCATGCGAGAGTGTCCAACAACAAGCAGGGTAATGATAGTGGGGGAAATAGAGCCTAGTGTTCTTTAGTTGCTCCACCAGACAGGTTTGCACCTAGAGGAGCTACTTCAGGTATTGGCGGAAGAGTAAACCGCTTATATAATATGACTAGTTGCCAAGAGCAAGAGAATTCTTTAACTTTAATGTTTATGTTTTGCTATATATAGAAGCGAGTTTATCCTTTGTAACTCCGTATGTTGCGATGAATTTTAATGTTCTTCCTGAGCAACTTAGTGAGCCCTTTAATATTTCTACACTCGTTGGTGTTGGTGAGTCTATTTTAGCAGAAAGAGTTTGTTGTGATTGTCCCATTTTCGTCAATTACAAGAGCACCATGGCTGATTTAGTTGAGTGAGGCATGGTAGATTTTGATGTCATTCTTGGTATGGACTGGATTCATGCTTATTATGCCTTAGTTGATTGTAATTCTCGAGTTGTCAAGTTTCAGTTTCCAAATGAGTCAGTCTTAGAGTGGAGAAGTAGTTTTGCAGTGCCTAAGGGTAATTTAATTTCATACCTTAAGGCAAAAAAGTTAGTTTATAAGGTGGTGTTTCTATCACTTAGTCCAAGTTAATGACTCTAGTATTGAGATTCCTCATATTCAGTCAGTCTCTGTAGTAAAAGAATTTTCAGAAGTCTTTACTAATGATGTTCTTGGAGTCCCTCCTGGGAGAGAAATAGACTTCGGTAAAGACATTTTTCCTGATACTGTCCTATATCTATTCCGCTATATAAAATGGCACCAGCAAGTTGAAAGTGCTTAAAAAACAGTTAAAATATCTCCTTGATAACAACTTTATTCGAGCAAATGTCTCACCTTGGGGCGTTCCGGTCTTATTTGTGAGAAACAAAGATGGATCCTTAGGATGTACATAGATTACATAGTTGAACAAGGTTTACCATCAAGAATAAGTATCCTCTTCTGAGAATTGATGATCTTTTCGATCAACTTCAGGTGCTACTTGTTTCTTTAAGATAGAACTCAAATCAGGCTACCATCAGTTAAGAGTAAGGGAATGTGATATCCAAAGACACCTTTCACGACCCGTTATGGTCATTATGAGTTCCTAGTAATGTCCTTTGGTTTTACCAATGCACCTGCAACATTCATGGACCTTATGAATAGAGTATTCAAGCCTTATTTAGATATGTTTGTTATCATGTTCATTGATGACATACTAATCTATTCGAGAAATGAGGAATATCATGCTAGCCATTTCAAAATAGTTCTCCATACTCTAAAACATAGAGAGTTGTATGCTAATTAAGTTCTTGAAATGTGAGTTGTGACTTGAGTCTGTGGCATTCTTAGGCCACATTATGTTTGGAGAGGGAATTAAAGTTGATACTAAGAAAATAGAGGTAGTGCAGAATTGGTCTAGACCTACATCTTTAACTGCTATTAGGAGTTTCTTGGGGTTTACTGGCTTTAATAGAAGGTTCATAGAGTGGTTCTCGTCTATTTCATCCCTTTTGACCAAGTTGACTCAGAAAATAGTGAAATTTCAATGGTCTGAAGCTTGTGAAAAAATCTTTCTACAATTGAATAAGAGGTTGACTACTGTCCCACTGTTGACCTTATCAGAAAGGACTCAAGGTTTTGTCATATATTGTAATGCTTCTAGAGTTGGTTTGGGTTGTGTGTTAATACAGAATGACAAGGTTATAACTTATGCCTTAAGATAGTTGAAAGTTCATGAGAATAACTATCTACCCATGATCTAGAGTTGGTTGCCATAGTATTTGCCATGAAAATATGGAGCCATTATATTTATGGTGTTCATGTGGATGTGTTCACCGATCACAAGAGTCTTTAATATGTGCTTATCAGAAAGAGATGAGCTTAATCTCAGACAAAGAAGTTGTTAGAATTACTCAAAGAAAATGACATAAGTATTCTTTACCACCCAGGTAAGGATAATGTTGTTGCTGATGTCGTGAGAAGGTTGTCTATGGGTAGTACCACCCACTTTAATAAATATAAGAAAGAAATAAAAACGGAGGTGCATAGACTTGCACGCCTAGAGTTTGCCTAATGGATTCCACATAAGGAGGGGTAGTGGTTATGAATGGGGTTGAATCATATTACTGTGAGAAGTAAAATAGAAGCAAGAACAATTTCGTATTTTGCTTGAATTGAAGACAAATGTTCACAAGCCAAAGGTAATGGGTTATGAACAAGGGAGAGATGGTGTATTAAGGTATCAAGGTAGATTGTGTGTACCAAGGGTGGATGAACTCCAAGAGAGAATCATGGAGGAAGCTCATAGCTCTAGATATTCCATATATCCTGGTTCCACAAAAACGTATCGAGATTTGACAGAAGTTTATTGGTGGTGTAGTATGAAGAAGGACATTGCAGAGTTTGTCTTTAAGTGTCCAAAATTGCCAACAAGTTAAAGTAGAGCATCAAAGGCTCAGTGGTATGTCTCAGAATATAGAACTTCTGGAATGGAAGTGTGAGATAATCAATATGGACTTCATTACAGGTTTACCAAGGTCTCGCATGCAACATGATTCTATTTGTGTGATTATTTATAGAATGACAATATTAGAGCACTTTTTGCCGATAAAGACTACCCATTCGGGAGAACATTATGCTAAGTTGTATATTCAAGAGGTGGTTAGACTTCATGGGGTCCTAGTTTTGATTATTTCAGAAAGAGGTGCACAATTTACTACACAATTTTGGAAATATTTTCATAAAGGCATGGGTTCAAAGGTGAACTTAAGCACGACTTTTTATCCTCAGACAAATGGTCAAGCAGAGCAAACTATTTAGACCTTAGAGGATATGTTGAGGGCTTGTGTGATTGATTTCAAAGGTAATTGGGATGATCACCTACCTTTTTATTTAAACAGTTACCGCTCTAGCATCCAAATGGCTCCTTATGAAGCTCTTTATTGGAAAAGATGCAAATCTTCTATTAGATGGTTCGAAGTTAGTGAAGCTGGATTGATAGGACCAGATTTAGTTCATCAAGCTACGGAGAAGCTGAAAGTGATTCAATAGAGGTTGAAAACGGCACAGAGTCATTACAAATCCTACACTAATGTTAAGAGGAGGGAGTTAAGAGTCTAAAGTAGATGATTGGGTATACTTGAAAGTTTAACCCATAAAGGATGTTATGATATTTGGTAAAAAGGGGAAACTTAGTTCCCAGTATATTGTCCCTTACAAAATATCAAAAAGGGTATGTAGTGTAGCTAATGAGTTGGAGCTACCACAAGAGTTAGTCACGGTCTATTCGGTATTTCACATTTCTATGTTGAATAAGTGCATGGGTGATCCTTCATTGATCATACTAACTGAAGATATTGGGATCAATGATAACTTATCTTATGAAGAGATTCTGGTCGAGTTTTATATAGTAGCATCAGTCAAAGTCCTTTAAAGGATCCAATTTGTTGAGGAAGATATTTGGGAAGCTGAGTAGGATATGAAGAATATATATCCACATCTCTTCAAATCCTAAGAAGTTTCAAATTAAAGTACTAATATTTCCTTGGCATTTTTACTTATAAGTTAGCGTGTTATTGCATTGTGCTTGTTGCGTGTTTGAACTGCATGTTTGATGTTACGCCATTAGCCTAGATAGTAAGAGTAATCTCACTCGAGGATGAATTTTCCCAAGGTGGAGATATTGTAACATCTCTCTAATTGAAAAAATTAGAAAGAAACTAAAAATTGGAAATAGTCATTTTTGGAAAGAATACAAAAATCTGGAAAATTTGGTTAAGTATGTTAAGTTGAGTTTTTGG
Organism: Solanum sitiens; assembly: GCA_016801875.1. Taxonomy (NCBI): domain Eukaryota; kingdom Viridiplantae; phylum Streptophyta; class Magnoliopsida; order Solanales; family Solanaceae; genus Solanum; species Solanum sitiens. The sequence continues at coordinate 1,561,152 of JABWTJ010000028.1, forward strand.
TCAACTTCAAACGATCATAAATCCTAGATCAGGATGAGTTAGGTGTGTTTCCAGATATCGTAGGAAAGTTCTTGAAATAATCTTTCCAACGCCGCCAAGTTTGCGCGATTTTGAGTTTGTATAAGGGAGATATGCTCATTTGAAGTTGGGTTGTTTAAATAAGAAAAGTCTAATATGAATTTTAGAAGGGCATTATGGTCTTTTACATACCCAAAGATTTAATTTTGTTTTTGGTAATTAATTGGGGTCTAAAATGATAAGATTCAGTTCATCCTTTTACGATATTGAGATAACGTTTTAGTTAAGAGAAAAAAAGAAGAGAAAAGAGGAGAAGGAGCAAGAATCGTAAAGTTCCTCAAGAATTGCTTGTGGATATTGTCAAGGGATGATCCCTACAAGGTATGTGAGGTCACCTACACGCCGCAAACATGTTCTTTCAGAATGATTTTTGTTCTAAAAGATTTGATACTTTGATGTTTATGAGTTGTAGTATTAAATTGCTTTAGTTTTTTAATTTGGATGAGATTGAAGAGCTCTTGAGAGTTTTAAGGTCAATTTTCAAGTTAGGTTCTTGTGTACATACACTAGGTTTCTGAATCTAAAGTGGAATTGAGAAAAATAATCAAATCTAGGCGAATTGAGGTTAAAAAATAAAGAAGGAACAAGTCAAACAAATTTGGGTACCAGGTCCGCGTCGCGGACCTGTTTCTCAGGATTTGAAAAATGTTCTCTGGTCGAGGAGTGGTGACGGATCGTAGACTTGCTTCCAAATAGTGATTTCTTAATCTTTTCTCATGTTTAACTATTGAAAAACACTCCTATACATCATGAGATCTTTCCTATCACAAATGACAATCCTTGAATCCATAATTCAATTCAAGAAAAGTTAAGAGTCAAGTCAAGAGAAGTTAAGATTCAAGAGAAGTTCATTAAGTGTTCCAAAACTCTTTTACAAATGTTTTAACTTTGTTTTAACAGTTGAGTTTTGAGTTGAGTAAAGAGTAAAGGTTGAAGTCCATTTCTTCAAAATAGCATATCGGGACTATGTATCCTCAAAGAGTAAAATGTTTTCACATTTAAACAAGGAATGAAAGTTTGATTTTCCTAAAGAGCCTTAGAGCTAGTTTGCAGTAAAGAGTAAATGCTTTCACAATTAAGCACGAGAGAAAACTTTGATTTCCAAGAGGAGCCTTTGAGCTAAGTTTTTGAGCAATTATCTCAAACCACAGAAGAAGTTATGTTTATAAACATAAAAATCTAGTATTATATTTTCGGAGTAGTATTGAGAAACCATATGGGGGAGAGTTCAGAGAAATCTCAGCCCCCATACACCATGTAGTCATCATGGGTAGAAAAGGGTCATACTTTTAGGTGATTCCTTAGTGCTTTTTAGCATAGACTAGTGGAACCACTTAGTAGGCCGGTCAATACCTTCGGCAAGGTATAGGATGACCCTGACAGTGTGTGGTAAGACGATGTATCATCACAATAGCTCTTACGTGATGGTTGTCGGTTAGATAAACTCCCACAATAATATTTGTATTCTTATATACATGATTTAATTGTATTTTGCATACATTTCAAAGTTGTATTTGTATATTTGCATACACATAGAGTATTATTGTATTTCTAAATATACAAATTTGACATCGATATTTTAAAAAGATTTTCTTTATATTGCATTTGTTTTATACTACTTTATATTGAAATAAGTTCAATTAAGTTTGAGTTAAGTTTAGCTATGTAAGTTCTTCAGTTCATTTCAAGCTTATGTCTTGTTTTAGAATTTCCCTCGCATACTCGTACATTTAATGTACTGATGTCATTTGGCCCCCATTTTTTAATGATGCAGATACAGGTAACTACGATCATCATCCAACGCCTCTTCATCCAATTGAGCATTTAGAGTTTTGTGGTTAGCCTCCTTGCTTTTCGGAGGACCCCTTTTATACCTTTCATTAGTATGGTGTGGGTCTTATCCCGACGTCCATTTCAGTTATTTTAGAGGCTTCATGGACTGTCAGATTTTACTTCATTCGTCATTAGCTTGTTATTGGCTTATGTTCAGATTTGAGTTTTCATTATGGCTAAGTTAAATATTTATTTTTGAAATATTATGAGTTTAATTTCGAGACTTTGAGTTATCTTGTATTTGGATTCTCTTCTTCTTGTTTAAAAGTCTTTCGCTGAGGAAGTAAGTCAGACCAAGAGTTTTCTTGAGGCAAGCAATGTTTCTCGAGTTCCAGTCCTGTCCAAGATGTAGGCTCGGAACGTGACAAATATAAATAAGAAAAACACATATAATATGAAACTTCTAAAACCTATTTATGACACACAATTGAAATTTTAAGAATTAATAAAAGAAATTAATCAAAAAAAATTATTATGACTCTTAAATATTTTAAATGGTTAATTATTATAATTTATAGTTTAATTATTATAACCTAACCGAGCCCCCATAAGTTCAGGAGGTACAAAATATCAATCATAATATGTAACATCTTGTAACTAGTAATAGCAAAGAATAAGATAAGAAGCTAAAATTTATCATTTTAGGAAAGAATAAGGAAAAATCTGGAAAATTTCCTAAGTTTAAGAAGTGAGTTTTGCTAATTTTCGAACGGCCATAACTTTTAGCTCATGATGTGTGAGAGTCAGTTCTTTATATGGTTGGAAATATCTTTTCAACGGCTCCAAGTTTGCATGATTTCAATATCATATGAGGGAGATATGTCATCCGGAAGTTGGTCTATTGAAGTGAGGAAAGTCCAATTTTGGATTTTAGTAAGGCAAACTTGTCTTTTCGCCCATCTATTTCCTAATTCGTTTTAAAGGTTTATTTGAGGTTAAATAATTGGAATTCAGAATAGAAAGGTTATTTACGCTTAGGGCTTGGAGAAGAGAAAAGAGAAGAAGGAAAAAGGGAGAAAATATCAAGAATTCATCAAGAACGCCAAGATCTTCGAGTGGAATTCGTCGGGGGTGATCTCTATTAAGGTATGTGAGAACTTTTCATGTTGGGTTAGTTCACCCGCACACCAACTTATTTAATTCAGAGAATTTTACATAGAAGAAATGATGATAAATGGAATTCTTGAAGAACATTATTGAAATCTTGTTGGTTGAGTTGTTACATGCCTTTAGTTGATTTGATTCATATTTTCCGGGTTGTTTCTCGAGTCTAATCTATTGTGTATTGAAGTTATTAGTGATCCTAAGAATTTGGGGGGAAATCAATGGAAGTTTAGAAGGTTTAGAGATGAAAACGGAGAAGAAAAGTCGAAACTCCCGTCTGACAGGCCCTGGGGTGCCGCGCCAGCCAAGGCCCCTCAGGACGACCTCTTTCCGTCAGGCTCCGGCGCTCCATACCTCTCAGAGCGCCAAGGACGCCTAAAGACCCCATTTTCCCCACCTTTTCGTACTAGTTCCTAAGTGTTGTACCCACGTTCCTTAGTTGATTTCAACACTATAAGGTACATCTAAACATCATGAAATCATCCATAAATATGAGATCATAATCCTTGAATCCATAAACCAATTCAAGGAAAGTTAAGATTAAAGTTAAAGAAGTTAAGAGTCAAGTCTAAAAGTTAAGAAGCAAGTCAAAGTAAGTTCTTAAAGTTTTAAAGAGTCTTAAATAAACATATTTAACCTTATTTTAAGGCTCAAGTTACAAGTTGAGCAAAGAGTAATGAGTTGAGTTAAATTCTCAAAAGTTATAAGGGAATTGTTCCCTAAGAGTTAAGTTACAAGTTAAGCAAAGAGTAAAGAGTTTAGTTCATTTCTCAAAAGTTATAAGAGAATTAAGTATTTCCTAAGAGTTACAAATGTTTTCACATTTTGAGCAAGAAAAGAAGCTAGACTTCCAATAGAGCTTTTGGCTAGTTTTATTAAAGAGGAAACTAGGATTTCCAAGAGAGCTTGTAGAACTAAGTTTGAGCAATCACCTCAAACCAGAGAAGAAGTTATTTTCATACATATGAGCTAAGTATTTTGGGAGTAGTATTGAGCACCTATATGGGGACGCGAGTTCATAAATTCTCATATTAAATATTTTGCTCCACTACTTTTTTTTCGCTATTTACTCTTAATTGTTTTTCTTAGTTCGTTGAATAAATAGGTGAAAATATGAATTCTCAGTAGAGTAATACTTTCATCTAGGATGAGCAATTTTTTGATGAAAATCAATTGAGAGATTGGGACTAAGCTAGTGTCATGTGTTTGCCCACTAAACAATGGAAAATATCGTCTTTCATGTCACTAGCCCTATGCTATATTTGCCTCAGATAAAAGGACTCTATGAAAGGAAATTTCATGAGAATCCACACATCATCTCAAAAAAATTATTGATATATGCGATCCTTTCACTTTTGAAAACATTGCTTGTAGAGGATGAAATCATAGATTTGCATCACTCTAAGCTAGGAATTCAGATTTTTTCTATAGATTTAACTTGATATGGAGAGTTCCTACATGATATTGCTTCTATCTCTTCTTTTATAAGTAGCTAAATCTTTATCTAGGGTCGTGCGAGTGTAAAACTCTGAACGAGCATTGATTGCTCAATTATAAAATTGATTGTATGATAGGGATATTATTGAATAAAACTTTATTTATCATTTACATATAAAATATTGAACGAACATTAAGTTTTAGCATGTTTAGATTCATATTTGAATATTTTAATATAAATTTCAAAATAAAGGGGTCATATGATACGGGAATACAAGGATCGTTTGGTATAAAAATGAACTGATAATAATTTTGAGTAAATGTAGAATTATTTTATCACAAATTTCTTGAGATAAAGAGGTGGAATGAAAAAACAATTGTCAAAAGTGGGATTTAAACCCACGCCCTCTTACGCAGACCAGAATTTGAGTCTGGCGCCTTAGACCACTCGGTCATCCACTCATCCTGACCTTATTATCATTATTTTTGTGAGTAATATATTTTTATTAGCAATCAACAAAACAGTATGTTAGACACAAAACTTGAAAAATCTTCTTGGAGGATATCAAAAGATGTACCAAAACAAATGGATCTGGAAGCTACTATTTCCATCAAGAATTATCGAATTCCTATGGGTAACTTGTCTTTAGTGTATTCCACGATGCCACACATGCATCGAATTGGCATATCCACATATCGTGTTTGCTTTCAGTTCAATAATACAACTGAAATTATATCACATCTCCTGCTTTTCTGCCCAACCTATTTTGCATTTTGGTCTTCATCCTCTCGTACTGTCCATACATGCTCATAATACATCGCCTCTCACTTGGACACCTTCTTTAACACATGTTATTCCATCCAATACATTTTCTGATGTTTCTCCTTCTATGATGCTTGAAATTGGATTTGATCATTACGGAGAAGTTGTAATAATAATTCTTTAACAATAATTTCAATATTTTTTTATCACAAAATGACTATCGTACGAATAATAGAATTTTACATCAATAAATTCATATTTTCATTACTTGTAGAGGAAGAAACTTTAGATTTGCATCACTCCAAGTTTGAAGTTCAGATTTTATCAATTAAATTAGCTTGAAATAGATATTTTCTACATGGATATTTTATTTGTTTCTTCTTTGATGAGCAACTAAATTTTTAGCTAGGTGTGTGTGTCCTAGATGGGGTACAAAACTTCGAATAGGTATTGATTGCTCGAATCTAAAATTGATTGTATGACATGGATCTATTGTTGTCTTGAAGTTTTAATCTAAAAATCAATGGTTGCAAACATTAATTGAGCTCTCCAATATAATATTTGGCTTGAGAAAACAAAATGAATTTGGGTAAGACTCAAAAGTGAATTTGTTGAAATTACTCCATAGGTTTGAGTCAAGAATGGGATAATTCGAGTAATTTCTCATTTAATTATATGAGCTAGAGATATTCCATCTACTCAAACAATATTTGGTATTTTATTAGAAAGGTTTTTGGAGTTTGAGATAATCCAACGGACATACATGTGATAGTTTCTGAGAATATCAAATATAGCTTAGATGAAAAGTTATTTATGTACTAACGATTTTGTTACAATTAATTTTTGCTCATTCAAGTTGAAACCTCAATCGTTATCCACACACCCTTAGTCTTTTTCAAACTTGGTAGATTATATTTGTTTTAATTCCCTATGTTGTTACTTGATATTCATTAATTTTATTTGTTACGAAATCTCAGTCTTTTTATATATACTACTACACCTATAAATATAATTACATTTATCCATCTCCTACTTAATTTTCTTTCAAAATAATTGAGCAAATAACTCTTTTTCTTTCGTCATAAAAAGATTCAAAAGACTTCTTTTTATTGTCTTCTTTCTCATTTAAAAATAAAAAATTGAGAGAGAAGATTTTTTCTTTGTAAGTTTTAATGGATAATCTACCAGAGTCACCCTTTTCAGAACCTACATTGGTATCATCGTTATCATTGTCATCGTTGTCCAACATTTGTTCTTTTCTTTCTATTTCTTTGGATGCACAACAAAATTATATTGACTTGGATGGTCACACTCAAAATATATTGGTGTTACTACTCCACGATGGTAATCTTTGTGGAGAGGTCATGTATCAACTCATCAAGGTACGTGACATGATTTAAATATTTTCTTTAACTTCTTTTTTATATATATACATTTTTATTTATTCATTTGTTTACATTTTTTGTTCGTGTTATTTTTCTATATTAGTATTCAAGAACGTATGCATCACACATTTATATTTTTCTAATCAGTATTAATATTTTAAAATTAACAAATTGTTATAAACATGTTTGTATTATAGTGAATGTCTAATTATGTGGAGTCCTTTTAGGATATGGTTGGGAATCCTACTTGGGGACAAAGTTAGGTTTTCCCTCTAAATAAAGGAATTTTCTTTCATTGTAAAGAAGATCTATGAATCCTGAATATGCTTCAAGATAAATAAGAAGTCTTTTTTTATCTTCTTCCTAATTTATTCTTTTTCTTGTTTATATAGTTTCATAACATGTTATCAGCAAGATTGTTCTATTCTTAAAGAATTATGATAGAAAACGGGAAAAGTGCAAAAGAGATCTTGCATAAGTTGCAATAAGGTTGCAATAAGGTTCTTATATCTTCAAGGTATGATTTATCTTTACGTTATAATTATTTATGAGACTGACCTCCTCGAGGTACCATCTGGAGTAAGTATTTAAAAAGACTTTTCAACTTTTTATATGTTTAATTTAACCAATTGAGAAGAAAATTTTTTAATTTATTTTAATAATTAAATAAGCACAATTTAGTGAGACGTATGTTTTCAATCTTTATATGAGGTATGTGATCTATTAAGCTATATCTATTAACTACTAATGTTGATTATAAGAAATCGAAAATCTCAATTTTGTGTGTAATTATAATATATGATCATATTAATGATCATCAAAAGTGATAAAATTGCAACTATTTTGAAGGCTTGAGGTTGAGCGTCATTGTGGTTAAGACGATAAATTTAAGTTTTATCGCACCAAATGAATAAGACGATTGATTTACGTTCAATCGCACAAAGAGGGTAAGACATTGGGTTAAAATCCTGGTGCACCATGATGAGAAGATATTGGGTTCAAGTTCCATCGATTTATGGCCTAAGACACTTTTATGTAGATAAGACATCGAATTTGAGTCGTAATGCACCATATGGATGATATCATAATGACTAAAGAAAAGCTAATGTGTTTTTGATGACAAGTCATTAAATTTACTGAATTTGCTCTATTACGTAAATAAATGTGGTAGTAGTGCATAATATGTCTGAAAGAAGAAAAGTGATTTAATAGTGCACATAAATATGGAATGAGGTACTAAAGCTATCATAATTTGATATGCTCACATGTTTGTGTTCCATTCACGAAGAATGAGAACTTTTGATAAATGCTAAAAATATAAATTCATTCTCTACAGGGAATGAGGTGTAAGTCATCATGCTAGGCGTGGAAAAGATTGCGATCTTTGGTGAATGATGTGGTATCACCAAGAATGTCTTTAAGAAGACATGTATTATAGAAAAGTTTCATACTTTATCTTCAGGCTTGTATTGAACAAGAATTATTGCAATTGAGGCACATTCTATAGTAAATAAGAAGTTTACTAATTCCAATACTTTCTTAATTTTGCATGATTGTCTGAGACATCATTAGTCTATAATGTTTAGACGAACTATGGAAAATTAAAATGGAGAAGAACCTAAAAAAATTCTTTTAAATGGTGAATTTACTTGTACTGCTTGTTAGCAAGGCAAGTTAATTGTAAGACCATCATAAACGAAAGTTGAGATGAATCCCCTACGTATACATGAGGATATTTGTGGACCTATTCATTCACCTAGTGGATTGTTTAGATATTTAATGGTCCTAATAGATGTTTCTTCTAGATGGTCTCATGTGTGCCTATTGTTATCACGCAACTTGATGTTTGCAAAAATGTCAGCACAAATGATATGATTACGTGCACAGTTTTCTGATAATCAGATTAGTCCATTCAGTGATGGGATCACGACTCACCTCTAGAAGGGATAGAATAATTAAGAAAAATAACAGTAAATTAGAAATTTACTAAAATAAAAAGTACGTGGCATAGTAAACTTGGAGTTTACAAGTACTGATAATTTTATTAGTTGGCATGAATAATTTGGTCATCTCAAAGATATGCATACTGAGTAATAGATATACATTGAAGAACTAGAAGATTATTTAATAATTCTTTATGTTGCTTATTCTCGTAATAAGTTTATTGGATCAACTAAAGTTGAGACTAAATCCCTAAATTCTTAAAAATATAAAAGGTTAATATGGGCCCGTTCACCTATCATGTGATATGATAAAGAGATGCATCTACAACATAATCACATGTGCGCTTGTCGTCAACTTGCAGTTAGACATTCACATAATTATTTGTGCAAGATAATTGAGTTAGAATACAACTTTCAAAATATGAAATCAAGATAGTTAATCTTGATAATTTGATAAATATCCAAGTTGATGTGACATTAAATTCCTCAAATAAATAGTCAATCATTGCTTATGAGAACAAAGTTTCATAGTCTGAAATATAATATAGTTGTGTGCATCAGACCAATAAATTATGATCAAATTTTATTTCAATTGATTTATGATTACGGATCAGATATTTTTCATCTGGTTATTTTGATGTGTAGTATATAATCAATGAATATACAATGATGCACAAAGATAGATTCTCCAAAAAATTGAGATATATCTTAGTTTGTCTAACATAAGGGGGAGATTAGAAGCAACACAAGAGTTGTAAATACTCCTATTGAATGTCCTTTAAGGATAGAGTCTACGGCATGCATGAAGCATGATAGACTAATCAATTCTAAATACAATAATCCTTGAAAAAAGGGGGAGGACCAAAGAATCAAAATGATCATAATAAGGAGACAATGTGCTCTTGAAGAGTTTACGACATAACACTTCATGAAACCTCATGAGAGGGGTACGTACCTAAAAATAATGAAGTGATGAGATCTCAATAAGTTATGTCGTATTGTGAATCAATACAAAATGGTATATCGTTGACGATATTTTTGATACAATAGCGCACAATATTGTAAAAGATTACGATGCTATAAATTCTACGACTATTAAAGCATGTTGGTATAGAAATAATTATCAAGTGAAAAGTGAAATGATGCATCTTGGTAAGAGTAAAGCTTATTTGACTTGCAATCTAGGCACTAGAAAACTTGTTTAACATCCTCATAAGGATTAAATAGATTCAAAATGCATAAAGCATATACAAGTGTTGTTATGCAAGTTGACACTAGAATTGAAACTCTTGAAGATTTTTCAAAAGAGAATAGATTATTTGCTTAAAAAAGTTGAAGTAAGGAACTTGTAGAAATCTTTGATGCTAAAGGGAAGATTCATAAAAGGAGATAGATGGAAGCATATTTCGGTTAAGTTTTTCTACACTCATGAGCTCCCAAGAATGGAGATATCAACATGCAACATGTTTGTTCAAGTAATAATATAGTTGATTTATTCACCAAGTTTCTACCAACTACAACTTTCAAGAAGATGGTGCACAAGCTTGAAAAACGAAGATTCAAGTATGTGGATTGATGTTCTTACTAGGGGGAGTTAATACGTGACGTACTCTTTTTTTCTCACAAGGTTTTGTCCCATTGAATTTTTCTTGTGAAGTTTTTAATGAGGCATCCATAATGCGTATTATTAGATATGTGTACTCTTTTTCCTTCACTGGATTTTATTCCACTGGATTTTATCTAGTAAGGTTTTAACGAGGCACATAATCTACCGACATTCAAGGGGGAGTGTTATAAACATGTTTGTATTATAGTGAATGTCTAATTATGTGGAGTCCTTTTAGAATATGGTAGGATATGATTAGGAATCCTACTTGGGGACAAAGTTAGGTTTCCCCTATAAATAAAGGGGTTTTCCTTCATTGTAAAAAAGATGTATGAATCCTAAATATACTTCAAGATAAATAAGAAGTCTTTTATCTTCTTCTTGTTTATATAGTTTCATAACATAAATAATATTAATGTGTGATGAAAATAGTAGGAGAAAACTATTTAAAATTTAAACATGTAATATTCAAAATTAGAGAACTAGCTGTCACATAGCTCTTCATAAAATAACACAAAATTAGAGACCTAGAAGTCATATACTCTAGTTATGTGATCATTGACACGCAAATTAAAACAACAATTTTTTTTCTTAATAAAAATGCTTCAAAGATTTCAAAAAATGTCTGAATTTTAAGATTTTGAGCGATTATAGCGAATTTCGAAAATTAACATAGCAGAGAAAATCAGATTGCTCTGATACCAAATATGAAAAATTACAGAGCAATAGCGCAACGGAAATAGTAGTTCGACATACCTCCATCCATTGTTAGTGATATAGTCAGAGTCGCCAACATTTGTTTTTCTATCCAATAATTATTCTCTTCTTCGAAGACCTTCTAAGCACTCAAAACCACACTTAGATGGTATGGAGTTTAAAGAAGTAATGTGCTTAGGGACCTTTGAATCAAATGACATATTTATAACTGTGTTTCCATCAAGAACGATTTTCAGAAATTGTTGTGAAGGACAACAGTTTCTCAAAGGTTATGGAAAGTTTATAACATGAAATAATGGGTAGTTACCAACCTTCAGATTAGTAGGATAATGGGTCCAAGTAATACAAATCATAATGCTAACAAAAAAAGCTAAAATAAAATCGATAATTAATGAACTGGAAAGAAAAAATGGATAAAGAAGAACTATCTCTTCAATAACATGCAATTGATGTACTTGAAAAGAAAATAAAATTGAAATTAAAAAAATGGAGTGATGGAGATAGTTGGTGATATCATGGAGTGATTATAGGTGTGAAAAAGGGAATAAATCACGAGGGTGATTGTTTAGAGCGATGTATCCGAAAAAGTGACAGAAATTGAAGAAAAAAGGGTTTTTTGTATTATTTTTTTTTAAATGGTAGAAAATAATAGAAAATAGATAAAAAGAATGTGTAGTTAAGTAATTTTTTCAATATTTATTCACATTTTATCATGAACCGGGAACCAAATTTTTTAAGTAATGAATTAGGTTAGGAATGTTGGTACTTCCATTAATTGAAAACCATATCGTCGATCGATCTTCAACATTTAATTTCCTTTGATAGATCAGAGGGTCGCCTAGGCAAAACATTTTTCATTTTACACATTAAAAAATAAGATACATTTCACATAAGTACAATCTTACCTCTCACATTAGAATTTATAACATTTTCGGTCCCTCAATTATCAATAAATATTGATTTTAATTGTTATAGTACTTCACTAAGAACACTTAACCTTCAATGTATAATTGAATTGTGCACCTACGATTTCTTTACTTGTGAATATTCACAGATGTAGTATTAATTATTCCATCACTTAATTACTCATGTATTATGTCAAGTTTATATGGTTACACCAAGATTAACAAAATTATATGGTTACACCATATTTAGCGATAATATAGTCCATATATCGTCAAATATAACATGTTTTCTACCTAGAGGAACCAACAACACACATCAAAATTGATTGAAGAATAAATAATATCAAGTATATATCACAAGGACCAAAAGAAGAACTTACCAATTACGTCGGGATTAAGAGTGTTATTATCCCCTAGCATTCTGTAGGTTTGGATGATTTATTTAAAAGAAATATATTTATTCACATTCTGTCATAAACCGGGAGCCGAATTTTATATTATCGCTAAATGAAATAGGTTAGAAATGTTGAAACTTTCCTCAAAGATATTCTGCTAAAAAAGTTTGTCATTATTTATCAAGATCTTTTTATTGATAGATCAAAGAGTCGCTTAGACAAAGATTAGATTATTATTTGTTTTTTAAAAAAAAAAATCAACCTATATCAATTTATCATAATTAAATCTAAAGCAAACATTTCCAATTTAGGCACTACATGTAAATGAAGTATTTTGTTAGATTATCAATTTGTGGTAGTTCTCCTAGTTAATAGACTTATATTTCATAGATTTCAAATAGAATACAATGCTTACCTCTTATATGAGGGTTAATAGCATTTTTTATCCTTCAATTTTAGTAAATTTTGATTTTAGTCCATATAATATTTCACTAACCACATTTTAACCTTTAATGTATAATTGAATTGTGCACTTTTGATCCTTTTACTTATAAATATTTATAAATATATTATTATTAGTAATTGTTCAATCACTTAAATATTCATGTATTCTGTCAATTTTATATGATTACACCTTATTTAACAATAATATTTTTCATATATAGTTAAATATACCATGTTCTCTACATAAATAAATGAACCAATAGGCAATAGCACACATTTTAATTAATTGAAGAATAAATATATTGGGTCATATATCACAATTAAGACCAAAAGATGAATTACTAATTACTTTGGGATCAGAAGTGTAACAATCCCCTCACATTAGGTAGGTTCGTATGATTTATTCAAAAAGAAAAATGTTTATCTACATTCTGTTTTGGGCCGTCAGTCGAATTTTATCAATAAGTGAAATAGATTAGAAATCTTGAGACTTCTTTCAAGAGTGTTTTGCCGAAAGTTTTGTCGCCAATCACCAACATATTTCCATGAATAGATCAGAGGACCCTCAAAATAATCCAATAAGGTTAGATGACTACTTACTTTTATAGAAAAATACATCAACTTACATCAATTTATCGTGATTAAATCTAAGTAAATTGTTCCTAATTTAGGCACAAAATATAAATGTAGCTTTGTTAGATTGAAAATTTATGGTAGTGCTCCTAGTTGATAAACTTTCATTTCATAGATTTAGGGAAAGAAGATTATAATTTGTAAAACTAGTGGTTAAGAAAAAATAAAAATTGATGAATGAGTCTTTAAAAAAATTATAAATATACAAATTGTGTATTTGCCACTTCCATAAATGACTGAATAATCGGAAAATGGTCAAAATGGTTTAATATATTTTTTTATCTATTAGATATATTTTTTTATCCTTTCTTTTATCTATTGGATCAAATTTACTAGTGTCTTCAAACTCCTCCTTGATCGATATCATTTGTAATTTGTTAAAAATAATAAAGAAAAAAACACAAAATTAGAATTCAATATTGAAAATCAATTAAAACCCTTAGTGACGATATTCTGGACTTTTGAGGCGACGCATTAGTTCTTTTGTAGCGAATCCTAGTTGACAATGCTTAGGTGGAGGGATTAGTTCCACGTGATTTGCCACATCACTAAAAAATTGGGGTGTTAACTCTTGTGATAACAACGGGGGCATTTTTTATCCCAAAATATAACGAAAGATATAACTGATCTATTTTGCATAATTCATGAGCAATTTTAACTTTTTCCGATAGATTAATTTCCATATGAATCGATCACAAGAATATATACAACTTTCCACTTGTTTTCTAACAAAATGAATGGAAACAAGACATATCTCTTACTTATGCATGCTTTTTTAAAAGGTCATAAAGAAAGTTAATTAATTAAGTAAAAAATACATAAATTTCATAGTGTTAAGAGTTAATTACATATTATTTCTAAAAAAAAATTAAATTACAAAAATCCCTTAAAATTGTAGGATCTCGAATACATAAGAAAACCCGTGGATACATAGCTCACGGATTGTGAATAATACATTACTTAATGGGATAACTGAGAGGGATAGGGATGTATCCGAGATGGGAGAGATAAATTCAAGAGGGAATAGAAATGTAACCGAGAGAGGATAGAGATATATCCAAGAGGGGATTTTTGTAATTTTCTTAAATGGTAGAAAATTTTAGAGATAAGTAAGATGTGTATTTAAAATATATTTTTTCAATAAAGTATGCACAAATACTGATTTTTATCATTCATGGCAGTTAAACTAACAAAGTTAATTCTACCAAAAAGCTACTGTCTTAATGAAATCAAAATCAAACCTCTCCATGTCTCCTAATTTGGTTCACTTCCATATTCTGTTATATTTTGTTATCCTCAAATATGGCAGCTTCAACTTGTCATTGTTGATAATCCTCACATTGTATCTAACTATTACATATCTAAATAATAATAAAAATAAAGTAAATACATGACACGAGATCTGAAAATCATGATAATGATGCAATTAATATTATCTGAATTAAAGTTACTCATGGCAAAGGCCAAAAAATAACTAATAGGAGAGGACATATCATATTTCAAAAAGCAACTTGGAGAGGCTAAGAATTGCTAATGAACTAAAATCTGGGAAAAAGACTTAAATCATAAACTAAATCTCATTCGATATACATGGTTACAGATTTTGAAGAAACAAAAACAGAACATTTAACAAACCTAACATCAAAGAGGAATTGGGATTCAGATACCAAATCTTGAAGCAAGACTAATGATTAAGAAATGAGTCGTTACATCAAATATAATTTACAAATTGAAATTGTGCTCTTAATTTAAAATTTTGAGTAAACAACCTCACAAAATTCAATGGTAAATTGATAGAAAAGCACATGTGACCATTCCATAAATGCATCTTTTAAGATCATATAATTGCAAATGGTCCACATGACAGGTGAATGAATCCATATTCACTTTTCAATATATTCCAAAGTTTCAAAGGGACACACCATATCAAAATTGAAGTGTAAGTTGTATATTTCATTAGATGACATGCATTACATTTAATATTGACACACCAAACATAAAGATAAATGGTCTATAACATGCGGTCTTGATTGTCCCAAATTATTCAATTCAGGAATTGATTAAACATAAACAAAGGTGTTGATTAGAACAAAACTAAATAAATAAATATATAATCGAGAAATGTAAGTTCAACATGAGAAAGTTGTATGTAATATGTAGGAGGATTATATTAAAGACTAGTACACTACAACCTCTGTCCAATTTTTTTTTTTACTGAAGTAAATTTTGATCAATATGTTGCATTTTTAAAGAATATTTTTGTGATGGCCTATTATATATGCGATTTTATAAACTTTTAAATGATTGTATAAAGAATTGGGACAACTTTAATAGTTTTACCACTTATGAGATTTTTATTTTTATGAGAAGACATATAACATAAAAAATCCAAATTACATGTCCAAACAAAATTTCAGCTTCATCTCACGATTTCATATCATAATTTTAAACACATGCTATATGATACCATCTGGGACAATAATTAACTAACTATACAATAGTGTACAAGTAGTTTTACTTTTATTAAGATCAATAAACCAGTCCCATGGAAGGGAGATTGCATCAGTATTGACCTCAGATATTATAGAAAGGTATCAACTGCCTAGTTTGAAAGCATCAACAAAGAGACCTAGAATAACACCTGCTTTCCAGTAGTTCACCATTGAAATCAGAGACTGCAATCTCCTGGATGGAAGAGAAGGAGGTCTTTTATACATCAGCATTCCGATTCCCTCAATTGCAGCGACAACGACTCCTGCTACTAATACATCCCAATCACCAGTCTGTCCTAGAATTGTAGCCAAGGCATTTGCCGTATAAAAACCTAAGAGAAGCAGAAATACTTTCATAGGAAAATTTTTCCGAGCTGAATTAAGCTTCCCCAAGAACTGCCTGCCTCCAGCACCTACTATCCTCCCCAAACGAGTTCCACCTAGATCACGACCATCACCATTGAGGCCATCTTGATCGTCACTACTGGGAATGCTTCCTGTATCCAGAGCAAATGCTATTCTTGAACCACGTCTTCTTGTCCGGGACCTGTTTTGCAAAACAAAGGTTTGTTTAATCATGTGAAAATGAAAAAGTTATAAAACCAAGACAAATAATAACTATTTTTACCACAAATGTATCTCGTTGATTTTTTCCATCTTGATCCCTATTGACTTAGTAAAGCACGTGATCCCTCACTCTCAATTTCTCGAACACACTTCCAGCATACTTACTTTTTTTGATGAAGTGTTTTATAAATCACAAAGGTGTCAAGGAGATGCATAGTTATAAAAGAAGAGATAACAGCTCATACAAACCTATCATAAGTCTAAAGAGCTGACAAATTCAAAGGTCTATTGTAAGACTAAGGGGCTAATAAAATCCAAAAAGGAATCTGGGTTATTCAGTGGTAAGATTAACCTAGCTATAAAGAGTAGTCAGGCATCTTGCCTTGAGATTGGAACTGGTAGTTGCAATACCATCAAAACATCTTTGGTTCCTTTCCAACCGAAAGCACCACAAAATACAAGCAGGAACCATAGACCATAGACCAGATTCTTCTGATGGTGTTCCCAACTTTCCAAGATCTCCAACAGCCTGACAGTGCGAGGTATAGGCCATTGTAGACCAAAAAAAGAGAGGAACACTTCACACATCCGTAGCAACTGGACAGTATAAGAACAGGTGGTTAATGGACTCCGAGGTGCAATGGTACAAGTAACATCTCTTTAGCTAAAAGAAAGTTTCCCTTCCATGAGATTGTGTGGAGTTAAACAAGCTCCTTTTAAGGTGATCCAGCAAAAACAGGAAACTTTTGGTGGTAATTTAGTTTTCCAGATGAGCTTTCAAGGCCATTGGTCAATCAGGTCCTTGTTTGAGCTCAGAAGCAAGTAACCTTCTCTGACATAGTCGAAGTAAGAACCATCCTTGTTACTACCCCACTTAAGTCTGTCACTTCTATGAGTGAGAACTGGACTGCTCTACGATCTCCCAATCAATGCTATCATGTCCTCCATTCCTCAGTCATTTAGGTGTCTTCTTAGGTGCAAATTCCATGAGTTGTCCTCCAGTTCTGAGCAATCGTTGATCTGGATTAATAGTTATAGGGACCAACCTGGGGAAGGTATCCTTAAAGAGTAGTAGAGCCAAGCCATTTGTCTTTCCAGAATAGAAGATGAACTCATTTCCACTTGGAAGGAACAGTTGAGAAAGAACTCATCTCACAATCTCCTGATACCTTTCCACAACCCAGACCCATAAGGAGTTGAGACTTGGTTGGAGCACCAATGGCTAGTGCTGCCAAATTTAGCTTGGATAATCTCCTTCCAAAGACCAGCATCATCATTATTAAACCTCCAATTCCATTTCATTGACATACATCTGTGGTGTATTGCTAAATCCTTTAAACCAAGACCACCTAGATGCTTTGGAAGAGTTTATTTGGCCTACTTAACTAAATAAAACTTGTGACTTTCACTATTACCACAAAAAGGACCTCCTTAACTTGTCAAGTTGATATTGAACCTCTTTTGGTGTTGGTATTGGGAACAAAGACATGAAATAAGGTGGAATACTATCAAGAACATTATTGATCTACCACCAAGAGAAAGAAATTATAGTTGCCAGGAGGCCAATCTTTTCTCAAACTTTTCAATGACCACATTCCAAATCTCTACTGAAGTCCTCGACAGGTTGGGGGAAAGTGCCAATGCTACAACACATAATGTTGGCTAGAATCTCTAGTTCTGGGACCATATTGACAGGGTATATAGTGCAATTCGACATGTAAATGTGGAGCCCAGGCAAGACTTTAAAGATAAAAAGGGTGAGGTTGAGTCGTTGAGATACCTCACTTGAGACTCCTCAGCACCACAGAAAATAAGAGTGTCATCAGCAAAGAGAAGATGAGAAACAAGGACTGTAACACCACAGTTGTTACCCACTTCACAAAACCCAATCTATTGCAATTGTTTTGCCTTTTCCAGAATGCTACTGAGACCCTCCATGGCCAGAATGAAGAGAAGGGAGATAGGCTGTCACCTTGTCTTATCCCTCTCAAGGGGGAAAAGAAACCTACTGGACCTCTGTTGACCACAACAGAATATATAACTGTTGAAAAGCTGTATATGATCCATTTCTCACCAAACCCCATTTGCCTTAGGATAGAAATGAGATATTGTCAGTTCAGCTTGTCAAAGCCTTCTCTATATCCAGCTTGAATAAGATACCAGGGACACCACTTTTTTGCCTCCAATCCAATACTTCACTTGCGACTGTACCTATGATCCGTCAGCC
The DNA here is from genome assembly GCA_016801875.1 of Solanum sitiens. NCBI lineage: Eukaryota > Viridiplantae > Streptophyta > Magnoliopsida > Solanales > Solanaceae > Solanum > Solanum sitiens. The sequence continues at coordinate 1,579,681 of JABWTJ010000028.1, forward strand.
TCTAATAAAAGCATTCTGATAGCCTAAGACTAATCTCCCAATCACTTTTTCAATCTTTCTGTTAGCTTTGCTACCAATTTGTTGACACTACCAATAAGACTGATAGGTCTAAAGTCTTTAAGTTCTATAGCACCTTTGTTTTTATGGATAAGGACAAACAAACAGCATTGAAAGACTTAACCATGGTGCAATTGTTGTGAAAATGATGAAAGGTAACCATAATTTCATGTTTAATAGTGTCCCAACATTTCTAATAGAAGTCCATCGAAGCTCTTGTCAACACCTCCTCTTCTTCAAAATGGTTGTTCAGGAGCTACCTTATCGTTTTGGTTCAAACAATTGTAGCCTTAAAAGGTTACTGTAGGCCTCCAAGCTTCATCCTCTTGATATAACTTCTAATAGAAGTCAAGAATAGCCTCTTTTACTTGCACTTGTCCTCAATAATGATCTCCCCCACCTTCAACCTAACAATACAGTTGTATCTCCTATGGAAGTTAGAAGCTTTTTAGAAGTATTTAGTATTTCTGACCTCTTCTTTCAACCACAGGCATCTTGATTTCAACCTCCCAGATGTTTCCTCAGCCTTAGCTAACTGTTGGATTCCAGTTTTAATTGCAATAATTGTTCTTTTCAGCTGGAATCTGTAGCCTCCCTTCAGTGTCCTGTTCAAGAATTAAAATCTCTTCCAAAGCTTTGTTAGTTTTGGTAGAAACTTTGCCAAAAAACTCCATATTCCATGTAATCGCTCTTCAAGGATTTCAACTTCTAAAAGAGGACGATATCTGGAGAACCATTAACCACATAGCCTTACCACCACTACTTTACCGAGTCAATAAATCCTGCATACTGGAGCCACATATTCTCAAATTTTGAAATAAGAAGGTTTATTTCCAGTCACCACTTTCTAAAAAGATGTGTTTATGATCCGAAATAACCTAGGGGAGAGCCAATTGTTTCATAGAACCAAAAGCATCATTCCATTCTGAAGATTTGAAGAATCTATCAGTCTAGAGGCTTGTAGTGTGTTTTCCCCCTGGTCCAGGTATAGATGGCCCCTTGCAATGGTAAATCAACTAAGCCCATGTCTTGATAAATTCATAGAAGCATTACGTGGCCCTAGATCTTCTTACACAATTGAATCTTTCACTTTCAAATCGACAAACATCAAAATCTCCTCCGATGACCCAACTTTCATTCTAAAGACCCCTTACATCAGCTAATTCATTCCAGAAGTCATCCCTTTCCCTATTAGTGTGTGGCCCATAGGCACCAGTAAAGCAGAATCTGAAATCAGTTTGAACAGCTTCCATCATAACTGACAATGTGTAGTCCTTATTGAGCCTCAATACAACTCCATTGTCTTTTATTCGAAAATATAACTATGCCACCCTCTATTGGTGCCCATTCAACCCATTTCGAACCCCATAACTGTCCAGTTATCTCCACAGAATATCCTTTGATGTTAGTTTTCTGCATTCACAGGATGTCAGGCTTCCACGTCTGGATAGGAGAATTGATAGTGCTCCTCTTACTCATATCATCAAGCCCCTCACATTTTAGCTAATGATCTTGGCTTTCATTTAGGGAAGAGTTTGAGATGCCTGCCCCTGCTGGGGCAACACCCCAATTTCTTTTTCTCTGTTTCTCCCTTTTCTTTTGGTTTCTTAGCCTCGCTACTTCTCCCATTTTGCTGCTGCAATGTAGATTGTCTTTTTTTGCTCCATACACATAATCATATCGAGGATTTCATGCTTGAAATCGGAAGAGTTCACCCCAAAAGCCACACATGCCTTAGACATGGCAATTTTAGTTCTGCTTGATGTCTCAACTCTCAATATGGTAATTTTAGTCCAGCTCGATGTCTCAATATGGTTGGAGTATGAATAGCCTGGTGTATATTATGATTATAACCATCCCATGTTGATTGCAAAGTATCATTGCCAAAGGGGGAAAATCAGAACCCTGTAATTGGGCAAGTAATATTCTGGGTACAAGAGGGAGAGGGAGAAGTGAGAGGGAATGCATGTACTATGCTTCATCATCTGCATTGTCGTTATCTTCCATGGTACCATCGTGATCAGCTTTGATAAAAAGTCGACTAGTTGTCGTTGCTGGATCTATACAGGAATTTTCAGCTAGCCCCATCCCTTTTGTGGACAAAGTAGGGTTTACTGATAGAGAGATTGGGCTGACCCTTTTGATTTTAACTCATGTAATTGTCGCCTTGAGCTCGCTCCTGCTGTTGGGCTAAAATAAAGGCTGACCCAACCATAGGATATTCAAAATTTAAAAACTCTGACTTTGCAGGCGTGAGACACACTGAATCAATGGTCTTGGACTGCTGTCCCTGTGGCCCTTTCCGGGATACTGGAATTATTGCAACAGCATCGACAACTATAGAGATCTCAAAAATCCAATCCTCCATTTTCGGGTCAATCTTTCTTGGAATCTCCGTGGTTAGAATCAGTGATGCAAGTACGAACACAATAGAGCTGATTACTTTTCTTTGTGTCCTCATCAGTGTCCACACAACCACCCAAGAATTCCCGATGAATTCCATGTTTTTTTGGGACAATCATTCAAAGGAATTGTGGAACACTCATCTATCGCTAAGCAGGCTTTGTTATTGCAAGTTGAGTTCCGACCACCGGAAATCACCGTTCAAGAGTGGGACTTCTTCCGTTCCAAAATGAGGTACCTATCTTTACCTTCACGCCTAGACGGAAGTTCAAATAGAAATTGGTTGTGAGAGGTAGGAGTGACCCTCAGCCAATCACCCATTTTTACCCTCTCCGCCTCCTGCCTCAACAGAAGTTCAAATAGGAATTGGTTGTGAGAGATAGGAGCAACCCTCAACCCTGTCGTTATCTTCCATCTGCTTAGGAACTATTTTTGAATAAACTTCAATTATGTGCACAAGTTGAAAGGGTCGTTGGTGGTTCCCACAAGACTACAACAAAAGAAACAAATTTGTGGATTCCGGTTTGTCTTGATGTGCCAGTTCCAGCCAACTCTGTTTGCATGCAGCCTCATAAGAAGACTTACCCTGGGTTGTGAACCTTTGAAGAGCTGGGTTCGTCGGTTTGCCCAACAGTCTTTGAAGCAATTTCACACCAACCAATAATAATAGCACTTTTCCTGTCTCCCCTCCAAGTCTCAATTCGTAGAAAGTGCCTATAAATATTCTAATTTTGATATGCCCTATGTAGACCATTACGTTGCCTTCTTCTCCTCTTCTGTAGAAGTTTCTAGAGCCCAGAGAAGCCTGTTATAACGCATTGCAAACCCATTGCTTTCGTCGTTTTTTATTTTGCTGGGGAATAGACTGTTTTGTTTACTGAATAAGAACCACCTAAACTGGCCTTCGCTAATATTCTTAAATTCAAAAGATTTATCACCTGAAAAGATGAAACAACTCCCACCCATAATAAAGAAGAAAGAAAATAAAGGAGGGGGGATTTTTGGGCTATCGGAGTGACCACCGGAGAGAGAAACTAAGGCCCAGAAGGGAGTCCTTGAAAAATGTGTCTGGCAGCAAATTCTTTGACCAAATATTATATTTTCTTCTCTTATTAGTTAACTTTGCATGATTTCAAAGAATGCAGGTATTATGCAACAACCACCCTCCAGCATATTATTGACATTGTTTCAGAGAGAACAATTTATTGTTTATTGGAGAAAAGCAACACCAGAGTTTCTTATAAAAATAAGCCTTCATATTGACAGTCTCATTCGACCTTCATATTGACAGAAGTCCCATTCAACCTCATACAAGCTAAACTTTAAACAGACTTTCAAAGCATAAAAAGAATTAGTTATTCAAAGTGGCACAGACACAAACACTAGCACAATTGGACGCCGAGATAGAGTAGGTTGATGATAACTCTTCGATCTTTTTTTAAAGGTAATGATTGTAAACACAACACACCACAAGGGGAGTACTGTACATTATGTACATGTGTGGGGAAAACAGTATGACCCTCTGCTAAACTTAGAATCTTACGAACTCTAATAAAGTTTCTATCTCGTTAGTAGCATATTCCAGTTTGCACTAAGAATTAAACTACAAAAGATAATCTAGCTATACAAGCTGTTTAATGTTTTCAAAGTTGCTTCTCAAGTTCTGGGTAATATGCTTTGGAAAGAGTACAGCAAAGGGGAATCCTCAGTCAAATCTTATTACAGAATTATGTCGAAGGAAGACCAACTCCAACATATTAAGCAATGTCCCTGGAAGCATACCTTGGAAAGTTCTTTGAAAAAATGGGGAATATGACAGTAGTAAGACACAATTATAAATTTATAATATTAATCTTTTATATACTGTTACACTTTATGGATAATATAGATTCTAACCACAATACATTCAAGTAATTCAATATCTCTATATAATTTAAATAACCAACCATGCCTAAATACTAAAAGAGCAAAAATACAAAACAACAGATATCTAAATCTATGAGCAAATTCTCCTCTTCTTTCTGATTTGGGGCCTGATCCCGTAAAAGAGAATAGATATTCCATTTTTACATTTGGGTGTGTCACAAAAAGCCTCACATATCACTTGAAACGTCTTGTTTTCTACACCTCGGAGAAGAATCTGAACAAAATAGTAAAAGGGGAAGCAACATTTAATTGGTTTCCTGTTGAGCGACATGAGTTTTGTCTCTCAAGAAGCTAACACAATTACACAAGTGTCCAAATTTTAAAACATTAAGCAAATAATCAGAACACAACTTTGTGTTGGCAACAGATACCTATCTAGTGGTAATCAAATATTTTGGATTCATACTCCAGCATACTGCATAAGTCAAATTCATTATCAAGAAAATTGTTAATGTGATTCCATGCGGAGATTGATGTAAAGATGTACATAAATGATTTGGTATGGGATTACGGTGTAGTTATTTGAAATCAATGAAAGACTAACTAATGCACATATATGTCTACACACAAAAGTTTGAAGAGCAAAGTTACAAGCTTGCAACTTTTATGAGATATGACAAATGTGTTGTTAATCATACTACAAAAATCATGTGGTCCAGGAGATAAAATAAAGTTTTAGGAACTAGTAAAAAGAATATAGTGCCTTGAGAAACTCACCATGCAATTTTTTTATTAGGCTGCAAGTATAAAATCCTAATACTTCTAAACCTAGAGCAAGGCTCTTCCCTGGCTCACTTAGTTAATCCTATGCCTACCATCACTAAAGACAGTTTAAACATTGTCCTACCTGCAGCAAAAGCAAGGAGGAAAAAGAAGGGGACTCCACCCTTCACCAACTTTTGGCCAAAGAGTGGGGGGATTGAAAATGCTCAAATACCTTCAAACTTCTACAATTAGGAAAACTGATTGCGAATTTACTTCCAGTTCTTCTCTCAATGTCAAATAACAAGTGCCAATGTCTGAAAAACTAGTTTACTTCCATAAAGGGTCCTATTGCACATTCGGAAATGCAACTGAAATTATTTTGAGGAGCAAAAGTTTAAACCATGAAACAAATTATTTTTCAGAAACTAATGTCATGTAAATATTTACATGATTCAAAACCAAAATTTTTGAATGTTACCTAATATTAGGAGATGTCATACATTTTACACCAAACTTTGAAATTTGTTCAGTTACTTCGAGTCTGTTGGAGAAATCCAGGATAGATGAACTTCTTGAAATTACAAACAATTGTCCAAAGTTTTCATTCTCGGCTGCTGGCAAAGACTGCAACATGATTGCATTCATTCTATAAGCCATGAACTGTTAAGTATACAAAAGAAACAATCAGAAACTACTTGATGCTAAAACAATGTGAAACAAAAGAAGGGGCATGAAAGAATCAGTGTGATCTCTGTATGTATATAACATTGAAAGTTTTCAAAGTAAAGGCCTACTGCAGACGTCCCAGGGTACACTATCAATTTGTCAAACTATATGCTGGATCTCAAACCAGATAAAATACTCTTGAACGTATTCCAGCAAAATACAAGCACTCTTCATGTCATCATTCAGAAAAACAAGTAGCTAGGTCAGGAGTTCACATTTTGAACGTGCCGTTTTCAATTTGCCAACCAAACTTAAGCATTCACATGTGTGTACCACCTTGATTAGCAACTTGGTCTCTATATTTGATAGACAAGTCTTTGTGACCCAAACTATTTTTCAGAGGGAAATCATCTCTGCGACCATTCTATGTAAGAGTCCTACATCGAAGGGAAAGCTTTAAATTTCCCCTATAAGTGGCTCAGTCACAACTCACAAGTGTCTTAAGTACAGGTTTTAATAATGAAATAAATTACTTATCCAGAGAATCTGAAGTGGTTCAATCATGACCAATTCAATCTATTGGTTTTTCCTGATAAATCATAGGTTTAGTGTCTACACCCCAATGGTGTTATTTTACCAAAGCACAACGTGACAGCACACATCAAGCCCATAATTCTGAAGCATAATCACAATGTCATAATGGATGGTTTATATCCTCCCCATACATTTTACACAAGCAACACCAGCTGACCACAAATAATATAGTGTCTTGAGAAAATCAGAATGGCTCTACATGCAGAACACCACATCAAGAATGACACCTTCTCCGGAATCCTATATCTCCATAAAACTTTTCACATAGGTCTACTATTTCCTCTGGTGCATAGATGACTATAATAGAACTTCCCCAAGAACTTTTCAAGGATGACCCTCTCCAAGCTGGTTATAAATGAAAAGGCTCGCTAAGAACTGCTCCACTTCTAGACCCATCTCATAAGATATGCATTCAATTTAAGAACTATCTTCATCTAAAGTTAAAAGTTGCAAGCTCCCAATTTGACAACTGTTCACTAGATTTCTTATATTAGACATAAGCGTTTTTTATTCTCTAACAAACGGAAGTAATGCAGATATGAGTAAACTAGTTAGCGTTGTTTCCTTTGCTGAATTCAAACTTTGGCCTTCCATAGTTTTCATTACACTTGACGACCCCATTTGAAATAGACAATTCAACCAGAAAAGTTTACTATTTTTCCTCCCATTATCCAGATAAAATTATCAAAATTTAACTTCACAATACGGGCAAATAAGCTGCAAAATGTTTGCTACATTCGAAATTCGAACAAAATCATACATAATTGTAATTGCGTGTGTGAAGTGGGAGGGAGGTTACCTTAAGAAATCCACAACAAATAACTGTTGCCCTTTTACCAATGCATTTAGAGAGAGATAAACTCTTTTTGCTTCAGTCCTTTTCTAGGAGAAAGCTTGTGGTTTATGAATGTGGCGGAGAATGATTGCAGAGCCACACACAGAGAGAGGGTGTGGACTGAGACGGCGACCCAGATTGGCTATAGTTGGACTCTTAACAAGTACGCCCGAGTAACTGAATCTCTATTCCACTCATTTTTCTTTCACAAAATATAGCCAAATTATTAGTTTCATTCCTAACTATCTTTTAGTTTCATTAATTAAATTTAGATCTATACATAATAAGTGAGTGTCTTTTCTCTTAATTTGGTCACGTTTTGGCCACGGCGAAAAGATTAAAGTTACCTTAAAAGAATAAAGATATGAATAGAAAATAAATCTTGAATTTAAATTTCGTGTGTTATTAGTTTATAGAGTATTTTTTTTTTGCATCATCAAGTAAATTGACTTGCACCAATACATAAGTTTTGAAATATTCATACAGTACGTTCCGAAGATTAGAAAGTTTATGTAAAAAAATCATTTCAAATATATTACATTCAACTATTTAGAGATTTTCTTTAGTAAATATTGAGGGGTATATACTATATATACAATGTTCACATTTTATATAATGTACATAAATGTCAGAAATTTAGTGAAATTACATAGGTGTAAGGTGATTAAAATAAAATAAAAATTATTTTATTTGAAATTTTTGAAGTTAGAGTAATAATTGTTTTTTCCAAAGGATATTTAGAATTTGAATATATTTTGTTTGAATATAATATAAACCCTCAATTTCAAAAAATTAAAAAATCACCTAACTTGATTGGTTTAACCATGTGTATATATATTCATTCGGCTTGACACATTTTTGTTAGGGCATGAGTTTCTTAAAAAAAATAGACAAAAGGATGAATCATACAACTTTTTGAATAGTTTAAGGATGTTTTTTGTTCACTTATATAACACAAGGATGCACTTTAGATTTTGATCATAGTCCAGGGATGATTTTAGCCAAAAATTCTAATAAGTGATCTCAAAAACTCTAATAAGTGATCTCAAACTTTTAATTAGAAAAATATTGAAAATACGTATAAATTTTGTAACTATTTAAGGGTTCATTTTACTCATATTATAAGATTGGTGGTTATTTAAGCAACTTTCATATATAACAACCACAAAAATTATATTGTATGTTATAGTTATAGTTTGCATAATTTCACTCCACAATAAATTTTGCGATGTTATTTTCGCTATATATATATACAAAAGGCAATGGCTATTTCGCTATACATATATACAAAAGAAACAGTTGTATAATTCGCTGTCTTTCTCTTCAAATTTGTTTAATTTCGCTGATAATCCATTTATATAAATTGATGTCAGTCTCTCATTTCTATAAATCATTGGCATCCTCTTAATTCAATTTTATGTGTTTGTATATCTGTATAAAATTTGAATTTATACACAACTACATTGAAATAAAACGTTTTGTATATCAAACGTCGTTCTCTCTCTCGCTTTATACAAATATAAATTATACATTGTATTTTGTATAATTTGTGTTTGTATAAAACGACAAAGAGAGAAAGGCAAAAGAAAACTGGACAAGAAAATATTTATATTGTATAATTATAAGTGTATAGGATGAAGATATATGTATTTGCATGTGTATATATAATTTTTTCTCGCTTTATCCAAACAAAAATACAATTTATATATTTCTGTTTGTATAAAGCGAGAGAGGTGAGTGGGAGAGTGGCGAGTGAGAGAGGGAGAGTGGCGGGCAAGAGTCTAAGGGAGAGATGCGACTGTAAACATGTTTGCTACGGGGCACAATTAAATCAAATTGTGGTTATAACAATTAATTTAAAGTAATAGTTTATCATTATATATAATTTTCCCTTATTTAAATTCAGTTAGTCAACTAAAAAATATTTTTTTAAAATAATAATAATTTAAAAATGAAATTAATAATTCGCACCCAAATTTAACTTTCAATACTTCTCTTATTTTATTTTTTTGTATTATCAGTAACTTGCTTCTTTTTTTTTTATTTATAAATCACTATACTTTCAAAGCTATTAATATTTTCATAGTTATATTTAGTCGTTTATTATTCCTAGTAAAGAATAAAAGATAAAAAGATTATTTTGACAAATGATTTTGTCAGTTTGGTTAGGTTATTTAATTAATTAATTGTTTGACTAGCAATTACAAACACTATGTATGAATTTTGAATTGTACTTGAAATTTAAAAAAATAACTCTCAATTGTAATTTAATTGAATAGAGCGTGCTCTTAAACTTAAAACATTAGAGAATTAATTTGCGAATGCCCTATTGGTATATATTGCTTAGCTGGATAATGCAAGAAATTAATAATACATTTTTTTTTATCTCTAATCTCATAGGTGTGTTTAGAACAAGATGAATAGCCAAGAATAAATTAATAAATTTGTATGATTATTATCACTTTTATAGGTTAGTAATCCAGAAAAAAATTGATTAGTTTATGTAATTTCAGAATTCAATAGGATTGTTATACAATAACATAAACTTAAAAAATAATTGAAATCTTAGCTTTCGGATCATTTGGTAGCATGTATTAGAAAAAATAATGCATGCATTAGATGTGTGTAGTAGTACTATCTTGTTTGGTACACTTTTTCACGTCATATATAACTAATGTTAACTAATGTAAATATTAGTTATACACTCTATTGTGTATTAAGTTATGTATTACTAATACCAAGAAATTTTAGGTATTAGTAATACATAGCATTTTAACACTTGCATTACATTAAATAATTATAAGGGTAATGCTAAATGGCCAGAAAAATTGACCAGAATTTAACCAGAAAGGTAAAAAGACTATAATATCCTTATTTCAATTTTTGCATTTATTCCATCATACGTTTCCTTTCAAAACAAAAGTAGCTTTTTTCTAATCCCAAACTCCTTGAACTACTAAAATACAAACTTTTTGGCTACCAAGGAAAATAAGTGTTTTTGTGTATATTTAGTTCATTTGATTTATTTTTAAAAATAAATAGTGTTCAGTTAATTAAAAAAATTGTAGCTTTAGTTAAAAAAATATTTTTGTAGTTTTGTTTTTATACATTAATATTGTTTTCATTACTATACCATACAAATTATGTTCTACACACATGCACATATATAACCCACACTCCTTCCTCTACCCCTTTTCCGAACTCAATTATGTACACAATGTACCAATGCATACCTTGGAAAAATATTTTTCGCTTAAAATAAATCTTTTTATTGAAGATGACAATTAAATTTCTCATTAATAATAACTACAAATGACTATCTTATCTACTTAAGATTATGCTTAATTATTTTGTAAATACAAATTTAATAAAATATAGTAATTAAATGTAGATTTAAAAAATTATAATTAAATTTTTCTTTAAATATAATCAACTAAATAGATTCTTCTATATAATGGATTTTTTTCAAGAGAAAAAATAATGTAACTTTGGAAATTAGATATTTATAAAAAAAGTTAAATGACAAAAGACTTTTGTAACTTCTAATAACACGTTAGTTTTTTATATTATAATCATTTCAAACAAGAATTACCATATATAAAAATTGATAGAATTATTTCGCTAATTTTAACCATGAAAAAAATAATTCAAGTACTCATATAATACTAATTAAGAGGATGTTTCAAAATGAATAAATAAAAGATCATTCAATAACTAATGATCAATTATAATACTTTAAAATAAATGTATTTTATTTAGGATACTTAAATTACAATATGCCTAATGTATGTAAATAAAGTATAGCATAATTAGTATATACATTTTTTTAAAAATATTTTCATTTAATATATAATTTATATCGAAGGAGACAGTTAAAATTAATGTTAATAATAAACAAAAATAGATTATTCTCCAATTAAAAATTATACTAACTACTCGGTAATACATAATTTAGTTTAAGTATAATTTTCAAATTTACAATTGACTTTTCTTTAAATAAAATCAATGAATAAACTTATATGATTCTATCATGATTAATAGACTGGTCGTAGAACATCTGTGTTTTTTTTATGAAGAAAATAAGAATATAATTTTGAGAATTAGATGTTTTAAATATGAAAAAGATATAATAAGACATTTAATAATAACTATACCTCAAATAACATATTAAAATTATTTCACCAATTTCTAACCACGAATATGCGACTAGTTACTTTAATTGTATTAATTAAGAAGATGTTTTAAAATAAAAATATAAATATAAATAAAATCATATACATATGTATGTATTGTATATGTTTATAAATAGCTAGGCCCTATTCTTAATTAAATAATCAATAAAATTATATATATATATATATATATATAAAATCAATAAATTCTATTAAGGCATATTTTAAAATTATAAAATCAAATAAATTCTGAAAAGTCAATACTTTCTCTTCCATCAAGCAAAAAAGTTATCTGAACTATTTGTCTAACAGTAGATATATGTGAATCACTTTATTTAACAAAAAATATATCAAATTTAGATCGTAAAGTTATAATAATAATAATAATAATAATAATAATAATAATAGTAATAATAATAATAATAATAATAATAATAATACGACATAATTTGCACAATATTTTTATAAAAATAAAAAAATATGTTAGAAATCGACACATCATAAAAAAATTTAAACTAATTTATATTTAAATATTATTTAAAATTATTTCAATAACGATATTTAAGAATTCAGTACACTTTAGACATGGTAAATTATCAATACATTATAATAATTATAAGAATCATATATTTCATATGTATTGATCATAGTTATATAATTAATAGAAACCTCAGAAAATCATGTGCCAGTGTTGTAGTTTCTCACCCAGATATTATACCTATTTGATAACTTGAACATGATTACTTATATTTATTAAGTATGAATATAACCTCTTATTATGTAATTTTATAATTGATGTATTTAAATAAATTTAAATCATACGTTTAAATATTTTAAAAATAATAATATCAAGTTATATCAAATCAATAATTATACATTTAATATGCATTTGTAAACATTTGATCGTTTAAGTTATATACTATTTAACCTTGGTAATTAAAGTTAATATAATTTTATTTGTTTTATTTTTTTATTAGAACAAAATTCATACAAGAATATATTTGATACTTTTCACAAGTGATTTTTTTTTATTTCAACGATTAATTTCAATCTTAAATATCTTATTTGTGGATTTATTTGCTTATCATTATCTGAATATTTTATTTTTATTTAATTTCTTATTTGAAAAGGATGAAAAATTAAAAGAAAGAGTGAGAATTGAATAAAAGAGAGAAAAGAAAAAAAACTAAAATTATTTTCTTTTGCGGTCATATTTGTAATTTTTTAATAGTTGTGAAAAGATCGACATATCTGTGATAGACTTTACAAGAAAATGAGTTTGAATTAAAATTATTTTGAATTTACTTTCATGAGTAAGTTTATTTTGTAATTTAAATTTTAGATTTTATATTCTAATTATCAATTTAAATTTGGGAAACTTTCACATATAGCCACTTAAAAATAATTAATTACTCTCCATAGCTATAGTTTGATAATTACAATTTGTAGCTACAAGTTATATAGAGGAGAGAGGCGAGCGAGACTGGGAGAGAGAGGAGAGAGGCGAGAGAGAGGGCAAAAAGAGTGGGAGAAAGGTGAATTGTATATGTATATTGGTTAGATAATTGTATATTATACATATGTAATTGTATATATGGCAAGAGAGATTGGGAGAGGGAGGAGAGAGGCGAGCGAGACTGGTAGAGAGAGGAGATAGGCGAGCGAGATCGAGAGAGGGAGGAGAGAGGCGAGAGAGAGGGCAGAGAGTGGGAGAGAGGTGAATTGTATATGTATATAATTGTATATAACTGTATATTATACATATATATTTGTATAAATGGCAGCGAGATTGGGAGAGGAAGGAGAGAGGCGAGCGAGATTGAGAAAGGGAGGAGAGAGGCGAGCTAGAGAGGGTAGAGAGTGGGAGAGAGGTGAATTGTATATGTATATAGGCTAAAAAATTGTATATTATACATATTTATTTGTATATTCTGGCGAATTATACATATACAAACATGACTAATTGTACAAACTCGAAATCAACCCATGTAATTAATGTATAATGTTAGTCGCGAGTGGTAATTATAGCAAATTATAGCTATGATGAGTAATTAAATAGTATAAGTTTGCTTATCCGCGTAATTTTCCCTTTAAATTTTGTATTCTTCGTAGATTTTTTATTAGAAAATTATGGAGAAAAAAAACAAACTGCACGTGTATTGGCCTTTGACCATTTCACAATATTTCTAAAATAAAATTAAAAGTCATGTATGTATGGAAGTTAGAGAAATTTAAAAATTAGTCAATTTACTATGTATTGAAAAACTTTCTCATTTATTGAAGCATAATTAGTGAATAAATTAATAAGAAAAATATATATTTAATAAAAAAGGGCATAGTTATCAAAAAATAAATCAGTTCATAGTGTGAACGTGTATTTGGACCATTATGGCCAAATTGTCTCCAAATTTTCTGGCCAAAGGATTTATCCTAATGATAAAACTACTCTTAAATCTTTTTCATTTTTTTTGTTGTCATAAGTTATTATTTTTATTTTGATTTGTTTTTTGGTATCTTTTATTTTTTTGGTGTGTTAATAGGCTTTATGGACTCTCAAGTATTATTTTGTTTTTAAAAAAATAATCTAATTTTAATATAATATAATCAAAAATTTTAATATTGTGACCACAAATTTGATAAAAAAAACTATTTGCTTACTTTCACAAAAATATTTTGACGCAATAATACAACTATTTATATTATTTTTGAAAAAGAAAAAGAAGAGTTAATGATGTTTTAGTAAAGAAATCTTTTTTGATGTTTTAGTAAAAAACTTTGTTGCATAGGAAGTGTACAAATAAATAAAGTGTGAAGGGTACTTTTTGTAAACATATAGTTTTAAATAGAAATTATCAAGATGTGTTATTTCTAATACAACAAACCAAACTATGTACATAAGAAATAATACTTGCGTAACTAATGCATACATTACTAATTTTTTTAAAATTATTTTTTACCTTATTTTGTATTTTTCTTATACACTCTATCAAACATGTTAGTTAATAATTACTCTTTCTCTTTAACTATAACTTAGTTGTTAGAATTAATTACCAAAATTTGGAAACATGATGTTGACTAGATAAATCTCTTAAAAACGGAAAAATCACAAAGAAAAATATTTGCTATGCATTTACTAAAAGTCTATAACATCTACAATTGGAAAAAAAATTACATTACACAGCTAATATTTAGGATTTTATAACAAATTTCTCATCTTTCTCAAATTCCTGCCCGCCTCTCTTCTCCCCCTCTCCCTCTCTCACTTCCCCCTCTCCCTTCTCGCTCCCCTATCTCCCTTTCTCGTCCTCGCTTGATACAAATGGGGATATTATTTATATTAGGTAAGAGATGGTAGAGACCTCTCTTCTTCCTCTCCGATTTCATATACTCAACTCTCGATATATGCCTCAACGAGGGAGAGATAAAGTATTGTATCAATCGTAGTATTATGAAAGAATTTATAATATATGATACAAATAATAAGGACAAATACAATTGAATACAGTGATACAAATATATAGCCACTTGATACGAAACAAATTTACAAGGAACAAATACACTTGATATTATTGGACTCGTTTGATACAATTGTATTCACTAATACAATTTGATATAGTTGTATTCATTGATACAAATCAATTGTATCAATTATATTCATGATCTGGTATAGTAAATACAACATACATTTTTTCTCTAAATGACAATTAAACTACATATGTATTGAAAATGATCTATAAACTTGTGAAGTCTTTATGATTAAAAACTTAGAGTGTGTTTGGTATGAATGTAATGTTTTCCAATTTTCCCATGTTTGGTTGGGACAAAAGTTTTGGAAAATGTTTTCCAAATCAACTCATTTTCCTCAAAATTAAGGAAAATGACTTCCCTTCAAAAATTAAGGAAAACATTTTCCAAAACTCTCCCCAATTTCAAATTATATTATTTTTTTTTGAAAAACATCAATTTAAAAAAAATATTTTCAATTTCAAAATTTTATTTTTTCACCCGATCCCTGACCTCACCACCCCCACCAAACCCCTCCTCCAAAAATTAATTTTGCTTTTTAAAAATATTTTCAACTTCAAATTTTTATTTTTATACTCCTCCCCCCCTCCCCCCTCGGGCATCCCCCACCTACCCCCCAAAAAATTAATTTTGTTTTCTAAAAATACTATCAACTTCAAATTTTTATTTTTTCACTCCTACCCCCCTACCCCTACCCCCTACCCCCACCCACTACCTCCACCCCACCACCACTCCAAAAAAGTAATAATTTTATTTTTAAAAAATATTTTCAATTTTATAAATTATTTTTTATTCTAGTAAAAATAAAAGATGTCTCTCAAAAATATTTTTCATTCATAAATCAAACACTAAAAATCATTTCCGAAAAATATTTTCTAGTCACCAACCAAACATGAGAAAATAAGTCCAAAATCTACTTGTTTTCCAAGAAAACATTTTCTAGGAAAACATTTTCCATGGAAAACATTTTCCTCCATACCAAACACACCCTTAATGTACTATAAAGCTCAAAAACATGATCTGGTGCCATACTCAAAATTTAGGCCATGCTCTGGATGATCTTGGAGAGAGCTGAATAGGAACCGATAAGTGCAGATGCAGTACCTATTGTGATAATAAGGACACACATTGTAACCTGCGCACATAGAAAAGAAAGTGAATAGAATTGCTTTAGGCATAACATAAACATGTAATGTGAGAACGCGTGCTGAAACTTGTTTCATCTATACCTGAAGGTGGCTTATTTTCCCCTTCAAGACTCTCAGAAAGCAAACACAAGGTAGTATTAGAGTCTGGAAATAGAGTTTTCATTAGTACAGATATATGACAATAATAGAAAACAAACTTAGAGAACGCGGTATAGGACTCACGACTAGCATTGTAATGCCAGCATTAAACCTGCAGAATAAATACTAATGTAAGAGAAGGAGCACACATATAGTTGGAAATGAAACCATCTGAAGTAGGCAAATGCAAATCGCTGAGAGTGATAGCACCAAAAAAGGGAACAGCAACACCAACTAGTGATGTAGAGATTGTCAATGCAGTTCTGATGAGGATTGGGTACACGTGAGATTTGGCGTGTTTTTGTGGCAATAATTCCTCTAAACTCATTGCTACGGGAGACAGGGTTAAAGCATATTTTGTAAAAGGATTAACAACCTGCAAAAGAAGGGATATACAAGTTAATTACATCTTTAAATGGTGGTAAAGAAATCCATCAGAATGTTAGTTTTACTTACAGTTGTCCACACAGCAACCTTGAAAGCTATTAATCCTTTAGGCAAATTTAGAGTGAATTGGGATTCAGTTGAGTCCCCACACATCAGGTATCCCAACACAGCTGTTCCACCATACTACAGAGTTACCATGACAAAACTGCGTACAAAATAAGAAAAAACACGATATCAAAACAAACTCAGGGAAAGCAGGATCATTTTCAGTGAAATCTACATTAAGTTGGCTTTGATAATGTGCTTCTAGAATGATATTACAGAATGATACCTAGTCAAGAGGACTGCAGGAAATTGACTACGATCCGCTAGGGATGTATATATATTGGGAAAGACAGCATGGCCACCGAAACAGAATCCATAAAGCCCAATAGCAACAGGAAGAGTTGGTAGATTAAGTATAGTCCCTTTGCTTTCAAAGCCTACATGATCTACAAAGCCAGCCCAGTACAAGCAAAGGACAACCAATACGGAAGCAATAACCCCTCCAACTGAAAATTAACAAACGAATGTCAAAACATCCGAAAAAATGAATTTTGTTTACCGGAAGGCTTCTTACGTATGTAGCTTGCATGAGGATAGCCCAAATTAATTTGTAGATATCTGCATCAGATATTAATATAACCCCAGGATTATTGAAGTACAAATTTCTCCCTCTATCCTCAATAGAAAACATGTGAACTTGTTTGTCAGGAGTACCAGAAATCTATATACATGCACACCAAGTACCCATATATCTGAAAAATTTTCTTGTAGATTACTGTATGAATTGTGTCCTCTAACCATTGTATCATACGGGTGCATTGAGGCACACGAGAATGCTATCAGATTATCTCTTTTTACAGTTCAGAGATGAATCTCCTAGTCCAGGAAGTTGATCACTCACCTGAAATATAACTTAGGACGCTGAGGTCGCGCATCCAAACAGTAGGAAGAACAGCCAGGGTGTCTAACACAACAAAAAGGTGGCGAGCATCTAACTCAAACCCACCCAGACTTAAATGTGCATTTGGAAATATAGCCGACAAGTTATCACCCTCCACGATTATGATATCAACACAAGAGGCCTATGAGTGAAGGATAAACACATAGAATGACTATATAAGTTAGAAATGAAGCAATATCAAGATGGACGAGATGCTTTAGATATTTAAACAGCAACTCATATCAGTTTGCGAGGAAAATAAAAAAGAATAACAAACTTCTAGGCCAGATGAACTTACATATAATTCCACATATAAGATTATCTGCATCCACAAAAATACAACAATACGAAAACGGATAAGTATCATGAACAAGAAATGTTTCTAAACATTTATCAAATGTAAGATATCTAGCCAAAAGATATACTTAAAGAAGATTGGATTTTTAAAGTGACAAGATACCTTGACGAGTTATTCTTAAAAAGTCCGAACTGAGTGTTTCTCTTTTACTTAAGATTTTGGCCAACATCGAGTGAACTAAGAATATGAATTGGTTCGACTCAGATACCATCTTAAGAAATTGATCTTGGACCTTACTCAACCTTTAAAGCTAGGTCCAGAGGTGAGAATTGTCCAAGACAATAAAAGGAGACAACGATCCATTTCCCTCACCAATATGGGACACTTAGCATGTCAAAGTCAGCAAGGCCTTCAATATATATAGCCTGATGTAGAAGAATCAAAGACAAGTTAAAGTTTATGGAACTTACTGCTACAAAAATTCGTCCTGTTGTACCAAAAGCAGCCTGACCAATGTCTGGGTACGTCTGAATCCCGGGTTGGCTATCCAAGCAGTACCTCAGGAGCATGCCAGTATAGTAAGAAAGCACACCAAAAATGAATAATATTGAAAGTCCAGCCCATCCACCTTCCTTCACAGCATAAGGAGTAGAAATGATTCCTACTCCGCAGAGAACATTCATGCCTCTATATAAATCAACTATCTCTGAAGGCAATCAATTTAGATAGAGAAATACAAGCAAGAGCTTTTCTTTTGGTCAAGTACAGGTGTTAGAAAAAAAATACTGAAAATATTTGGAGCTGTATTTGAAGTCTGAATATTATTAAGCGAAATAAACAATCGCATGCAATGATGATAGATATATTAGACTGCCAAATTTCATTCAACATTAATCCTAAGTGAATACGATATCATAAGCTATATGGCAGCACTTGGGAAATGGTAACTGTTCAGTACAGTGGCATGTCAATCCTCTGGTGGCATAGTGCTCATCAATAAACTGAAACATGCACCATGACTTGAAATTATATACACAAAACCTACCATTTACCACTGCTTGGCCATAGGAGCTTTGGCGAGAAATTGGAAGTTTACGTGCATCCTTGGAGGGTTTCTCATCACGAGAAATATGCTTGTGAGCTGCTTTTTCTTCTTCTGCTCGCGGTATGAGAGGATTGTGAAGAGAAGGCAATATCTCAGGAGTGTTTCTTCTTATGAGAGATGAGCCAAAGAATGAGCTTTCTAGCTGAGATAATGAAGGTGCTCCCAAGAAGTCAAGGCTTAATGATGATACATTACTGTATACGTTCATAGATTTCCTACAAGAGGTACTCAGAACGATTAAAATTGGGAGATCGATGTGCAATACACTGAACTCCTCATGTGCATAAGTATCAAAGTTTGATAAATATAGTTGACTTGTAAACTTAGTCCATGTGCACAAGAGATGAAAGCTTTACGATGATCGATCATTGTTTTATATACGTCATAACAGTAATTTGACAACATATCAAATGGCCACAATTAGTTTAGAGACAGGACAAGAAGTACAAATGTCTGATAATTAAAGAAAATTCACTAAAATATGAAACATTAGATGAAGAGTGATCTGTTTTGTTATAGATCAGCAAGTGCTTTCAGCAGCAAATAAAGTGTTGCTTGTGTGACCATGTTGAAACAAGCAAATTCACAATTCAATTAAAAAAATAGACTCCATTATGCCGTTATGATGTTGAAAGATGAAAACAGCAAGGATTCAAAGTAAAGAGAAGGGAAAAGGATGAAATACCTGTAACTCTGAGGCCAAACAGAGGTTAAGGTATAATTGGGACGATTATTTTCATCGTCATTATCGTCTTCATCGGAAAAATCAGATTGATTTTCATCATGCTGCTCTTCTTCTTCACTCTCTATATATGTAGAAACTCTCTTCACATATATAATTCTTCATCATCTTAGCTCCCACAAACCTACGCACCAAATTTCATCAAATCAAACAAAAAAAAAATAAACGTAACCCTTTGTAGTTGTTGAACTTTGCTTCTAGTAATCTAATTTAGTATATAGTATTTGAATTTTCTATATATACATGATGATGGTGAAGAGCCACGACTTCGAACTGAACCATATATAAAACTTTTTCCTGATATCATACTCATATATATCTCTGTGTACTTGTACTGATCATATATATGATTCTGATTTCCAAAATCAATTATTTGTAGTAATACATGATTGAAAACGTACATCGAGCTTCTTATGACCTTAATACACGTGCATTAGATCATGCAAACATGTATATGATGTATATTTTTATGTATACAAGAAAAACACTCAAGTATATACAAGTGGAGAAAACAATTAATTACAAGGGGGAAAATAATAACAAAGAAAATTAAATAAAAACTTGTTATAAATATATACCAGACGAAGAGATGAATGAAAAAAAAAATGAAAATTAAGGCTCTTATGAAAGAGGTAGGCTTTTTTAATTTCTCTTCAACAAGCTAGCTATAGTAAAATGTTCAGACTTGAACGTGCTATTTATATAGGCAAGATGTGGTATCGGTGTAGACGTGGTGGATATAGAGAAAATTTTGTTGGGAGAACCACTTTTAAATGATTTTACCGTGCGTAATTCAAATTTAGTTGGGATTTTAATAATAAAGCAAATCACATATATAATGAGAGAGAGGATGAAAGTGCCTTAATTTACAATCATGTTTATGGAAAGGGCTAATTAATTGAGTTGAACAATTTCAAATCACGAACAGTGCACCGCCACTTGTATTATTAGGTTTTTCGTTGGTCTTAAATATATTTAATTATTTATTTTAAAATACGCACTCCAGTACTGTTTCTACATTACATTGTTGAATTTGCATTTTAGATAATAATTTTAGTTCGATATAAGATCTTAAACATTTAGATTCTAGAATCTCAGTTTCCAAACTTTCAACTTAGTTATGTTTACTTTACAATGTGTCTCATCAATTAATATTATATTATTAATTTGTGAATAACATACGTTGCAATACTGTCTTTGAATATCTGGTGTCAATTCATTAATTACCACGACAAATAAGAATAGATTAAGGCCGTAGAATCTTTGTGCAACATTATCATAAAAGAGAAGTGTTCTAAATCTTCTCCCAAACCTCAATATTGTTATAACCTGAGTCTTGGCTCCATGCATGCCTCCATTATACATGTTTGTTTCATATTTCTTTTTGGCGGAACCCATAGGCAGCCCCTTAAAGTTGACACCAATTTTCACTTAGACTTTTCAAGTGGACTTTGTTCATTTTAAACACTTCAAGTAGGGGTCTGCTATGTCATTTTGACACCTTTTCGTTAATCAGCTGAAATTACAAAGTGTGTGTAGTACACTTGCGGATGACATGTCATAATGACTAATTAAAAGCTAACATATGACATTTTAGTGTAAAAATAATAATTTTAAAATAAATTATTAAAAACAATTAATTTTTCAGCAAAAATAAATAAATAAAATCACCTATTTTCTACCATCCCACCCCACCTTACTTCAGCTCCACCCCTACCGATCCACCTTACTTCTGTCCCTTTTGCCTCCCCAACCTCCCGCCAAATTTTGGTTCTTCTTCCATTTTTTCTTTAAAAAATTCATTAGATTTTTTTCGTTTTTTTTCTTCTTTTTTTTTGTTGTGAATTTGATTTTGAGAACCATATATGACATTTATTCTTCTATTTTTTCGGAAAAAAATATGTGTTTTGTTCTATTTTTTTTTTTTTTTAAAATTAGTGTGATCATTTTTGATAATTTTGTTCTTATAAAAGTTTTTGAAATTAGTGCGATAGTTTTTTATTTTATTTTTTCATATTTTGTAAGATTTTTATCATGATTTTGCATGGTGGAAGGTAGAATAAGTGGTAGGGATAAAGAGTGAAGAAGAAGAAGGAAAAAAATAATTAAAAAAAATAAACTCCTCACGCGCTCAAAATGCGTGCAGCACACACAATATGTCAAGTAAGCAAAAATACAACGAAACATGATATGATGTGTCTAAAATGAACAAAGCAAATTAAAGTGTCTAAGTGAAAATTATGTCAACTTTAAATGGTCGCTGATGGGTTAGCCCTTTCTTTTTTAATGGTTGTTTATTGTGAACACGGGAGACCTAATTTTTGACCATATCTATCATTAATATTTATTTTTGGTTTAATTTTGATGTTTTTATTTTGTTTTGAGCAAGTTTTACTTTGTAAAAAAATTAAAATAAAGTCACATTTTAGGATGCAAGTTTTGCTTTCATTTACAAAAGGGAAAATGCACAAGTATCCCCTCAACCTATGCCCCAAATTCCAAAGACACACTTATACTATACTAAGGTCCTATTACCTCCCTAAACTTATTTTATAAGTAATTTTTTACCCCTTTTAGGCCTACGTGACACTAACTTGAAAAAAAAAGTCAACCAGCGTTGGGCCCACAAGATAGTGTCACGTATGCCGAAAAGGGGTAGAAAATTATTAATAAAATAAGTTCGGGGGGGTAATAGGACCTTAGTATAGTATAAGTGTGTCTCTGAGAGTTCGGGCATAGGTTGAAGGGGTACTTGTGCATTATCCCTTTACAAAAAGAAAATATGTTTTCTTTTACTTTATGTTTTGATAAATAATTAGTAATTGATATATTTTTTTATGATATTTTTGTATTAGTTAGCAATATTTTATATTCAGCCACAAAATACATATTTTTCAAATCTTTTTTTGTACACTCGTGTCATTACATACACACAAATCACATTTTAACACTATTCAAAGGTCTCCGGTTTAAACATTCATTTGGTCATTGAGAATCAAACGTGTTAATGTAATATTCTCTCTTTAATATTAATATAATATACGGGTCGAGGTCCTATGAGGTACACACTACTCGGAGTACCCTCCCAAAAGGAAAAAGATGTGTCTGTCAGATTCGGTTCTTCTTAGTTGGGTTGGGCGGGTTCGACCAGAAATGCTATGCTTACACACAAGACTACCCCTCTTCCCGAAAGCTTCGCGGGGACTACTTTAGGACGACGGATGACCGCCCGTAGGGGGTTTACTGCACAAGGCCCCTGCAGAGGAAAGGCTTTATCCCAGCGAATAGAAGATACTCAGCTCCGCACAACATTGGGATTAGCACACTTTCGAGAAGAACATAGAATAGTAGAAGATCCAGCATGCAGAACACGGCGATCATTATAAATTCACGAATTAGAAATGCTGTAATATACTCTTTCACATAACTTCTCATACCAGACCAACCCACTAAAATGCAAATAGGGATCAGAAATAAGTCAACTAGTAAGTTTCTTGATGGTCAAATTGATATTATCATACATTGATGCAAATGAGTGTATGTTGTATCATGTTCATCTGTTCTTTGAATTGTTATTCATAATCTATTTTTGAGAATAAATCAGTGAATTCAAAAGAAATTTTACTACAAAATGGACTCATTCAATTAAATTTCTTATGAATTGAATATTAAACATGAATATATGAATTTGCGTAAAACGTTCTATTAATTTTTTAAAAAATTCATTTGTTCGAGGCACTAGGATTATGTTTAGGACCTACTAGGGTTGACTAAGTTGGTTGAGTGAGCGGTTTCCTACAGAGAAGATTTTGGGATCGTTTTCCTTAATCACCAGATAGTATTCTTCTAAGTCAAATCTAGTTGGTTGCACTGAACTTGCCTAAATAGTGCAATTTATATTTTGTGATTTGCGAATTATTATACAAGAGCGAATTTATTCAATATATATTATTAAAATCCTGTGAGCAACAAGAACTCAGCCATGGATGAAGCCATGAAGATCTTCAACTGAGAATTGAGAGAAAACAATAACAGAGAGAAGATTGTAGTTTTGTAAAATGATAGATGATCTTCACTCATCACTAATGAGATGCTTATATACATGTGTTTTTAGATGAATCAATTAGTCTATTAGTAAAAGGAAAAATATCTAACTAACTAACTAATTAGTTATCTAACTAACTATGACGTCATTAACTACAAAATGGAATCTAACTAACTGAATGAAATAATTGATACACATGCTTTAATTATGATTGTTAATACCCCTCCTCAAGTTGGAGGTGATGATTTCACGGACAACTTGTGCAAGATAGCTGAATTTTTGATGCCACTGAGTGCCTTGGTAAGGATATCAGCAAGTTGGTCAGAAGTAGACACATGATGCAAAGAAATGAGCCCCTCCGTAAGTTTATTGCGTACGAAATGACAATCTACCTCAATATGTTTAGTTCTCTCATGAAACACAGGATTACGAGCAATGTGGATAGCAGATTGACTGTCACAATGAACACCAATAGGAGAAGAAATAGAAACAGTCAATTCAGTAAGTAACCTATGTAGCCAAGTCAATTCCCCCACAACTTTTCTGAGTGATCTATACTCTGATTCAGCTGATGATAGAGAAACAGTCTCTTGTTTCTTAGACTTCCAGCTGATGGGGCTGTTTACAAGTAATACTAAATAGCCGCTGACTGATCTCCTTGAGTCTGGACATGATGCCCAATCTGAATCACAGAATGCTTGAACAGTGCAGTCAGGGTCCTTAGACAAATGAACTCCTAAAGTAGTATCCTTTTTGAGGTATCTAAGTAGATGATAAGCTGCTTGTAGATGTGGAGCTCGTGGATCCTGCATGAATTGGCTCAAGTGTTGTACACTGAAAGCTATGTCTAGTCTAGTATTAGTTAAGAAATTCAATTTGCCTATCAACTTTCTATAGAAAGTGGGATCAGACAAAGGAGTTCCTTCCTTGGCTCTTAATTTAACAGTAGAATCTAGAGGGGAAGACAAAGGTGCATAATTGAAGCAATCATATTCTTTGAGCAAGTCTAAAATAAACTTTCTCTGAGAAATGAGTACTCCATCTGTTGTATCAAGAATCTCCAAGCCCAGAAAATAATGAAGTCTTCCAAGATCTTTGATTTTGAAAGTGTTGTCCAGGTACACTTTTAGTTGTGTAATCTCAGTTGTGTCTGTTCCTGTCAGAATAACATCATCTACATATACTACAACAAACACTACCAAGGATCCTTCCTTTCTGTAAAATAATGAGTGATCATACTGTGAATGTGAGTAGCCTCTGGATGACAATGCCTCAGTTAGTTTAGCATACCACTGCCTACTTGCCTGTTTAAGACCATAAAGTGACTTGTTTAGCTTACAGACTAGTCCTGGATTAGGCAGCTCAAGGCCTGGAGGTACTTTCATATAGACTTCTTCATAAAGATCTCCATAAAGGAATGCATTGTTAACATCAAATTGAAACATGCCCCAGCCTTTCTTCACAGCACATGCTATTAAAGTTCTTACTGTAGTCATTTTAACCACAGGTGAATAGGTTTCAGTATAGTCAATTCCAGCCTGCTGTGTATACCCTTTCACTACCAGTCGTGCCTTGAACCTTTCTATGCTTCCATCTGCCTTATGTTTAACTTTGTACACCCACCTACATCCAACTGCTTGTTTGTTTGGTGGTAAGGTAACAAGGTCCCAAGTATTATTAGCATACAATGCTTCAAATTCTTGTGTCATGGCCTTCTGCCATGCAGGATTTAGTAATGCTTCCTCATATGATGATGGCTCACTATCATGAGAAATATTATCAACAAGTGACTGACTATTAGATGCAATGACTTCAGGAGACACATGGTGGTGTTTAGTAAATAGTGAAGTAAGAGACAAGTTGGTATTGAGTTGTGTGTTTTGTGTGTTGGTGTTAGCTGATTTCATGTTGGGAATGTTAACAATGTAGTCTTTCAAATGTGATGGAATTTTATTTTCCCTATGATACCTTCTCGGCACTATTGTAGAGGTATCATGTTGTGGTGGTGTTGGAGATGTAATGGCAATGGTGGAAGGTGGTTGTGTATTAGGATTTTCAATAGTGTGATCAGGTAGATGAGAAAAAGCTGTATCAGTCACATTATTGCAATCATTTACATAATTTTTATATGAATCCAATTCAATATAATCAGGAGATGAAATAGACATCAAAACAGAAGGAAAAGAATTATTGTCAGGTGACAAAGTAAAAGGAAAGACATGTTCATGAAAAATCACATCCCTAGAGATATGTATCTTCTTTGTAGCTAGATTCATTACCTTGTAACCTTTTGTTCCAAAAAGATATCCCAAGCAAATATGTGGAGTGGTTCTTGGCTCAAGCTTGTATCTAAGTATTTTTGGGACAGTGGGATAACAAAGGCATCCAAAGGATCTAAGTTGGCTATAATTTGGTTTCTTTTTGTATAATATTTCATATGGACACTTATTTTTCAAATGACTTGAGGGAAGTCTATTAATAAGATGTGTAGCTGTCAGAACACATTCTCCCCAATACCTTATAGGTAGTTTAGATTGAAACAAAAGAGCTCTGGCTGTTTCCAACAAATATTTATGTTTTCTTTCCACCACACTGTTTTGTTGTGGTGTGTATGGACAAGTTTTCTGATGAATAATCCCTTTGGATAAAATAAATTGGTGTGTTTCATTATTAGTAAATTCCAGCCCATTGTCTGTTTTAATGCCTCTGACTGTGGTATTAAATTGGTTTTCCACCATAGTTATGAAATTTTTCAAAATCTGTTGAGCATTGCTCTTGGTACTTAAGAGATGTGTTCAAGTTGATCTGCTGTAGTCATCTACTAATGTAATGAAATACTTGTGATTGTCATAGGTGGATACATGATATGGTCCCCATAAGTCAATGTGTAATAGTTCAAAAATGGATTTGGTTTGGCTTATGCTGTGACTAAAGGGTAATCTCTGTTGTCTTGCCATTGGACAAATATTGCAGGAAAAAGGTTGTTTGAGAGAAAAAATGGCTGGTAAACCGGTGATACTTTTCATTTTAACAAAAGGTACATGGCCAAGTCTATTGTGCCACAGTAAGTCTACATTATCTCCAGCAGTGTTACAAGAATTGTGATCAAACAAAACATCAACATTATTAGAAGAAGATTTACTCATAAGAGGAACAGAATTAGGAATAGATTTGCAAACACCATGATATTTGTTTGTATTGAAAATGGGCATTTTGCATTGATCTGTAGGACAATAATTGGCAGAAAAAGAAGTACATGCTTTATTTTTAATGGAAGTAGAAAACAGACTATTGTTAGGAACACAACAACATATTTGACATGTATTGACTCTATCAGGAATCTTCAGGCATTTTGTGCATAAGAAGTAAAACCCATCTCTACTATTACCAAGAACCTGAGGCCTCTTCACTAAAGGGGCCTGCAACAGACACAATGCATTAGTGAATATGGGATGCATTTCATAGTATTAGTCAGGGAATGAACTGAAATCAGATTATACTTAAAAGAAGGCACATATAATACTTGATGTAAAGTGATGTTAGATGTGACTGGTACATCTCCAAATTCTGTTACTTTAACTTTGTATCCATTTGGAAGTGAAACTAGTAGAGAAAAAGGTAAGGTTCTAATATTGATTAGAGAGTTTCTATTAAAAGTTATATGGTTTGATGCTCCTGAGTCAATGATCCACAAATTAGCACTTGATTCGAAACATTTGCATGAAGGATTGTCAAAATCAGTAGAGGAAGAACAAACTACAATACCTGCAAAATTCATTGATCCAGCAGCCACACTAGAAGCATTATTAGCATCAGCATCTTCTCCCACATTCTCATTCTGGAAGTGCTGCAGTAGGTTCATGAGCTGTCCATATTGTTCCTTCGTGAAGTTAACATCCTGATGATTGTTACCTTGTGATTGTTCCTCTCCATTAGCATACACCATATCATTTACAGCACCATGTACATTTGCTACCACTCTCTTTCCTTTGTTATTTGGGCTTTGTTGTCTAAAATTCTGACCACCATTGTAGTTCCCTGATCTATAGTTTTGATTGTTAGTGTTTTGAGGATACCCATGCAACTTGTAACACTTATTCTTGATGTGCCCAGTCCTTTTACAATAATCACATACTATGACATTTCTGTTGTTGCTACTGCTTGGGTAATAACTTCCTCCTGAACTATTATTCCCATATGCATAATTGTTCCCTCCTAAACTGTTATTAACAATAGCATAATTTCCATTACCACTTGCATAACTATTTCCTTGATAATTTGCTCTAAAAGGCCTTCCTCCATGACCTTTTTTATCAAGAGCTTTTGCATTCAAAGAGACAGAATCTGTAGGCATTCGACCAATAGGCTTAAATTCTCTTTGTTTTTCTTCTTGGATCAACAATGAGAAAGCCTGACCAATGGAAGGGAGTGGATTCATCATGAGAATATTTCCTCTCACTACTATGTACACTTCATTGAGTCCCATAAGAAACTGAATTAGACGCCTATCTTGCTCAGCCTTGTGCATACCATCCTTTGCACCACACACACAAACACAACTACAGTGATTTTTCACATTCAAAGTATTCAACTCTTCCCACAACTGCTTCATTCTTGTGTAATAGACAGTGATGTCTAAAATTCCTTGTGTGAGATCATTGATTTCCTTTTGGATTTGGTACAATTTTGCTCCATTGGTTTGATCATATCTATCTTCCAACTCCTTCCAAAGTTCAGCAGAATCGTTTACATATTCCACACTGTCTGAAATTTCTTTGATTAATGAATTCAAAATCCAAGATGTTACCATGTCATCACACCTCTGCCATTAACGTAATTGAAGTGAATTAGCATTTGGTTTCTCACAACTTCCATCGATAAAATCCAATTTATTCTTCACTGACAAAGCCCTCATGACACCTCTTCTCCAAGATCTATATACTGTTCCATCAAACTGAACAGGGACAAGCATCATCCCAGGGTTATTCGAGGGATGCACATACAAAGCACCATTAATATCACTTCCAGAAGTGTTAGTTCCTTCAGATGTGGATGTATTATCTTCGATAGCCATGGATATACACAACAGAACTTATCGTGAATTACTTGACAAGGAAAAGGAAAATAAAATAGAGATAAACATCAGAATAGAAAGTTGTGATAGAAAACAGATCTGGATCTATACAGAAACTTCAAAAACTTGTTTATCAATTGAAAAAATCGATCAAAACAAATAACCAGAAGACGAAGAAGAAAACAATTAACCGTAGCTCTGATACCATATTAAAATCTTGTGAGCAACAAGAACTCAGCCATGGAGATCTTCAACTGAGAATTGAGAGAAAACAATAACAGAGAGAAGATTGTAGTAAAATGATAGATGATCTTCATTCATCACTAATGAGATGCTTATATACATGTGTTTTTAGATGAATCAATTAGTCTATTAGTAAAAGGAAAAATATCTAACTAACTAACCAATTAGTTATCTAACTAACTATGACGTCATTAACTACAAAATGGAATCTAACTAACTGAATGAAATAATTGATACACATGCTTTAATTATGATTGTTAATATATATGCATCCAGATGATAAAGACTGTGAATTCCATTAGGGTCCCCCTCCCCCCACACAAAAGAGATATTGTTTTGGCTGATGACGGAGAAACTATAAGGTGTTAAAGATATATCAAGCTTTAAACAAATATAGATACATTTAGAACACTTCTTACAATTAAAAAATGTGATTACACACTTTTTTTAAGATGCATAAAAAGAAGTCAAAGAATGTGATTATGCATCTGTATAAATTATTATAAATAATCAAAGGTCTTTGACTTAAATCAAGATGTATAAATTAAACAAAAATTATTAGGCGATATATACAACAACAAAATAATGATTACACTTTTAGGTCTGTGTATGTCAAAACTAAAAAAGTGCAGTTACACATCTAAAGTGAGATCAATAAAAATTCAATAATAATGAAGCATAATAGGTAATCATATACAAATAAAAGTAGTTTTTGATAAGGATAAGGATATAGATTCCTAGTACGTTAGTATGTTTTGTTATATAAGTAGTTATCTCTCTTCTATTTAGGTCTCTTACGTTCGATAGACTCCTTTATCTTCTATACTTCTTCATGTATAAATACCACACATTGTATCAATAATATAACAAATGATTTCATAATCATATACAACTCTTATATGGTATCAAGAGCCTCCTAAACACTTTAACGAGTATATCCGATCATCTTCCTTTTTTTTCCAGCTTCCAACTTTTTTTTTCCAGAATGCCTGCTACTCCCTCCTCCTCTCCCAACTCTCCAGCAGTCACTCTCAATCAAGGGGGTGTCATTCATCCCTCTCAATTGATCTCTTTCAACCCTGCGTCTCATCTATCCTTCAATCTAACAAGCTAACAGGAAGTGCGAATTATCCAACTTGGAAATCCCAAGTCACCACTCTATTGTTTGGCTACGATCTTCTTACTTTTGTTGATGGTTCACTACCCATCCCAACTACGCATATTATGGACAATGAAAATACCCAAATTCCTAACCCCAACTTGAGATTGTGGCAGCGACAAGAAAGTCTTGTTCGTAATGCCATTATGGCATCCATTTACGCTACAATCGCCCCCCTTATTGCCCATGCTTCCACTGCCAAAGAAGCTTGGGATATTCTCCAAACAACTTATGCGAGCAAATCGCACTCCAGAATTTTCTGTTTGCGCGATACTTTGGCGAATGTCAAACAAGACGCACGCTCAATAAGTGATTATATGAGAGAAATCAAGTCCATTGCAGATGATTTGGCCTGCAGTGGTTCACCCGTTAACAACGAGGAACTTGTCATTAAGGTCTTGAGTGGTCTAGGTCCTGAGTACAAGGAGTTATCTGCAGCAATAAGAGCTCGTGATAATCCTATCACATTCGAAGAACTTTTTGATAAACTCCTTGCACAAGAGATGTTCATCAAACACTCAGAACCTAAGGTCGACACACCCATGATCACTGCTCAATTTCATCAGCATTCCACCAATAATGGACCCAAAAATTGACAGCCTAATTCTTCCAATCGTAGGAACACTTCATGTTGTATTCGTTGAACATATTTTTCCTTTCACAATCAACTATCCTCAGTTTTCTCGTCCACAAGGCTCGCACATGGAAAAATGATTGTTTCCAGATGACCTCTCCATCTCTTCCTCTTCCTCACAATCTCTTTCACCTCCTATTGTTGCAGACCCAATTCCAATCCCTGCTACTACTGATTTGGTCAACTCCATATCTACTCGTGGATGTCACACTCAGGGCCATCAGGATAACGTGTCAACCGACTCCACTGTAAGTCCTCCTACACATTCTTTGTCTTTTTCTCCTTCTCAAACTACCAGTCCATATACATCTCCAACACCAACGCCTGAGACACCATCAAATCGAATGATCACTAGGTCTCAAAATAATATTTTCAAACCCAAAGTGATTTTTGATTACCTTGCAACCTCTACTGTAAAACACCTTCCACTTACCCCAAATACCTTTAGTCAAGCATCCAAATATCCTGAATGGTTAGCTGCTATGAAAGAAGAACACACCGCTTTACTTAAAAATGAAACTTGGTCATTGGTTCCATCTACTCCCTCTCAAAACGTAGTTGGGTGCAAATGGGTGTTTCGTGTCAAACACAAGCCTGATGGATCCATAGAGCGTTATAAAGCCAGATTAGTGGCAAAAGGATTTCATCAGCGTCCTGGAATTGACTTCCATTCCACCTTCAGTCCAGTTATTAAAACCACAACTATTCGCCTCATCTTGTCCCTAGCTGTGTCTCTAAAATGGCCGTTGCACCAACTTGATGTAAATAATGCCTTTTTACAAGGTACTCTACATGATGTCGTTTTCATGCAACAACCACCTAGTTTTGTAGATCCCCGATTTCCTAATCACGTGTGCAAACTACACAAATCTATCTATGGACTTCGCCAAGCACCACGCGTATGGTATACTGAAATAAAGACGTTCCTCTTATCATGTGGCTTTGCTCGTTTCAAATCTGATGATTCTTTATTCATCAAATGGTCTTATAATTCTCTCATTATTATCATGATCTATGTTGATGATATTGTTGTTACAGGCTCTAATAACTCGCAAGTTTATGCAACAATTAAGTTGTTGGGTGACAGATTTTCCATTAAGGATCTTGGTCCTTTACATTTTTTTCTAGGTGTTGAAGTTATCCAGCATGATCATGGATTGACTCTCACACAAAGTAGCTTCATTGCGGACATACTCACCAAGTTCAAAATGCTGGATGCAAACAGTGTGAGCACTCCTCTGTCCACAAGTGAAATTTTATCCTTGGATGACGGTTCTCCATCGGCAGATGCTACACTTTATAGGCAGATCATTGGCTCATTGCAATACCTCACTTTCACACGGCCTGATATATGCTTTGCGGTAAACAAGCTCGCTCAATTCCAACACTCTCCATCAACTAAGCATTGGCAAGCAACAAAGAGGCTTCTTCTTTATCTAAAAGGAACCATCACCTATGGCCTTCACTTCAAACGTGGTAACTCTTCTCAATTACTTGCATACTCAGATGCAGATTGGGGTGGTATTCCCGATACTAGACACTCCACTTCAGCCTACGTTATTTTTCTTGGAAAGAATCCAATTAGTTGGTGCTCCAACAAGCAACGCACTGTTGCCAGATCTTCAACAGAAGCGGAATACCGGGCTGTAGCAAGTGTTGTTGCTGAGCTAAATTGGCTAACCAACCTACTGCAAGAACTTCGGGTCAAGCTGCCTTGTCCCCCTAAGGTTTTTTGCAATAACATTGGTGTCACTTACCTGTGCCGTAATCCAGTCTTTCACAGTCGAATGAAACATGTCGCAATTGACTTTCATTTTGTCCGTGACCAAGTAGAAAATGGAAAAATTTCAGTTCATCACATTCCAACAGGAGCTCAACTAGCAGATGCCTTAACTAAAGCACTTACGAGAAGTTCCTTTGTCCACCTTGTTAGCAACATCGGTCTCAAGCAAATTGAGCCTATGTTGAGGGGGCATGATAAGGATAAGGATATAGAGTCCTAGTACGTTAGTATGTTTTGTTATATACGTAGTTATCTCTCTTCTATTTAGGTCTCTTACGTTCGATAGACTCCTTTATCTTCTATACTTCTTCATGTATAAATACCACACATTGTATCAATAATATAACAAACGATTTCATAATCATATACAACTCTTATAGTTTTATCCAAATAACTATTTTTAAAGGTATAAGTCAATCGTGCTAAAATTATGAGACTTGCAGGTACCTAATATCTTTTGGTAAAAATTACATAAATTAGATTCATTAGATAAAATATTTATCCAAATAAGATGACTTAACACAATATATTTATTCTGATTGGACCCACATCTCAAGCTATTTATCCGACGGTCTCCTTGTTCTATTCATTAAACCATTGTTTCTTCATTTTTAACGCCATTAAATTATATATATATATATATATATATATAAAATTAAAATTAACTTTTCACTTCCGTTAGAGGAAATGGTATATGTAAGTCATTTGTATAACAATAGAAATATATATAAATCACTTTCATAACAAGGGGTATATCACCTCTAAATAACAAAGTTCAAGGTTTATATCAGACCCTTCTTCTTAAAAAATAAGTAGAACATTTATTTCCGAGTTTTTTAGTTGGATTTTTTCTTGTACACTATTACATATTATTTGTTGACTTTAAGCGCTTGTTTGAACTTCGTATTAAGGTATTTTTTAAAAAAAATAATTCTTCAACTATGCATGCAAGTATACTCTTCAAGAGGAAACACACTTTTAGGCATGGAATATTAAATTTTTCAAGAACAATGACCACGTGTGCCATGCATGTCTAAAAGTCGGACACTATTTAATAATATATTTTCTTTGTCTCTAATTGTATTTATCAATTTTTAAATTGACATATCTATTAACAAAATAATTATTGATGCAGTAAATTTATCATTTTATCCTTATTAATCTTGAAGTTGATGAACTAAAACTTTAAGATTTTAAAAAAGTTCCATCTTTTTAAAAAAAAAATTATTGATGGTATAATAAGTGAAAAAAATTGTTCTTTCTTGATTTGTCAAATGAAAAAGTAATTAGGGATAACTACAAAAGAAAAAGTAGACAAGTAATTAGGGACAAATGAAGTAACTACATACTTTCTCCGTTCACTTTTATTTTATCAAATTTAGATTTGATATACTCATTAAAAAATAATGATTTATATGACTATTTTATCAAACTACCTCTCCATTAGTTGAAGTTTAGTATTAGGTCTGAAAAATAATTTAGGGAAATAAGTAAATTAATATTAAAGATAAAACATAAAGAATACCATTTCCTCTGTTCATATTAATTGATTATTTTCACTGTGTCCTATGCTTAAGCAAGCATAGATAAAAAGATAATTTTATTGATTCACCCCTTAAAAGATTTGTTGGAAATTTTACAAATAAATATGAACACTTGTGAAAAGAATTATTTGAAAGGGTAATCTATTAAAAATTTAATTGATATTTTCTTGATTTAGTAAGGTGATCAACTAATAATAATATGGGCAATGGGAGTAATAATTACTCCCTCCATCTACTTTTAATTGTCATATTGCGTTTTTCAAAAGTTAATTTGACTAATTTTCAAAGTTAAATTATATTATATTAATTTGAGAATTTAAAAAAAAAAATTAGATATTAAAAAACATTAAAAACATTACGAAAAATACTATAAATTGCAATTTTTGCATATCAATATGATGAAAAATACTTTATAAAATATTAATCAAAGTTTATATTATTTAACTCTAAAAATGAAAATTATGACAATTAAAAATAAATATAAACAATATCAAACTACCTCTAATTATAAAATTACATTGAGGAACATCAAAAAGTGTCATAAACATGTCATTAATCTTCGAGAAGGTGGGGAAATCATGAGTTGATTTGCAACTAAAAGTTATAGACATTCACAATTAAGTTAATAATATTTACAAATATTTATAACACTCCCTCTTTGGATATCCATCGATACATAATGTGTTTCATTAAAATATTAGTTTTTTCGTTCAAATGACTTTGAACTTTTTAAAAGTTAATGTGGCTAATTTTCAAAGTAAAATTAGATTACATTAATCTGATATTTTAAACAAAAAAAATAGATAAAAAATTATACTAAAAGTACTATAAATTGTATATTTTTTGCATATCAATATGATGATAAATTGCATCATAAAATGTTATTTAAAATACTTATTATTTGACTCTAAAAAAGAAAATTATGACAATTAAAAAGGAACAGAGGTCGTACTAGAAATTGTTTTATAGAAAAAGTATTATTTCTTAGATCGATAAAAATCTTGCTTGAAAAATCTAGTGGACAAATCCAAACTAAGGGGAAAAGAGTATGACACCCCCACCCCCCACCCCAATGAAAATATCACATTATTTTTCTAAGACAATATATTTCAATCTTATACGTGTTCAGTTCAAATTTCTGTCTTCTTTTCAAAGAAAATCACACATTTTTAGGTGGAGTGACTTGCTTAATTGGTATCTTGGCATGCCATAGAAGGACCAATGTTTAATTGTCTCATTGAATATGGTAATATGATAGTATCCTCACATATAAATACATAAACTTTTATTATGTAGATCATTTTATCTTCTTGCATTTGTATAATAAAAAATTTCTTAACGACATAAATTGATATCAATATTTGATTTAACCAAATATCTCTACATAAAAGTGAAATTATATCCTTTTTACACATTAACAAAAAATATTATCTCCTGTATAGTAATAACAGGGTATGTAAGTGTACCAATTTTACTAATACATAATATTTTCTATTCATTTTTATGAGATTGAAATTGATCTATCTTTCTTTATATTAAGTAATCTCACAATTACAATTATTGTGGTACTCTATAGAAATATCGGTATAAAACATTTTAAATTTTTCAAGAATTTTTATGTAACCTATACTGTTTAATAAGAAATGATAATTATTCGTTATATGTATCCAAACACTTCATCTATTGTTAAAGTGAAAGATTAAACCTCATTGCATCCACAATAAGAAAACATATTTCTAAGCAATAATAATGTCACGACTTTCATGAAAACTTTTTATACTTTAAGACACAAGTCTTACTTTATATCTTACGGTTATATTTTTTCGCGCAATAATTCTTTTGTACTCCACTGACATTATACTTTGATCTATGAATTATATTCCAACACATCACTTTTTCAAGTGCAGTAAAATATAGGGATAATGCACAAGTACCCGCTCAACCTGTGCCCGAAATTTCAGAGACACACTTATACTCTACTAAGGTCCTATTACCCCCCTGAACTTATTTTATTAATAGTTTTCTATCCCTTTTCGGCCTACGTGGAACTATCTTGTGGGCCCAACGATGGTTGACTTTTGTTTTCAAGCTAGTGTCACGTAGGCTGAAAAGGGGTAGAAAATTACTTATAAAATAAGTTCAGGGGGGTAATAGGACCTTAGTATAGTATAAGTGTGTCTCTGAGATTTCGAGCATAGGTTGAGGGGCTACTTGTGCATTTTCCCTAAAATATACTTGGATTGTATATTTTGTTTGAATAATTATTTCTTTGTCCACACTATTTGACATATTCAAACTCAAGCTAAGATTGTTATTATCATTTATAAAATTGAGTGCTACGTTATATCAAAAATATCCTCTATGATTATTTAACTCGGTGTCAATATGACAGAACTTATTTGAGATCTTTCTATTTTCATCAGTTTGAGGTAGTTGAACCTTTGTCAAAGTTTTATAATGTGTCATATCATGATTCTCTTTTAAAACACTTGCCTAATTATCATAATCATCTTGACCATATGGTGCTCTTTTAATGCACTTGACTCATCATCATGATTATATATCTTGATCATTTGCTACGAGTTTTATGTTTAGAATCGATTGGTCTATCAGGCTTCAAGTATCTGTCTTTTAAGGACTTTCTATGAAAGCATTTGCAACTTAATTTACATAGAGGGCTAACAAATATATTTAGCAATTGATTTACAATATTATACAAATGAATTATCTTTTCAACTTCACATTCACATCTTTAAACGAGGATTTAAATAATTCATCTTAGACAAAATTTTGTATAGAGTAAGTATGTATTTTGACTAATTTTACAAGTGATATCACTAATTGCAAATTATTTTGGCAGCTTCAACAATTAGTTATAAACTCTTACTACTTCTATCCACTTCTAATAGTCATAGTTTCTCTTTTTAGAGTCAAACGATAATAGTTCTGTCTAGCATTTTAGAATGTGTCTCTTCATCATATTGATATCAAAAAATTAGAATTTATAGTACTTTTCGTATAGTTTTTCAATATCTAAGTATTGAATTAATGTATTCTATTTTTACTTTGAAAGTCAAATTCATTTTCGAAAAGCAAAACATGACAATTAGAATAGTTTTTGAATATCTAAGTATTGAATTAATATAATCTAATTTATTTTAAAAATTAGTCAAATTGACTTTCGAAAAACAAAACACGACGATTATAAATTTAACACTGATTTCTCCAATAACGCTTCCACACAATGGGACTTTTTCCTATTCAAGTAACTGGTCTTGGGTAAGAAATCATACTGCTATATGAAGATCTCTCCTGTGTATATTTTCGAGGGTATCTCTTCCTAAAGTATCGAAAAGAAGATTCCAAGACTGAATTAGCATGTAAAAACTAAAAAACATTTGGAATTTGCAATACAATATTATAATGAGATTTGGATTTGTCCCCTTCAAATAACATTCTAAGAATAAGAAGAACAAATTAATGAAATACAAGTGTATTTTTTCTCTCTAAAATACAACTGAACTGCAGATGTATTTAAAAATATAAAAGAATCATTATCAAAATCACTAGCCTGAAAATGGAGTATGAGCGCGATCTCTTCCAAGAAAATAGGAACTTGTGAAATCTTTATAATTAGAAACTTAACGAACTCTAAGCTCAAAAACATCTGGTGCCATAGTATTACCAAAATTTATATCATGCTCTGGATGATCTTGGAGAGAGCTGAATACGAACCGACCAATGCAGATGCAGTACCTACTGTGATAATAAAGACACATATGGTAACCTGCGCACATAGAAAGGATAAAAGAAGTTCCATTACCGGTGAATACTTACAGCATAGCATAGTTGAGTAGTTGAGATGCACATATTGTCGTAATGTAATTTTTTTGGGATAAGATGTTTTTTCAAGAAAAATATCTCAACTAATACAAAGTATAATTAACTAGTCAAATTGTAACTTCAGACACAAAAAGAGAATAGAGATGGGGTATGGGCTTCTCCATACCTGAAGGCGGCTTGTTTTCCCCTTCAAGATTCTCAGGAAGCAAACACAAGGTAGTATTAGAGTCTGGAAATAGAGCTTCGAATTAGTACAGATTTATGATGATAAATAGCAATAGAAAAACAAACTTAAGAGAATGTGTAAAAGGACTCACTACTAGCATTGTAAGTAAAGATCCAATCAATGCCATTACCAAACCTGCAGGATAAATACTAATGCTTAATTTATGCAATGCTACAAAGAGAAGGAGCACGTCTAGTTGGAAATGAAGCTATCTCTGAGATATGCAATAACCATAAGTTATAGCAGGACCTCTGAGTCTTACTGTTCCGATCCCAAAGGGTTAACAGGATCAAAAGATAATTGCTGAGAGATAAGACTGCGTGGAGTCTAAGCAGGAACACTCACCAAAAAATGGAATTGCAAGACCAACTACTACCGTGGAGATTGTCAATGCAGTTCTGATGAGGATTGGGTACAGGTGAGATTTGGTGTGTTTTGACGGCAACAATTCCTCCAAACTCATTGCTACTGGAGACAGGGTTAAAGCAAATGTACATCTAATTAAGGAAGACAATTTTTTTTATTTTTCAAGAGATATCACCTTAGAAAATTGCACGTATGAAATGAGGCGGAATACAAAGAAGAGAATCTTTTGACAGAAGTGCCTTAAATTCTAGCTGATGACTTTTGCAGCAGCCAGCATGAAATTATCCAGGTTTTCAAATTTGTTCATTCTTAATGCAGCAGCACCAGAAAAAGAGTAGGATTCATGTCTTTTTAAGTTTCATATTTTAACATACTTAAAAAGGATTGGTGATAAATTCACATCATGGATTCAGGAAAAGGATATTTTGTAAAAGGATTAACAACCTGCAAAAGAAGGACATACAAGTTAATTACATCTTCAAATGGTGGTAGAGAACTCGATCAGAATGTTAGTTACTTACAGTAGTCCATACAGCAACCTTGGAAGCCATTAATCCTTTTGGCAAATTTAGAGTAAACTGGGATTCAGCTGAGTCCCCAAACATCAGGTATCCCAACACAGCTGTTCCACCATACAACAGAGTCACCAAACCAAAACTGCATCCAAATTAAACCCAAAGTTTGCAAAATAAGGAAAAAATTGAACATCAAAACAAACTCTGGGAACGCAGGATCATTTTCAGAATAATCTGGTTAAGTTGGCATTGATAATCTGCACTAGAATTCAACCTTGGTACTGATATTACTGAATGATGGGGTAAGGTTCCTGGTATGTCTTAAATTTTCATTGCATGGATTGCTAGAGAGAGCTGGAACATGAATTCCTATCCTAGAGCATATCTCCAATTTAATCAACAGACTTCAACAAGCAAGTCATGAGCATCTACGAACAAATACCTGGTCAAGAGGACTGCAGGAAATTGACTACGATCTGCTAGGGATGTATATATATTGGGAAAGACCGCATGCCCAGAGTAACAAAATCCATAAAGCCCAATAGCAACAGGAAGAGTTGGTAGGTTAAGTATAGTCTCTTTGCTTTCAAAGCCTACATGATCCACCAAGCCAGCCCAGTACAAGCAAAGGACCACCAAAATAGAAGCAATAACTCCTCCAACTGAAAATTACAAGCAGTCAATTCAGAATCATAGTTCAGCACTTACAAATTGCATATCAAAACCACAGAAAACTATTTAAGACTTCAAGAATTCTGTTGACTGGAAAGTCTATAGCTACAATGAAACAATCTACAAAATTGTAGATAAGTAATAGGTTTCTACGTATGCCGCATAAGGAATTAAGGATAGCCCAGATCAATAATGTAGACATCTGCATCAGATATGATATAATCGCAGGATCATTGAAGTGCAAATTTCTTCCCTCCATCCTCGATAGGCGCTATGGAAGCCTGTGAACTTGTTTGTCACGAGTACAAGAAATCTATATACATCTACACCAAGTACCCCATATATCTGCATTTTTCTTGTAGGGTTACTGTATGTAGGCACTGTTTCATGAATTGTCCTCAAACAAATGTTATCATATGGGTGCATAGGTGCATTGAGGCACACAAGGATGCTATCAGATTATAATTTTGACAGTTCAGACATGAAGCTCCTAGTGTAGGAAGTTGGTCACTCACCTGAGATATAACTTAGGACACTGAGGTCACGCAGCCAAACAGTAGGAAGAATAGCCAGGGTAGCTATCACCACAAAAAGATGGCG
Organism: Solanum sitiens; assembly: GCA_016801875.1. Classification (NCBI taxonomy): domain Eukaryota; kingdom Viridiplantae; phylum Streptophyta; class Magnoliopsida; order Solanales; family Solanaceae; genus Solanum; species Solanum sitiens. The sequence continues at coordinate 1,620,071 of JABWTJ010000028.1, forward strand.
AGCATCTAACTCAAACCCACCCAAACTTAAATGTGCATTTGGAAATATAGCAGACAAGTTATCACCCTCCAAGATTATGTATTCAACACAGGAGGCCTACAATTGAAGGACAAATAGATAGAATGAGAAAGCATAAATACTACATAATTTGGAAATGAAGCAATATCAAGATGGCTGAGATGTTTTAGATATTAAAACAGCAACTCACATCGGTTTGCTAGGAAAAGCAAAAAAATGACATACTTATAGGTAAGATGAACTTACATATAATTCCACATATAAGATTATCTGCATCCACAAGAACATAAACAAAAACAAATTAGTATCAAGAACAAGAAATATTTTACCCTTTGTCAGATATAACATAGTATTCAGCAAAAAGAAAATAATATGGAACTTGGATTGGTTGGAGTGAAAAATTCCTTAAGGAGTTATTCTAGAACAGTAAGAACTGAGTGTTCTCTTTTTCTTAAAGTTTTATCTACGATAAAAGCATAAAAATATCTAATTTCAGTATTTTTGCACTAGTGATGTGTTCAAATTCTACTAGCTTTATGCACTCATCAGTAGGTATTAACTTTATTTAGCCAAGATACCCACTAGTTGATAATACTACCTGGCTATTTAGTAGATGAAGATCACATTTCTCCTCAAACAGCAGTTTTTATAACTACTGGATCTTAATGGTGTGACAAAATTGTCTCAGAATACAGTCTACTAAAGATGAAAGCACCACATATTTAAGAATATTCGATCCTCACATTTTCTCCATGCCTCCCAGCTAAATAGAAAACATTATTGCCTCCTCTATTTCAGAGTGTGCACATTCATTAGTTAAGAGTAACTACTTTTGGATTGGGCCTAACTCAACTCCAAAAGCTAGCTCAAGAAGTGAGGATCTCTCAAGAGAATATAAGGAGACGACAGCCCATTTCCTCCACCAATGTGAGACAAGTCAGCAAGGCAACCAAAAAAAGACAACTTAAAAGTTAATGGAACTTACTGATATAACAATTCGTCCCATTGTACCAAAAGCAGCCTGACCAATGTCTGGGTACGTCTCAAGCCCTGGTTGGCTATCCAAGCAGTACCGCAGGAGCATGCCAGTATAGAAAGAAAGTATGCCGAAAATGAATAATATTGAAAGTCCGGCCCATCCACCTTCCTTCACAGCATAAGGAGTAGAAAGAAGGCCTACTCCGCAGAGAACATTCATGCCTGTATGAAACAAATAATGTATGAGGAAAAATGTTCCTCACTAACTTTGCAGGCAATTAATTTAGATAGAGATATACAACCAAGAGCTTTCCTTTAGGTCAAAGATGTAACAGGTTTTAGTAAGCAAAATGAATAATCTCCTGCAATGATGACAGATATATTTGGTGTAACACTTGCATGATCAATTGCATGCCTTACTTCAGCCTACAACAGCTATTATATATCTAAAGATGCTGCACTATAAAGGTTTGCTACAACTTTAAGAGTATCAGTGTTTCTCAAGAGAAACTCCCAAAGCTTAAAATTAATCATAAGATCCCCCATTTGACTTAAATCACAGCTCAAGAGAAATGAATTAAATTATCCTTTTACCTAACAACTAGAGGGACAAATTTCATTCAACATTTACCAGATACAAGCATGTCACCATAAGCACAACAGGATATACGTAAATTTATGTCTTTAGAATAAGTCAAATGGCAGCTTGGGAACTGTTGATGGCATTACAGTGGTATGTTGATCTTCTGGTGGCATAGTGCTCATCAATAAACGGAAACATCCACTATGACATGAAATTATATTCAGGAAACTTACCATTTACCACTGCTTGACCATAGGTGCTTTGGTGAGAAATCGGAAGTCCATGTGCATCCTTGGAAGGTCTCTCAATATCAGGTATTTTCTTAATAGAAGACTTCCTCGGATGTAGGGCAGGTATCAAACCATGAGAACTACGCCTGTGAGGTGCTTTTTCTTCTTCAGCTGGCAGTATGAGAGGCTTGTGAAGAGAGGGCAATACCTCAGGAGTGTGTCTTCTTATGAGAGATGAGCCAAAAAATGAGCTTCCTAACCGAGATAATGAAGGTGTTCCCAAGAAGTGAAGACTAGGAGATGGTACATTACTATATAGATCCATAGATTGCCTACAAGAGGTACTCAAGATGATTAGAATTGGGAATTCAATGTACATAAGTGCCAAATTTCAATTCCTTGTCAAAGCTTTACATATGATCCATCATTGCTTTATATACAACATAGCAGTAATTTGATAACATATAAATTGGTCAATTATTTTAGAGACAGTACCAATATCTGGGAACTAAAGAAAACTCTCTAAAATGTGAATCATTACATGAAGAGTGATCTGCTTTGTTATAGATCAGCAGCAAATAAATTGTTGCTTGTATGACTTCCTCGAAGCAAGCTCCCCACACATCAGGCATCGTATTGAATAATTATTGAAGGAAAATTCAGTTTAAAGAGGTTATGCATTAGTTTTCTTGGTCTCTCAAGGATCCCAGTGATTGGCCATAATGTCCTTGTTAGTTTCATTCTCCTTCGTGTGGTTTCCAAATTTAAACTCCTCAATTAAGATATTCTTGAGACAGAGTGTGGAAATCTTAGGCCATGTCACACCACTATAAATATCAAATCCAACAATCTTATGGATTGCAATAGTTAGAATCAAAATCGTTCAGAAGGTTTTAGCTCCAAATATTCCAGGAAACTGAACATAAGATGGTTTCCATTGCTCATTAATAATAAATTAATCCAATTCCACATGCTTACATCAATCAATCAACATCGGGAAAAAAAAAGAGATCCAGGGATAAATTAATACCTATAACTCTGTGGCCAAGCAGAGGTTAAGGAATTTGGTCGATTAGTTTCATCATCATTATTATCTTCATTTGAAAAATCAGATTCATTTCCTTCTTCTTCATTTTCATGTTTTTCCAAATGTTCATCATCCTCTTCCTCACTTTCTATGTAGAAACTCTGTTCAGATATGGAATTCTTCATATTTTATCTCCCAGAAACCTGCACATCAAAATCCAATTATTTCCACATCGAATCAAACATGCATGTGGACGTAAAAACAAACTTACACACACAAAAGGAAAATGAATGAGAAGCGAGATTTGAGAGATACTATCAACTTTTCAGGAACAGATCCGAATTTGCAGATTCGAGAGTAGAGTAGTGAAAAGCTCAAAGGCTTTCTCAATGCAAAATACTAAAAATGCTGAGTTGACAGTTGCTAGCTAGATTTGATGTTCTATTTATTACTCATAACAAACGCATATTGATGAGGAGAGAGAAAATGTGTGAATTTACTATCCTTTTCACAACTTGACTCACGACATTTTACAATCACAAACACCGCACCACCACTTGTATTTTTGGTTTTTCATTTGTCTTCTTATATATATTTTAATTAAAATATGTTTAACCCTTTAGACATAATAAATTAATATGCCTTTTAATTTGATTTCAAGTGAAATTTCATTTTGGATGTGTATAAGCTTTAAGTTTTTAATATAAAATTAAATAAGGAGACAGACGTCCTATGTGACATAATACACGTAGGATATAACATAGGACATAAAATTGTCATATAGGACGTCACATATGATGAATGAGTTTGTTTTTTCAATTTTATACGAGTTTCAGTTTTATTTATATACACTCGAAATTGAAAGAAATAACGATGAAACAAAGTTAAGAGACATAACCTTAATGAAGAGTGCATTTTTTATTCCATAAATAGGATACTTTCATGATTTAGGTTTTGATCTCATTTAAATAAATTTGGCAGCAAGAACTAACAGATTACCAAAAGTTTGAATTTACGGACAAAGACTTACCTTAACTACAAATTTGGCAGTAAATTACCAAGATTTTGATATAAATTTTTTGGTAATTTGGAAATAAACTTTTTTCACAAATTTTAACATATTATTGAAAGTTTCGAATGGATTAACAAAGACTTTTGTGACCATGTGTATCATCATGAATTTTTCGTTTCGGTTTTTCATTCGGTATTCGGAGTCCACATTAGAGCTTCGACTAGATTTAGATCGCGCTCTGCTAGGTCCATTCGGGGGTGACGCTCTCAACAAGATTTTCTCCATACTCATGGCTCGAATTTGAGCCCTATGATTAAAGGTCTGATCAATGCATCACAACCTATTTTGATGTGTATTATCAATTCATCAGACCTTCAGTACAAATTTTATCATCACAAATCACTAGGACTTGCACACGAATTTCACAAATACATTTTTGCTTGAAAATTACTCCAAATTCGATATCCAACTTCCAATCATTCCCTTATAGTCACTTAATTTTATTTTTCTTTCAAAACTCACTCAACTTTGTCAATGTAACTTCTCTAGTCTTTTTAGCCAAAAACTATAATTCTCAACCTATTTAATGACGTGAAAAATATAATTTATTTAATTAGAATGTATTTGTAATTGCAAACAATATTGTTTTAAAAAAAAAACACAAACAATATGTGATTTATCAAGGTGGTATCTTCCAATTACAAACTTTAATTAAATACACATTAATTATTTTATAAAGATTCACTAATCAACAATTATATTCCCTCCATTTCATATTAAGTTAATTTTTGAGGTGTTTCACACTCTTTAAGAAAAGTAGATTAAAATATAAATTGAACCATTTTTTTTGTTTTTATCAAATTTATTAACTAAATATTAATTAATCACTGATTTCGATACTAACTAATGAATCGTAAAATTGAAAGAACATTCTAAAAGTAATCTTTAAATTTGAAGAATTAAATTTAAAAAATAAAAAATATCTCAAAAATTAACTTAATATGAAATGGAAGGATAATAACTAAAGGGAAAATTACGCGGCTAAGCAAACTTATACTATTTAATTACTCATCATAGCTATAGTTTGCTATAATTACCACTCGCGACTAACATTATACATTAATTACGTGGGCTGACTTCGAGTTTGTATAATTAGTCATGTTTGTATATGTATAATTCACCAAGATATACAAATACATATGTATAATATATAATTTTTTTAACCTATATACATATACAATTCACCTCTCTCCCACTTTCTGCCCTCTCTCGCTCGCCTCTCTCCTCCCTCTCTCAATATCGCTCGCCTCTCTCCTCTCTCTCCCAATCTCGCTTGCCATATACAAATGTATATGTATAATATACAATAATATACAATTATATACAATTATATACATCTACAATTCACCTCTCTGCCCTCTCTCTCTCGCCTCTCTCGATCTCTCTCTCCTCTATCTCCCAGTCTCGCTCGCCTCTCTCCTCCCTCTCCCAATCTCTCTTGCCATATATACAAATATATATGTATAATATACAATTATCTAACCAATATACATATACAATTCACCTTTCTCCCAGTCTTTTCCCCCCCTCTCTCTCTCCTCTCTCCTCTCTCTCCCAGTCTCGCTCGCCTCTCTCCTCCATATAAATGTAGCTACAAATTATAATTATCAAACTATAGCCATAGAGAGTAATTAATTATTTTTAAGTGGATATATGTGAAAGTTTCCCATAACTAAACTATTATTTCCTAAAATGCTTCACAGTGTCAGACAACGTGCAAATGTAGCACTTTCATGAATGTTATAAGTATTGTCATTTTCAAGGGGTCGAAAAAGAGAAGTATAGCCACAACCGCTTAATTATCATAAAATCATTTTGAATTTTGATAACAATCAAAAGACAAAATAACCAATTCGGCCTTTCGTTTGCTGCTTTGGACAACTCTCTTCGGTCCTCTCTGATGAAATTCAAAATCTAAAAAAGATCAAAAATATTTTTAAATTATTTAAAAAGTTGTAGATATATTTTTCATTCACCTATTGAGTTGAGAATATTCACAACTTTAACTTTTTGATCCATTTTTACCCTAAAAATAACACCATTTTTATTTTTTAATTATTTTTAATAATATTTATTATGTGACATTTTTCTATTTGATAAACTAAATTTCAATCCATAGCCCATAATCCAAACCCAATATAAAAACCCATTAAAAATAAAGGATATATCAAGCTCTCATTCTCCATTAATCCTAATAGCTTCTTGAAGGAATGAAAATTGTGTACCAAAAAACTTTACATGAAAAATAATATACTACACTTAATATCAATGCCCTGCTACATAATTAATCAATAGATAACAAAAAAGGTTATATAACAACAGAATTTGGGTATTATGATAGTTTACATTCTCCCTGCACCACAGACCACCACAACATCTTTTAAAACTTGATAGAGATTTGGATTGCCGAAACTTGGTTTTAAGAAAGAAACATATATATCAAATTATGTTGCTTGATTCTTTAACTTGGTTCTGAAATAACTTTAGTGAGAAATAGGGATGGCAATGGGGCGGTGTAAAGTGGAAGCGGTTGGAGTTGAGCTTAACCCGCAAAAATTTTAATCCGCCCCGCACTGCATAACAATTCTTTTCATTTTCAACCCGCCTCATCTCGCCCCACATAATTTTTGTAATATTTTCTTTTTCAAGTTATGTTTGATACTTCAAATAAAGTTCATAAAATTAAATTTATTTTTTCATTAAGTTGTATTAATTTAATAGGATAGTGACTTAAAATTTTATTTTTTAGATGTCAATAGGAAAACATGTAAGAAATTGTATTATTTTTTATTGAACCATTTTCATTTATTATCTTGAATATTTTAGTAGCTTTAATGGAATTATCTTAATAAATAATGTTTTATCACTCTTATAACATTTAAAAAGTTAAAATTAAGTTTGAACCTACCTAAAATCAAACATACCGGCGCTCCGCCCCACATTAATTTTTTAAACACTCACTTCAACCCGCCTCGCATCCGATCCGCCCCACACAATCTTAAACCCGTCCCGCCCCGCCTCACATAGCCTTAAACGCACCCCACCCTGCATCTACCCCACCCCATTATCATCCCTAGTGAGAAAAAGGGGATAACCCATCAGTCGCCCCTTAAATTTGGAATCAACTTTCACTTGAACACTCTAACTAGGCTTTGTTCATTTTAAGCACCTCATGTCTAACCGCGTTGTATCATTTTGACACTTTTTATATTTTCAAAATCACTTTTTAAGTGCGTACATCCAGACGCCTCTTATGTGAAAAAATAAACAAATCAGTATTTGACATGTGGAAATTTTATTTTATTTTTTAAAAAATCAATTTTACTTTCTTTTTTCTTTCTTCCAGATCCCAAACCTGATGCCCCCACCTCTTTTCTTATTTTGCTTCCTTCCCCTTTTCACTTGTTCTTCTCCATCAAAAAGGCAGGAACATAGATTAATTCACAAAGTAAAATACGTTGGAGCATAAGGAAAATCATATCAAATCAAAAATTTTTGTATGACATCTAAAAGAAAATGATTTCTTGTGCTACTATGATTGGGATTTACAATGACCGATATGCAAATATTTTTTTTTTCCATTGGAGGTTGTTCTTTATTTCTTTTATCCCTTGAAATCAATTTAATTTCGTAATTTCAATAGAGAAGGTAAGAATGTAATCAGTTTTTCCACTTGAAAGAAGTTGATTTTTTTATTTCCTTGAAATCGATATTGTTTTTGAATATGAATCAAGATGCAAATTCGATTTTCAAAGAAGATGAAAGAATCAAAGAGTGTAACCTAGTAAAGTATTGTAGAGTTCTTTAAAAAAGTTGTGTGGTGATAGAGGATGGTAGAAGGTGAAGAAGATGGAAGAGAGAAAGCAAGGAAGAAAAAGGAGAGAAAAATATTTACAAAAAAGTCAAAAGATTTACAAAAAACGTCTCTGACGTGCTTAAAATTTGTGTAGCACACGTACCATGCTTAGTTAGCGAAAAGTATCAAAATGACACAACGAGATGCGACATGAGGTGTCTAAAATGAACAAAGCTTAGTTGAAGTGTCTAACTGAAAGTTTGTGCCAAGTTTAAGGGGCTACTGATGGGTTAAGATGTTTTTTTAAAGGGTCTTTTAATTGAGTTTGGGTCATGGGGCTATAGATATGGGTTGGGGCGGATGAAGAAAAATCTAATGGGTTGGAATTTAGTTTTATCCAATTAGAAGATGTCACTAATAATAATAATAATAATAATAATAATAATAATAATAATAATAATAATAATAATAATAATAATAATAATAATAATAATAAAATAAATAAAAGGGTATTAGTTTTAAGGATAAAAATGGATCAAAAAGGTGGACTGAAGGATATTTTTAACTCAATAGGTGAATGAGAGGTATATTTAAACTTTTTCGAATAGTTTAAGGGTATTTTTGACCCTTTTTAGCATAAAATCGAATCCAATCAAATCACAAATCGAGTCAAATAAAAAAGAATATTTGATTAATGAGTTGATTTGACTTGATTTGGTACCGAAAAAGTTTAATTATATTTGAAAAAAGAATAAATATACCCCGAACTATCTTAAATGGTATGTTGATACCTTCCGTTATACTTTAAGATTACATATGTCCTTACCATCAATATTTTGGGTTGTGTATACCCTTGAAACTAGCAGCTGAACACGTGACTTCATCTCAACAACTAATGAGATTTTTAATTTATTTTTACCTAAAATTAAAAAGCCCACCCTAAACCCACCTGAAACCCTTTTTAAGTAATTCAAATATATTTGAATAAAGCTACAAATCAAATTCAAAACCTTTCCAACAACAACAAATTAATGTGGTTTGATTCATGGAATTTCATCAATTGGAGATGATGGAGCCTTATCAGATCTACTCCCTCGCCAAAATTCAATTCATTCTCCCTTATAATTTGAGAAAAAAATGATGGAGAAACTTTGAGAACATCCGACGAAATTGCCTGATGCACTGTCGCAAGGCATTTCGTCCAATTTTTGGGCAAGTTCGTAAAGTTTTGATCTCTGGGGTTTATTCCCCACCCACTTGACTTAAGAAATTTCTTGATTCTAATGGCTTGAATTCCGATAGACCACTTTTGATCATTGACGGTGTTTTTTTGCAGCCTTAACGGAGCAAGGCCAATGCCAAGTTAGGCGCTTCTTCAAGGCGCACACAACACACAAAAGAAACTTGCATTCCACCAAAAGAAATGCCATAAATTTTATTTTTGATGATTCAAATATTTGCGTGAACTTCAGAGAAGAAGGCGACGATGACGGCGGTGGCCAATCACAAAATTAGCTTGATGTTTTTGTCCGCAATCATGCATGAACTCCAAAACACAAAATAAGATAGCTAATGTTAGTGAAACTTTTTAATTGTGCAACAAATTTTTGAGAACTAAAGAAGAGAAGAAGATGAACAAATTAACATTGTTTGAAGGAAATTATGTAAGACGGGACAATTAGCAATGTTTGAAGGGAATTATGGAAGATGGGTCATGAGTGTTTTAATTCTGGTTATGTGTTAGGAAAGATTGGTGTTTTTTTTTGGGTAAAAAAGTAATAAAAAATTAGGTAAATTATTAAGATCTAGCCACGTATCTGGCCGTTAGTCTTAAGGGTTTACACAACCCAAAATATTGACGGTAAGGGTATATACAACTTTAAAGTATAACAGAAGGTATTGACATATCATTTATGATAACTCGGGGGTATATTTTTCTCTTTTCCGATTATACTTGGGTTGATTTGGTTTTAACTAAAATAACAAAGTCAACACGAGATTAAATCAATACGACATTATATATATAATTACAAAATTAAATTCTATTTTATACTTTCACTATTCTAATTTTTATTTGTCACGGTTTGACTTGGCACACCCATTAGCAAACAAGTAGTGATATACATATTTTATCAAACTAGCCCTATTAAATGATGTTTGATATTAGGTCTTGAAAAATTATTTGTAGAATAAGTATTTAATGCTGAGTGTAAAACATGGAAAAAATAATTGTATTTTTTTGATAGGTCAAAAGTGAGAACTAAAAATAAAAATTTATTTTAGGAATAAGTGACAAGTGAAAGTGAACGGAGGGAGTACATAAAATTATTTACTTTGATATAATTTCTAATGGATTCTTATACTTTGTCAAAATTTTTATCCTTTAACATATTATTTCAAAAATTTTAGACTTTAAAAATTTAAATGGTCCAATAAAAGTTATAATCCATAAATAATAGTAACTTTAATAAAACTCAAATAGATTGCTAAGAGATTGAAGAAAAGACACAAGAGAGTTTATAAGAAGACTTTTTGTATTGCTTGGAGAATGCTTGACACTTGCTTGGTTGAGATTCAAATTAGAGACCTTCAATTTATACTACTCTATTAGGGGATAAAGTGTAAATAAAAACTATTATACAAGTCCCTACATATTTACAATCTACTCTATTTTCTAGAATTCTCTACAAGCCTAAAGAATTCTAAAGCCTTCCAAGAATTCTTCTTGAATATTCTAGAGTCTTCCACAAACCTCTCCAAAACTAGCTCCTCTCCATTAAGCTAGCTCAATTATGCTTTAATTTTATGCCTAAGTGGATTAAAAAGCGGCAAGTCATGAAACTCTCCCCCACCTAATGCTTCTACGACCGTGACGCTTTACTGCTGCATGGGCAATTGAGTCTTGTCTTCTTTCCTGCGCGACGATTAATCCATTGAATCATTTGATGCCCTCATGTCACCCCTCATACATCACATTTTTGTTCTCTTCAATAAATTCTCTATACATGGTGGCAAAGTCCCCTTAGAACTATTTCCCTTAGTCACACCGCAATGGTGGCCATAAACATCGACTTCTTCTTCTTGAGGCCTGTCATGAGCTGCATGGCTAATAGTTGAGCTTTTCCTTCCATCTTTGGTACCTTAACCCGGGGCACCATAAATGACCCTTATTTCCCCATGACCAAGAGTCGTTGGAGGTAAGGATCTATCATTTTGTGATACTGATGGAAAACTCATGTCCAAGAATGATATCAAAGATATCTTAACGAGCGATTCTAAAATTGGTGTACCTTTCCACTTACCTTGTGTGATGCTTACTCCATGAGTGACTCCAGACACGGAGTTGGTGGTGCGTTGAATGTCTTGAGGTAGGTGTTACTTGGACTGTAACTCAATCCCAACTTTGTTGTTGCAGTCTTGGTCATGATGTTGGCCTCCACACCTGTTAATCATACCACGAGCGGGTCGTCTATTGATCACGATGTCTATATATCATGCATCATATTTTTTTGTCCTCTCTGATTGCTTTGCGATAACTTCATATAGTCTAATCAAGTTCAACTGAGTCATATCTAAACCTTGCCCTGGTTCTTGTCTATCTTTTCCCTTCTATTCCCGTAATATGGCACCAATGTTCTTCAATTTAGGGCATCTTTTATATCCATGTGACCCACCACATATGTATCAACTATTTCTCTTTGTAGCATCTGCCTTCTTCTTCGTATCGCTCTAATGTCCACACTTATTGCCATCAAACTTATATGTGTCATGATTCCTGGAATGTGTCTGTTGTTTTTTAATTTGCCACGAGATCCCGCACCTTGGTCATGATTACCTCTCATCTCCTCTGTTCCGGCTCATTCGCGCTTGTCATGCCTAAATTTTGTCAAAACTTTTGCCTGCATGATACCTTATTTAGTAATCCTGGCATGTCGGCATTCCAACCCCATCCTAGCCCAATTTGGCAGAATATATCTTCATCTATGAGGTTGGGAATCTAGAGCCAGGGGGTGGTGAACTCTTTCATGGATGCATGTATATTACCGACCTGCTTCAGATCCCTAAACTTACGCTTCACCTTATAGATAATGTTGTTAGGAAATAAAGCCTTATTGAACTCCACTAGGTTTTCCTCCCATGTGTTGATGATGCAAAGCCCCTTCCCTATTTCCTAATCCTTTCGCCTCTACCACAACATGACCATCTCCGAGAGGTACAATACTGTAGTGTTGATGTTTATCTCATCACTCTTCACCCTTGGACTTAAGTTAATTCTCCAAATTCTATAGGAAATTATCCACCTCTTGTGCGTTACGAATGCCTTTGAACATCGGTGGTTTGGGAGCCTCGAGTTTGGCCTCCCAATCTTCTTTAGGTATCACAGATCCTCTAGCTTGCATTCCTCCCTTAGGTGCTTCCATGTCAGCCTTCAGTTTTTCAATCATTCTTAATGCCTCCATGAGTCGACACCCTAATGAAGTGAGGATTTCCTTCATTGCATACTCTGCATGCTTACGCGCCTCCAACTCTTTGTAGATGTTGTCATTCTCTTAAAGGGTGAAGTCAACAAGAGTCTTAAACTTGCCATTGACCTTGTTCATGCACTCACCTAGGATTTACACAACACGTCTCACCGTGTCAACCCTCATGATCCACTCTACTCCGGGCGTGACATCATTGGGATCCTCACCATGTTCCTCATCACTTGCTTCAATGGTCAAAAGTGGGTGAGATGTCAGAGTTTCTCTTGGTGTAGAGTCGAGAAACAATTACTCATTACTTTTAAGGTGTTTCCTTTCCTTTTAGTTCTTCTTTCCACCATCCTGTCTGACGTTGGTGGTGCTAGCGGCATTGATGTGCCTCTCATTAGCCATTCCCTTATTACAAACCTGGCTTTGATACCACTTTGTCAAGTACTAAGACTTCAACTAATACACCATGTGATACTTGAAAACTTACTCACGATTCTTTTACGATCTTGTAAGCTCAAGTAAGTCTTTCCAAACATAGATCACTAACAGAATGAATAAATACACAAGAGGGTTTGTAATAAGGCCTTTTGCATTGCTTGGAGAATGCTTTACACTTGGTTGGCTGAATTTCAAATAAGAGCCCTTTTATTTATATTACTCTCCCAAGGGATAAAGTATAAATAAAAATTACTATACAAGTCCTTATATATTTACAATCTAGTCCCTTTTCTAAAATTCTCTACAAGCCTAGAGAATCTAAAGCCTCCTAAGAGTTCTTCTTGATTATTCTAGAGTCTTTCACACGCTCCAAGACTCTAGTTCTTTTCCCCTTAGGCTAGCTCACTTATGCTTTAATTTTAATTTTATTCCTAAGTAGGATGACAAAGTGACGGGTCATGATAATTAGCTAATACTTCATTAAAGTTTGTGACAACTTCCTATGTGATATGGTTGCACCTTGTTTTTGTTATTGAAAGACTCATTGAGTCAGAATTTGATTAAAAAAATAAACAACTATATAAAGGACCGACCCAAAAGCCAAAGCCCCAAAAAAATGAGACAAAATAAAAAATAAAGCACAATAAAATCAAATAGAGAATCAAAACAAGAAACACAATCCTAAAATTGAAGTCAGAGAGACACTAGATGCTTCTAGTGAAAATTCCGACAATCAAAGCATCAAAGAATATGTGAGATATATCAGAGAGTTTAAAGCTTCCACGATGATGCCATCAAACCTAACCAATAAACCTTAGCCTCTACATTTGTTAAAGAGACTTGTTCAGCATGTCAAATTAACTCCTCCAGGTAATTTTATCACCAATAACTAGTTTTCCTTTCTTGGATCTATCCTTTAATAGGTTGTATCTCACAAGATTGATCAATTCCACCATCTATGTTTAAATCCTTAAAAGTCTAATTCATTATTTTTTTTTACAAGAGATGATTTGAGGAAATCTAGATGTACAACCATCAAGAGCCTAAAACCTCATTGTTTGTTTAATCTGGTAAGTATAACTCTCGTATCTCTATTGTTGTATCATATCGATTTACTTGAATTGTTGTTCATGGAAAAGTGTTGAAATTTTATGAAATCTAAATTAAATTGTAGATCTGTACTTAGATCTGTACATCACCCATTTTTTATTCCAACAAACACCAAATCAGATGACAGAAATTGGACTTTTTCTATAGCTTACTCTAGATCGAAAATGCTTGAAAAAGCTAATTATAATGATCTGTCATATCGTTATGAGTAAAAAATAAAACAATAATTGATTTGAGCCATTATAGCGAGGTCGAGGTCCCGATTGGATTGTTATAGCTCAATAAGACATGGTAAATGTAGAAAACCCCTAAAATCATCCATAGTCACCCAAGAACGTTTTTGGAGAAGAAAAAGGGTGACCTAGGGAAATTTTTAGTAGGTTTTCATGAGAATCTTCGTAATGGTGAGCAATATGATTCCTTAATTTGTAGTTCGATTATTAGGCCTTAGAAATATTTGTGGCCCTATAGAAGGGTTGTAATTTATTCTAAGATAGAATAAAATCCAGGTTTATGTTAGGGTGTAAGACCTTCAACTGTTCTTAAAAGAGGCAATTCTTGATTTTATTTATCATAATGGGTTAGTGTAATCAAGATTGGTAATAATTGACAAATTAATAGTGGGGAAATCATGTGGTTAGCCTAGAGTTTTGATTATGATATAATTTAGAAATATTTAGGCCATTTGTGATTGATTTGGTATTGTATTATTATTTTAGACCAAGATTAAGTTAAAAGCCTCACAAAATGAGTCAAAGTTCGTGATCAGACTTCTGTAGTAGCTGCTTGGTGCTCAGGTAGGCTCATTTTTCTTAATTGAATAGTTAAACTTGTATTCTATTTCATAATATTCTTGTAGATAGACGAGAGGTTTCATGCATAGGTCTTTGGGCATGGAGGTGGAAGACTAAAGGTTATTGTTATTGCTGTTAAGGTGGGGAAAGATAATTAATAAGGGTTTTGTTTTCTAGTTCTTGGTTGCTAACCTTGAATTTTATTTTTTGGGTGATCTGGTGGTGATTGTAAGATTAAGTGTTATGAAATTGTTGAATTATAGCCATTTTGGGTCTTGTGGTAATCGAGGTGAACTGAATGAATGGGAAGAGTATTAATTGATAAGACTAGGGAGATATTTTGCTGTTAGTGAATATGTAGTAATAATAATGGGGTCTAGTATTGCGCTACTGATATATAGTTGTATATATGTATGTGTAAGTTCATGTTGACTGTTTCAAGTGAAATGTTTGTGTAATGCATGTTCAAGAAATAAAGGGTGAATGTGAAATGATTTCACGTTGATAATCTTATGCAATGAACCTGTTTAGTTCACTCATGTCTTCAAGTGTGGTTGCACATTGTGATTTTGATTGTGCAAGTTATTTGTGATTATGCATGTTGTTTGGGTACCACGCCAGTATATAATACTAATGGTTGGCTCGGGTACCATAGCAATAAAAAATACTAATAGTTGGCTCAGTTACCACACCTGGTATGTACTAAAAATGGTTGACTTAGATACCATGCCGATATACTAACAATTTGTGTATAGGTCTAATGAGAGAACTTGACTTGTCACACGTTGGTCCATGAATGGCTGGGTTTGTGTTTAAATGTTTGGATGGTTCCTATGCATATCATATTTTCATGTCCAAAACTCCAAATGATGTTTTATGAACCCTTGAGTGGTCCAGGTTACTTGAAAGGTGAGTTGGACTGAGATATGGATTTATGTGTGATCATGTGGGACGTTAAGTTTGGGAGTAATGGTTTTCTTATCTAGGTGTTAGAGTAGGTGCCTATATTATTGGTGGGTTGGATCGTGAGACGGGGAACATTTTTGACTATTTACCTTCGCTGGAAGCAAAGGGCAATTTCATATTTGAGTCCAAATTACCAATCTCCTAGTACAAGAGCAAATGTCGAATAGAGTCCCGATGATTGGTGCGTTGACATCCACATTTGACCTTCAGGAGGCTATAAAGAATTTTATAAATTTGTGTCACTTCTTCACTCCTTTTTGTGTGGTGTGTCTGTTTTCATATGAGTTGAGTCCAATTGTATATCTGGATTTCTAGTAGTATCTCGATTATGTAAACTAGATGCCATTGTTACGACTAAAGGGACTCAAGCAAGGAAGTATTAGAACCAGTAATAAGAGGTAATGAACCTTACTTTCCGTAAGAGGTAATGAACCTTACTTTCCATAACAATATACTTAATGTTTATTACTTTGGTCATTGTATTGCCCGAATGTCTGCATGTGCAAAAAGTGTTATTGGACATGGAAAGTACTTAAATTGATTATGTGTGATGCATTAATGATAAATTTCTATGTGATTTACTGAATATGTTTTGGTGTAGTCCAATGCTAAAACTTAATGATTATTTTATTGATTGGAAGTGTCGTGTTAAACTGTCACATACTTACCATTGGTACAAATGGTAAGGTAAAAGGATAAATTGTGACAGTAGGGAAACTCTGATTTTGGAACAGTCGGTATTGGTTGGGAACCATGGGGAAGAGGATTTTCTGGTATGATAGTGAGAAAAAGATATTATGCACTAATTTCTAGTGCTATTCATAATTAATTTTATGAGAAAGTGGTGTTAGGTGCCTAGTTATGTGTTGCTATGATCTCAGAGTTTGTATTAAATCTATGATGCAAATATCTGGGATACCTATGTCTTGGATCGATCTTGGGATTATATTATTAATGGTTATGCTTTTCAAGAGTTGGCAGGATAAGAGAGTGAAAAACATTTCTTATTTTAGAAAATTTCTAGGCTGAACTCGCCAATGCTGCTATAACGCGACTAGGTCACTACAGTGGAAGTTTTACTTCTATGGCAGTAGCCGTGATAGTGGTGATTTAGTCGCTATAGCGGACATGGTGAAGTAGAATCTGAACTCTGTTTTACCCTATTTTTGCATTCCATTTCTAAACAATTCAAATCTCTAGTTTCAGTTCATATCAGTGTTAAACAACATAAATGCGTCTGAAACATTATAGTGTCTGGATAGGCTCGAGATTCCACCCTTGATGTATGTGGTTCTTAGTCTTAGTTGGTGGTTTGTGTTACTCAGGTTGATGATTCAATTCAAAATATGTTGGTAGAATTTCATGATTCACGATTTTCGATTCATCCAGGTCCAATTAAGATGTATCAGAATTCGAGGCAAAGCTATGTTGGCCTGGATTGAAGAGGGACATAGTGGAGTAAGTGTCTAAGTGTCGGAATTGTCCGCAGGTGGAATATGAGACTAGAGGCTTACATAGTTTTCATCAAAGGAATCCTCTTATTGAATGAAAGCGGAAAATGATAGACATGGACTTCGTGGTGGGTCTTCCTAAGGCGTTGGAGAAGTATGATTCGATTTCCACCATTGAGATCATTTCTTACCATTGTGCAAGTTCTCATACAACAATACTTATCACTTCAGTGTAAATACAACATCCTTTGAGGCTCTTTATGCAAGGGGATATATATTTCTCATTGGGTGGTTTGAAGCATGTGAAGTGAAGCCACTATGCATTGACTTGGTAAAGGAAGCTAATGAAAAGGTGAGAAGTATCTAAACCGAGCTCTTGGCAGCCCAAAGTAGAAACATAGAGTATGTAGATTGCAATGTATGGGACATAACATTTCAGGCTGGTGAACAAGTTTTATTGAAGGTGCCACCAATGAAAGGTGTGATGAGGTTGTGTAAGAAGGGTAAGCCTATCCCTCGACATATTGGGATATTTGAGGTTCTTTACAATTTAGGTCCAATAGTGTATAGGTTATACTCATGACCAAGTTATTGATATTCCATTCAATGTTCTATGCATCCATGCAGAAGAGGTACCACCAGGATGGAAAGTAAATTATCAAGTGATACTTAATAGTGCTATACAAGGATCCACAGCATGAATAAGAGTTAGTTGCCATTATGATGTCCAAAAGTTGAGAATAGAGGAAATCAGATTGGTAAAGGTTTTTTAGAAGCATCATATGGTTGAGTAAGCTACTTGGGACATGCGGGACAAACATCCTCATTTGTTTGAGTAGGCATGTACTATTCTCTTCTTGACTTAATCTAGTTGTTTTTTATGTGATCAATATGAAACGATTAATGAGTAAATTAGTATCTATTGTAACGATCCACCATGTTGTTATGAGTAAAAAAAATAGTCAGTCCTGGCTGCTATAGTGGGGTAAGTTATTGTAAATATAGGATAACCCTAAAATTGCCTGTATTCACCCAAGAATGTCTGGAGAAGAAAAAAGGGAAATCTAAGGCAAATTTAATAGTTTTTCATGAGGAATTTTCATAAAGGTAAGCAATATGATCCCCTAGTTTTATAATTCCATTCTAGGCCTTAAAGAAGATATTTGTGGCCCCGGGGGTGGGGGGTGGGGTGGGGTGATTTCATCCTAAGGTAGGGAAAATGTGGATTTTTTAAGATTTTAGGGTGTAACACCTTGGGTTGTTCTTAAAAGAGGTAATATTTGATTTTATTTACCATAAGACACTAGTGTAACCATGATGTTGGTAATCCTACGTAAATTAATAGTGAGAAAGACCTAGATTAGGTGGGAAAATCATGAGGTTGGCCTATCATTTGGGATTATGATATAATTTGGAAATATTTAGGTAATTTGTGATTGAATTTGTATTTTATTATTATTTTATGCAAAGAACAAGCTAAAAACTTCACAAAAGGAGACAAAGTTTGCGATCAAATTTTTGCAACATTTGCTTGGCGCCCCAAGTAGGCTAAGTTTTCTTAACTGAATAGTTAGACCTATATTCTATTCCATAATATTCTTGTAAATGGACATGAAATTCCATGCATAGTCTTTCAAGCATGGAGTCTGGTTGGCTAAAGGTTGTAGTTATGACTATTAAGGTGATGAAAGATAATGACTAAGGATTGGGTTTTCTAGTTCTTGATTGTTAACCTCGAGTTTTCTTTTTGGGGTGGTTTGGTGATGATCGTAAGGTTAAGTAATAATAAATTTCTAGTTATATCCATTTCTAGGACTTTTGGTAATAATGGGAACTAAATAAAAGAGGAGAGTACTAATCATGGGACTATGGCGATATTTTTTAGAGTAACAAAATTTGTACTATAATGGGTCTAGTATTGGGCTATTGATATATAGGTGTATATATATATATATATATATATATATATATATATATATATATATATATATATATATTTGTGTGTTCATGTTGACTATTCATATGAATGCGCTTGTAATTCATGTTTAGGAAATATATTATGAATGTAAATTCACTTCTTGTTGATAATCTCATACAACAAACTTGTCTAATTTACTTGTGGCTTTGAGTGTGGTTGTTCACTGTAATTTTGATTATGCATGTTGTTTGTGATTGCTGGTTGACTTGGGTACCATGTCGGTATTAAATTGTCACGATTCAGAGTATATCCTAGACATGATATACCATATAAGACCTTGAGATACCCTACACAAGCCGCTTGACATACATCCAACTCAATGGAATATACAATGTGAGAGTTTAAGTAAGACGTCTCATATCATGAAAGAGAGTTTGAACCAAAATGTGGAATCATAACTATGTCTTGAAAAGTCATTCTAAACAACATAAGAGTGGTTGAGTCATAACTCATACATTACTTATAAATTCTGAAAACTAAATACATAATAAAATGTAGCATAGGTAATATAGCCCTCGGAATATGAGGAATCACTAATCTTCACGGGAAAGAAAACTACTATCAACGAGCGGGAGAAGGAGTGTCGGCCTCTACATTATGAGACAATGTAGGCACAAGTATGCATTAGTACATATAATATACTAAGTATGGGGAAAATATGCATAAACATAGACATGATACATAATAGGCTTAAAACATGCAATGCATAACCTAGTAGAACATGTAAAACCTTAGGAAAATCATGATCATAAGAAAACATGATACAAGGCCAATGCATTAGTACAAGGAAATAACATAAATCTTTAAGGGAAATCATAGTTCTTTTGTGGGATATTAACTTTAACCGACAACAGACCATGTGAGCTATAATAAGAAATCCAATGTAACTCCCACACTGAAAATGGAGAGTCTAATTGCTAAGGTAGAACAAGTATCATATCCTTAAGGGCATGTGGGTACACTATCTAGGTCATTAAGGACAATCCTAAATGGGCATGTAGTTTGAGACCAGAGAGTGCTACTAGAGACTACCCAATTTGAGCCTCCACCTCAAATTACTCTTAGTGCTAAGTTAAATCCCAATGGAATTAGATAAAATCAGTTATCAAAGCATAACATTAGTAAAGACAATAATCGCAATACTTATCGAAATAATGAAGTTGTATAAGATAGCTCCTCTCAAAACCATGATTTCCTAACTTTATTCATATAAACACCTACCTTCTTAAGCATCAAAAATCATGATTTACTATCAAATTGTGAGAAAATATTTCATAAATAATTTATACTTAACTTAAAATCATCCTTAAATCATAATTTCATCATTTCGTAAAACATGCACTAGATCTCATATCAATTCATGATCATTGTTCACAGTTCATAGGTAAAATTCAAAGCATAAAGCAATGATCTGTATGCAATCAATTATAAATCATGCAATTAGGTTAAATCATGCAGAATAAGATAGAATAACATCGATTGAATCATAAATAAAAGGATCCATGATTGACATAAAACCCTATTTAAATGTGTTAAACTTAAAGGAAGATTGGAGTTTTTGTGGGACCCGGGGGATGAAAGGAATCCATTGGTGAATTTCCACAACCTTGATAATTAAAGCCCAAAAAGCAATGGATATTAAGTCCTTTAATCCTTTGAAACCCTAGTTCTTATCCTTGAAGCTTGAGAGAGGATTAGGAAATTTTAAGTGAATGAAAATAATTAGGCTTAGTTTGTAGGAGTAAAAAAGGTTATAGTATATTTATAGGTCCAAACCAACATAGTTTAGGGTTAGGTGGGTAGGAAATGACCAAAACACCCCCAATTTAAAAACTACCAAAGTTACCTATGATTTCGACCTACGACCCGTAGACCTTTTGACGACATGTATTGGTCAATCGTCGGATCACTTACTGGGTCCTAAGATCTCGGGCAATTCGTACGAGTCACTCTTACGAATCGTCATCTAGTTTATGGTCCATAGACCTTACCCTTAGTCCTCAACTTTGAGTCCAAAATTCACAAAATTTGAATAAACTCTACGGGCACTTTGTATGACCTGTAATTCATCCTACGACCCATGCTGCTCAATCATAGACCCAACTTCAAAAATTCAAATTTTCCCAAATCTCAACTTAATTCCTATGAATGCTATCTGTAACTCATAAATGCTCTTACGAATCATTGTTGGGTCTCGTTGGCTTGAAGAATTTGCCTAACAAATGAAACCTTTGCTTTCCAATTTGACTTTCCAATTTGGTGTTACAGGAATACTAATGACTGGATTGATACCACAACGGTACATAAAACTAATGATTGACTCTAATACCACAAGCAGTATGTACTAACAATGGTTTGCTAGGACACCATGCCAGTACACAACGATTTTGTGTGTGGGTTTCATAAGAGAACTAAATTCTTTGATTATGTTATATTTTTGACATGTTAGTCCATGAGTGGCCGGGTTTGTATTTAAATATTGGGATGGTTCTTGTTTAGACCATATTTACATGTTAAATGCTTTGGATGTTTTTTAGGAATCCTAGAGTGGTCTGGATCACTTGAAAGGTGAGATGGACTCAGATATGAATTTGCATGTGATCGTGTGGGAGATGCTTCATGTGAAGTTTAAGTTTGGGGTTCAGGGCTTTCCATATAAGTATTAGAGTAGGTGTCTGTATGGTTTGGTGGGTTGGATTGTTACACTAAAATAAATTCTAGAAACAAGAATAATAGTAATCTATAACTAATTTACTATTTAAATTTTAGAGAGAATTAGTTGTTAAGAATTCATTGACCTTCTCCATTATTCTCCCCTGATAGAGTGAATTTCAAAGAGACTAATGCCACAAACCCTGGGAATAAAGTAAAGATGTATGGTAAATGAGTAAATAATAGATAAATAGCCATAAAACAACAAAGAAAATCACATAGTTTCATCTTAAAACAATATAAAATCAATAAACTTATATACTCAAGTTGTAGTCGTTACTATTGTTCGCCTTAATCTCTTACCTAGTGACATATTTAACAGTTTATATGAACTAAAACTTTAAGTTGGTCATTGATTGATGAACTATTTTCCAGCTCTCCATGGTGCAACCTATGTGATAAATGAACATTGATATAGAGTTAAATGGTTTTGATTTGAGTAAGTCTTATTCTAGAGAACTTTCTATCTTCTTTTCTTTATATTGAGCATAACAAGTTAGTCAGTTTCCACTAGTAGGGAAATATAACCTCTATCACTTCAAAACTAAACCCTTTGTCTAACTGTTACTACTTCAGTAATAAGATACGTGGAATCAATAAGTCTTTATTCTTTCACCCCTAAAATAATTCTCTCACTATTTTTGACACAAAAAATAGTAGCATTAGGACGAGGGTTACCTTTGGATGCATTATACCATGCAACAGAAGAGGTATTCCATCTCACAATCATATGTCATTAACTTGACTTTCATTTTTCCAAAAATTGTAACATGTGAGGCCATTTCTTAGATAAATTTTTGCAATAAAGAGAAGTTTAAGACGATAAAGTTATTATTGAAATCATGAGATATGAATTACCTTCTCATAAGAGAATAATCTCTCCATCTCCCATCTCTCTTCATTCATCAACTTCTTTATTTCTTTTATTTTATGCGTAATCCAATAGTTATATTCTTGATATAAAAGACAAAGCTTGGTCCAATTTTTGTATAAAATGTTGGTGAACCACATTTTGGTTCCTACAAAATGTACTTCTCTAGAATATCTCTATTTTGTATCATGTGTTTCAAAACCTATTAACCTCCTTTTCATTGCACCAATAAAGGACTTTCATTTTTGCAATACTTACTCCACGTAAAGTTTACTTATAGAGAGTTTTCAATTCTAAATTTTCACAATAACTTTTTAAACATAAGAAATATCAAAAGAAGATATAAAATCAAAATATCTCTCCCTCTTTAGGAAGATAAGTATCCAACGAGACAACCCGATATTTCTTCTACTAGTTTCTTTTGTTGTTCCAAAAGAATCTGACAAAAATTTTGTGTAATACTTTTATTACACATTTGGGAGGGACAATTACTAAAGAATATAAAAAAGAATACTTTATAGTACACTCCAAATTAATGTATCCTTACCATTGTGAGATAACATCTTCCCTTTCAAAATTTGATGCTAATCCCTTATCATTAAAGTGATATCATTATAATCACCCTTCCTATTCTTTGCATCAGAAATAGGACTTCTAAAAATGTAATAGAAACTGACTTGTAGAAAAATTTGTGCATTTGTCAACCAATCCTCATAATTATGTACTAGTGTTCTGATGCATATATCAAATACATATATCTTTCATAAAATATATTGATTGTAACTACTAGTTTCACTTTTGACAATCTTGAATTGTCAAAAGGGACCTTGACATGAGAAAATATTGAAGTTGTAAAATTTCTTTTTTAGGGGCCTCTGTTTCACTATTTAAGATATCTTTTTGGTGGGAACTATTAAATTTCAGATAATCTTAAATATATAGCACATAGTATTATTTGAGATTATTTTTTATGTTCTTATCTTGTATATGTCAATTTTATTCACCCTAAAATAGAAAAAACTATACTTAATATGCATTAAATTCTAAGTGAATTTGGATGAGTGGGGGTGGGTGGGTGCCTCGTGTCTCCTTAGAGTTATCTACATAATAAATAAATCATGTTCAATGTTTTTCATCCAAACAATTTTCTACCTACTCAATCTTTTTTACTCAGCTATTTTCTGTATTTTTAAATGTTACGAGTCATCATAAGTCATCCCCTCCCCCTTTTACTCTCAGACAAACCATCATTAGCTTTCATTTAAAAATACATTTTTTACTTCTTGAGATTTTCTTGCTCCATGCTCCATTTTTACAACTACTAAATACAATTTTATACAAATCTAATATGAGTGGTAATAATTCGGATATAAGCATGGTTATAATAAGAAATTTTAAAATTAATAAATATAAAAGTGTTGTAGCTCCTAGATCAAGCTTGATCTCTAAATTATTAAAATTATGATTGAAATTCTCTTGACATACTTTTACATTTGACATGACTAATTTGAATTTCTTTCTTGAATTTTTTCCTATGAATTTTCTAGTTTCTTATCGGGAAAACCCAAATGATCAATCTTTCGAGATCATCAACACCTCAAACCCCATTCATGTGATTACTAATCAAGTTATCATGAATCAAAATGATAACCAATAAATATTATGATTTGTTCAATCAACATTACTATTATGTAAAATATACTCATAAAATAATAAATAAGATGAAGTAAAAAGTTTACATGTCTATATACAATCACAAGTATGATTGTTATAGCAGATCAGTTCATTCTTGTGGTGCTACTACAATTGTTGGTACATACACTAGCTCATCAGTTGGTGGTAAAAGGGGAAGAAAGATTTGTTGGCTAAGATGAGCTTGCTGAAAGGATCGTAGCATTTGTTGATTATCATTTTGATTCATGATAGCCTGATCAACAATTACAGGAACGAGAGTTGGGGATTGATGATCTCTAAAGATTGATACTTTAGAAAAATATTAGGATAGCAATCCAAATTAGTCATGTTAGCATCTTTCAAGAGAATTTCAATTATTATTTTCATAATTCAGAGACTCTAAGCCTGATCTTGAAGCTACAGAATTTTAGACTTATTAATTTTGAAGCTTCCAGCAACCGTATATATATGTCAATTGTTATCACCCATATCAGATCGAAAAAAAATTACATCTAGTTAACTACAAAATAAATGAAGTACAAAGCAATAAAATATTACAAAATAAAAAATATTCATACAAAAAAGAAGTTAATTATGTTTTGTGTGAGAGGGGAGATGGGGAAGAGGGATGACTTATAAAGAACAATAACATAAAAAAACAAAGAAAATAAAGTAATTCAAAAGGCGAACCTACCCACCCTCACTCATCCACACTCACTTAGAATTTTATGTGTATTCATTTTTTTTGTTTTACAGTTTGATAAAATATGGTAAAAGGGGAGGTTGATACGAATGAAAATATTTTTCAATATTTTGTTACTCAAAACTATTGATAAAATCTTTGTTTTATGATTGAAAAAATGACTTCTCTACTATTAAAACAAATGTTCCTAACTAACATTTATTATCTTTTTCCTACCCTCAAACACATCCGGCCATCGATCCTCACCAACCTACATATTACCTTCACCCTCTAACACGCCCGTAGCTTCCATCTCCATCACCCACACCTTACCTTTCACCCCCTACATTCATAGAGTTTTTCTAGAAAACAGTTTTCTTCGTACCAAACAAAACAAAAACTCATGTTTTTTCTTCATGGATTATTGGCTGAATAATTTATATGCATTTATAATCATGATGATGATAATTAAACTTGTATATATGAATTTTGTGTGACAAATGGTTTAAGATTGGTCTCTCATACATCTTCATGGAAAATTAAGTTTAGCAAAAGACAAGAACTATAAAAAGATTCATTGATACTACAGTGAATGGGGGAGAAAACAGATCCTAGATGGGTTTAGGGCACGATTACGTGTTGTAGTTGAGAAAGAAGCTGTTGCTGCTACATGATCAAATGCTACTACAAGCTTTAGTCATGGATTTATTAATTCTCTGCAGCCTTGTCTTTTGGCTTCCTCCAAACCCTAACTAGTTATTATGTGTTTAACTCCCTTTGGTGTGTCAATCATGGTTTTGCCGCCTACATTTCACTTGAAAATGTTCAAAATTCTAAGAACTACTTTATTGTTGTGATTCATTTTCGTAGATACCGAGTTATTCATAGGTATATATATTTTTATAATCTAGATCTCTATCTGTTCTGATACTATATATATCGATCTATGTCTGTCCCGATAGTCTGGATATGTATACATGTACATGGACTGTGAGTTAGATCCAACATCCTCCTGAAACTCCGTTGTCACTTTCAATCATGTCTATCTCAATTTCCTCTGTAGGAATAAGATCTAAAATTGAAATGTTAACATTGACATCTTCGATCATGTCTATCTCAGTTTCCTCTGTAGAAACAAGACCTAAAAATGGAACATTAACAATGGCATCTTTGATCATGTCTATCTCAGTTTCCTCTACAGTAACAAGCTTTAATGTTCGGATTTTAGATCTTATTACTATAGAGGAAACTAAGATAAACATGATCAAAGATGCCAATGTTAACATTCCTTTTTTAGGTCTTGTTCCCACAGAAAAAACTGAGATAGACATGATCGAATATGCCAATGTTAACGTTCCAATATCAGATCTTGTTCCTACAGAGGAAACTGACATAGACATGATCTAAGATTACAATGGAGTTTTAGGAGGATGTTGGATCCAACTCACAGTCCATGTACATGTATATATATATTCAGACTATCAGAACATACATAAATCGAGATGTATAGTATCAGAACAGATAGAGATAGAGATCATGTAAATATATACCTATGAATAACTCGGTATCTAGGAGAATGAATCACAACGCGAGTTTAGTTCTCATAATTTTGAAATCTTCAAGTGAAATGTAGGCGGAAATATCGTGATTGATGCACTTAGCAAAGGGAGTTAAACTCATAACTGGTAAGGGTTTGGAGGAAGCTAAATACAAGCTAGCTGCAATGAATTAATAAATCCATAAGTCAAACTTGTAGTAGCATTTGATCTTGTAGCAGCAGAAGCTTCTTTCTTAATTACGACACGTGATCGTGCCCTAAACCCATCTAGGATCTCTTTTCTCCCCACATTCACTGTAGTATCAATGAATCTTTTTATAGTTGCTGCATTTTGCTCAGCTGAATTTTCCATGAAGATGTATGAGAGTCCAAACTTAGACCATCTGTCACACAAAATTCATATATACAAGTTTAATTATCATTATCATAATTATAGATGCATATAAATAATTAAGACAATAATCCATGAAGAAAAAAAATGAGTTTTTGTTGTGTTTGGTACGAAGAAAAATGTTTTCTAGAAAAACTCTATGAGTGTATAGGGTGGAATGTTAGGTGTAGGGTGATGGAGATGGAAGATATGGGGGTACTAGAGGGTGAAGGTAAGGTGTAGGGTTGTGGGGATCGATGACCGGTTGTGTTGGAGGGTAGGAAAAAGATAATAATCGTCAGTTATGAAGATTTGTTTTATTAGCAGAGAAGTCATTTTTTTCAATCTTAAAAAAAGTGTTTATCAAATGTTTTGAGTAACAAATAAATTGAAAAATATTTTCATTCGTATCACCGCACCCTTGAAACCATGTTTAAGTTTTATAAAATAGTTCCCTCAACCATTTTGGATCCATTTTTTCCATTAAATAATAATGAAACCAAATTCTTGACCCGTATTTCCTCCAAACATATGTTCCACACCCTAATATTTCTCTCCATTCATCTTCTCCTTTCCAGAAAAAACATGTTTTCACTATTACGATTCGGAATCTCAAGTCATGATCACACCTACAACATTCCACCTGTGGGTAAGTCAAGCATATCCCAGAATGTATAAACCTTGAATTCTTATCCCTTAGGAATTTCTAAATTTCTATTCTCCCAAATCGATTGAGAACCAAATTTTTCTGTGATTTTGAAATCTATATAAATCCATCAAGTTTCCACTCTTTTAAATGGTGGAAGGGACACTCAAAAGGCTAGAATTTCCTTTACTTGACTAGGTTTTGGACACTTTGTCCTCAGCCTAATAGTTGTGAAAATTAGTAACTTCTATTCATTTTCTTTTCTTTGTTATTTTTGAGTTGAAGCTCAAAGGTGGAATTGATTATGGTTTTTTTGAATAATCTGTGTTTTCAAAGTAATTTTTTTAATTTAAGCAGATGAGCTTAAACCAAGTTTCTAGCTCCTAAGATCATGTAATAATTTAGTATTCTACTTTGTCTTTTCGTCTTAAACATTATTTTGAGACTTGAAATATGTTAAGATTTATGGTTAGTTTCATGTTTAAAAGAGGAGAATATGAACAGATTAAAGAAGAAAAGGGAAAAGTGATTTCTATTGATAAATGAGACTGAATACATTGCAGCTTAACTAATATGATGTAAAGTAATGCTAAAAAATATGCTAAAATTACTGTTTGCGGAAATTGAGGAACTAATACTTAAAGTAACTAACATTGTTTTAAAGAAACTAGGAAACAAAAAATAGCTAAAATAAAGTTATTGTTTGCTGAAATTGAGGAACCAATACTTAACAATAACTAATAGAGTTTTAAACAAACTAAGAAACAAAAATAACTAAAATATAGCAATTTAGTCTTGTGGGCACTTCCTAAATATTCTTATTCCCCATGTCATCTTCTAGCTAGAATTTAGTTCATGTAATTCTAAAAGACAAATGTAACACTCCTCATAGCTCAAGAACTGCATAGTCCAAGTGTAACACCTCGAACTTCCATCAGTTTTAGTTTTGGGTCAAAGTTAAACAATCATATCTTTTAAAACATAAAAAGTTAGGTGAACCATGACCTAAAACTGAAGGACTTTGAGTCCTCTTTCCAAATGCCACCAAGTTTACTAAGTTTTGAGATCCGACTAAAAAGTTATGAGTGTTTGAGTGAAAGCTCTCTAGTTAAGGCATTTCAACCGTTTGAGAAAGGGGTGTTTCGGTCTTTTCCTTACCCTAATAGGCTTGGCCATGTTTTCTCACCCAATTTAGGGGTCTAATCAGACTCTAAGGTACTTTTTCACACTAAACACTTAGTCTTTTAGGGAGAAGTTTAAAGAAGAGGAAAATATGGGTTTTAACCGTTCAGTCAACGGTTGAGAAATTTTGCTAAGAACAATCCAGGGTATGTGATGTTTCTCATAGTATTTGTCATGCCCCGATCCTATACGCACTAATCAGTGGAAAACTTACTTAACAAAAGAAGAACTTCAATCTCAAAGATTTAACTCATAAGGTATCAACAACAACTTAACCCAAAGTATGTCATGAAATACTCAAAGCAACTCGAAGTCTCAAAACATCACAAAGGAAATAGGGAAAGACTCTTCAACTAGTATTGTCTGTGAAGCCTCTAAATACTACGATAGATATCGGGACAAGACCCACAACATCGTAGCAAACTGAATATAAATGTGAAATCTACCAGAAAGCAAGGAGGCTCACCAAAGCTAACTGAAATACAAAGGTATGAATGAAGCTCCTGTTGATGATTCTGAACACATGTATCTGCATCATAAAAAGATATAGGTCGAATGAAGTTAGTGCATTAAATGTACGAGGATGTAAGGGGAAAACTGAAAGTAATAGTTAAGTGAACTGATCACGTGGGAAGATAATACTCACCTCAAACTCAACTCCAATATGAAAGCAATAGTAGGAAATGCAATATTTAAAGGTTTTAAAACAGTAGATATCAACACAAATGTATAAAAATGCAATAACATAATATTTATTCTTATTTGAGAGATTCTCTAAGCGACAACTATCGCTATGAGCTATGTTATGATACAACTTCTTGGCCACGCTACTAGAATTGTCCTATACTTTTTTGGGGTATAGAATACCCTAATTACGTGAATCCATCCACCAAGATATTCTTAAAAACAATAAGAGATCATCTAAAAAGTATGATCCTATACCCATGTTGGTTGTAACACCCCGATTTTTTTTTGAGCTAAGACTTGAACAATCCTTCGTAATGAGTAAGTATTTGCCAAGGAATTTAAAATTTCTTTAGGGTTAAGGTCAGATCACTAGATGTAGCACCTTGACTTCTAAAAGAACTAAATTTGAAATAACAAAAATCTGAAATTTGGAGAGTTAAGCTAAGTATAATTTTTGGGTCAACTTCAAACAATCATAAATACTACCACAAGCTGATTTAGGTATGCTACAAGATACGTTAGGAAATGTCTTTGAATTATCTTTCCAACTCCACCAAGTTTTATAAGTTTCAAGTTCGGTTGAGTGAGATATGACCTTTTGAAGTTAGGCCGTCCAGTTAAGGAAATTTAGCCGAAAATAGTGAGGGGTATTTTTTTTTCCTTACCAAATCAGATTTAAGTCGTTTTTAGTAATGTTTTAGGGGTATAATCATATTAGGTTCAATTTTTAATCCTAATATACACCTAGGTTTTAGTTGAGAGTTCAAGAAGAGAAAAGAAGAGAAAAGATGTTTTATCCCTAAGAGGTATGTAAGCTTCCATAGTGTTGGGTTTATTCATCGATATTCTTGTGTCTTGTTGCAGAAGTTTGACATGGGTTTAATACCTAAGAGGTATTCAAGCTTCCATAGTTTGTGTTTGTTCACCCACATGTCAAACATGTTATTTTCAGCGTAACTTCACTCTCAAAAGTTGAAGGATTTAAGTTCTTGATAGGTGTTCTTGGAGTTCATTCTAAATCTTGTTTTGTTGGGGTTTCGATGATCTCGTAAGATGAAAGTGATTTTTGTAAGTGTTTTATTAAGTGTATTAGTGTATACTTAGGTTGCGTAATTGAATTTAAGGAAAACTTAAGAAAAGAAATCAATTAAAAATGATTTAGGATAAGAAAACGAGAGGATAAATTCATCGAACTTGACCTGGGAAGAGGCTGGTGCAACGCCCCTGCAGTGCGCCCATATGTAACCTCTGATGTTAGGGGCTGGCGTCCTGTGCCTGGAATACGCCAGGGTCGCCTGCCCCCTCTTCTTATCCGTCGGTTGTCTTTTTTGAGCTCATTCAAAGTGTATCCTCACTCTCTTTGATTCTAATCACTCTAAACTACTTTCAAAAACCTATATATCATTCATAACATGATCATAAAATTGAATTAATAATTCAAATTCAAGGTAAACTTAAGAGTTAAGTCTTGAGAGTCTTCCGATC
Organism: Solanum sitiens; assembly: GCA_016801875.1. NCBI lineage: Eukaryota > Viridiplantae > Streptophyta > Magnoliopsida > Solanales > Solanaceae > Solanum > Solanum sitiens. The sequence goes on from JABWTJ010000028.1 coordinate 1,650,851, forward strand.
ATTTAGAGAAAGTCTCTTTGTGTCCTTTTGAGGATTCTTCTACAATATCTAATAATTTGTTTCAAAACTTGAAAAAGTGAGTATGAGAGTGAGGAGAATGTATTCATGAGTCCACTTTATCATCACGATATTCTTTATATCATGAACCATAACTCTTGAATTCATAATTGACATTCAAGAGAGAGTTAAAAGTAGAGTTTAAGAAAGCCTTTGAGTTAATTTGTGAATTCTTTGATATCAAATATTGATTTGAAATAAGTTTTGAGGAAGTAAGTAAGAGAATGAGAAAAGTTGTATACATGAGTTCCATGTAGTTATTTAGACCTTCGAGTCGAGTCGTTCATTCTCATAACTTCCGCATGAACTCCATCAGTTAAGTACCTTTGAGAAGTGTAGCATCTTCAATTTCTAAGTCTTGTGTACTAAGTTTCTAACACATTTGAGTCTATATTTATAATCGTGGGACTATAACATGTTACCCATGAAGTCCTTGAGCTGAATTGTTCATGCTCATAATTCCGTATGAACCTTCCAATTTGAAAATCAAGAAATTATCCACAAACATGAGATCACGAACCTTGAATCCATAATCCGATGAAGGAAAGTTAAGATTTGTCACATCCGGGGAGCACCCCCTAGAAGTAACCGGTGTCGTCGTCCTCAAAGAAGACTAAGACTAACCTGTTAGCATTCGTCATTACATTTCATAGGTTAAAAATTGAGAAAATTAAAACTTTTCATCTATATCTACTTCATGAAGTTTACTTAGACCTCTCGCTTACACATAATATATTTATGGCGAGTATACATAAACTCTTTGTATAAGAAGATTAAATAGTCTTCTACTTTTATGCCACATATAAACAACACACATAATATAGTCTTAAAAAGGAATGTCTCATATCAAACCATCTAAACGGAATAGAACAATATGGGCATAGCCCTTACAAAAATGTAAAAGTGCCACTTAGGACTTACAACAATATCATAAACAACACGAGTGAAATGAGCGTCTTTAGACTATAACTAAGTAACATAGGTAGAGTCATAGAAAGGCATCATCCTCAGAACATGAGGACATACCCACACTTGGAGAAATTATCCAAGGCTTTCTTCAAAGTGGTCACGAACCCTTCAACGACCGAAACCTAAAATGTTGGGGATAAAGGGAGAAATAGGGTTAGCACATCATTTGTACTAAGTATGGAATCACATGCACATACAACATAGAAATAATGCTAAAAAGAGACATTTCATTAAAGCATGCTAATTTACTTTGAAAAACCTTATGCACATTCGAGAACCAATACGACTCAATAGCACATATTCCTTAAGTTAAGACCATGTACATCACAAGACCAACAATACCAAGTCTAGTCAAGCCAACAGGAATTTCAACACAATTAAGCACATAATCAAGGCAACTCTATCATCAAGTATAATATTAACAAACATGTATAAGAGTTTATAGCATCATCACCAAAGCAAGACCCTTACTCATGAACCCCCATTAAGTCCACTAGTGCAATGACTAAGTAAGACCCCATAACCTCACTCAACCAAGTAAGCCCAACAAGAACCATAAGCAATGCCCATTTCACATACTATATCATTAAGAGTAAACATAATCACACTTTTTCAATAGAGACCAACAACATGTGCATAAGTGAAACCAACATCACATAGTGTCATTAACATGTAAGATCAACATATACATACCATCTACATGTATAAGCAAATAAGCATATAAAAACATCCTTCTAACACTCCACTCAAGGCTAACTAGTGCAATGTATAGGTAGAGTCCCACACCCCTACCTAGACTAAGTCAAACCCGTCAAGTCATCATAGTTAGAGTCCATTTTTTTACTTTATTTTACTTTCGGGAACATTTTGCCTTAACCGACATAGACCACATGAGCCAATGTGGAACCCGGTGTCATGGAACCCTAAATTGAAAAAGGTGGACTACTTGCCAAAGTAGTACCAAGACATGAACATGGCATCTACGTGGATCCACTTGCTAGTATTCCTATGGGGCCAACATAGTTCATGAACTAGGAGATGTAGTTGGGACCCTATTTATGCTACATGCATCATATTCTCCAATATCATGAGTACATTAGTGATCCTTCCTTCCCTATGTGGGAAGGGACACTCCTCACTACTAGTTCACTCGGTGCTACGCTAGAGTCCCTTTTGAAATGTCTTTTATTAATAATCATATCTTAGAGTAGTTCATAGGGTCTACCCCTATAGGAATTTCATGAGAACACCTTTCATTACAACCCTCATTTATGAGATTAGCACATTAACATCATTATATCATAGTAAGGCACATCGGTACTTCATCACCAACCTTATATCATTACATCTTAAGCATAATCTCACAATCACATAATTAATACATCTCAATTCAACATCATACCAACCCTAATCAATCTTATAATAAGGTATAATTTAATATAACTTCATCACTAAACACAAGTAATCATAATTGAAGTAAAGGTTTGAGATCACAAGACTTACCCCAATCTCCTTCACAAGCCATCATCATGGTCTTACCATCAACCAATTCAATTAAATACAATAATAGGTACAATAAAATCCATCAATGGTAATTAACACAATAATGAAGTCAATTTAATCACTACACATCAATTCATCACTAGTGCATAGCCTAGGGTTAGAGACTTAGGTCAAATTCATGATCTACCTCACAACCAAGGTTAATTAATCAAGAACTAGCATAATTGAATTACAATACATAATAATATACTCATAAATATATAAAAAAATCATAAACAAATCCATTTAGAAGATTCAAATTCGTAATAAAAGAATACCCATTTGAAACTCTTCTTTTTGAAATCAATTTGGAGGAACCCTTTGGGGAAAGAATCCCAAAGGTGAAAGGAATACCATACCTTGTTAATTGATGAAGATTGATGTAGAAAAGTTGTCTTATTTCTTTCCTAGAATCCTCCTTTGCTTGGTCTTCTATGGAGTTTCTTTGGGAGAGAGAAAGAAGAGAGAAGGAAGAGCAATTGGGTCTTGGGAATTATGAGACTTGGGTTAGTTTAATCAGGATAGGGTCTTTATATAGGTCATTAACTAACTTAATTATACCTACCTTGACCCCTAACTAATTAATTAACCACATAAATAATTAATTGACATAACTCAACATTTAACAGTAATACAGTGGCAGGACATACGAGACCTCGATCGACGGTCCGTAGCTCGACATACTCCCTTAGCCCCCACCATACTGTCAATCCGTAGTTTGGATTAGAGACTTGTCCAAATAGTCCTTTGGCCAATATTTCTAAGTGTTGATCGACGGAGGCATCGCCGTCCCATCGATGCACCTACGCCTTGTCGTCTGCCTTCGTTGGTGGACACTGTCCAAGACAGCTTTTTGGTCGGAGTAGAAGGGTCCTTCTCAAGGACACTTAGGGTGGTCCTTGGGGAGTCGTACTCGAACGTTTCGACCCTAAACTAACTCTAATACATGTTAGACACCTTACCACTAAATTTCATAAATTTTTGAATCTTAAAACCTTGTCAAATAGGCTAAGGCACGCTAGCACCATTTTCACTAATCTCCGGACGTCACAGACGTTCCTTGACGTTTTGATTCTAAAACTTTCTAAATGACTTATATACATTATATTTGACCTTAAAAAAGTGTAACAACTCTTAGAATCTCATGTTAGTCTCTATATTAGGCTTTAGACTTCTGGAGTATTACATTATCCCCCCTTAGGAACATTCGTCCCCTAATGACACTAAAATTCTTTGAAAGGATGGAATAGACTCAAGACTAGCAGCTCAACCAACAACAACATATCAAAACATGAGTTATAATTCAAATCAACCTAACGACATGACTTTTTACATAATGCTGTTCAAAACATCATTTAATTTTCAACTCATAAGAGTTCAACATTCACTACATGCTTATTCACTTATGCCAAAGCTTCCTTCAACACATGTCAACATGCTCAATACAACTCATGAAGGCACAACATACCAAAGTATACGACATAAGTTCAAATCAGGTAAAAGAGCATTTTTTTAGAAGCTTTCATTTCAATAGGCACAAATCACTGTAAGTCATTGTAATAAAGCATAAAATTCACTATTTGATCAAAATTCAAGGCAACTTCAAATAAAATCATTATTTTCACTATAAATAGGGACAACTAACCTTAGTTATCAAATAAATGAGGGTAACAAGACTTCATGTCGGCCTCGGCCTCCCGTGTTGCACCCTAAATTAGGTGGTTCTTCCATAACACCTTTACGGAAGCCACCTCTTTGTACCTTAACTTCTTTACTTGTCTATCAAGGATTTCAACCGGAACCTCCTCATAGGAGAGGTTCTCTTGCACACCTAGACCCTCAATATGAAGAATGGACTCGGAATCACCGATACACTTCTTAAGCATGGAGACATGAAACACTAGATGTAACGAAGCCAATTCACTAGGTAACTTCAACTCATATGCAACCTTACAAACCTTTTGCAAAATTCCATATGGACCTACATAACGAGGAATCAACTTCCCTTTCTTGCCAAATCTCACCACTCCCTTCATGGGTGAAATTTTTAGATACACTTTATCACCTTCTTCAAACTCTAAGTCTCTTCTCCTATGGTCGGCATAAGACTTTTGCCGGCTATAAGCTGTTCTTAGGCGGTTCCTTATCATATGCACTTTCTCCAAAGTCTTATAAATCAATTCGGGACCCAAGAGCGAAGATTTGTCCACTTCAAACCATCCAATTGGATACCTACATCTCCTACCATACAAGGCCTAAAAAAGAGCCATAGATATGGATGAATGGTAACTATTGTTGTATGAAAACTCAACCAAAGGAAAATGTTAATCCCAATTCCCCTTGAAGTCAATTATACAAGCTCTAAGCATATCCTCAAGGGTTTGAATAGTACGCTCCGCTTGACCATCTGTTTTAGGATGAAAAGCGGTACTTAGCTTCATCTTGGTACCCAACCCTTTTGGAAATGATCTCCAAAACCTAGATGTGAATTGTGCACCCCTATCCGATATGATGGATAACGGAATACCATGACGACACACAATCTCATCTATGAAGATCCTTTCATAATCCTCCGATGAGTAAGTAGACTTGACGGGAATAAAATGAGCGGATTTGGTTAACCTATCCACAACAACCCATATAGAATCATGTTGCTTTTATGTCCGAGTCAAACCTACCACGAAATCCATATTTATGTCTTCCCACTTCCATGTTAGAACTTGGATTTCTTGGAGTAAACCACCAGCTTTTGGTGTTCGGCTTTCACTTGTTGTCAATTTGGACATTTTGCAACAGATTCCGCTATGTCCCCTTTTAGGCCTTCCCACCAAAACACTTCCCTAAGGTCATGATACATCTTTGTAGAACCCGGATGAATGGAATAACGGGAACCATGAGCTTCCTCAAGAATTCGATTTCTCAAGTCATCAACATTGGGCACACATAACCTTTCTTGATACCTTAAGACACCATCCCCCCAAGGAGAATGACTCATTAATCTTACCAAGAACCGACTCCTTCAACTCCATCAATGGTTGATCAAGGTGTTGCTTAGACTTCACTTCAACCACCAAAGATGATTCGGAGTTATGATGGACCATAAAACCACCATTCGGAGAATCTTCCAATATAACACCTAATCTAGCCAACCTATGAACATCTTTTACTAGGTCTCTCTTGGCTTCTTCTACATGAGACACACTACCCATGATCATTCGACTTAGAGTATCTGCAACAACATTGGCCTTGCCGGAGTGGTAGAGAACACTTATGTCATAATCATTCAATAATTCCAACCACTTTTTTATCGAATATTTAACTCTTTTTGTGTAAACACATATTGAAAACTCTTGTGGTCGGTATACACATCAACATGGATAGCATACAAATAATGCCTCCATATTTTCAATGCAAATACCACGGCCTCTAACTCAAGGTCATGAGTTGGATAATTCTTCTCATGCACCTTAAGTTGCCTAGAAGCATAAGCCACTACTTTCCCATGTTGCATAAGTACCCCCCAAAGCCCACTCGGGATGCATCACAATATAAAACGAAGATCTTAGTTCCCTCTGGTAAATTTAACACCCAAGCGGAGGTAAGCCGCTCTTTCAAGATTTGGAAGCTTCTTTCACATGAGTCCGACCACTCAAATTTCACACTCTTTTGGGTCAAAGTAGTCAAAGGAGATGCAATGGACGCAAAACCATCTGCAAACCTCCTTTAGTGTCCTGCTAGACCAAAAAAGCTCCTAATGTCAGTTGGAGTCAATGGTCTAGGCCAATTCTTGACTGCCTCGGTTTTCCTTGGATCAACCTCGACCCCCTCACTAGAGATGATATGACCAAGAAATATCACCGACCTCAACCAAAACTCACATTCGCTATACTTGGAAAATTGTTGGTTCTCCTTAAGTACTTGCAATACCACCCTTAAATGGTCCATGTGTTCACCCTCATTTTCCGAATATACCAAGATTTCGGTAATGAAGACAATGACAAATGAATCTAGGTAACTTCGAAAAACCCTATTCATTAGGTCCATAAACGCTACCGGGTCATTAGTGAGACCAAATGACATTATTAAGAACTCATAGTGACTATATCTAGTCCGAAATGCCATTTTTGGTATATCATCACCTCTCACCCTAAGTTGGTGATACCCAGATCTCAAGTCAATCTTAGAAAAGTAGCTTGCCCCTTGGAGTTGATCAAACAAGTCATCAATCCGAGGAAAGGATACTTGTTCTTAATAGTGACTTTTTTGAGTTGACGATAATCAATGCACATTCTAAGGGACCCATCCTTCTTCTTCACAAACAATACCGGTGTACCCCATGGAGAAATACTAGGTCTAATGAAGCCTTTGTCTAGTAAGTCCTTGAGTTAAGCCTTCAACTCTTTCAAAGAGGCCGGAGCCATCCGATAAGGAGGAATTGAAATGGGATTGGTATCCGGTAGCAAATCAATACCAAAATCAGTTTCCCGTTTGGGAGGGATTCCGATAGATCATTAGGAAAGACCTCCAGAAATTCTCTCACCACGGGGACTAACTCTATGGGAGGATTTTCGGAGTCTAAGTCTTTCACTCTTACAATATGATATAAACACCCTTTTGAGATCATTTTACAAGCCTTAAGACAAGAGATAATATGACCTCTAGAAATATAATTTCCCCCCTTCCACTCTAAGACGGGTTCATTTGGAAAATTGAACTTAACAATTCTTGTTCTACAATCAATGGAAGCAAAACAATCATGCAACGAATCCATCCCCAAAATGACATCAAAATCGACCATATCAAGTTCTACTAATTCAACATGAGTAAATCTATTTTGCAACATTATAGGATAATTTTTATATACCCTCTTTGCAACCACCGATTCACCTACCCGGGTAGTTACCATAAACGGTTCATTTAGGATATCGGGCAAAATATCAAACTTCCTAGCTATCAAGGGAGTAACAAAGGATAATGTAGCACCCGGATCAGGTAAAGCATAAATATCAATAGAGAAGACTCATAACATACCGGTCACCACATCGGGAGAACTCTCTTGTTCACCCTTAGAACGAAGAGCATAAAAGCGATTCTTCTTTGGATCATCCACATTAGAACCACTAGCTTGAGCTTGCACGCTTCCTTTGCCTTGCCCCTTCAAATTAGGGCAATCCTTAACCTTGTGGCCACTTTTGCCACACCCAAAGAAATTGTCCGTCCCAACAAGGCAATCACCATAATGTTTTTTGCCATACTTTACACAAGTTGGCTTCTTGCTTGTTGAGCTAGTACCTCTTACCTTTTGATACTTAGGGTTAGACACCCTATCATCATGAGCCTTGGGAAATTTAGAAGGAAATTGATTAGAAAAACTCTCATTGAACCTAGGCTTGTCTTGAATGTCAAGCCTACCCTTAGAAAAACCACCTTCATAAGATTTGGCCTTCTTGGCCTCCCTACTCTTTCTCCTTAACCTAGTTTCTTACACTTGTTGAGTATGAACAATGAGACGAGAGATATTCATATTATCATGAAGCATAGATGACCGACTTTCTTCAACCAAGTCATCGGACACCCCCGTAATAAAATGACTCATTTCATCCCTTGGGTTTGAAACCAAGGATCGACCATACTTGGACAATTTAGTAAAATTCAAAGAGTAGTCAAGTACACTCATAATTCCTTGACGAAGGTTGATGAATTCTTCCACCTTAGATTCCCTCATATCTCTAGGAAAGAACCTATCAAGGAAAGCCTTTTTGAAGATCTCCCAATTCATCGGTCCACCTCTTAGTGCCCTATTATCTCTCCATTGCACGTACCAAGTTTGGACCACACCTTTGAGTTGATAGGCCGCCAACTCGGCCTTCTCAATTGAGGTCATACCATAGCATAGAGAATCTTCTAGACCTCATCGAGGAAATCTTGTGGGTCCTCATCTGACGTCAACCCAAAAAACATAGGTGGATTCATTCTAGTAAAGTATCTCAAACGCGAGGCCATAATGTTAGTATATTGAGGAACTCGAGGTCCAACCTCTCTATTCATTTGAGTTGTCATGGATTGGACTTGTGAAGTGATGACATTAGCTTAAGAAGTCATGGCTTGGGTTAAAGTGAGAAAATCCGCCGTTATATCTTTATTGGTCATCGGTGGAGGAGCATCCAGAACTTGATAACCCATAGCAACTTCTTCAAGTGGAGGCACTTGGTTGTCTTGATTTCCAACATTAGCCATTTCTTCCTCGACCCTTCTAGAAGATGCTCTTCGAGTATTCATACCTATAACAAGGATACAAGGTATAGGTGAAAGCAGATAATAAGACTCTAGGGGCACGACATAGGACTACAAGAAGATGAGAGTTTCTAAGCATCACATAGTCTCTCATTCATAAGTGTGGCACGCTTCACAATTATGAATAAGAATCTACATAGACGTGGTTTAATGAGACATCATTTATAGGGATATTCAACCTCATGCATTGATACCAAGTTTGTCACATCCGGGGAGCACCCCCTAGAAGTAGCCGGTGTCATCATCCTCGAAGAGGACTAAGACTAACCTCTTAGCATTCATCATTACATTTAATAGGTTAAAAAGTGCAAAAAATTAAAACTTTTCATCTACATCTACTTCATGAGGTTTACTTAGACCTCTCGCTTACACATAATATATTTAGAGCGAGTATGCATAGACTCCTCGTATAAGAAGATTACATAGTCTTCTACTTTTATGCCACATATAGACAACACACATAATATAGTCTTAAAAAAGGATGTCTCATATTAAACCATCTAAATGGAATAGAACAATATGGGCATAACCCTTACACAAATGTAAAAGTGTCACTTAGGACTTACAACAATATCTTAAACAACACGAGTGAAATGAGCGTCTTTAGACTGTAACTAAGTAACATAGGTAGAGTGATAGAAAGGCATCATCCTCAGAACATGAGGACATACCCACACTTGGAGAAATTATCCAAGCCTTTCTTCAAAGTGGTCATGACCCCTTCAACGACCGAAACCTAAAAGTTTGGGATAAAGGGAGAAATAGGGTTAGAACATCATTTATACTAAGTATGGAATCACATGCACATACAACATAGAAATAATGCTAAAAAGGGACATTTCATTAAAGCATGCTAATTTACTTTGAAAAACCTTATGCACATGCAAGAACCAACACGATTCAATAGGACATATTCCTTAAGTTAAGACCATGTACATCACAAGACCAACAATACCAAGTCTAGTCAAGCCAACAAGCATTTGAACACAATTAAGCACATAATCAAGGCAACTCTATCATCAAGTTATAATATTAACAAATATGTATAAGAGCTTATAGCATCATCACCAAAGCAAGACCCTTACTCATGAACCCCCATTAAGTCCACTAGTGCAATGACTAAGTAAGACCCCATAACCTCACTCAACCAAGTAAGCCCAACAAGAACCATAAGCAATGCCCATTTCACATACTATATCATTAAGAGTAAACATCATCACACTTTAACAATAGAGACCAACAACATGTTCATAAGTGAAACCAACATCTCATAGTGTCATTAATATGTAAGATCAACATATACATACCATTTACATGTATAAGCATATAAGCATATAAAAACTCCCCTCAAGGCTAACTAGTGCAATGTATAGGTAGAGTCCCATACCCCTACCTAGACTAAGTCAAACCCGTCAAGTCATCATAGTTAGAGTCCATTTTTTTACTTCATTTTACTTTCGGTAACATCTTGCCTTAACCGACATAGACCACATGAGCCAATGTGGAATCCGGTGTCAAGGAACCCTAAATCGAAATAAGGTGGACTACTTGCCAAGGTAGTACCAAAATATGAACATGGCATCTACGTGGATCCACTAGCTAGTATTCCTATGGGGGCAACATAGTTCAAGAACTAGGAGATGTAGTTGGGACCCTCTTTATGCTACATGCATTATAGTCTCCAATATAATGAGTACATTAGTGATCCTACCTTCCCTATGTGGGAAGGGACACTCCTCACTACTAGTTCACTCGGTGCTACGCTAGAGTCCCTTTTGAAATGTCTTTTATCAATAATCATATCTTAGAGTAGTTCATAGGGTCTACCCCTTATATAGTCTTAGTTATATCTCAATAGTAATTGCATGAGAACACCTTTCATTACAACCCTCATTTGTGAGATTAGCACATTAACATCATTATATCATAGTAAGGCACATCGGTACTTCATCACCAACCTTATATCATTACATCTTAAGCATAATCTCACAATCACATAATTAATACATTTCAATTCGACATCATACCTACCCTAATCAATCTTATAATAAGGTATAATTCAATATAACTTCATCACTAAACACAAGTAATCATAATTGAAGTAAAGGTTTGAGATCACAAGACTTACCCCAATCTCCTTTACAAGTCATCATCATGGTCTTACCATCAACCAAGTCAATTCAATCCAATAATATGTATAATAACATGTATAAATTGTAATTAACACAATAATGAAGTCAATTGAATCAGTACACATCAATTCATCACTAGGTCATAGCCTAGGTTTAGGGACTAAGGTCAAATTCATGATCTACATCACAACCTAGGTTAATTAATCAAGAACTAGCTTAATTGTATTACAATACATCATAATATACTCATAACTATCTAATGAAATTATAAACAAATCCATTTAGAAGATTCAAATTTGTAATAGAAGAAAACCCATTTGAAACTATTCTTTTTGCAATCAATTTGGAGGAACCCTTTGGGGAAAGAATACCAAAGGTGAAAGGAATCCCATACCTTTTTAATTGATGAATATTTATGTAGAAAATTAGTCTTCTTTATTCCCTAGAACCCTCCTTTGCTTGGTCTTCTATGGAGTTTCTTTGGGAGAGAGAAAGAAGAGAGAAAGAAGAGCAATTGGGTCTAGGGAATTATGAGAGTTGGGTTAGTTTAATTAGGATAGGGTCTTGATATAGGTCATTAAATAACTTAATTAGACCTTCCATAACCCCTTACTAATTAACTAACCATCTAATTATTTAATTGACATAACTCAATACTTAACAGTAAAATAGGGCAGGACCTACGAGACCTCGATCTAGGGTTCGTAGGCCGATCTACGCCTTTGTCCCCCCCACCGCACTGTCAATTTGTAGTTTCAATCATAGACTGGTCCAAATGGTCCTTTGGCCAAAATGGTTAAGTGTTGATCGATGGAGGCATCGACTCCCCGTCGATGCACCTTTGCCTCGTCGTCCGCCTTTCTTTTGTGGACACTGTCCAAGACAACTTTTTGGTCCAAATAGAAGGGTCGACCTCAAGGAACCTTAGGGTGATCCTTAGGGAGTCGTGCCCAGACGTTTCGACCCTAAACTAACTCTAATACATGTTAGACACCTTACCACCAAATTTCATCAATTTCCGACTCTTGAAACCTTGTCAAATAAGTTAAGGCACGCTAGCACCTTTTTCACTAATATCCAAACTTCATGGACGTTCCTTGACATTTTGATTCTAAAACATCCTAAATGACTTATATACATTATATTTGACCTTAAAATAGTGTTACAACTCTTGGAATCTCATGTTAGGCTCTAGATTAGGCTTTAGACTTCCGGAATATTACAAGATCAAAGTCAAGATAAGTTAAGAGTCATGTCTGGAAGATAAGATCAAGTCAAAGTAAAGTTTATAAAATTTTCAAAATTCTTTCACAAATGTTCACTTTGTTTTAAAGACTTAAAGTTCAAGTTGAGTAAAGAGTAAAGATTGAAGTCATTTTTTCAAAGAAGTATATGGGGACTATGTATTCCCAAAGAGTTTAAATTTTTTTTTCATATTTGAGAAAGAAAGGGAACATCAATTCCAAAAGAGGGAATTTAAGCTACGTTTTGAGTAATTATCTCAAACCAGAGAAAAAAGTTGTTTCACAAAAACATATGAGCTAAGTATATTTTTGGGAGTAGTATTCAACACCGATATGGGGATGCGAGTTCATATTAACTCAAGTCTCCAAAAAACATGTAGCCATCATGAGTATCAAAGAGTAATACTTTTTAGATGATCACTTAAGTTAAGCTAGTGGATCCACTAAATTAAGCGTTCTATATAACGACAAAGTATAGGACAGTTGTGGCAGCATAGGCAAGAGGTTGTATCACCATTTAGGCTCATAATGGTGGTTGTTGGTTAAAGAAACTCCCACAGTAGAAATTGAATGGTTCCTCATGGGGTTCTGCTTAGTATGAATGATGGTATTAGACTTCATTCATGTATTGCACAAGTAGACTCAAAGAGGGAGCATGGTATGTCTTTTATGATATTATGATTATGAGTTGACATCATGTTTTTAAATAAATTTTCTTTATATTGCACTTGTTTTAAACTTCTTTATGTTCAAATGAGTTCAGTTAAGCAACTTAAGTTGAGTATCTTGAGTTGATTTGTGCTTCATTGAGTCGAGTATCTAATCTTTGAGTTGAGTATCTAATCTTTAAGTTGAGTAGTTTTGGGTATCCTTTAGTACTCCTTGAGTTTAGTAAGTATGAAAAGAGGTAATTATGTTTCCAAATTTGTATCAAATTCAAGATTATGTTATACTTTAGAATTCCCGTTACATACTCTTACATTCCATGTATTTAGACATTTGGCATGCATCTTCTCATGATGGAGACACATGTATTTAGGATCATCAACATAGGCTTCATTGATGAATCTGAGAGTTTGAGTTAGCTATGGTGAGCCTCCTTACTTCTGGAGGATGTCATTGTTTTCAGTTTAGTCAGGATGTCGTAGGTCTTTTCCCAACTTCCATCATTATCACTTAGAGGTTTCATAGATAGTCAGTATAGTTGAGAAGTCTATATCATTTATTTTATTAATTGTTTTAATAACTTAAGTTGCCTATTTTATGGAGAATTGAATATATTTTATTAGTCAGATTTTTCTTTTGAGTTAAAGCTTTTTAAGTTAAGTTTATTCAATTTTTATTTCAGTTTTAAGCTTTTGCATGTTTAAGTTAGTCTTTTGCTTGTAGTCAGCCAGGATGAGACCAAAAATGTATTTTTTAGAAGTTGCAGGTGCCGGTGACAAAGACAACTAAGGACCGTTAGTCGACTACATCGATGGTCCAGTAAACGTTCAGTCCTCTGTAGTGAACGACGGTCGACCAGTACGTACCGTCAGTCAACTTATAGTCCATAAGTCAACTCCGTCAATGGTCCAGTCAACTTTTAGTCCTCAGTCATGAACGAAGGTCCCGTCAATTAACTTACTCTCTGTCAGTCAACTTCGTCGATTAGATAAATGAACTTTGGTCCTTAGTCTTGAATGACAGTCGACTAGTACGGACCGTCAATTGACTCCGACAAGATTTGAGTCAGGGGTCTTTTAGTCTTTTTCTTGTTCGTTTGGCCCCTAAGCTACGTCTTTTAGACCCTAAATTATGAGGTTTTAGTCAGTTTAAGCCTAGAAACATAATTAGAACTTACCTAAGTCAAATTATTAATCAAAACTTAGAAAATTAGAAGAAAGAGAGGAGAAAAAGGTTAAGAACCCTAGTTCAAGAACACAACAAGTTTCCATCAGTTCCAGCCCCAAAATCCCATGGAATTTATAACCAGGTATGTGGGATTTTACTAATGGGTTCCTTTAGCCCATTAGGTCCCTAGAATTCAGATAATTTCTTGATTCCCTTATTATGAATAGACCTAGGGTTTATAGAATTACAACAAATTATCATGAGTTAGTTATATGTTCCAAATCAGATTATCATGTTACTAGTAAGTTTATTGCATGAATTTTAGAACCCTAGCTATATATTTCTTTAATTCTTGAATTACACATGCTAGGTCAGATATATCAATCTCAGTTATACATGCCTCAGTTATTAATGCATCATTATCAGATTAATTGTTGCATTCTTAGTTTGCATATTCAGTTATGAGCTATCAGAATTACAGAAACTCAGTCATAATGTGTTAATCACTTAATGTGTTAATCACTTAATTCACTTGGAGTAGCATAATATCAAATTGTACTAGGGTTCGACGCACCCAAAATAGTCCTAGAACTACTAGCCAAGTAGGTTGTAAGTCCCCCCTGTGGGCATCACTTTAGTGATCTCGCTAGCATGCCTTTATACCTTTGCAAAGCATATTGGGTCTTTTGATTAGGTGTATACATCAGACTCCATGTTTATCTTATGTCATTTTATTATCGGTTATTAGTACCTCCCAGAGTCTAGTCAGACTCTATTGCATTGACCGTATTTACAGTTCAGCCAGTATCAGTCTCAACATGTTATAAATTCGGCATTGCATCCACTTAGCTCTGCATTCAATATATCATGTTCAGAATATTACACTTGCTTTTGTGCTTGTTCAGTTATGTATTACTTCAGCTTTACTATATCCTACATGCTCACTACCTTTCTAGTACTGACGCATATGCGCGCTACATCTTCTCGTGATGAAGGTTTAGGTTCTCAACATCCATATCACGCTTAGATCGATTCCTGATCTCCAGTTCATCAGAATAAGTGGTGAGTCCTCATTCTCCAAGGACAATAGTCATAAGTTTCTTTTTAGTATTTTTAGTCCTTTAGTTTTAGTTTTGCTAGGCTTAGCTGAGGCCTGCCCCAACATTTCTATTCAGTTAGAGGTTATTTTCAGACATAGTTAGTTTCTACTTAGTATTGAGTTAATCTGTTATTTGTATTAAACTAATCAGTTTTCATATATCTCAATTATAGTATATGGGTATTCCCCATCTTTTTTTAATTGTGATTTAGCTTCCGTATTAGTTTATTACCTTTAGTATACTTATGATGTTGCCAGAAGGGTTAGCTTGGGATTACTTGTGGTCCTAGGTCCCGTACAACGTCTTGGGGGTAGCTTGGGGCATGAAAAACTTGGTATGAGAGCGCTAGGTTTAAGAGTCCTAGGATGTCTGAAAAGCCGCACTATGTAAAGTCATTTTCATGGGTGTGAAGTGCACCACGTCTAATGAGAGGGAGGCTACAAAGTGTTTTAGGAAAACTTCACTTTCTTGATATTCTTGTCGTGCTAAGGTATGATCTCCTCTCTAATCCATCGATATGCGCTTAAGATATTGCCTTCTCTTAGAGCTTATGCAAAGAATGCTAATGCAGTTCTTCAAGTCCTACATTAGAAAGTTTTGAATGCAAAGTTTGTGAACAACAATTTAGCTTTTGGCTTAGAGTAGGACCAACCAGAACAATCAGCAGGCTTCAGTTCCTACTAATATAAATGATGGATCAGTGGGAGCTAGAGTTTGAGATTTTGTTAGGATGAATCCACCTGAGCTTTAGGGTCACAAGTTGGTAAGGACCCAAAAAACTTTATTGATGAGGTTAATAAAATCACCGGAGTGATGCAAGTGACTGGTAATGGTAGGGTTGAGTTGGCATCCTACCAGCTTAAGGATGTGGCTCGTATCTTGTACACTCAGTGGAAGGAGAACAGGGGTACATATGCAACCCCTATTACTTCAGAATGTATTGCTGAAACCTTTCTAGACAGGTTTTTCTCGATAGAGTTGAGAGAAGCTAGGACCCAGGAATTCATGAACTTAAGGTAGGGTAGCATGACAGTCCACGAGTATGGGCTCAAGTTTACCCAACTCTAAAGGTATGCTCTTCATATGGTTGCTGATTCCAGAGATCAGATGAATAAGTTCTTGTATGGAGTGTTTGATTTGGTGAAAACGGAGTGCAGAAATGCTATATTACTAGAGATATAGACATCGCTAGGCTTATGACTCATTGTCAGCAGGTTGAGGGATTTTCCTTCTTGACAGGGTCAAAGAGGTAGTAACGGTAGATCTCAGTCTACAATATCAGCGACACCAACAGGTCACTCGACTTAGCAGGGTAACTCATCTGGTAAAAGTGAGAATCAACGCTAAAACAGGTTGTATACTCTTCAAGGTCGCTAGGATCAGGAAGGTTCTCCTTATGTAGTCACTGGTACATTACGAGTCTTTGACCTTGTGTTTATGCATTGTTACATCCAAGGGCTACTCTCTCCTTTATAACTCCTTATATAGCAATCCAACTCAGTGTTAGTCCAGAAACTCTCTCAGAACCCTTCTTTGTCTCTACTACAGTCGGTGACCCAGTTATAGCTAGATGGGTATACATAAATTGCCTTGTCATACTCTCTCAGAAAGTCACCTCAGCAGATCTAAAGAGTTAGAAATGGTAGACTTTGATGTCATTCTAGGCAGTTGATTGTAGAACTAGGATGGTTCGTCCTAAATTTCCGAACAAACCAATCTTAGAATGGAAGGGTAGTAGCTTAGCGCCTATGGGTCGATTCATTCTTACCTTAAGGCCAGAAAGATGATATCTAAGGTTTATCTCTATTATCTAGTTCGGGTTAACGATTCTAGCTCCATCACCCCAATTCTTGATTCAGTTACTGTAGTCAATGAATTTTTGGAAGTGTTTCCAAAAGATCTTCCTGAAGTTCCTCCCGAAGAGAAATTGACTTTGGAATAGATCTCCTTCTAGACACCCAACCTATTTCTATTCTTCCTTACAAAATGGCTCCAGTTGAGCTTAAGGAATTGAAAGAACAGTTGAAAGACCTTCTAGATAAGGTCTTCATTAGACCTAGTATTTCTCCATGGGGTGCACCACTGGTGTTTGTAAAGAAGAAAGATGGTTCTCTAAGAATGTGCATTGACTATACACAGTTGAACAAGGTCACAATAAGGAATAAATATCCCATCCCCAGTATTGATGACTTTTTTGATCAACTTCAAGGTGCTAGCCATTTCTCAATGATAGACCTCAGATCCAGTTATCATGAGCTAAGAGTCAGAGATAGTGATATTTCGATAACAGCCTTCAAAACTCAGTATGGTTATTATACATTCGTTTGTGTCATTCGGACTAACCAATGCTCATGCAACTTTCATGGATTTGAGTAACAGAGTGTTCAAGCAATTCTTGGACTTTTTCGTTATCATCTTTATTGATGATATCCTCATTTACTCTAGAAATGAGGAAGAACATTCGAGTCATTTGATAATTGCTCTGTAGACTCTCAAAGATTTCCAGTTATTCGCTATGTTTAGAAAATGTGAGTTCTGGTTGCAATCTGTTGCTTTTATTGGTCACATTGTATCTAGCGAGGGGATCCGAGTGGATTCACAGAAGATAGAAGCAGTGAAACAATGACCTAGACCTACCTCTGCTATAGATATCAGAAGTTTCTTGGGTCTACTGAGTAATTACAGAAGGTTCATGGAAGGATTTTCATCCATAGCCTCACCATTGACTAGGTTGACCTAGAAGATGGTCAAGTTTCGATAGTCAGATGATTATGAGAAAAGCTTTGCAGAATTGAAAACTAAATATAATAAAACTCTTGTCTTGACCATACCAGAGGGTTCATATGGCTATGTGATCTATTGCGATCCATCTAGAATTGGCCTAGTTTGTGTGTTAATGTAGTGAGATAAGGTTATATCTTATGCTTCTAGACAACTTAAGGTGCATGAGAAGAACTATACAACTCATGACCTCAAGCTTGCAGCAGTGGTATTTTTACTCAAGATCTAGAGATACTACTTGTATGGTGTTCACGTAGATGTGTCTCTGACCATAAGAGCCTTCAATATGTGTTCATCCAGAAAGAGTTGAATCTTTGTCAGAAGAGATGACTTGAGTTCCTTAAGGATTATGATATGAGTGTGCATTACCATCCTAGTAAGGAGAATATAGTATCAGATGCTCTTAGCAGATTATCTATGGGTAGTGTAGCCCATGTTGAGAAAGAAAGACAAGAACTAGTGAAGGATGTTCACATGATTGTTCGCTTGGGAGTTCGGCGTATGAGCATATCAAACAGTGGTGTAATAGTTCAGAATGGGGAAAAATCTTCTTTGGTAGTGGAGATTAAGGAAAAGAAAGACAGTGGTCCAATCTTGCTTGAACTTAAGAGTGCAGTCCACAATTAGAGACTGGAGGTTTTCTCCCAAGGGGGAGATGGTGTACTTCGCTATCAGGGTAGATTGTGTGTTCCTAATGTGGGTGAATTGAGACAAAACATTCTTGTATAAGCCCATAATTCCAGATATTCTATTCATCTAGGTGCCACTAAGATGTACCACGATCTGCAGGAAGTTTATTTGTGGAATGGTACGAAAAGATATATAGCAGATTTTTTGGCTAAGTGCCTCGATTGCCAGCAAGTGAAGGTAGAACATCAGATACCAGAAGGTGTGACACAAAGAGATTGACATTCCTACTTGGAAGTGGGAAGTGATCAACATAGACTTCATCACATGTTTACTTCGTACTCGCAGACTTCATGACTCTATTTGGGTGATAGTTGATAGAGTTACTAAGTCTTCTCACTTTTTGGTGGTCAAGACTGCAAATTCGACAAAGGATTACGCCTAGCTGTACATTGATGAGATACACAGGTTTCATGGGGTTCCATTGTCTATCATCTTAGATAGTGTTCCTCACTTTACCTCTTATTTCAGGAACTCATTTAAGAAAGATCTTGGTACTCAGGTTAATCTTAGTACAAAATTTCATCTGCATACGGATCGACAGGCAGAATGTACCATTCAAACCCTAGAGGATATGTGTATATCATGTTTGATCAATTTCAAGAGTAGTTGAGATGATCACCTTTCTCTTATTGAGTTCGCCTACAATAATAGCTACCATTCCAGCATTCAAATGGCCCCTTATGAGGCACTGTATGGGCGTAAATGTACATCTCTTGTTGGTTGACTCGAAGTAGGTGAAATAACTTTGATAGGACCAGATTCAGTTCATTATGCTATGGAGAAAGTGCAACTCATTACAGATAGACTTAAGACAACCCAAAGTCGTCAGAAGTCTTATGAAGATATGACGAGAAGGGAACTTGAGTTCTAAGCTGATGATTGGCTTTTCTTTAAAGTTTCACCTATGAAGGGGGTGATGAGATTTGACAAGAAAGGGAAGCTTATTCCTAGATATGTAGGCCCTTACAAGATCTTGAAAAGGGTTGGCATGGTGGCATATGAGTTAGAGTTGCCAGCAAAACTAGCAGCAGCGCATCCAGTCTTCCACATCTCGCTCTTGAAGAAATGTGTGGGTGATCCAGCCTCTGCAGTTCCATTAGAGAGTGTAGTTGTGAAAGATAGTCTTTCTTATGAGGATGTACTGGTTGAGATTCTTGACCGTCAGGTTAAAAGGATAAGAAACAAAGAAGTCATTACATTTAAGGTTTTGTGGAGGATTCAGTCCGTAGAGGGAGCTACTTGGGAAGAACAAGAAGCAATGACAGCTAAATATCCTCACCACTTTTTCATTTGATTCCACTCCAACTTTAGGTAATAGTTCCTCTTCATTTTTCAGTCATTCATGCACAAATTAAGTCTTTGTATCATGTTCTTTCAGTTTGTACCTGCATTTGCAAAGTATTTGCATGTTTTTGGAACTCAGTTCAGTCAGAAATTAAGTTCTCAGTGCTTAGTAGTAGGGATTATAGCTCCTTCCCTCCATAATCAACTATTTTAGTCTTCATTCGAGGATGTATGGTCCCAAAGGGAAGATAATATAACACCCCGTATCCAAAACAAACCAAAAATGCAAATTTTCTAAAGTTGCGGGTGCTAGTGATGGAGCGAACTACAGACCTTCATTCGACTTACGGTTCATCAGTCGACTCCATCGATGGGCCATTCAACATTCAATACTCAGTCGTAAATGACGGTCGACCAGTACGGACCGTCAGTCTACTCCGTTGATGGGCCCGTCAACTTTCAGTCCTAACCTGCGAATGACGGTGGACTAGTACGGACAGTCAGTCAACTTACGGTCCATCAGGTGACTTCTTCGACGGGCCAACTGACTTTCAGTCCTCAGTCATGAATGACGGTCGACCAGTACAGACCGTTAGTTGACTTACGGTCTGTCAATCGACTCCGCCAGTCTAGTCCTTTAGTGACTCTGACAAGTTTTGAGTGAGGGGTCTTTTGGTCTTTTTCTTGTTTATTTGGCTCCTAAGCTATGTCATTTAGACCCTAAATAATGAGTTTTTAGTAACCCTAGAAACATAACAAGAACTTACCTAAATCATATCATTAATCAAAACTTAGAAAATTAGAAGCAAGAGAAGATAAAAAGGTCAAGAACCCTAGTTCAAGAAGGCAACATGTTCCCATCAGTTCCAGCCCCAAAATCGAATGATTTCTCCGTGGAATTAATCACCTGGTATGTGGGATTTCACTAGTGGGTTCCTTTTGCCAATTAGGTCTCTAGAATTTAGTCAATTTCTTGATTCCCTCATTATTAATAGACCTAGGGTTTCTAGAATTACATCAGATCATCATGAATTATTTAGTTTTATGTTACAATCAAAGTATCATGTTATTAGTAAGTTTATTGCATGACCCTAGCTATATATTTCTTTAGTCCTTGAATTACACATGCAAGGTCAGATATATCAGTTATTCAGTTATACATGCCTCAATTATTAATGCATTATTAAATTAATTGTTGCATTCTCAGTTTGCATGTTCAGTTATGAGTTATCCAGTATTATAGAAACTCAGTCATAATGTGTTAATCAGTCAATTCATTGAGATTAGCATCATACTGAGTTGGACTAGGGTTCAGCGTACCCAAATAGTCCCAGAACTACTAGCCAAATAGGTTGTAAGTCCCCAATGTGGGCATCCGTTTAGTGATCATGCCAACATGCATTTATACCTTTGGCAGGGTATATTGGGTCTTTTCGATAGGGAGTAAACAACGGATTCCACATTTAGATCATGTGGTATTATTATCGGTTATAGTAGCTCCCACAGTTTAGTCAGTCTATTGCATTGACCATATTCACTATTCATTTAGTATTCAGTCTCAACATGTTATAAATTTGGTCATTGCATCCAGTTATCTCAACATTTAGTATATCACGTTCATAATATTACACTTGATTTTGTGCTTGTTTAGTTATGTATTATTTCAGCCTTACTCTATCCTACATGCTCAGTATCTTTCAAGGGCTGACACATACATGCTCTATATCTTTTCGTGATGTAGGTTCATGTTCTCAACATCTAGATCACGCTTAAACAATATAAGTTAACAAGTAAGCGTAAGTAGATTTTGAGTTTTTATCAAGTTGTGAGAATAACTAGGGTATATGTGTTCTACACAGGTTCATAACACCGTATTCCTAGCAATAACAATTCTTTCCTAGTATTTTACAAGCAAAGTGGTAAGTTAAGTATCTCTAAATCCTTGGTCCGGCATCTAGAGAATTTCACCCCGTACCTTGGTCTGGTTACGTGTGTATAAGTTACTAACCCTTATATTTACCTCATATTAGATATCATAATGGATGTATGACTTAGTTATTATTTCGCACCAATCGACACTAGCCTATTAGATAGTATCACACTAAATCTATGTTGATAATTCTTTTCCTATTACTACCTCCTTAGTCCTGCAAGTAGCAACAAGGAAAGTTCTAATGCGTACACTCGTTAAAAAGACTTCTAAGCAAAAGAATTATTAATGCATGCAAAAACACTACTCGAGAATTACTTAATTGCTAGTTATACTTTGTTAATTACCCATGGTTCCCACAACCCTAGTTGTGGATTTATTTACCCATGCAAGCAAGATCACACTTTATAGTTTTGAATGAAGAAATCATGAACTTACTCAACAATAAGAAGAAACCCAGAAATTCAACTTGAAATTGCAAGAAAATCCTTTAAACTAAATCCAGAAATTGATTAATTGCTAAAGTTTGCAAAAATCAATCTCCCAAACACAAAGTAGAACAGAAGTAATAGTAGCTAACCCCAAAAGCGAGGTTTTAATGACCTATATATAGAAAACATAGTCCTAAATAAAATAAAATAAAATAAGGGAAGTTTGTTCAGTTGACAAGGCTTTGATCTACGTACCAACTGACGGACCATCGATCGTAGACTGCCTCCGTCAGTCAGGACTTAGAAATGTTTTTGCTCCACCGGATAGCACCTTATCTGAGTCAATCGACGGACCAATAACATGATACGTCAATCCATCTACGGTCCGTCGGTGCACTCATTAACTCCATCCTTAGAATATTTTTCAAACTCGGGTACTGGAACCTTCTCTAAACCAAACAACGGTTCACCAGTATGGTCCGTCGATCAATCGACAGACCGTCGTTGCCTCTCATAGTTCCACACTTGGTCAGACTTCCTCGATTTTCTCGAAAGTCCTAATCTGCTCATATACGGTCACCAACTACGGTCCATTGACTAAATGACGAACCGTCGACTAAAAAATGGACCGTCGATGGCCTTCGTAGGTCCTGTTCTACACTTTTCCAGATGTTTTCTTATCTTGCCGCCTGAACATCTTTCTTGCAAAACACAACACAAAACTTATAAAAATCACTACAAAAAGGCTTTCGACATACACAACTCTTAAGTGAAATGCATTAGAAATGCCGTGAAATCACGACACATCAACACCCTCAACTTAAATTCGTTGTTTGTCCTCAAGAGACGTACTATAACCCTAAACGACATTTGTATAGAAGTATACATTTTTAAACTCTAACAATCACATGACTATCAATCCCAACTCATTCTTGATTTAGTGCAAGATTATGATCTCAATCTCAACAAGCTAACTCATGCGGATCACATCATCACACAAATTCACCATGCAACAGACAATTCTATTGTTTTTCCTCTCACCAAGGTACCAACTTTCTCATAATGCAACTAGTGCCCTCACTTCAAAAGAAATCCTCATTTTTCACACAGTGATTATGCATTTTGGGTACAAGGATATTTGTTTCAATGCTCACGCTCAAGAACAAGTTCAAATACAGTTAGTACTCTTTGCCATAGGTTGCCCTTATTTTCACAGCTTAGGTTCACCACACTAGACTCTAGGATCATGGTAGGACTTTCCTGGCTTGTAACGTAGGTTAAGGGTCAGGTGTGGTACATTTTGGTACATTTTAAGTGACTTTTTGCTCTCCTTGACATTACCTCTAAGCTTCCTACCTATTTTCATTGCCTTTGACTCCCTATTTCTCTTCTCTTCTTTCTTTGCCTCGTTCTCTTTTTGGACGTGACTTTCACTTTTTTTGTATCTTTTTCTCTTAAAACTCTTCTTGTTAATGTTTTTTTTCTTTTTCAATCAATTTGATAATTTCCACAAGTCACATCTTTCTCTCACTTAAGCTTTTCTTTTCAAAATCCAACTCTTTTCATACCCATTTTTGGGTCCTCACTCATAATAGCCACCCTCAACTCATGACTTTTCCATGAGTTGAGGTACACAATACCCGAAGTCAGGTCAGGGCCAAGACGAGGTCATTTACTGCATTAGCCACCCTCAACTTAGGCTTTTGGCCTAAGTTGAGGTGCACATGTCCAAGGAGGGATTGGGGACAAAATATTAGACCCTTGGAAGGTGAGTTGGTGAATAAAACAAGTTGGTCTATTACAGGCTCAACATATTTGGATAGAAAAGGGATAGTTATTTAATTTAGTCAACTTCTTTTTAGGCTAGATATTGGCTATTTCAAACAAGGGACTATGATCACTTCCTAGTTTCTAGAGTTGATTCCCTTTGCCAGACTAATCGTACAAGTTCTATCTAGAAACCAACTGTTTGAACACTCCTCACACTCTCTTGGCACATCGTTGCACTATAATATTATCAGCTTTCCCAGTTCAAGTTTTGGTTGAAGGTCATACAGTGGGTGCCTATTTATGTCATGCTTAGAGCCAACACATTCTACTTATCTTAACCTATTCATGTAAGCACAAAAGCGGAAGGGATGTCATTTATATTAGCCATCATGCTTCCTTTTTTATGGTTCTATACTTGTACTTCCTAAGACATGCTGGTTCAATAGAAAATTAAGCAATTTCTTGGGGAAAAAGAACGCAAGCAAGAAAACCCCAAGAGAGGATTGTAAGTTGGGTTAATAAGACTTCACCCTACCACTCATTTTCCATTTACCCCACCCCCAATAAAAAATGTTGCAATTGTCCCCAATGCAATAAAAATAAAGAAACAAGGTGGTAGGTGAAGCAAACCTGTGGCGCATGCGCCAAAGAACTATCAACATGCGGGTGGGTGCAGTTTCCTGGAATCCGCTGGATCATCAATTAGGCCACTCTCAGTAGTGCCCACATCAACCTCCACACCATCAGTAGTGCTTCTCTCACCGCTCACCGATATAGAACTAGATGCCCAACGACCATCTCCTCTGAAAAATCTTCTCATCTACCAAGGAGGCTCTCCTAGCCTGATCTAGTTCTGTCCTCTCTCTCATTCTCACACGTTCCTCATAACTGGCCTCAATGGTGTGTCTAGAGTGGTACCTCTAGGTACGCACATGGTGCTCAGGCTGTGGGTCAGCATGGACATTGAACAAGGCATCTAGCAATGTGTCCTCTGCTATCTCAGTGAGCGCACTCTCTAGATCAGTCCCCCTCATCTCTAAGATGGCATCGACGTTGGCTCGCAGGCCTGCTAACTCAGTCCAGATGGCAGTGAGGTACGTGGTGGGGGTTAGCCGTGCTAGAACCCGCAACTCAAAGGCATCGAGAAATTTGTGGACCACCTAAATGTGCTTCTCGGCCTCATTGGCCACCCATTTCTCTATGTGTTTCTCTGCCTCAGCAATGGATTTCTACATCCAAGGCTGAATGTGGTGGAGCAGAGTGGCCATCTGTGCCTCCAACTTGTGAACACGAGCTAGAGGGACCAATGCCGCATTTGGGGGCATGGATCAGGACGAGTTGGGGGCCCTTACTAGATGCATGTGAGGAGGAGGTCATAGTGGGATTTGCATGCTCTGGTAGGGCAGTGTTAGCCCCTTGGGCTAGCTCCACCGTGTCAGCCAAGTTCTCGCTGAATGGGGGGGAACTAAATCTTGGTCCCTCTGTGTGGTGCTGCTACATTGGCCTCATCCCTAATGAGACCTATATCCACTGTCACCGCAGGTTGGCGAAGTGTATAACAATGCCAAATTGGCACTCCTGCATCCCTGCATTGAAAAATCAAGCAGGAAAGGGGTAGGTTGTGGAGGTCTTAAATTCCCTCTCATGGATCACCACCATCAGCAACTTGGCGAAGTCAATCTGTAGCCCAGCTACCATCGCTGCCACTACTATTGCCCTATCCCAAGTGAGGACATTATCCGCCTGCATCGGTCATACCCAGTTTTGAACTAGAAGCCAGAAGAATTTGGCCACAAAAGTTAATGTGGCCTTCTGGATGCTCACTTAGGGTGTTTTGACCCAGTTAACTCTCTCACCATCTGTAGCTATACATTGGTCTAGTCATTTTTTACTGCCTCTCGCTGCTCCGCACTCATCTGAATTGCACCGGTCTGAACAATTTCCTACGTGTAGTCAAAATTTTAAGTGTTTTGAGTCCATTGAGAGCCGGTGGTGGTTCCGTATAGGAATCGATGGATGGTGCCCTCTGATATGTCGAACCGACAACCTCAAACAAGTGTAGAGGTGAGTGGGGCCTATTTTGCAGGCCTTGCCCACCTGTCAATGGACCCTTGGAGAGTGGCATAATATGAGGCGTAAAACTCCTGCAAAATCTCCTCACTATATGAGCCCTAATCCTGGTCCATCCATCAGTATTTGTGGAGTTTAAAGGGTCGGTGCACCACCGACACTGTAGGCAAACTCCATGTGAGGACTCGACGCTCTTCTGTAACCAACCGGATCATCACTCCCTTCTCATTCAACATCTTTGC
Source organism: Solanum sitiens (assembly GCA_016801875.1). NCBI lineage: Eukaryota > Viridiplantae > Streptophyta > Magnoliopsida > Solanales > Solanaceae > Solanum > Solanum sitiens. The sequence goes on from JABWTJ010000028.1 coordinate 1,677,220, forward strand.
ATCCCTATACACCTCACATTGCCCCTGTACGCACCACCAGTTTGGTTCATCAACAACCGGTGTAGGGTCATCCATTCTGGGTATAGGTGAAGACTTTGAACTAGTAACCTCATCAGACGAGGCTTGGTGATATGCATCCCCAGATGCAGTGGCTCCCTGAGAGTAGGAGCCGGAAGCAGTGCACGCCTTGGACCTTGAAGACTGGGCCAATTTTGAACCCGTGGCATCCTCGGAGCCAGATGCCGAGCTACCTTCTGAACCGGAAACAGCCCCGGCCGGTGAACCTATCAGTGTGCGCTCCTCATCAGACTAGGAGGCAGTGACTATGTCAAAAGTCAACTTCCGGGGGGTTCCCCTTGTGACCCGTGCTGCTGATATCGGTGTTGTGTAACATGGACGAACATAGGCTGGGTCTCGCTCGTTATCGGTGTCTTCATCGATCAAACGACAAGATGGGGGCATAGACAACGTCCTTCTTGGGTGACATCGGTACCTGTAAAGTAGTTATTAGTGTCAAGGTAGCATAACGACATAGTTGAAAACCTACGGACAAAAGAAACTTAGAAATCTAAAATCATTATTGGTTCAGAGTCAAATTGACGGACACCATCGATGGACCGTAGGTCAATAGACGGTACGTAGACCCTATTCATCGTGTGACACTTAGAATTTTCAATGATGGGTGGAAAACAGACTTCTCTCATGGAAACGACGGACGTGAAGAACGGTCTGTCGACCAATCGACGGAACGTAGTCCACTTTAGTCGTTTGACACTTAGATTTATTTTAGAATGAGGTGAAATCAGGTTCTTCGAAGGAAATGACGGATGTGTCAAATGACGGACCATAGTCCACTTTTGTCGTTTTATACTTGAGCATTTACAGGGTGTTTCAATCGACGAACCCCATCGATGGACCATCGATCAATGAACGGTCCGTAGATGGGGTCTTGTACTATTGTCCTAACAGAGAATTCAGGCCTTTTACAAGTCCTAATTTTTATGTATTTGGTGACCCCTTTTTGTCACAAACAAGTTCTAGACATACTTATTAACACACTAACACTAGTTCGTCATTCCTAGGGTTTCGATTTTGTAGAATTATGAATCCAAATTGGTCAAAATAAGGAACCGTAAGTCTGAGCTTTCAAACACACGGAGACATACAACATTTTAGAAAGATTAATATGCTACACAATCACAATCTATCGTTCCAAGGGAAGTAACTACACAACTTTTAGCATGTAAATTCACTTAATGTAGTCCCTAGGTCAAGACCCATTCTCGAATTTCTATGTACAACTATGAACGAGAATTCAAAGTTAATGGAAATTGAAGTACCTTTCGTAGTAATGGTGTGGTTGTTTGGACTTGTGAACTTTGAAAAAGTAGCCTACGCGCCCGAACTTGGTCACCGGCCGAAGAAGAATGGAGAATTAGAGAATTTGGGGGAGAGGGTATCAGGGAATTTTGGGAAAGTAATGGGAAAAATTGGAGAGATAGGGAGTTTATTTTGGAAGTGAATTATAGAGGAAATAATGGGTTGAAACAGTTAAGGAGGGAATTTGAAAGAAAATGGAAAGAGGGAATGAATTTGAAAGGGTATGTCTTTTAATATTATAGGTCGGGTCGGGTAAGATCGTTGGCAGATTTGGACCTAAAAAACCCCGTTAACAGTTCGTAGATCGATTGACGGTCCGTCCATTAGGACCGTCGATCACTTTTTGACATAGAAACAATTTGATACATACCTGAGATCTACGTACGACATCGATGGTCCTTCGATGGAACGACGGTCCGTCAATGGGGTCCGTAGACCTCTGCACCAGACCATTTTCTACATTTTTATGTTTTTGCTTTCTGCACATGTAGTATCAATAAGGACATTCTAACACTTTTAAGACACAGAACCTATACTAATCTCTAGCCAACACTACCAGACAAAGAAAAACGAACTAATGAGAGCAACCAAACAAGACTATGACTCATTTTACAAGGATACAAAACCTATAGTTGGATACAGAGTACACCTTGGGTTATAAAAACTCAAATCTCTCTCGACACGGAGAACCTCTATTTTTAATACGTTATTTCAAGTGAGAATTTTCTTCCAAGAAACGCTTGATTTAACGTCGCGGCACGACGCATGCCTCTTGATTACTTAGACTTCATCAAGATGATAGGCTTCAACTACCTCAGGAGCACTCTTGTTCAACACTTTTACATCAAGGATCAATTACCTACTCTTGCGAGAGGAAGCTTTATTCTAGAAAAACTTGGCATGGCTAATTTCAGGAGAAAGAAATTGAAAAGAATCAAGAAACCTCCATGATCGTCTCTGTTATGGTATAGTTTTTATACCGTTTTTGGTTAGGAGCCTATTCACTTAGAATATGCTATTTGGTATAGTCTCGTTGAATAGGATACATCTTTATTCTCGTCTTACTTTTGTAAGGGGAGAGTCTCCCTTATTTACGTTTCCTAGATACTTTGTATTGAGAGGAGTCCTCTCTTCTAGGTGCTTAGTATTTTGGTTTCTCTTTTATTGTAAGGGGATGAGTCAAACTTCCTTTTTAGGAAAGTTGACTTCTGAACCATCTTAGGATCGGAGGTAAGGTTTATGCCCCCCTCCTTGTATCTTTTACTTTTATTAATGTTAAGGCCTGGGGGTGTTGCTCAGCCCCTTACCCCCCCAAGGGTAGTTAAAAAAAAAAAAAAAAAAAAAAACCACCTCATGAGCACTCTCCGCATGCCCCAAATAGATCTTTGTCCTTTGTCCGTTGACTGTGAACCTTGCACCTTCCTTGTTCTATAGGTCAACCGCTCCATGTGGGAACAGTTTGGTAATGAGGAATAGCCTAGTCCACTTGGACTTGAGTTTTCCCTGAAACAAGCGCAACCTAGAGTTGAATAGAAGCACCAAATCACCAACCGCAAATTCTCGCTTTTTGATTTTTTAGTCGTGGTACTTCTTCATCTTCTCCCTATAGATGGTTGAACTTTCATAGGCTTGTAGGCAAAATTCATCAAGCTCATTCAACTCATTGAGTCTTTGTTATGATACTCCGGTCCAATCTAACTTCAGTTTCTTCATTGCCTACATCCCCTTGTGCTCTAATCAACCGATAAGTGATAAGCCTTCCCATATACAAGTTGGTATGGAGACACACCTATTATATACAGGAAGGTAGGACTAAAGAGCATCATATAACCTCCTTGACCAGTTCGTTCTACTGCCATTTACTGTTTTTGCAAAAATCTGTTTGATCTCCTGATTGGACACCTCAACTTGCTTGCTAATCTGTGGGTGGTAAGGAATAGCCACATAGTGACGAACACCATATTTTTCCATCAAACCTTCGAACAATTTATTACAGAAGGTCAAGCCGCCATCACTAATAATGGTCCTCTGTGTACCAAATTTGGAGAAGATATTTTTCTTCAAGAATGCGGTGAAACTCCTTCCTTCATTGTTGGGGAGCACAATTGCTTCAACCTATTTCGACACATAGTTAACCGCCACAAGAATATACTTCATCCCATGAGAACTCACAAACAGGACCATGAACTTTTGTCTCTTTTAAATTCCTCCATGTCGTTGGCACCGACCACATGACTTGGCAAAATCATGAGCATCTTGGTGAATGGTTGGCCAATAATACCCATACTGCAAGATCTTATGCGCAGTTTGGATACCACTATGGTGCCCACCCACAGGAGAGGAATGACACGCCTCCAAAACACTCAACATCTCAACCTTAAGTATACAACGACAAATTATCCCATCGGCACAACTCCGATGTAAGTAAGGCTCATCCCAAAAGAATATTTTCATATCATGCATGAAATTTTTCCTCTGATGGAAGGTCAAGTTTGACGGAACTACATCACTTGCTAGATAGTTTGCAAAGTCTGCAAAACCATGGATCAAATCCCGAGACACCGCCAATACATGTTCATCTTGGAATGCATAATCAATTTCAGCCTTTTCTCCCGATTAACGCATAACTTCATCCTCAAATCTAGACAAGTGATCACTAACTTGATTCTAAGTTCCCTTTCTATCTTTTACCTCAAAATCAAAATCTTGTAGCAACAATAACCATCTGATCAACCTTGGCTTTGCATCCTTCTTCGCCATCAAGTACCTCAAAGCAGAATGGTCGGTATTCACTACGACTCTCGTGCCAAGAAAATAGGAGCAAAATTTCTCGAATGCAACCACCATTGCGAGAAGTTCTTGTTCCATTACTGTGTAGTTCTTTTGGGTTTCATTTAAGGCTTTACTCGCATAGTAGATAGGGTGAATGATTTTATACCTTCTCTGTCCCAATACCACACCATGTGCTACCTGTCACAACCCGAAACCATACCCTAGAAGATAGGGTGCAATCTCGGATTGCGATCGGCGTCGTCGAACTCTCAGTGTTCTAAGACAAGCCTCATTCATATCATTCATTGCATATACATAGTGAAAAGTAGTGCGGAATCAAAACTTTTCACAAAACATAATATAGTCTTTAAAAACCTCTTTCATATTAAAGTAATAGAAATGCTAAGTCTCAATCTCATCATCTTAAGACACAAGAGTACTTTGGGACACGGCCCATACTTTAATACGAAAATAGAAAGACATAGTTTATTACAATACTTCAAAGAAAACAATAAAAGACATATGCCCTCGAGTCACTTGAGGACATACTTCAACTCTTCTACTCGGACGATCCTTCTAAGCCCAAGTTTTCTTCTCCAAAAGATCCTTACCTACCAAGGACTGTAGATAGAAAATAAAGCATGGAATTAGTACAACCACATGTACTAAGTATGGCTATATGCATAAAATCATGAAAACAAACTTTATTGGAAATATGCATCTTTTCATTTAGAAATCATAGTATAAATATAAGAACATCATTTAGCAATTAAGAAAAACATAAGATAACAATTAACCAAAGATAGCATTTAAAAGGCTCACTTTACAGTGAGTTCACTTCACTGTACAGTGAAGTCCATTCACTGTTACAAAGAAGTCCAAACCTTCCTTTTAACATCTCCTAGAATGTAATTCCCTAACTTAAAGTCATCCTAAGATTCACTTAAGTCACACAAAGAGAGACCGCCCATACACCCTCTCTAGATGTGTCTAAACGACCCTTAAGATTACCTACAATGAGTCACATACATACTTAGAAAACAATCATAAACATCTATGTAAGATTCTTCTACCAAAGGTCAATTCCAAGGTTCACTTGAATGAGTGTGGAGCGACCGCCCATACAATCTCTATCACACACACACAAGGGATCCTATAGACTACCTATAGTTGAATCATTCTCACTAAACACACCAACACTTAGATTAGAAAACATTCTCCTTCCAAAGCCTATCAAAAGACCTACTTAAGTAAATCGAGAAGATAAAGTCCATAGTACAATGACCTCTCCAAGATTACCTAAATAGTCCTTAAGACTTCCTAAGGTTTAGATCATGTCAACAAGATTAACCAACTTCCCTAACTAGAGTCATTCTCAAGACTTCCAAAGATAAGACATGAAGAGACTATCCTTTCATGCCCTCCTCATACTTTAGCTAAGGAATGCTTAAGTCACTTTAGATTAGGTACTCAACCATTTACATAGTTACTACATAGATCATTAGTTCATTAGTTCATAAGACTCATACATCACGTAATACACTCACATAAAGCATCACATAAGACACTCACATAATGGATCACATAATGGTCTTTGGACAAGACCTAGGAACTCCACATAACACCTTCAAAGTCTATTGTGCAATGTCTAGATAGCGTCCCATACCACCACCTAAACCTCATAAACTTATCTAATGCTAATAGGTATTCCACATCATGAGAATAGGCAATAACCGACATAGACCATGGTAGCAAGACATGGAATCCAAAATTCTATCCTTCTTCGATGAGGTTGTTCTACTTGCCAATGGTAGAACTTGGACACATCCCATGTAGGCACATGGTTAAGGAATATGAAGGGCGTATTAAGCATTCAGTCTGTTCTTTAACTAAATCCACTTAACCCTACTCATACTCACTCAGTGCTAGCCTTAGTTCTCATAGATTAATTCACATTAAGGTTAATATAAATATGTCTCTTATCTAGTTCATGACCCCATTACATTCACCCTACCAAAGTAAGTTCCACTAGGGCATATCTCACTTATCGACAAGAAGCTCATAGCAATTTTCCTAAGGTATGATATGATGCCGTTCCATCCAACCATCCCTATGTCCATCACTCATAACATGAAGGATACCATTACGGCTAACTACTTCACAATTCATAACCTCGCCACTAAGTTCAAGGTTCCACATAGTTTGACCTTCTTATCATTAAGGTCTCACCTATATTATTATTCAAGACTAAGAGTTATAACACCCTATATACCATATATACATCAAGTAAGAGATACAAGTCAACCAAGAGAAGACATCACATACTTCACTTCGAACCCATAATACAAGTCATTCTAGAAACACTTCTAAAACAACCTAACATCTTCAAGTCATCCTATATATCATCATAACACCATTAATATACTCCACACAGACTCATAAAGTCAAGTAGTAATAACCAAGACTTAACCCTAACACTACACTCATAATGTCAAGACAAAGTCTAACATGATCACTTAAGGCAACATAACTAGAGGAATACATACATGACTATATAACTTCACATGTAGATAGGTAATGAAATACATCACATCATCAACTACACAAATAGCCACATAACTTCAAGTAATTGCCAATAAGGCCATGCTCATAATATTGCATAAAGTAACGCCGACAAGGCCACATCAATTGCAAATTAAACACATAACACCGCCACCATAAGTGGACCATACCAATCACAATAATATCGAAGTATAATTAATATCAAATTAAGGAAAATGGGGCAGCATACCTTCATCCCCTTATCCACACCTCAATTCAATGCCAAATCAACCAATCCAACATCACAAGGCCCTTACCCATGGCCATGAACAATAATTCAAAGCAATAACCATAAAACTCAATGAATCTACATCAATTCAATCTAGGTTTAACAATATAATATCAATTACATATCAATTGAACACAATTCTTATATCATTAGAAAGCCCATAAGAAACTACACCACAATTCATCAACATTAGCTTAATATCAAGTAACCCAAAAAGTAGTCAAAACTAGGGTTCATCAATTCACATGGGTTAATAGGTAATTTATGTTGAAATCATCAATACAATATCAATTAGATCATAATTCAATGTTTAGAAATCATTTATGCAAGAACCCATGGTAGAATCCCGAAATTGGACAATTCACTTTAGAAAACTATGAAAACATCTTTGAAAGTTGGGTCCTTGATGAAATAAGTTTCAAGGATCAAAATCCATACCTAAAGGATGATAATTCTTCACTTTGATGAAGAATTTCCACTCAAGAACCCCTCACCAAGCTGCCTCTTCAATGGAGTCTTCAATGGAGGTTTTGGGAATATTATAAGAGACTTTGGGTTATTTGGAAGAATGAATTATTCTAAGTGTTAAACACTTATATACTCATCTAAAATACCCATAAGACCCTTAATAAAACGCCTAAACTATTATTTGGATGTGGGGTGAATTTACAAGTTCACCCCTAACTTGGCAGAAAAATTTGTGCAGGGGACTTGGCTTGCGACGACTGCCTTGTGACGGGGCGTCACGGCTGATACGGGCCGTCATGGACCTCCGTTGCAAGCTACAGTGGCTTGCCAAGGGTTCCCTCTACACCCTTGGACAAGTCCACCATGACTAATCCCTTGTAACGGGGCGTCACAGCCATGACTGGCCGTCGACTGCTCCGTCGCCAAGGCTGCCTGGGACAGCCTGCCATCAGGTTTTGGGTCCTTTCTTCAAGGACCCTTTGATGGTCCTTGGGGATAATTTCCCAGACGTTTCCAACCGAAATATGATCATCTATAAGTTTAACACCTCTAACATGAATTTCATCCAAAACGAACACATAAAACTAGACGAAACTCGCCTAGATGTACAAGGTCGACTCAAGGCATATCTTTCGAATGCCTTGGACGTTCTTGATCGTTTGACCTCCAAACTTCACGAAACTTTATCCACTGCCTATACATGCTATATTAACTCTATTAAGAACCTTAAAACACCATGAAACATACATAAACACATAAAACCACATAAGAGACAATTAGGTGACTTAGTCGTCAAACGTCTTAGTCGTCCCTTGACGTTTGACTTCCAACACCTCTAATATTTTAGCTACTGCTTCTATACCACATATTAAACATAATTAGAACCTTAGAACACTAAGACCAACATGTTAGGCTCTAGAGCACCTAAGCTATTTTCAAGGTCTTACACTACCCCACTCGCATCACACATCACCTCAAAAGTCTCACTCCAATATGGTGAAATAATAATGGGCACAGACACCAACTTCTCTTTCAACTCTCCAAATGTTTATAGATAGGACTTATCGAAATAGAACTTACATTCCTTCTCGAGCAATTTGCACAAAGGGTGTGCAATTTTAAAAAAATCCTTAATGAACTTCCAATAAAAGCCAACATGCCCAAGAAAACTTCTAATACCTTTGACAGATATGGGAGGAGGAAGCCTCTCTATTACCTCCACTTTGGCTCGATCAACCTCTATCCCCTTCTCTGAGATGCGATGGCCCAATAGTATGCCTTCTTTCACCATTAAGTATCATTCTTCCCAATTTAGTACCAAATTATAATCCTCACATATCTTAATCACCTCAGCCAAATTATTTAAACACCACTCAAAAGAGTCGCCAACTACAGAAAAATCATCCATGAATACCTCAATAGTGTACTCCACCATATCAGAGAATATCGACATCATACAACGCTAGAAGGTAGCTGGATCATTACATAACCCAAACGACATCCTTTTGAATGAAAACGTCACATAGGGACAAGTGAAGGTGGTCTTTTCTCGATCTTCCAAAGCAATACAGATCTGGTTGTAGCCCGAATAGCCATCAAGAAAACAGTACCAACCCTTTCGTGCAAGTCTGTCTAACAACTGATCCATGAAGGGCATGGGGAAATGGTTTTTCTCAGTCTAAGAATTCAACTTCTAGTAGTCCATGCAAACTCTCCAATCGGTCACTGGCCGCATCGGAACAAGCTCGTTCCTTTCATTAGGTACCATAATCATCCCACCCTTTTTATGCACACATTGAACATGACACACCCAACTGCTGTCCGCAATGGATAAATGACTCCCTCATCCAACCACTTAATGATATCCTTTTTCACAACTTCTTGCATAGGTGGATTCAACCTTCTTTGGTGCTCAATACTCGGTTTGTGATCTGGCATGAGTTGGATTTTATGGGAACAACTACCGAGAGGGATCCCAATAATGTCCGAAATAGTCCAACCAATGGCTCGATTGAACCTCTTCAACACTGCGACTAAGCACTCTACTTGTTGCGCATTCAACTCTGATGCAATTATTACTGGCAAAGTGTCATCTCTACCCAAGAACACATACCTCAGATGAGGTGGTAGGGCCTTAAGATCTAATTTTAGGGCCTCAACAATAGATGGTCTCGTAGGTGGAGACTCTCGATGCTTCATATCTAACTCTAATTTCTTCGGCTTTGACCAATATTCGTTTCCTTCAAGTGTAGCCACCAAAGAATCATACTCTTCAATACCATCACTGTCAAAATCCATGATTACCGTTGGTAGTGCCTCAACACCTAGTCGCTCTTGAATTCGCACCTCGGATACAGTCTCAACCTTGTAGGATATAACAGATACCGTTTGGAGCACACCACTCTACTTCATGGACCTACAAATATTGAAAGTCGCTTCTTCATTATTTAACCTAAACTTCATCTGCCCCTTTTCCATATCGACTAGTGCACGCCCAGTGGCAAGGAATGGTCTTCCTAGAATGACGGGGACCTCAAAGTCAACCTCATAGTAAAGAATCACAAAATTGGTCAGAATGATTAACGACTACACTTTCACAGGCACATCATAGAGTATACATATGGGCCTCTTTACTGTTCGATCGGCCATCAGTAATCGCATCGTACCCCACTTTTTATAAATGGACAATGGCATGATATTTATGCTCGCTCCAGGTAGTGCCACAAAGTTGTTCACGTTATCCTTATGGATAAGCTTCTTGGACACCGGATAGTACCTCGCTAAGAACACATCTCTTAGTTGATCCCAAGTATAGATGGAGTTGTAGGGAAGCTCAGTAAACCATATAGAGGCATCTCCTGCCAGTGATAAAGGAAACACTCGCAACCCGATGACGTTCATATCCAAGTCTAGTCTACCCACACAAATTTTGCACACTGACCACAATTTAGCTATATGAGCATGTGGGTCTTTCGATGGTAGTCTCGAAAACAAGACCCTCGCAGTGAGAATCTGCATCAAGATACTCGTTACCATGAATGTGTTCCTAGGTGGCAGAGGGGGTAGGATAAGAGTTCCATCAGAATCTACAATGTTCACTTTGCCCCTATAGTACTCCTGAAGTCGTGGGGCTGCTGGAGGTTGCATTCTCACAGCCTCTCCCAGCTGGTTCTCAATGCGTGCCTGATTCTGTGCCTCAATTCGTAACGGAGGCTGTTGGCCTGCTCCATCATCCAAATTCACTATGTTAGGGTTCACTAGGACCCCTTGGTGGTCCATCCTTCTAAGAGTTCGATTTAGTTTTGAATCATATAGAGTGAGTGGTTTGCCTCTGCTCTATGTACTTGACATACATTAGAGCTAGACTTCAGAGAAACAAAAACAAAAACAAAAAGTTAAATAAGGAAATAGTTGACCAAATTTCAATAACGTAGTTAAAGTTAATCTAAAATCCAGATTCCCCGGCAGCGGCACCAAAATTTGATACACTCAAATTATACCTCCCTAAAGAAGTATAAGCAGTCATAATCAAGTAGAGAACCCAACTAGTAGGTTTGAGTCGATCCCACGAGGAAAATAGTTTAGACTTAGCTTTGATTCATAATTATATCCGTTTAGTCAATGTCTTTTCGAAAACAAGTAAATAAAGAGTGGTTTTCGTGAAACAAGTTCCTTAAACAGTATAAGTTAATAAGTAAGCGAAAGTAAATTTTGAGTTTTTATCAAGTTGTGAGAATAACTAGGGTATATTTGTTCCCCACAGGTTCATAACATCGTATTTCTAGCAATAACAATTCTTTCCTAGTATTTTACATGTAAAGTGGTAAGTTAGGTATCTCTAAATCCGTGGTTTAGCATCTAGAGAATTTCACCATGTACCTTGGTCCGACTACGTGTGTATAACTAACCCTTAGCTTTACCTCATATTAGACATCATAATCGGTGTATGGCTTGGTTATTACTTCACACCAATCGACACTAGCCTATTAGATAGTATCACACAAAATTTATGTTGATAATTCTTTTCCTATTACTACCTCCTTGGTCCGGCAAGTAGCAACAAGGAAAGTTCTAACGCGTTCACTCGTTAAAAAGACTTCTAAGCGAAACAATTATCAATATATGAAAATACAATATTTGAGAATTGCTTAATTGCTAGTTATACTTTGTTAATTACCCATGGTTGCGAGAACCCTAGTTGTGGATTTAGTTACCCATGCAAGCAAGATGACAATTTATAGTTTTGAATGAAGAAATCATGAACTTACTCAACAATAAGAAGAAACCTAGAAATTCAACTTGAAATTGCAAGAAAATCCTTTAAACCAAATTCAAAAATCGATTAATTGCTAAAGTTTGCAAAATCCAATATCCCAAACACAAAGTAGAACAAAAGTAATAGTAGCTAACCCCGAAAACGAGGTTTTAATGCCCTATATAGAAAACATAGTTCTAAATAAAAAGGAATTAAAATAAGGAAAATTTGTTCAGTTAACGCGACTGCGATCTACGTACCAACTGATGGACCATCAATCAATTGAAGGTTCATAGACTACCTCTGTCAGTCAGGACTTAGAAATATTTTTGCTCCATCGTAAAACACCAATCGACAGACCAACAACACGGTCCGTCAATCCATCTACGATCCGTCGATGCCTGCCATAACTCCATACTTAGAATTTTTCTAAACTCGGGTACTGGAACCTTCTCTGAACCAAACAACTGTTCACCATTATGATCCATCGATCAATCGACGGACCGTCGTTGCCTCTCGTAGTTCCACACTTGGTCAGACTTTCTCGATTTTTCTCCAAAGTCCTGACGTGCTCATCTACGTTCACCAACTACGGTCCGTCGATCAAATGATGGACCGTCGATAGCCTCTGTAGGTCCTGTTCTGCACTTTTTAGTTGTTTTCTTGTCTTGCTGCCTGAACATCTTTCATGCAAAACAAAGCACAAAACTTATAAAACTCACTACAAAAAGGCTTTAGACACACACAACTCTTAAGTTAAATTCATTAGAAATGCCTTGAAATCACGACATATTAGTATTCTTGAGATTTGATCTAGAAGACTTGACATAGAATATCTGAGGAACTGAGACGTAAACTGCAATAAATAAAAGTAGTAAAAGTGAGAGATCCTATACCTTTAGATAAGGGCAGTGAAGTTTGTCTAAGTCACAAGAGTAACAAGAGCATTGAGAGGTGTGCTGAGATAGTATGCTACCATATGAGGTTCCAATTAAGTTATAATTTTCCATGTGTGACTAGATAGCATAATTGAGTTGTCAATGTGGAATAAGTCCATAACTTTCAAGTGTTAGATTTATACCTAAGGGGGAGATGAGAAGATGAGAAATCAAGTCTAGTCTTGAGAATTTCTTAAGGAGCTGGCGAGTAGGAGTCCATGGAATTGTTAGAGTACTAAACTTGAATGTGGTGGTAAAAAGTAATTGTTTGAGATGAGATTCCCTATAGAGAAGTATAGAATCTGAACTTAAGTATTTGGGTTAAGCTTAACTATAGTAATAGCATACAATTAGACATACCTTAGTAAGAGTAACCCATTCCATACCTAATCCAGCCGTCATTCGAGGAAGAATGATCCTAAGGGGGAGAAAATGTAACTCCATGGATATTTTTTGAGCTAAGACTTGAGCAATCCTTCGTTGTGAGTAAGTTTTTTCAAAGATATTTAAAATTTCTTTAGTGTTAAGGTCAGGTCACTAGATGTAGCACCTTGAGTTCTAAAAGAACTTAATTGGAAATAACAAAAATCTGAAATTTGGAGAGTTAAGTTAAGTATGATTTTTGGGTCAACTTCAAATGAGCATAACTCCTACCACAGGCTGATGTAGGTGTTCTACAATATTCCTTCGGAAATTTCTTTGAATTATCTTTCCAACTACATCAAGTTTTCTAAGTTTCGAGTTTGGATGAGTGAGATATGACCTTCTGAAGTTAGGTGGTACAGTAAAGGAAAGATAGCCGAAAATAGTGTGGGGTATTTTGGTCTTTTCCTTACCAAATCATATTTAATTCATTTATAGTAATATTTTAGTGGTCTAATCCTATCAGGTTAAGTTTTATAATCCTAATATACGCCTAGGGTTTTAGTTGAGATTTCAAAAAGAGAAAATAAGAGAAAAGAGGAGATGATCAAGCGTTCATCGATATTCTTGCATCTTGTTGTGGAATTTTGCCATGGTTTTAATCCCTAAAAGGTATGTAAGCTTCCATAGTGTTGGGTGGTTTTTTCACTCACACGTCTAACATTTTATTTTCAGCGTAATTTCACTCTCAAAAGTTGAAGGATTTAAGTTCTTAATAGGTGTTCTTGAAGTTCATTCTAAATCTTGTTTTGTTGGGTTTTTGATGATTTCTTGAAATAAAAGTGATTTTTTTGAGTGTATTAGCAAGTACTTAGGTTGGGTAATTGAATCTAAGGAAAACTTGAGAAAATAAATCAATTAAAAGCAATTTATGATCATAAAACGAGAGGAGAAATTCGTCGAACTTGACAAAGAAAGAGGCTGGCGCGGTGCGCCCAGATGCGCCCAAGGGGCTGGGCTGACTCCCCTGCAGTGCACCTATATTAAGCCTATGATGTTAGGGGCTGGAACCCGAAAAGCGGTCGAAATGCGCTAGGGTCGCCTGCCCCCACTCCTTTTCCGTCGATTGTCCCGTTTGAGCTCATTCAAAGTGTATCTTCACTCCCTTTGATTCTAATAACTCTAAAATACTTTAAAACACCTATATATCTTTCCTAACAATATCATAAAATTGAATTCATAATTCTAATTCAAGGTAAAGTTAAGAGTTAAGTCTTGAGAGTTCTTTCGATTATTCTGAGAAAGTCTATTTGTGTCCTTTTGAGGAATCTTCTACAATTTCTAATAATTTGTTTCAAGACTCGATAAAGTGAGTATGAGAGTGAGGAGAATGTATTCATGAGTCCACTTTATCATCATGATATCCTTCATATCATAAACCACAACTCTTGAATTCATAATTTACATTCAAGATAGAGTTAAGAGTAGAGTTTAAGAAAACTTTCGATTTCAATTGTGAATTATTTAAGATCAACTATTAATTTGAACTAAGTTTTGAGGAAGTAAGTAAGAGAATTAAAAGAGTTGTATGCATGAGTTCCATGTAGTTATCTAGGCCTTTGAGTCTAGTCGTTCATGCTTATACCTTCTGCATGAACTCCATCAGTTAAGTACCTTTGAGAGAAGTAACATCTTAAGGTCCTAAGTCTTGAGTAATAAGTTTGTAACACATTTGAGTTTATATTTCTAATCATGGGACTATAAAATGTTACCCATGCAGTCCTTGAGTTGAATTGTTCATGCCCATAATTCCGCATGAACCCAATAAGTCGAATAGTCTAGAGATGAGAAGTTTCTTAGAGTCCTTGAGTTGAGTAGTTCATGCTCATAATTCCATATGAACCCTCCAAGTTGAACATTATGAAATTATCCACAAACATGAGATCACGAAACTTGAACCCATAAACCAATAGTTAAGATCAAAGTCAAAAAAAGTTAAGAATCAAGTCTAGAAGTTAAGAGCTGTCAAAGTAAAACTTATAAAGTTTTCAAAAGTCTTATATAAATGTTTTCACTTTTTTTTGAAGACTTAAAGTTCAAGTTGAGTAAAGAGCAAAGATTGAAGTCATTTCTTCAATGAAGTATATGGGGACTATGTATTCCGAAAGAGTTTAAAAATATTTTCACATTTGAGAAAGAAAGGGAACATCGATTTCAAAAGAGAGACTTTAAACTAAGTTTTGAGTAATTATCTCAAACCAAAGAAAAAATTTGTTTTAAAAAAACATATGAGCTAATTATATTTTTGGGAGTAGTATTGAGCACCGATAAGGGGATGCGAGTTCATATTAACTCATGTCTCCATAAACCATGTAGCCATCATGGGTATCAAGGGTCATACTTTTTAGATGATCACATAAGTTGAGCTAGTGGGTCTACTAAGTTAAGCATTCTATATAACGACAAAGTATAGGACAATTCTGGCAGCCTGGGAAAGACGCTGTAGCACGACTTAGGCTCATAGTAGTGGTTCTCGGTTAGAGAAACTCCCACACTAGAGATTGTATGGTTTCTCAAGGGGTTCTGCATAGTATGAATGGGGGTATGAGACTTGATTCATGCATTGCACAAGTAGACTCTGAGATGGAGCATGGTATGTCTTTTATGATATTATGATTATGAGTTGACATCATGTTTTTAAACAACTTTTCTTTATAATGCACTTGTTTTAAGATTCTTTATATTGAAATGAGTTCAGTTAAGTACCTTAAGTTGAGTATCTTGAGCTGATCTGTGCTTCGTTGAGTCGAGTATCTAATCTTTGAGTTGAGCATCTAATCTCTAAGTTGAGTAGTTTTGAGTATACTTGAGTATTCCTTGAGTTGAATAAGTATGAAAAGAGGTAATTATGTTTCCATTTTTATCAAGTTCAAGCTTATGTTATGCTTTAGAATTCCCTTACATGCTCGTACATTCCATGGTACTGAGCCATTTGTCCTGCAAATTCGCATCATGCAAACACATATATTCAGGATCATCAACCAGAGCTTCATTGATACATTCAAGAGTTTGAGTTAGCTATAGTGAGCCTCCTTTCATCCGGGGGATTTCATTTACTTTTCAGTTTAGTCAGGATGTTGTGAGTCTTGTCCCGACTTCCATCATTATCAGATAGAGGCTTCATATAGTTTATTTTATTAATTTTTTAAAGACTTAAGTTGCCTAATTTATGGCAAGTTGGATATATTTTATTATTCAGGGTTTTCTTTTGAGTTAAAGCTTTGTAAAGTTGAGTTTATTGAATTTTATTTCAGTTTTAAGTTTTGCATGCTTAAGTTAGTTTTCCGCTTGTAGTCAGCCAGGATGAGGGTTCACTTGGGGACCAACAATGTTCTTTGAGTGTCGGCCACGTCTAGGGTGTTGACTCGGGTCGTGAAATGGGCATACATGGTATTTGAGGATTTTGAGTTGTCTGAACTCATCCCTATATCAGTGCTCAATACTTCTCCAAATAATATATAACTCATGCTCAAATGTTTAAAACATAACTCTTTCTCGATTTGAGGTAATTACTTAAAAGACTCTCTTAAAAGAGGTAATACTCTAAAACTTCTCTGACTCGTATCTCATTTAAAAATTGATGTTTCTCTCTTTGAATGTAAAAGTATTACATTTTAGGAATAGTTAGTTCCCTTATACTCATTTTGATACATAAAAGAAAACTCTTCTCATTCTCATACTCATTTACTCAAAATTTAGTCAAAACTATAATCAATTTAAAGAATTCTCAAAGTGACTCAAACGGACCTCTTGACTTTCCTCTTAACTTCACTTTAATTTGAAATGTGAATTAAGATATGTGATTATGACATGTACGATCTCTCAAGAATTACAGAAGGCTTTAAGAGTTCATATTAAGAAGACAATGTACACATAATTTGAATAAACACATACAAATAGAAGGATGGAAGAGTAAGGGCCTGTCGACCCTGGCAGGGCGGCATACCCCAAATTACCAATAAGTGCTTGGGGTTCACTGCTGGCTCAGCGCGCCAGGCCCCAAACTACTGGCCAGTAGTTTGGTCACTATGGCTGGCGCGACGCTCCACCCCTCTGCCCAGAAACCCGACGAATTTTCTTGTCAAATTTCAAGTCCTAACTCATCTAGAATTAAATGATTTACTCCAAAATATCTTTGATTCATAAACCCAATACGAATTCAATGAAATCACACAAAATCTATCAAGAATCATCACTCATTCGCAAAATTCTCACCTCAAAACTCAAAACCTCCATTGTTGAAGAATCCGCTAAAACTCTAGTTTTTTCTCAAGAATCTCAATATAAATAATCTCATGGATGAATTCATGTATGAAATTACATGATTGGCGAGAGGGCTAACAAACTCAACACTATGAGAAGCTTACATACCTCGAAAGAACCCTTTTTCTTGGCGAAATTCCTCAACCTTTGATTGAACACTTGAAAACCCTCTTTTCATCTTCTTGAAACTTAGCCCTAAAATTCAAAGGGTTTTGTAATGTGAAAAAATAACTTAGCATCTAATTAGAACCTCAACTTAGGTGAGAAAAAACGTGGTCACATCATGTGGGGTAAGGAAAATACCAAAGTACCCCTTTCCTAAACGGATGAAAAGCATTAACTGTAGAGGCTTCACTCAAATAATCATAACTTTTTACTCGCACCTTCAAATTTAGCTAACTTGGTGACGTTAGAAAGAAGACTCAAAGACCTTCTTTTGAGGACTATTTCCATAAGTTTTAGTTTTGGAGTAACTCAAATGACTATATGTTTAGCACATAAAGAGTTAGGTGGCCCGTTACATATCAAATCGAAGGTCTTTGAGTCTTCTTTCCAACACCACCAAGTTTGATAAATTTCGAGCTTCATTTTAAATGTTATGGCTATTTAAGTGAAGCCTTTCTAGTAAATGCATTTCATCCATTTGAGAAATTGGAATTTTGGTATTTTTCTTACCCCACTAGTTTTGAACACACTTTTTCTCACCTAATTTAGGGGTCTAATCATACACTAAGTTACTTTTAACATTCCTAAATACATAAAATTTTAGGGCAAAGTTTCAAGAATATGAAAAGAGGGTTTTCAAGTGTTCATTCAAGGGTTGAGGAATTTCTCCAAGAACAATAATTTTTCTCCACTATGTGAGATTTTCCATAGTAATGGACTTGTTCGTCCAAACATGTAATTCTTCCATTAATTCTTCCATGACAACGTTTATGTAAAGATTCTTGAGTTTTAGCCTCATTCTTTATCACTGGAGGTTTTGAGTTCTTGATGTGAGGGTCTTGTGAATAAGTGGTGTCTCTTGATAGAATTTGGGTGCTATTTCAATGAATTTGTGTTGGGTTTATGAATCAAAGTTCATTTGAAAGAAAACAATTGATTCTAGATGAGTTAGGACCAAGAATTGAATAAGAAAATTCTTCAAAATATCATTTCGGGGAGGGGCAGAACCCCCCCTAAAGCGCCAAGAACTTGGCGCTTCAGATTTGTGGTTGGCACCATGTGCCTACAGTGTCCCCAAAGAAGCCCCAGGACTATTGAGGCTGGCGCGATGCGCAAATACTAGGCTAGGGTCGCCTGACCCTTTTCTTCTCCATTCTTTGTCCCGTATGTGTTCTTTCAAATCTGTCTTTGCTCTCTTCTTGATATTAACTCTTAATATATTTATTAATCCGTGAGAGATCCTGCATATCATGATCACATCTCTTAATTTAATTTATAGTTCAAAATTTAAGTAATGTTAAGAGGAAAGTTTAAGAAGTTCTTTTGAGTAAAATTTGAGAACTCTTTTGCAACTAACTTTAATTTTGAACTTAATCTTTTGTAAATGAGTATTAAATGAGAGGTGTTATATTTAATATTTGAAAATGAGTGTAAGGGAACTAATTATTCCTATGTGTAACACTTTTACCTTTAAAAGAGAGAAACATCAATTTCTAAATGAGTTTATGAGTTTAGAGAAGCTTGAGAGTATTACCTCTTTTAAGAGGATCTTTTGAGTAACTACCTCCAATTGAGAAAGAGTTATGTTTTATACATTTGAGCACGAGGTATATATTATTGGGAGTAGTACTGAGCACTGATATGGGGATGAGTTCAGACGACTTACATTCCTCATAAACTATTTCACCAACATGGATAAGGGACCGTACTTTTTAGACAATTCCTCATTGCTTGTAAGCATAGATTAGTGGATCCACTTAGTTGAGGTGTTCTATACGGCGACAAGGTATAAGAAAGTTCTGACAGCTTGGCCGACACACTCATAGTGATTGTTGTCGGTTAGAGAATTTCCCAAATTAGAGTAAATAGTATGCTATTGTAAATTTATACATTTGAGTTTATATCTTTTGTTGTAAAAGCTTTAAGTATTGCATTTATAATTATTTTTTTCATATTGTAGTTGACTTTAAGGTGAGTATTGTCTTGCCGTGTTATTAGTTGAGTTATATATGTTTCAGTTTTCCCCTTATATGCTCATACATTCAATGTACTAATGTCATTCGACCTGCATCATTTTATTATGCAAATACAGGTGTTCAGGGTCATCAACAAGCCCTCTGTTTATACCATTTGCATTCCAACTTGTTTTGGTAAGCCTCTTTACTTTCAGGAGGACTTCACACTATCATTAATGTTTTGTTGAGTTTCGAGGATCCTTTCCCGATAGCTTTTGTAGTATTTAGAGGCTTCCTATATAGCTAGAACTTTAGGAGTCTCTCCCTATTTCCCTTGTTGATGTTTTTAGACTTTTGAGTCACTTATTTATTTTTAATTAAGTATTTCATCCATTTACTAATTTGGGTTATTTTGGAGATGCTTTGAGTTAATAGTTGGTAGTTGGATTCCCCATTTTTCTTGAGTATGCCGCTAAGTAGTCAGCCAGACCAAGGGTTCACTTGTGACAAGGATATTTCTCAAGTGTAGTCCATGTCCAGGGTGTAGGATCGAGGCGTGACACCAAGCTTCATTATATGGAATTCAATCTTATTAACATGAAATGTCTTAGTGAACATCACTATTTTAATTTTCCGACTTGAAATAAACTAACTTCACCTTTCTACCTGCTTGCACTTCCTTGAGATAGTACAATTTGATATTCAAATGTTTTGTTTTTCCATGAAAAACTAGATTATGAGAAATTTCCATGGCTGTCTGATTATCCACAAACACTTTCGTGCTTTCTTGTTGCTCCTGATCAAGAGCTAACATAATCTCCTTAGTCAAAGAGCTTGATTAACAACTGATATTACAACTTTGAATTCAACTTTTGCAGTTGTCTGTGCCATGATACCTTGCTTCTTTTGAGCACCATAAAAATCATCCCAAACCAAGGCTAAAACAATTACCCGAAGTGCTTTTCAAGTCATCATTTGACCCAACCCAATCACTATCATAATACCCTTGCATGTTGAAGTTCTGACTTTTTCTGAACCTAACACCATTGACCAAAGTTCCCTCGACTGTGCAATGACACATGCTTCTTTTAGAACAATAAAAAACATCCCAAACTAAGAATAAAACAATCACCTGAATAACTTATGATGTCATGATCTAAACCAGCTCAATCACTATCAGAATAACCTTGCAAGTTGAAGTTCTAACTTTTCCCGAACCTAACACCATATTCCAAAGTTCCCTTGACTACTTTATAACTCTTTCGGCTGATTTCATGTGAATTTCATTTGCGAAATTAAAAAGTCTAGAATAAGACACATACTGTTTGCAGAATATCGGGTCTCGTGGTAGTGAGATACATGAGACATCCAACCATACTTCTATAACTTCCCTCGTCAACCTTGTCACTACCATCGTCTTTAATCAACTTTTCTTTCTGATTCATTAGAATGTTCATAGGTTGTTGCCTATTAGAAGGAGATCATCAACATAAAGTGATATAACCATAATATTAGAATCTCCTTTTTCAATAAATAGAGTTGATTCACTTAGAATTTTCTTAAAACCCAAGCCATACAAGTGATCATCAATTCGACTGTACCGAGCCCATGGAGCGTTTTTAAACCATAAAGGGCTTTCATGAATAGATACACTTTGTCGTCATGTCCCTTTACAGAAAAACCTTAAGGCTACTCCACATAAATATTTTTATGTAGAAAACCATTTTAAAAATGGACTTGACATTTGATTGAAAGATTTTCCACCCTTTTTGAGCAGCAATAGCTAGTGACAACCTTATAGTATCAAGCCTAGCAACTGGACAAAAGGTTTCTGAATAATCAACTCCAAAAATTTGTGAGTAACTTTTCACAACAAGTCTTGTTAACAGATCCATCAACATTAAATTTTGTGCGATAAACCCACATCAAACCAATGATCTTCCTATGTTATGGTTTTTCCAGAAGCTACCAGGCTCTTCTCAATAATTTCAAGCTCCTATTCTATTACATCTTTCCACTTGGGATCAGAAATAACTTCTTAAAATCTAGAAGGCTCCAAAATGGCACATTGTATCTTGGGTATATGTCAGAATGCGACCTTATTCCTCTCACCTATTGATCATCAGTGTTCTAATCTGAATCTATTAGATTGCTTGTGATATGATTCTGGTTAACTTCTTTCCAGTTCCATTACTTATTCTCCATAAAAAATACATCTCTGCTCACCATAACTTTTTCTAAATAAGGCTGAAAATTTTTGTAAGCTTTGGAGATTGTACTATAACCAATAAAGACTCCAAGTTCAACTTTCTAATCTAACCTGTCCCTCTTAACCCGTGGAATATATGAGAAGCATAAACAACCAAAGATTATTAAGTTCTTTAAGCATGTATTATACCCATGCCATACCTCAAAAGGTGTCCATTCCTTCATGACTTTTGTATACAACCAATTTAGCAAGAAAAAAACAACAGTGTTAGTTGCTTCTATCCATAACTTTTTTGGTAGGCCCTTCTCACATAACAAGCATCTCGACATCTCCATTATCGATTTGTTCTTCATTTCATTGACACCATTTTATTGAAGAGTATATCGAACAATGAGCTGATGCTCAATTCCTGCATTTTCATAAAACTTTTTAAATTGATCAGATGTGTACTCCGTACCATTGTTTGATCTAATCATTTGAATCCTGCAACCACTTTGATTGTACCAAAGTTCGAATTTCCAGAACACTTCATGCACTTCAGATTTGAACATGAGAATATAAATCCAACACATTAGTGTTATATAATTAATGAACTCTATAAAATATTTACTTACGTTAAGAGAAGCAGGCCTATGTGGTCCATACAAATCAGTAAGGACTAATTAAAGCTTACTAATGCTCTCCGGGTTGCCTTGGCAAAAGGCATCCTACTCTGCTTTCCCAATTGACATGTGTTGCAAGTTGCATGTTCATCCTACATAAGTGGTAGTCTTCGAACCATGTATTTCTTCAACATGTACAAGAGTGCCTTGTGTTGAAAATGTCTGAGACTCTTGTGTCATATATTTGTTGTCATCTCTTGGCTCGGATAGGCAGCCAACTTTTCCTATATTGGATCAAAGGAATGACTCTCTCCTCTAATTTTAACTTGAAAGATTGGCCCTTTAGATCAGAGATCACACACTTCTTATCCTCAAATGTAAGATTAAAAGCATGTTCCAAAAGTTGCCCTATGTTGAACAAGTTTTGATCAAGTTTAGGAGAAAAAAAGTACATATGAGATTAACTTTGTACTTGAGTAGCTTTCAATAGCTATTATGACTTTCCCTTTGCCTAGAAGACGATTCCTATTAAAAATTATGACTTTAGAGATTACAAATATTTCTAACTCTGTAAAAATCTCCTCATCATGAGTCATATGGTTTCTACAATCGCTATCAATTAACCATCTTTTGCTTGAACTTCTACTTGCAAAAGAAGTAGCCATAAACAATTGATCTTCTTTTTTATCTTCTGCAATTTGAACTCCATTCAATTGTTATATTCCTTTTTCTTTGCAAATAATCTCAGAATGACCAAGTTTATGACACTTTATGTATCTCATATCATGTTTATTCCAACATTTGAAATGTGGATGATTTCTCTTCCCACAATGCTGTCATGGTGGATATTTTCCACTTTTGTTGTCGTTGCTAGAATTACTATCAGTTGCATAAACTTCTGTTTATGTAGCATAGCTATTCTTAACTTCTGCCTCCTACCTTTGCCTCTGGCATTGAATAGATGCCTTGCTTGCAAATCTCCTTCAACAGTTGCCTCGTTCCTTAACATTCATTTTTGTTCATGTGCTTGCAAGAAGTTTAAAAGTTCCGCCAAAGTAATGTTTAACAAATCTTTTGTATTTTCCAGTGAATCAATTGTTGCTTCAAACTTTTTAGGTAAATTAAAAAGGATTTTCTGCACAATCCTTGTATCAGAAAGTTCGACACCAAGTAACTTTAGCTTATTCCCCAAGCTAATAAGATTATCTGAGTACTATTTAATTGTATCAGATTCCTTCAATTTTTGCATTTCAAATTCCCTAACTAGGTTTAAGACCTTCATGTCTCAAATTCTTTTATATCCATAATGCTCATTTTTAAGGAAGTCCCGTATTTTGCTAGTTCATTTAAGAGTCATGATATTAGAAAATTAGTAGGAGATACTACAACATAGAGAAATATCTTCACCTTCAACTTCCAGGTCTTCTTCTTTTTATGAGTTTTAATCTAAGCCATTGTAGATTTCATGGTATAGGAGGAACTTTATAATCCTCCTATACTGCCTCCCAGAGATCACATGCATCCATGTAGGCTTCCATCCTTCCAATCAAAATTTGTTAGTTTTCTTCATAAAAAACTGGCAGAGCAAAGCTAGTTTTATGGAATGGTTTAATTAGGTTTGGGTTTTACTCAATATAACTTACAAATTCTTACATGTCCCTTAAGAAGTAAAAGGCTCTAATACCAATGTTAGTGTTTAACAGATGATAATAAGAACTGATTGAAGAAGAAAAATGAAAAGTGATTTATATTGTTAAATGAGACTGAATAAATACATTGCTTCTTAACTAAGATGATGTGAAGTAATTCTAAAAAATATGCTAAAACTAAGTTGTTGTTTGCTGAAATTGAGGAACTAATACAGAACAATAACTAACAAAGTTTTAAACAAACTAGGAAACATAAAATTTCTAAAATATAGCAATTTATTGTGGTGTGGACTTCCTCAACATTCTTCATTCGTCATCTTTTAGAGTGAATTTAGGTCATATAGGTGTATAAGACAACTGCAACAATTAGTTTTAGTTTGATTTCTCTATTTGCTTGCTTCAAGAATCGAATAGAAACCTTTTTATCCTCACTCTGTCCTTTAATTTATTCCCTTATGATTTTATTTATGTTTCATATAAATCACATGTTTTATGTGAAAAATCCTTGTGTTCAATGCTTAGTGTTTACCTTCTTATGTATTAATTTTATCGAAGCATGACTCATACACTTATCTTTAGTATCCCTGCCTCGTTTAAACTAGCTAATTTTGTCTCACTGCGAGTAGAGAAAATGATTCATAATGTAAATGAGAAGGAGAAATTATCCATGTTATTGTAGAAGCTTGACTCGTGTCTCTAGATTTTGGTGGTGTAGACTTAATTATTTATGAATGCTATTTTAATTTTTGAAAGTTTGAATTTAAGACTCGATTTACACTTCAGAACTACTTATGTTTTGTATTTTGTCTTTAAATAAAGAATAATTTGGATAATAGATTCTCATACCTATTGGTGGAATCAAAATATATGACCTCTATTTTTGGACTGTGAAACATACCTAGAGGGAGACAAAGTCGGGGAACATGTTCTTGCTATTAGACAATTGACATTTTTCAGCTTATTATTTGTACTGGTTTTTACTTATTTCAGGTTAGTGCTTCCTATTTCTAGCTAGACTTACTCAACTTTAGTTGCTTAACTTTTTGAAGTTAGTGGCCCCTTTTATGACTGTTAGTGACACATGTTCTTATTAAGTTTTAACAGCCACTTTGTAAGTGGTTACTAGATAGGAAATGGTTAGGTTTTTCCTTGGATAAATTCAAATCTTTTGCAAATTAATGCATTGTTGAAATTTCATAAGTTTACTCTATTGTTATTCTTCAAATCTGTTTCTTGAGTGTTTGTCTTTTAACTGTTGCATCAGAGCCTCAAGTTGATCTTACATGACCAAAATGTTTTAACCTACAACACAAATGACATCCATCAACGTACCTCTAAATCCCCACCATTTACTTCCACAGGTAAAAATTACCAAATCTGGTCTGTAAAGGTGTAACTTTTCTGGAAGCCTATGAACTTTGGAAAACTATGGCAAAAGATAAACCACTTGCTTCTATAGAAATAAATCCTACTTTGTCTCAGATCAAATCTAACATCGAAGAGAAGGTTAACAAATCTAAATCCAAGTCGCTTATGTGGAATAATGTGGCTGATTCTGTGATTTACAAAATCATAACTTGTAAACCAACAAAAGAGGCTCGGGGTAGGTTGAAAGAAAATAAACACTACAAGGATAGTACACGTCAAATGCAAGTGTTGAACCTAAAAGGGAGTTTGAGTCCTTGAACATGCAAAAAGGTGAAACAATTAGTAAGTATGTTGATCAAATCTCCTTAATTGTTAATGACGTTAGACTTCTTGGTGAAGAATTCACAGAAAAACAAATCGTGGAGAATGTTCTTGTGACTCTTCCTGAGAGGTTTGGATCTAAAATTTCCTCTCTTGAAGAATCCAAAGACAAGGGAAAACTTTCATTAGGTGAACTAACGAGTTCTCTTCAAGCAAAAGAGCGAAGAAGGACTATAAGATGAGACAAGTTCACTGGAGGAGCTTTCTCTATACAAAAGAAAATTTCCAGTAAAGAAACACAAAAGTTCAACCAAAAGAATAAGGGCAATCATGATGGAGGAAATAATATTTGTCAATACTGTAGATTTGGATTCTGACATAAGTATGATGGAAAAAGATTCAGAATATTTTAATTGTTCAAATGATTACTACTTATCATTATTATTACTATCTGACCTCATAAGCTTCAGAGCCTCTACACAACCACCTCTACTACAACTTTTTTCTTTCTTTCTTCACTCTAGGATCATAGTGTTTGTTTGATACGTTATGACATAGCCAGTGATCTGAAATGGATCTCAAACGATTATATAAGTATAAAGTTTTTAATTAAAATAATTGAAAATAGTGGAGATGTGAATAAGAAGTTCCCTCCATGCAAACATTGTAAAAAAACTACACATCTGGAGAAGTACTGTTGGTGGAGAGTCGATGCAATATGTGGAAACAGCAAGTAGACATGGCGCATATCCATGGTCTGTAATCAAGAACAAAGGCCTCTAAAGCTTTGCAAGCACAAGCAGCAGAAGCTGCAGATGCACATGAAGAGCAATTCTTTGCAGTTTCATGCTTTTCAATTAATGAATCATCCGATTCATGTCTTCTTGATAGTGGTTGCACACATCACTTGTGCAATGATGCTGAAATGTTCAAATTCCTTGATGATACTTACAAATCTAAAGTAAAAGTGGGAAACAGTGAGACAATAGAAGTCAAAGCTAGGGTTACAATGTCTATGTAAACAATATTTAGTATCAAAACTATTACTAAAGTTCTATAAACACTTGATATGAGTAAAAATTTATTGAGTGTTGGACAAATGCTTGAAAGTAATTATTCTCTGTATTTTAAAAATGTGTTGTTTCTGACCCTTTTGAAGTAGAACTATTTTATGTCAAAATGAGCAACAAAATGTTTTTCAGTTGATTGGGAGAAAATAATTGAGCATGCTTAGACTATTACTTCATAAACATCTAGAAACTTATGGCACAAAAGGTTTCGTCACTTCAATATGAGAAGCATCGCAGAGATGAAAAAGAAGGCGTTAGTCGAAAATATGTTTGAATTTCTTTCTAATTCTCAAGTTTGTGAAACTTGCCAACAGGTAAAGAAAATAAAATTGTCATTTCAAGCAAATCAAGTATGAAGAACTAACTAAAAACTTTAGTTCATTCATACGGATGTTTGCGACCCAATGAAAATAGATTCATTGAGTGGTAACAAATTTTCACGACTGGAGAGCACCCCTAGTCGTAACTGGCGTATTCGACCTCGAAGAGGTCTTATACAAGTCTCTAGCATTCATTAATCACATAGGTATGAAAAATAGTGTGGAATTAAAATTTTTCACAATAAAGTCAATAAGCGGAAAATCTTTTATAAAACATAAGAAAAACTAAGTCTCTACACAAGCCATCTTATACACATCTCAATATCATAGGGACATGACCCTTACATTGAAAGAAAGATACAAGTCTTATACAAATGTCTTGATAAAGGAAAACCAGAAATAATGAGTCGTGTCCTCGACATATGAGGACATACCCAAATCTTGAGAGAAAACTTCTAAGTACCAAGCTTCAACTCCAAAGATCACCTCACTTTCCAACACCTACACTTTTGTAGAAAAGAGAGGAAAAAATGGAATTATTACAATTAAGCACTAAGTATGACAATCATGCAAAGACATGCTTTAAACAAGTCATTTTTTAGTTGAAATATGTTTTTTCATGCTATTTTGAGAAAGCTTCATGAACCAAGTGTAAAAGACATCATAGAAGCCAATAATCAACATACAAGGTAATAGTTCCATAATCCACAAGATATGACCACATTGATTAACTAACCCATTTAACCATTTAGACCCTCTAACTAAGGTTATCCTAAGACCCACCTAAGTAAGACACGAAGCAACCGCCTATACAACCCTTTCATGCACACCTAGGTGATCCTTAAGACAACCCTAATTAAGGATATTTCCTTTACAGCACAACCCAAAAAGTCAACATTCATTACTAAAGATACTAAATAATACATTTATGCATTTAAGGAAAATCACATAAGGACCATCCCCTAGGATAACTCTAATTTACACTAGTGCAATGTGAAAGTAGCATCCCATACTACTACTCCAACTTAGTTCTTCTTTGGAACCACCCTAGACTAGGCACATCATATTCAACACGTCATAATCCCTTAATTAACATTACACATAAGACCAAAAAGCTTCCTTAACATCACCTAGAAACCCATTCATTCATTAACATTATAAGGACACACCAAGAACCCCATCAAATGCCTACTTGTGCAATGTATAGATGACGTCCCATTCCACTACATACCTTAAGTAGTACACCCTTAGGAAGACTTAGTTCATTACATTCTTTTGTGGGGTACGCTTTAACTGACATAGATCATGAGAGCTTATCATGGACTCTCGGTATTAACCCTTACTGGATGAGGGATCCCCACTTGCCTAAGTAGGGTCATTCATTTAGTCTTTACGTGGAAAACCACTAGCTAGTCCTATGTGTGCACATAGTTAAGGGATAGGGAGATTGCTTCTAGATGGTGCACCTCTGCTCACGCAGATTACCCATCTCAAGAGGTTGCTACTAGATACTACACCTCTACTCACGCAGAGTATCCACCCCATTTTGTATCATCTCGGTGCTAAGCATTACTCCCACATAGAGTATTAAACTTTCATTACTTTCATTAACTATAGGTTAAGGTATTGCTACTAAGTACTCTACCTCTACTCACAGAGGAATACTAACCCAAAACTATCATTCATTCATTGGAAAGATCTTAGCAATATTGAGGTTGTTACTAGACACTACACCTCTACTCACGGAGAAGTATCCACCTAAAAGTCCCCTATTCATTTATTAGAGTAAAATTGAGGAAACCTTTAAATAGACTCACTTTTATTACATTTTCATTAGCTTCATTCATTCATTCATTCATTCATTCATGTGTGTGTGTACATATGTGAGAAATACCCTTCACATAACCACCATCATTCATGAAATTGTCTTCTAAACATGATCATACTCTATTCATCATATTCCACACACAAATATACTTCACATTCACATTATACTCTAATAGTCATACTATCTTCAAGAATCACAAACATAACTTCATAATACATCTCTACACACATGCATCATAACATTACCTCAATTAACATCCAATGCCTTCAAAGCCATGATCACAATACACTAGCAAATACAATAACTAAAGACCGCCATCATAAGTGGACCATACCGCACAAGAACAATTCAATAAAACTAGAGAAATTTAGGTCAACTTACCCTTCATGCAAGACATGATCACTTTTTCTCAATTCTCCAACGGTTCACCATAATTAGGCATTGATAGCAATAGATAACAACAATACAACATAATATAAACATAATTCTAACACTATCCATTCACATTCATCAAAGCCACTTTGTAAGCCAAAATCAAAGAATTTGAGGGATCATGGGTTCATGGAGTATTTAACTTGAAATCATCAATTAAACCATAATATAATCATAAAAATTTGTTTGAAACCATTTAATGAACCATGAGTTCGAGGAAGAATTGGGGTTTTAACTATCTTTTGGAAAACTTGAAAACCATTTGAGAATTGTCTAAAGAGTGAAATCTAACTCGAGATAAAGGATCACCACACCTTAGTATTAGGAAGTCCACGAAATTGAACAAGAAAGCAATGCAAATTTCCTAGCTTCAATTTGACCTCAAGCTTCCATGGAGGTTTTGAGAGAACTTTTGTGACGAGAGGAGTTTTTTTTTTTTGTGAAGAATGAAGTCTAATTCTAGGTTTTAGTGTTTTAAGTAACTTAAAATACCTAAATACACCTAAAATAACCATCCACCATTAAATTAGAACGTAGGGTGAATTTACCTATTCACCCTTAAGTGGCCAAGACTTGGCAGAATTGCAGGTGGCCATTGACGGTGCGTCAACACATTGACGGCCCATCCTTCATGTATGTCAATGATGACTGAAAGTGGTCAAATGGATCTAAGCTCCCATAAACTTAGTGTCAACCTACGGAGGCCATTGACGCTCCGTCAATGCATTGATGGTCTGTCAATGGTGCTCGTTAATGGCTGTTGTTTTTAACAGCTTTTTGGCTAACTTTTGGGTCCTCCTCAAGGACCCTTAGGGTGGTACTTGGGAAGTCATACCCAGACTTTTTGACCCTAAACACAACAATCTATATTATAGGGCCATCTCCACTAATTTTAGACTCCAAACGACACACCGAAACAAGGAAAACATTGTAGAACACACTAGCACAAAAAAGACTAGTTTTCAGACGTCTAGGTCGTTCCTTGAAATTTTACCTAAAAACTCTTTAAACAACCTATTAAAAGTTATTTCTCATTATTTTAACAATTTATTAACTTATGAAACTCATGCGAAGCTCTACTTCGTCCTTTTTCATTTTGAGGACGTTTCACAAATACTTTCTCTTCTTTAATGATGACTACACCAGAATATGTTGGGTTTATTACTCAAGAGTGATGTCTTTTATTTTTTTAAACAATTCAAATCTTAAGTAGAAAATCAGTTTAATCTTAGTATTAATGCTATAAGGTCTGAAAATGGAGGAGAATTTACTTCTTTTCAGTTTGTGGAGTTTTGTAATAGCACATGTATTGAAAGCCAATCGACATTAACATACACTCTACAACAAAATGGCATGTCTGAAAGGAAGAAATTGACAATAATGGATATTACTAGATGTCTTTTGCTCGAAAGAAAGACCCCAAATCAGTATTGGGTGGAGGCAGTCAATACCTCTTATATTTGTTAAACAGATTGACTACTAAGACCTTGAATGACATGAATCCATATGAGCTTGGTGTGGTAATAAACCATCAGCACACCATCTCAGAATCTTTGTGTGTATATGTTATTATCAAGTTCTAGAAACAAAGAGGAATAAGGTGGACAATAAGGATCATAAAGGCATATTTATGGGCTGTAATTCATCCAAAGGATACATGATTTTCTGTTTGAAAATATAAAAACTAATTCTCAGTCGAGAAGTGAAGTTTGATGAAGCACCTAGTTGAGACTGAAAAAATTAGAAGACCAATTATTCTGATTTATTTTCAAAGAGCAGCCTCAACTTCCAAAGGATGAACTAGTGCATGATGTAACAGTGAGGGGAACTCGAACCTTAAAAGATATCTACCAGTAGTGTGATTTGGTTACCTCTAATCCAACAAGCTATGCTAAAGAATAAGACTCTCATGAATGGAGTATATCTAAGCAATATGAACTAGACATGATCCAGAATAATGGAACCTAGTAGCTTGTTGTTAGACCTAGAATCGCAAGGTGATTGGTGTAAAATAGATTTTCAAGACAAAACTCAATCCCGATGGAACAATTTGCAAACATAAGGCTAGTTTAGTGGTGTAGGGATACACAAAACAATATAGTGCATATTACGAGGAAACATTTTCTCCTGTAGCAAGGTATCACACAATCTAGCTTATTCTAGCATTTTCAAACCATAGTTCCTAGAAGATTCATGGTTTGCTTGTTAAATAGATCTATGTAGAGAAACCTGATGGTTTCTCAATTCATGTAAAAGAGGATCAAGTTTATCTCTTAACAAAGGCCTTGTATGGCCTAAAATAAGCCCCAAGGTCATGGTATGAGAGGATGGACAGTGTCACGCCCCGAGCTACCCCCGAAACGTGGACACGGAACCTAGGACCACAAGTGATCTGAAGCTAACCCTGCTGGCATGATCATGAGCATACTAAAGATAATAAACTGTTGCGGAAACTAAATCATACTTAAAATCAAAAGATGGGAATACCCATATGCTAAATCTGAGATATATGAAAAATGATGAGTTTAATACAAAGAAAATATCAACTCAACGCTAAGCTGAAACTAACTATGTCTGAAATAACCCTCTAAACTGGACTAGGAATACTGGGACAAGCCCTAGCTAAATCTAGCAAAACCTGAAACTAAATGACTAAAAAGACTGAAATGACACTCATGACTGTTGTCCTCGGAGAATGAGGACTCTCCACTGAATCTGCTAAACTGGAGATCAGAAATCGATCTATGCGCGATTTGGATGCTGAGAACTTGAACCTACATCACGAGAAGCTGTAGCGCACGTATGCGTCAGTACTTGAAGGTACTGAGCATGTAGGATAGAGTAAAGCTGAAATAAAACATAACTAAACAAGCACAAAAGCAAGTATAATAATCTGAACATGATATACTGAATTCTGAGCTAACTGGATGCAATGACCAATTTATAACATGCTGAAACTGAATACTAAATATACTGATAAATGGTCAATGCAGAGAATTTGAATGAACTGTGGGAGCTACTAATAACCAATAATAAAACCACATGAGCTAAATGTGGAGTCCTATGTATACGCCCCATCGAGAGGACCCAATATACCCTGCCAAAGGTATAAAGGCATGCTAGCGTGATCACTAAATTGATTGCCCACAGAGGGAACTTACAACCTACTTGGCTAATAGCTCTGGGACTAATTGGGTACGCTGAAACCTATTTCAACTCAATATTATGCTACTCCCATTAATTTATGTAGTTAACTGATTATGTCTGAATTTTTGTAAAATACTGGATAGCTCAAAATTAAACATGCAAACCGAGAATGCAACATTTAGTCTGATAATGATGCTTTAATAACTGAGGCATGTATATCTGAAATAACTAAAATATCTAACCTAACATTTGTAATTCAAGAACTAAAGAAATACAAAGCTACGGTTCTGAAATTCATGCGATAATCTGAATAGTAACTTTATAATATGATTTGGAACATATATTTACTAAATTCATGAAGTTCTATCAAAGTTCTATAAACCCTAGGTTTAATCATGATAAGAGAATCAAGAACTGACTGAAAACTAGGGACCCAATGTGTGAAAGGAACCCACTAGTGAAATCCCACATACCTGGTGATGAAATTCAAGGAAAAATACTTAGATTTCATGGCTGGAACTGCTGGAAACTTGTTGCGTTCTTGACTAGGGTTCTTGACCTTTTTTCTCCTTTTTTGCTTCTAATTTTCTAACTTTTGATTAATGATTTGACTTGGTTAAGTTTTAGTTATGTTTCTAGGCTTAAACTAACTAAAATCTGATGATTTAGGGTCAAAACAACGTATCTTAAGGTTTAAACAAAGTGTGGAAAAGACCAATAGACCCCTGGGTAAGTTGTTGTCGGACCAAACGACGACCAGGACTGACGGTCCGTCGATCCATCGACGGTCCATCGTTTGGTCCGTAGGTTGGGCCTATTCGACAAGCCTTTAGTAAATCGGACATAACGTTTTGCTCGGAGGTCTGATTTTAGTAAGGTCGGTGGATATCAAAATCTAATTCAATTATCTATCTGATGATATGTCATGGAACATCTAATTCCTTTTGTGCTAAGAGTTATGATCATTTGAAGTTGACCCTACTGCATTTCCCCCCTAACTGGCTGCTAGTTCCCTCCTACGGTCAGACATACGGACCGTAGGTCCACCTACGGACCGTCATGGTCATCTATGGTTCTTGTCAGAGAGTGGCTGAAGGGTGTCTCAATCGATGGTCATGGACTACGGACCGTAGGTCCGTCCGTCGACCAAGACTTAGCCAATTTTTCCCGGCTGAGATTTTTGGAGTCTCTGATCCCATCGACGGTTGTGCAGGACGGACCGTGAGTCAGGCTACGTTCCGTCGATTGTCACGTCGGCTGCACCTACAATTATTTCTGACAAACTGATTTTTGGTCTGTTTTGGCTACGGGGTGTTACATTATCTCCCCCTTGGGAACATTCGTCCTCGAATGAAGACTAAACTAGTTGAAATAGAGGGAGAGAGCTACAAACCCTACTACTAATCACTGAGAACTGAGTTTCTGACTGAATTGAGTTTTGAGAACATTCAAATACGCTGAAAATGCAAGTACAAACTGAGGGAAAATGATTCTAAAACTGAACTTATGCATGAATGACTGGAAAACTGAAGAGGAACTATTACCTCAAGCTGGAGTGGAATCAGAAGGAAAAAGGTGAGGATACTTGGCTTTCATGGCTGCTTCTGCTTCCCAAGTAGCTCCCTCTACGGACTGACTCCTCCACAAAACCTTGACCGCAACGACTTCTTTGTTTCTCAACTTTCTGACCTAACAGTCAAGAATCTCAACTGGTACATCCTCATAAGAAAGACTATCTTTCACCGCCACACTCTCCAATGGAACTATAGAGGCTGGATCACCTACACACTTCTTCAAGAGTGAGATGTGGAAGACCGGATGCACTGCTGCTAATTCTGCTGGCAACTCTAACTCATATGTCACCTTGCCAACCCTTTTCAAGATCTTGTAAGAGCCTACATATCTAGTACTGAGCTTCCCTTTCTTTCTAAATCTCATTACCCCTTTCATAGGTGAGACTTTCAGAAAAACCCAATCATCAACTTGGAACTCTAGTTCCCTTCTCCTTACATCTGCATAAGATTTCTGACGACTTTGGGTTGTCTTAAGTCTATCTCTAATGAGTTGCACTTTCTCCATGGCATAAAGGACTAAATCTCGCCCTATCAAGGCTGCTTCACCTACTTCAAACCAACCAACAGGAGATCTACATCTACACCCATATAAAGCCTCATAAGGGGCCATCTGAATGCTGGAATGATAGCTATTGTTGTAGGCAAACTCAATCAGAGAAAGGTGATCATCCCAACTACCTTTGGAATCGATCATACAAGCTCTCAACATATCCTCTAGGGTTTGAATAGTACGCTCTGCCTGTCCATCCGTCTGCGGATGAAATGCTGTGCTAAGGTTAACTTGAGTACCAAGACCCTTCTAAAATGACTTCCAGAAATGAGAGGTAAACTGAGGACCTCTATCTGAGATGATAGACAAAGGAAATCCATGTAACCTCAAAATCTCATTAATGTAAATCTTGGCATAGTCCTCTGCCGAATATGTAGTCTTGACCGCCAAAAAGCGAGAAGACTTAGTCATCCTATCAACTATCACCCAAATGGAGTCATGCTGTTTGCGAGTATGCGATAACCCTGTGATGAAATCCATATTGATTACTTCCCACTTCCAAGTAGGAATGTCGATCTCTTGAGTCATACCCCCTGGTTTCTGATGTTCTACCTTGACTTGCTGACAATTGGGGCACTTACTCACAAAATCTGCTATATCCCTCTTCATGCCATTCCACCAATAGACTTCCCGCAGATCGCGGTACATCTTAGTGGCACCTGGGTGAATAGAATATCTGGAGTTATGGGCTTCTACAAGAATATGTTGTCTCAACTCGCCCACATTAGGAACACACAATCTACCCTGGTAGCGAAGTACACCATATCCCCCTTGGGAAAAAACCTCCACTCTCTGATTATGGACTGCACCCTTAAGTTCAAGCAAGATTGGATCACTGTCTTGCTTTTTCTTAACCTCCACTACCAAAGACGATTCTTCTCCATTCTGAACTGTTACACCGCTGTCTGATATGCTCATAAGGCGAACTCCCAATAGAGCAAGCCTGTGAACATCCTTCACTAGCTCATTCTTTTCTTCCTCAACATGGGCTACACTACCCATAGATAATCTAAGAAGAGCGTCTGCTACTACATTCGCCTTACCAGGATGATAATGCACACTCATATCATAATCCTTAAGGAACTCAAGCCATCTCCTCTAGCGAAGATTCAATTCTTTTTGGGTGAACACATACTGAAGGCTCTTATGGTCAGTGAAAACATCTACATGAACACCATACAAGTAGTGTCTCCAGATCTTGAGTGCAAACACCACTGCGCAAGCTCGAGGTCATGAGTTGGATAGTTCTTCTCATGCACCTTAAGCTGTATAGAAGCATAAGCTATAACGTTATCTTGCTGCATCAATACACAACCAAGGCCAACTCTGGATGCATCGCAATAGATCACATAACCATCTGACCCCTCTAGTAGAGTCAAAACAGGAGCTGTAGTCAATCTAGTTTTCAACTATGCAAAACTTTTCTCACAATCATCTGACCATTGAAACTTGACCATCTTCTATGTCAACCTAGTCAATGGTGAGGCTATGAATGAAAATCCTTCCACGAACCTTCTGTAATAACCCGCTAGACCTAAGAAACTTTTGATATCTATAGCATATGTAGGTCTGGGCCATTGTTTCACTGCTTCTATCTTCTGCGAACCACTCGAATCCCTTCGCTAGACACAATGTGACCAAGGAAAGCAACGGATTGCAACCAGAACTCATATTTGGTAAACTTAGCGAATAACTGGCGATCCTTGAGAGTCTGTAAAACAATTCTCAAATGATTTGCATGTTCTTCTTCATTCCTAGAGTAATTGAGGATATCATCAATGAAGACGATAACGAACAAGTCCAAGTATTGTTTGAACACTCTGTTTATCAAATCCATAAAAGCTACAAGAGCATTGGTTAGTCCAAACTACATAACTACAAATTCATAATGACCATACCGAGTTCTGAAGGCTGTTTTCAGAATGTCACTATCTCTAACTCTGAGCTGATGATAACCCGATCTGAGGTCTATCTTTGAGAAATGACTAGCACCCTGAAGTTGGTCAAACAAGTCATCAATCCTGGGGATGGGATACTTATTCTTGATTGTGACCTTGTTCAACTGTCTATAGTCAATGCATATTCTGAGAGAACCATCTTTATTCTTTACGAACAACACTGGTGCACCCCATGGTGAAATACTAGGTATGATGAAACCCTTATCTAGAAGGTCTTTCAACTGCCCTTTCAATTTCTTAAGCTCTGCTAGAGCCATTCTGTAAGGAGGAATAGAAATAGGCTGGGTATCTAGAAAGAGATCAATTCCAAAGTCGATTTCCCTTTCAGGAGGAACTTCGGGAAAATCATCTGGAAACACTTCTGGAAATTCACTGACTACTGGAACTGACTCAAGAGTTGGGGTTTCAGAGCTAGAATCCTTAACCCGAACTAGATGATAGAAATAACCCTTAGAGATCATCTTTCTGGCCTTAAGGTAAGAAATAAATCGACCCATAGGCGCTAAGCTACTACCCTTCCATTGTAAGATTGGTTTGTCTGGAAACTGGAAACGAACAATCCTAAATCTACAATCGACTGAGGCATAACATGAATGTAACCAATCCATGCCTAGAATGGCATCGAAGTCTACCATTTCTTTACTAGATCTGCTGAGGTGACTTTCTAAGAGACTATGACAAGGCAATTTCTGTATACCCGTCTAGCTATAACTGGGTGACCGCTGGAGTAGAGACTGAGAAAGGTTCTGAGAGACTTTCTGGACTAATATTAAAGTTTAGTGCTATACTGATTTACCAAAGACAAAGTAGTCTCTGTTGTCTTTACACGGAGTGAACCATATGTGAGTCACATCCTTAAGCTGGTAGAATGCCAAGTTCACCAATCACTATCAGTTACTTGCATCACACCAAATATTTTCTTGACCTCATCAATGAATTTCTGTGGGTTCTTACCAACTTTAGACCCTAGAAACTTAGGCGGATTCATCCTAACAAAATCACAAACTCTGGCTGCCACTGATCGATCATTTCTATTAGTAGGAACTAAAACCTGTTGATTGTTCTGGTTGGTTATACTCTGAGCCAAAAGCTAAATTTGCGTTCTGAAACTCTATATTAGAACTTCTTTATCTGGTACTAGAGGAACTGCGTTAACATTGCGTGCATTAGAATTCCATGCCTAAGATCTAAGAGGAGGCATGATCTGAAACGTAGAACGTCAAGTTAGAATGGAATTAGATCATACCTTACGCACGATAAGACTAACAAGAAAGTGAAGTTTTCCTAAAACACTTCATAGACTCCCTCTCATTAGATATGGTGCACTTCACACCCATGAAAAGGACTCTACTTAGTGCGGCTTTTCAGACATCCTAGGACTCTTGAACATAGTGCTTTGATACCAAGTTTTGTCACGTTCCGAGCTACCCCTGAGACGCGGACACGGAACCTAGGACCATAAGTGATCCAAAGCTAACCCTGCTGGCATGATCATGAGCATACTAAAGATAATAAACTGTTGCGGAAGCTAAATCATACTTAAAATCAAAAGATGGGGAATACCCATATGCTAAATCTGAGATATATGAAAAATGATGAGTTTAATACAAAGAAAATATCAACTCAACGCTAAGCTGAAACTAACTATGTCTGAAATAAGCCTCTAAACTAGACTAGAAATATTGGGACAAGCCCCAACTAAATCTATATAAAACTGAAACTAAATGACTAAAAATACTGAAATGACACTCATGACTGTTGTCCTCGGAGAATGAGGACTCACCACTTAATCTGCTGAACTGGAGATCAGAAATCGATCTATGCGTGATCTAGATGCTGAGAACCTGAACCTACATCACGAGAAGATGTAGCGCACGTATGCATCAGTACTTGAAGCTACTGAGCATGTAGGATATAGTAAAGCTGAAATAAAACATAACTGAACAAGCACAAAAGTAAGTATAAAAATCTGAACATGATATACTGAATTCTGAGCTAACTAAATGCAATGACCAATTTATAACATACTGAAACTGAGTACTGAATATACTGATAAATGGTTAATGCAGAGAGTTTGACTGAACTGTGAGAGCTACTAAAAACCGATAATAAAACCACATGAGCTAAATGTGGAGTCCGATGTATATGCCCCATCGAGAGGACCCAATATACCCTGCCAAAGGTATAAAGGCATGTTGGCGTGATCACTAAACTGATTGCCCACAGAGGGGACTTACTGTCATGATCGGAGTCTAGACCTCAGACGAGACCGGCGTCGTGACCTCTCAGAGGTCGCAGACAAGCCTACATACGTCATCGTTACTTCATCTAGGTTAATTTTAGAGGAAAATTTGAACTTTTTGTTTTCTTATTTCATGTGAAACATATTATTCTTAACATCATATACGTTCAAAAATCAACCATCTAATATAGAAATAATCAAATGAAAGAAGCAGTTCATAATTGCATTAAACGTATTCTTGCCAAAATGGCACCAATACAAAGTCTGAAATGAAAGGAAAAATGAAACACTAGTGGAACATGCTCCACTAGCTAAAGCCTACATCTAATCTAGATAATAACAGTAGACATCCTCGAAAGCATGAGGGCCTACCAAATACGGATGAAAGCTCCACGTCCGGATAGCTGCAACATCGTACTGTAAGCTCTAACGTCCACCTGTGCCTACACCTAAAAGTAGATATTTATATGGGATTAGTACACACTTGTACTAAGTATGGGTATATCCAAGAACACACCAAGGACATACATGAGTAAGAATAGCTCTTTCCTAACAACATGATTTATGGAAAGTCAAGTCAGTGGACTTGCCAAATTTGGATTAAGAAAGTCAGTGGACTTGCCAAATTTGGATTAGAAAAGTCAGTGGACTTGACAAATTTGGATTAGGAAAGTCATGCCATGAGAGTAACATGCATCATCATACTTATCATTTTGCAAGCAGAACATAACATATTGCACATATCACATCACGTAGTTCACATCATTCTTTCATATGCCATGAGACCTTGGAATCATGGACTTGACATTAGGACTTCCCAACATGAGGGCTCAACATATGGAACCTCAACTAGGGAGCCTTCTTTAGCAAACACAGAGTCTGCTTCATTCATTCATACATACTTCGTTTTCATTCATTCATATACTAGTGAAATCACTAGTCATACCTAGGATGTAGTTTAAGACTCTCATCGAGTTTGCTGTGCAATGACCAAGAATAACCTAGTGTCATTACTTGAGTCTAGCTCACCTCTTGATTATCCTATCCTAACACCTTTGGTATCGTTCATTTCATTATATGCATTCGTGAGGCTGGCCTCATTCTTTCTTTGGGAACTTTAACCTTAAC
This sequence comes from Solanum sitiens, assembly GCA_016801875.1. Classification (NCBI taxonomy): domain Eukaryota; kingdom Viridiplantae; phylum Streptophyta; class Magnoliopsida; order Solanales; family Solanaceae; genus Solanum; species Solanum sitiens. The sequence continues at coordinate 1,717,067 of JABWTJ010000028.1, forward strand.
CGACATAGATCATGTGAGCATCATGAAATCCAGTGTGTAATCCCCACACCGAAAAGAGGTGGAATCACCGGCCAAAGTGAACCAAAATATGCTAGCGTATATAGGGAATCGAACCCTGCTAGATCCCTATATTGGCAGTATAGGTTCAAAGACTAGGAGATATAAGGAGACCCATACCCGGCATGCCAGACAGTCTCATCTCATGAGAGTTACGTGAACCTCCGCCCTTCCCGAAGGAAGGCATCACCGCTCATAGCTAGCCTATCGGTGCTCAGTGTAAAGTTCCATAACATTCAACTTATACATCATGGAAGCTGGCTTCTAGCATGAGGACATCATCGCTCATTAGATGATTTCTCATCTCATCATTAGTATTAAGTATGCATTAACTTCAATACTTTCATTAGAGTGTTCATTAGAGTGTTCATAGACCCTCCAAACTTAAGATTTCCCCTTTTTAAGTTCGGTAAAGACTCATCCGAGTAAATCTTCATATTCGGGAGCCCTACATGGCTGGACCCAACCTTCCCTAGCTCAAATAACTCCCCAAGTTAGTTGGTTTGGCTGTCGCAAGGGTTCAGAGGTCTGATTCTACGCGCATCAATCTGTGCGAACCCCGTCTAATCGTAGGCATTCTAGACATATTAAGCATTACTTAACATATCCATTTTTTAGGGTTGTTAGACTTACAACCTACTTGGCTAGTAGTTTTGGGACTATTGGGTACGCTAAACCCTAGTCCAACTCGGTATTATGCTACTCCCAATGAATTATATAAATTAATTGATTATGTCTGAGTTTCTGTAAATACTGGATAGCTCAAAATTGAACATGTAAACTGAGAATGCAACAATTAATCTTGTAATTATGCATTTATAACTGAGGCATGTATATCTGAAGTGTCTAAAATATCTGACCTAGCATGTGTAATTCAAGAACTAAAGAAATACAAAGCTAGGGTTCTGAAATTCATGCGATAATCTAAGTAATAACATGATAATCTAATTTGGAACATATATTTAACTAAATCATAAAGTTCTATCAAAGTTCTAGAAACCCTAGGCTTAATCATGATAAGAGAATCAAGAATCTGACTGAAAACTAGGGACCCAATGGGTGAAAGAAACCCACTAGTGAAATCCCACATACCTGGTGATGAAATTCACGGAAAAATACTTAGATTTCATGGCTGGAATTGCTGGAAACTTGTTGCATTCTTGACTAGGGTTCTTGACCTTTTTTCTCCTTTCTTGCTTCTAATTTCTAACTTTTGATTAATGATTTGACTTAGGTAAGTTTTAGTTATTTTTCTAGGCTTAAACTAACGAAAATCTGATGATTTAGGGTCAAAACGACGTATCTTAAGGTTTAAATGAATTAGGAAAAGACCAAAAGACCCCTGGGTAAGTTTCTATCGGACCAAACGACGACCAGGACTGACGGTCCGTGGTTCCATTGACGGTCCGTTGTTTGGTCCGTAGGTTGAGCCTGTTCGACAGGCCTTTACTAAAACGGGCATAAATTTTTACTCAAAGCTCTGATTTTAACAAGGTCGGTGGATATGGAAAGCTAATTCAATTATCTATCTGATGATATATTATGGGACACCTAATCCATTTTGTGCTAAGAGTTATGATAATTTGAAGTTGACCCTACTGTATTTCCCCCCTAACTGGCTGCTAGTTCCCACCTACGGTCAGACCTACAGACCGTGGGTCCACCTACAGATCATACTGGTCATCCGTGGTTCTTGTCATAGAGTGGATGATGGGGGTCTTAATCGACGGTCACAGACTACGGACCGGTGTTTGACCTGCGGACCGTAGGTCCGTCCGTCGATCAAGACTTAGCCAATTTTTTTCGGAGTCTCTGATCCCATCGATGGTTGTACAGGACGGACCGTAAGTCAGGATACGGTCCAGCGATAGTCACGTCGGCTGCACCTGCAGACTTTTTTGACAAACTGATTTTTGGTCTGTTTTGGCTACGGGGTGTTACAGACAATCATCTCATCCAACTTGGCTTTAGTAGAAGTCAAAGTGAAGCTACTTTTTATGTGATAGTCATTGCAAGTGAGTACTAAATTTCCTCAATTTATGTGGATGACATGAAGAAAAATTGAACTAATCCAAAGGTCCAAGAATGAAATAGAGAAAATCTTTGAAATGATTGATCTTCGAGTCATGAATTACTTCCTTGGCATGGAAATGTTACAGTCCAGTGAGGAATTTTCATATGTCAGCAAGAATACATTCCTAAACAGGTTCGAAATTCAAGAATGCAAACCTGTGAGTACTCCAATCTCTATTGGCGTGAAGCTTGGCAAGGATGAGGATCCCGAAAAAAGTGAACGATAGTATGTATAGAAGCTTAATTGGTAGTCTTCTATATCTAACTGCAAACAGACCTAACATTCTATTTGTTGAAAGTTCTCTCTAGGTTCATGAATTCGCCTAAACACACATATTTCACAACGGCTAAAGAGTGTTAAGGTATAATTAGTCGAACCAACAAGTTTGGAACTTTTTTCCCAACATCCGCCAAAGTGACGATGAACCTTGTCGGGTACAATAATAGTGATTGGGGTGGCGGAGTTGATGATTCCATTTGCACCTCTAGATATCTTCTCTATTTGGGGACAAGTTGTTTCAATTGGAGCTCTAGGAAACAAGAAACTACAACTCAATCAACAACAGAATATGAGTACATAGATGTCACATCTACTGTGAATCGATCTATCTGGATAAGGAAGATGTTGATGGACTTGGGCCATGAACAAACAAAAGCTACAAATATCACATGTGCTAATATTTCATCAGTTTCAATCTCAAAAAATCCAGTCTTTCATGGTCGAACTAAGCATATTAAGATCAAGTCTCATTTTATTAGAGAATTCCAATAATCTAATGAAATGTTTGTTATTCATTGTTCATCTAAGAACCAGCTAGCTGACATTTTCACAAAATCACTACCAAATGAAAGGTTTGAAGATCTTAGGCAAAGAATCCGTATTTGTCACAAAAATGCCAAGGAGGAGTGTTAGATAATTGGCATTTATTCAATTTGTTGTTTTTACTGTCTTTTACTTGTTTCAATTTAGTGCTTCCTATTTTCTAGCTAGACTTATTCAACTTTAGTTGCTTAACTTTCTGAAGTTAGTGGCTCATTTTACCGCTGTTAGTGACACATGTTCTTATTTGGTTTTAACATCCACTTTGTAAGTGGCTATTAGATAGGAAATGGTTAGGTTTTTCCTTGGATAAATTCATATCTTTTGCAAATTATTGCATTATTGGAATTTCATAAGTTCACTCTATTTTTATTCTTCAAAACAGTTTCTTGAGTATTTTTGTTTTCACAGTTCCAATGTTAGGTTACTCAGTGAATAATGATAATCCAGAAGTGAATTCTGAGTACAACGTTGAAGAATATATGAATTAAAAATATAGTATTGAAAAAATAAAAGGTATATACTACTTGGAGGGAAATCCAGTTGCGGATCAGAAATTGTTTTGGTAGAAGATATTTATATTGATGTTATAGACTTCCTGTTCTAGAATGTATCAATTACATTGTAGAAAAAATTATGAAATAATATCGAATGATCATGATATACGTGTTTTTATCGAAAATGAATGATTATTATCAAGAGAATGTTTAATACCTAGAGGGACATGAAATCATATACCACATACTTGCTTTGTTGGATTATTATGTAGAAGATTCTTGTCGCTGGAATCACAAGCTCACTACAACCCTTATCAATCTCAACTTTCCACAAGGTCAACATGAGTATTCCTTGATTATTAGGAGAAATAGGGAAGGATAACTATTATACTTGTGCATGTTGATGATATGCTTATCATATGTAGTTGTAAGGTCCCGAAAATGAAATAGGTGAACTAGAGCCTAACATTGTTGTCAAGGTGGTCTAAGGTACTAAATATGTCTATAATTTTTTATTGAGGCAGTAGCTAAAGTATTAGGTGCATTGAAAGTCAAAATGTCAATGGTTAACCAAGACGTTCGATGACTAAGTCACCTAAGTGTCTCATGTAAGGGACTATGTGTTTATGTGTGACTCTTGTGATTCCAAGGTCTTAAATGAGTTTAATATGATGTGTATAGGTAGTATGTCAAGTTTTGAGAAGTTTGGAGGTCAAACACTCAAGAACATTCATGAAGTTCGAAAGGTATGCCTTAAAATGACCTTGTGTGTCTAGGCATGTCCTAAACTCGTATACATTCATGTTTAGGTTGGAAACATCCGGGAAAACATCCCCAAGAACCAACCAAGGGTCCTTGATGAAGGACCCATGTCGGAGGCCAAGACTGCCCAAGGAAGCCTCACCTACGGAAGCCAATCGACGGCCAGTGGGCTGGTCGACGGTCCGTGGGTGATAGGCGCGGGTAGGTACTTAGACTGGGTGGCTAATCTACCTGTCCCAAGTCTCTGAACCCATCGAAGGAGGACAGGACGGTCCGTAAGTGGACCTACATCCCATCGATGGGCAGACCGTTGATGGCAAGACCATGTCCCAAGACCACGGAGAAAATAACGGTCTTTAGGTCCAAGGATGGTCCATCGATGGTCCTGTAGGTTGGGAATTGGGATAGGAAAGGTTGGGAACCATATCCAGCCTCTGACCCAATCGACGGGAGGACAGGACGGTCCATTTGTGGACAAATGGTCCATCGACTGCCTCGTCGATGGCCAATGTCCTTGCGTGCAGTTTTCGCACTTAAGTCTAGGGGTGAAATTGTAATTTAATACCACTTATAAATGGAAGGTTTGGATCTTCCCTAAGGGTATAATGGATATTTTACAAGTATTTATAACGCTTTATAACTTAGAAGATTTCATTCTTCAAAAATCAAAAAAAACAAAATACCTTAGAAATTTCCTAAGACTCCATTGAAATCTAAATCAAGGAAGAGCTTGGTGTGACGTTTTCAGTGGAGATTCTTCATCAAAGTGAATAATTAGATTCATTGAGGTATGGATTTTGATCCTTGAAACTTGTTTCATTAAGGAGCCTAACTTTCAAAGATGTTTCGTAAAGTTTTCAGAAGATGAATTAACCTTTTTCATGATCTACCATGAGTTCTTGCATTTATGGTTTTCAAACGTCTATTATTGATTAGATTGATGTTTTATTGATGATTTTAACCTAAATTATCTATGAACCCATGAAATTGATGAACCTAAGATTTTGATAAAGTTTCTTATGGGCTTTCTAATGGTGTAAGAATTGTATTCAATTGTTATCAAATTGGTATTGTATTGTTTAATATATGTTGAATTGGTTTAGATTTCATTGATTTCTATAATTGTGTGTTGAATTGGTGTTCATGGACATGGTTAAGGGCCTTATGAAGTTGAATTGGGTGATTTGGTATTGGCTTGATGTGTTGATGATGAAGTGGTGGTACGCTGCTCTAATTCTTCTTGTTCAATGTTAATTATACTTCAATTATGTTATGATTGGTTTGGTCCACCTTTGGTGGCGGTGTTATGTAAATTGATGTGCCCTTGTCGGCGTTACTTTTAGTACATTAATGATCATGGCCTTGTCGGCACTACTTGAAGTTATATGGCCATTTGTGTACTTGATTTGGTAATGTATTATCATATCTACTATATGTGAAAGTATGTGCTATTCTATTGATACTATTTAGGTACTCATGTTATGCTATGGCTATGTGTTAATTGTGTAGTCTTAGAGTTGATAAATGATTGTTCCTAAATTGACTAGATGAGTCTAAAATGGTTAAGTTGATAATGTTAAGGTAATCAATAGGTTGACTAAATAAGGTTAAGGGTCATTCCTAAGTGTCTAAAGAAAGATAGGTTATATGTGTTAAATGGATGTATGTTGTGTCTTGTTTAGGTAGACTTGTGTCCCTTACTTGATGCTTATGTGAATATGTGATGTTTTAACTTAGGAACCTAAATGGTCTTAGTCTTAAATAAATGAATATAGGTGAGACCTTGTATAATGATAAGAGGGTCATTTATGTAGAACCTTGAACCAAGTGGTAAGGTTATAAATCGTGACGTAGTAAGCCGTAATGGTATCCTTCATGTAATGAATGATGGACTTAAGGTTGGTTGTCTGGAACGACATCATATCATACCTTAGGAAAGTCATGATGTGCTTCTTCGCCATAGTGAGATGGCCCTAGTGGACCTTTCTTTGGTAGGGTAAATGTAATTGGGTCATGAACTAGATATGGGACCCATTTGTATGAACCTTAATGTTAATTGATCTATGAGAACTAAGGCTAGCACCGAGTGAGTATGGGAAGGGGAAGTAGTTCTAGTTAAGTATGAGACTAGAATACTAAGTACGCCTTTCATATTTCTTAACTATGTGCCTACATGGGATGTCTATGTTGTACCATTGGCAAGTAGAACACCTCATCGAAGTAGGATAGAACTTCGGATTCCATGCTTTGCTACCATGGTCTATGTCGGTTATTGCCTATTCTCATTATATGGGATACGTATTAGCATTAGAGAAGTTATATGAAGTTTAGGTGGTGGTATGGGATGCTACTTAGACATTGCACAATATGCTTTGAAGATGTTAATAAGAGTCCCTAGGTCTTATACAAGACCATTAATTGAATGTCCTTTATATGTGGTATGTATCCTAAATGAACTAATGAACTAATGACTTAATGATATAGAGTATGTATATGTATAAGTACCTAATCTAAAGTGACTTAAGGATTCCTTAGTTAAAGAGTGAAGAGGGCATAAAGGATGATCTCTTCATGCCTTATCTTTGGAAGTCTTGAGAATGACTTTAGTTAGGGAAGTTGCTTGATATGTTTGACATGATCTAAACCTAGGAAGTCTTAAGGATTATTTATGACTTCACTGTACAGTGAAGGGAGCTCACTGTAATGTGAGTCCTAAAATACATTAATTCGTTTAAATATTTTCTTATTTGATTTTAAGTTGCTAAATGTTATTCTTATGATGATATTATGATGTTTTTAAGAAAAGATGCATATTTTCCAATAAAGTCCATTTTCATGATTTTAAGTATAATGCCATACTTAGTACATGTGGTTGTACTTATTCCATGCTTTATTTTCTATCTATTAGTTCTTGGTAGGTGAAGAGCTTTGGGAAGAAGACTTGGACTAGCAGATCGTTCAAGAAGAAGTTGAAGTATGTCCTCACTTAACTTGAGGGCATATATGTCATTTTATGTTTCTTTATGAAGTTTTGTAATAGACTATATAGTAGTATACTTTAAATTCGTATCGGTCGTATCCCAAGTATTATCGTGTCTTAAGATGATGAATCGAGACTTAGCATTTCCTATTTCTACATATATGAAAGATTTTTAAGACTTCTATATTGTTTTTATGAAAAGTTTTAATTCCGCACTACTTTTCATTATGTATATGCAATTAATGATATGATAGGCTTGTATGAGACATCCGAGAGGTCGAATACGCCAATCGCAATCCATGATTGCCCCCTAAATTCTAGGGTGTGGTTTCGGGATGTGACAAGCTTGATATCAGAGCATAGGTTAATGAAAGTAGTCTTCGGTATCAAAAAGTCTCAAAAAGTCACGTCTAGTAGAGTCTCGACCAGCGGTGTGAGTCGCGACACATCTATGGGCAAGAGTATATAGGATGATAGTGTTTCCCTTGATTTCTACTCCTATGTAGTGCGGTAGAGTAATGTTATGAGTATCCTTCTAAATGTGTTTCCTTGTGTTTCTAGGAGATAAATACTAGAAGGATGTCAGATAGAAGGTTGGAAGAGGGAAGGGTGAATGAGGAAGCTCCTCCTCAAGTTGAGCAAGTTGAGCAAGTGTTTCAAGATGGGCAAGGTGTCCAAGGTGCTCAAGTGCCTCCTCAAGGTGATCATTCCCCTAATGTGGGAGGAGGTAATGAGGTGTCGGAGTTGACTAATCGGGAGATTAGGGAGGCTTTGCTTGCTTTATCCTGAGCCGTAACTACTCAAGTTAACTTGAACATGGTGCCTAGGGCTAACGCTATGGAGAGCACTATGTCATCTAGGTTCAGAGACTTAGTGAGGGAAGAATGCCATGCGGCGAGGCTACATGATGATATGACCTTGGTTAGACTCATGGTGAATGCACAATCTATTGAAGAGTCTAAACTTCAAGTTAACTTGAACATGGTTCCTAGGGCTAATTCTATGGAGAGCACTATGTCATCTAGGTTCAGATACTTAGTGAGGGAAGAATGCCATGTGGCGAGGCTACATGATGATATGACCTTGGTTAGACTCATGGTGAATGCACAATCTATTGAAGAGTCTAAACTTAGGAGGATGACAAGGAACTTAAAAAGGAGTGTTGCTAGTGATCAAGCGCAACCTAGGTTCAAAAAGAGGGTTCAAACTCAAGATGGACCTAGTGCTCCTAAGAAGAAGTTTGAGAAAAGAGGTAGTTCCAAAGATGACAAACCTACATGTGCCACTTGTGGTAAGAAACATTATGGTGAGTGTCTAGTAGGTACTAGTGTTTTCTTTAGATATAGAAAAGATGGGCACAAGGTTAGAGATTGTCCATATAGAGATAGTAAAGAGGCTGCTCGTAGTGTTCCAAAGGATTACGCTACAACAAGGAGGCATTTCTATGCACTTCGGACTAGAGGTGAGAAGCCAAATGAGAGTGATGATTATGTTGGTAAGTCCTTATTTCTCTTGTTCTGGAATGAGTTCCTTTTAAGTAAGGGAGTATGGCTAGATAGATGTGCTAGAAGTTGTTGCATGTGCATGATGTTTAGGAGTTTGGTTGAAATTGAATTTCATTAACTTCTTGCATTGCATGTTCTAGTAAGCTATGAGCATGATGTAAAAGGTGTTTATATGATGTTACCTTGGATATTAGCATGTCTATATCATGAATTGCTTAAGATTACATTTTTGAAAAATTTGCCTAAAATTCTCTGCAGCAATAACACTGTTTACTGTAAAGTTTTCAAAAATGTGACTAATTAATTCTTTGGTCTAAAATTGTTGCTATGTGGTTAAAACTGATGTGTATGAGTATATTAATGAATATAAAATGAGTTTTTGCTATTTGGAATAAAGCATGTGAGTTTTGTAGCATAATGAGTTATAGAATTGTATTCTAGTTTCTTGATTGTGAGTGATATGGTGTGGTTATGTGCTGTTAAGTTGATTCTCTAATCTTGGAAGTGTTTGAGAGTGACAAGTGTCATTCGAGGACGAATGTTGTCCAAGTGGGGGAGAATGTAAGGTCCTGAAAATGACATAGGTGAACAAGAGCCTAACATTATTGTCAAGGTGGTCTAAGGTCCTAAATATGTCTATAATGTTGTATTGAGGCAGTAGCTAAAGTATTAGGTGCATTAGAAGTCAAAACGTCAAGGGTCAATCAAGACGTTCGACGACTAAGTCACCTTAGTGTCTCATGTAAGGGCCTATGTGTTTATGTGTGACTCTTGTGATTCCAAGGTCTTAAATGAGTTTAATATGATGTGTATAGGTAGTTTGTCAAGTTTCGATAAGTTTGGGGTCAAACACTCTAGAACGTTCATGCAGTTCGGAAGGTATGCCTTGACCTTCTGTGTCTAGGCATGTTTCGTCGAGTTTTACGTGTTCGTTTTGAGTGAAATTCACGTGACAGGTCCTAAACTCGTATACGTTCATGTTTAGGTTGGAAACGTCTGGGAAAACATCCCCAAGGACCAACCAAAGGTCCTTGAGGAAGGACCCATATCGGAGGCCAAGACTGCCCAAGGCAGCCTCACCTACGGAAGCCAATCGACGGCCAGTGGGCTAGTCGAAGGTTCGTGGGTGATGGTACTGGGTAGGTACTTAGCGTGGGTGTCTAAGCTACCTGTCCCATGTCTCTGAACCCATCGAAGGAGGACAGGACGGTCCGTAAGTGGACCTACATTCCGTCGATGGGCAGACCGTCGATGGCAAGACCATGTCCCAAGACCACGGACCAAAGAACGGTCTATAGGTCTAAGGACAGTCCTTCGATGGTCCCATAGGTTGGGACTTGGTCTGGGAAAGGTTGGGAACCACATCCAGCCTTTGACCCAATCGACGGGAGGACAGGACGGTTCGTTTGTGGATAAACGGTCCATCGACTGCCTCGTCGATGGCCAATGTCCTTGCATGCAGTTTTTAGAGTTAAGTCTAGGGGTGAAATTGTAATTTCATCCCACTTATTAATGGAAGGTTTGGAGGTTCCCTAAGGGTATAATGGGTATTTTACAAGTGTTTATAAGGCTTTAACACTTAGAAGATTTCATTCTTCAAAAATCAAAACCCCCAAAATACCTTAGAAATTCCCCAAGACTCCATTGAATTCCAAAATCAAGGAAGAGCTTTGTGTGACGTTTTGAGTGGAGATTATTCATCAAAGTGAAGAATTAGCTTCATTGAGGTATTAATTTTGATCCTTGAAACTCGTTTCATCAAGGAGACAACCTTTTAAAGGTGTTTTCTAAAATTTTCAAAAGATGAATTGACCTTTTTCATGATCTACCATGGCTTCTTGCATTAATGGTTTTCAAACGTGTATTATGGATTAGATTGATGTTTTATTGATGATTTTAACCTAAATTACCTATGAACCCATGAAATTCATGAACCTAAGATTTTGACTAATTTATGGGTTACTTAATATTGGTCTAATGTTGATGAATTCATGTGTAGTTTCTTATTGGCTTTCTAATAATGTAATAATTGTATTGAATTTTTATCCAATTGGTATTGTATTATTTAATCTATATTAAATTGGTTTAGATTTCGTTGATTTCTATAATTGTGTGTTGAGTTGGTGTTCATGGCCATGTGTAAGGGCCTTATGATGTTGAATTGGGTGATTTGGTATTGGCTTGACGTGTTGATGATGAAATGGTGGTACGCTGCCCTATTTCTTCTTATGCAATGTTAATTATACTTCAATTATGTTATGATTGTTTTGGTCCACCTCTGGTGGCGGTATTATGTGAATTGATGTGGCCTTGTCGGCATTACTTTTAGTACATTAATGATCATGGCCTTGTCGGCACTACTTGAACTTATATGGCTATTTGTGTAGTTGATTTGGTAATGTATGATCATATCTACTATATGTGAAAGTATGTGCTATTCTATTGATACTATTTAGATACTCATGTTATGCTATGGCTATGTGTTAATTGTGTAGTCTTAGAGTTGATACATGGTTGTTCCTAAATTGACTAGATGAGTCTAAAATGGTTAAGTTGATAATGTTAAGGTAATGAATAGGTTGACTAAATAAGGTTAAGGTTCATTCCTAAGTGTCTAAAGAAAGATAGGCTATATGTGTTAAATGGATGTATGTTATGTCTTGTTTAGGTAGACTTGTGTCCCTTACTTGATGCTTATGTTAATATGTGATGTTTTGACTTAGGAACCTAAAGGGTCTTAGTCTTGAATAAATGAATATAGGTGAGACCTTGCATAATGATAAGAGGGTAATTTATGTGGAACCTTGAATCAAGTGGTAGGTTATAAATCGTGAAGTAGTAATCCGTAATGGTATCCTTCATTTAATGAATGATGAACTTAAGGTTGATTTTATGGAACGGCATCATATCATACCTTAGAAAAGTCATGATGAGCTTCTTGTAGCCATAGTGAGATGGCCCTAGTGGACCTTGCTTTGGTAGGGTAGATATAATTGGGTCATGAACTAGATATGAGACCCATTTGTATGAACCTTAATGTGAATTGATCTATGAGAACTAAGGCTAGCACCGAGTGAGTATGGCAAGGGGAAGTAGTTCTAGTTAAGTATGAGACTAGAATACTAAGTACACCCTTCATATTCCTTAACCATGTGCCTACATGGGATGTCTATGTTCTACCATTGGCAAGTAGAACACCTCATCAAAGTAGGATAGAACTTCGGATTCCATGCTTTGCTACCATGGCCTATGTCGGTTATTGCCTATTCTCATCATATGGGATACCTATTAGCATTAGAGAAGTTATATAAAGTTTAGGTGGTGGTATGGGACGCTACTTAGACATTGCACAATAGGCTTTGAAGATGTTAATAAAAGTCCCTAGGTCTTATACAAGACCATTATTTGAATGTCCTTTATATGTGGTATGTTTCCTAAATGAACTAATGAACTAATGACTTAATGATATAGAATATGTATATGTATAAGTACCTAATCTAAAGTGACTTAAGGATTCCTTAGTTAAAGTGTGAACAGGGCATAAAGGATGATCTCTTCATGTCTTATCTTTGAAGTCTTTAGAATGACTCTAGTTAGGGAAGTTGCTTGATATGTTTGACATGATCTAAACCTAGGAAGTATTAAGGATTATTTAGGTAGCCTTGAAGTGGATGTATGGGCATTTTCTTATGGGAGTACTTGAGTAAGTCTTTCGATAGCCTTGGTTGGGGAGATTGTCATATTATGTATGTTTTGTATGTTTATGCATTGTAGGTGTGTATGTGTCTCATTATGAGTAATCTTGAGGATCGTTTAGGCACAACTATAGAGGGTGTATGGGCGGTCTCTCTTTGTGTGACTTAAGTGAATCTTAGGATGACTTTGGTGAGAAGACTACATGCTAGAATGTGTTCAAGAAGGAAGGATTAGACTTCACTGTACAGTGAAGGGTGCAGTGAAGTGACCTCACTGTAATGTGAGTCCTAAAATGCACTAATTCGTTTAAATGTTTTCTTATGTGATTTTAAGTTGCGAAATGTTATTCTTAGGATGATATTATGATGTTTTTAAGAAAAGATGCATATTTTCCAATAAAGTCCATTTTCATGATTTTATGCATAATGCCATACTTAGTACATCTGGTTGTACTAATTCCATGCTTAATTTTCTATCTATTAGTTCTTGGTAGGTGAAGAGCTTTGGGAAGAAGACTTGGACTAGGAGTTTCAAGACCGGAGTCTAGACCCTAGCCGAAACCGGCGTCGTTGACCTCTCATAGGTGGCAGACAAGCCTACATAAGTAATCGTTACATCATCTAGGTTAATTTTAGCGGAAAATTTGTACTTTTTGTTTACTTAGACTTCATAGTGAGAAACATTGAACTCGCATAACACTATCTACATAAACTCATAAGCGTTCACGACAACCATCTAAATCAAGATAATCAAATGAAAGATATAGTCATAAATATAGAGTTGCCAAAATAGCACCAATACAACGTCTGAAAGTAAATACGAAAGATACGCTAGTGGAACATACTCCACTAGCTCATGCCTACGTCTACGCTAGAATAAACAGTAAGCATCCTCGAAAGCATAAGGGCCTACCAAATCCGGATGAAAGCTCCACGTCCAGATAACTTCTGTGTCGACTCGTAAGCTCTAACATCCAGCTGTACCTGCACCTAAAAGTAGATAAATGTATGGGATTAGTACACACTTGTACTAAGTATGGGTATATGCAAGCACACACCACGGACATGCATGATTTAGAATAGCTCTCTCCTAACGATATGAGTTATTGAAAGTCAAGTCAGTGGACTAGCCAAAATCGAATTAGGAAAGTCATGCCATGAGAGTAACATGCATCATCATACGTATCATATTGCACACAGCACGTAACATATTGCATATAGCACATAACATATTGCATATAGCACATATCTTATTTCATTTCATTCATTCATATGCCATGAGACCTTGGAATCATGAACTTGACATTAGGACTTCCCAATGAGGGCTCAACATATGGGACCTCAACTAGGGAGCCTTCTTTAGCAAACACAGAGTCTGCTTCATTCATTCATACGTACTTCATTTCATTTCATTCATAGGCTAGTGTAAACACCAGCTATACCTAGGATGTAGTTTAAGACTCTCATTGGGTTCACTGTGCAATGACTAAGAATGACCTAGTGTCATTACATAAGTCTAGTTCACCTCTTGATTATCCTACCCAAATACCTTTGGTATCGTTCATTTCATTGTGTGCATTATATGAGGTTGGCCTCATTATTTCTTTGGGAACTTTAACTTTAACCGACATAGATCATGTGAGCTCCATGAAATCCTGTGTCTACCCCACACCGAAAAGAGGTAGAATCACCGGCCAAAGTGAAACCAAAACATGCTAGCGTATATAGGGAATTGAACCCTGCTAAATCCCTATGTTGGCTGCATAGGTTCAAAGACTAGGAGATATAAGGAGACCCATACCCGTCTGGACGGAAAGTCTCATCTCATGAGAATTACACGAACCTCTGCCTTCCCGAAAGAAGGAATCGCCACTCATAGCTAGCCTATCGGTGCTCAGTATAAAGTTCCATTACATTCATCTCATACATCATAGAAGCTGGCTTCTAGCATGAGGACATCATTGCTCATTAGATGATTTCTCATCTCATCAATAGTATTAAGTATGCATTAACTTTAATACTTTCATTAGAGTGTTCATAGAGACTGGTCTCTTCATTAACTTTACACTCTCATAGGTGAGTACGTTTTGGTAACATTTACTTAGGCTCATTTGAGATTGCTCTCATGTTTCACATTAGACTCTTATCATGTTGTCATCACATTCATTAACTTTAGCACATTTACTCTTCATAATTACTCACCTCTTTACGTGAATGTTCATTTCATCATATGCCAATGCACTTGGCCTTTTAGTGTGTTTCACACTCTTACTTAACCCCTATGGGGTTACATCATCTCATCATATGACATCTTAGGTTCACTTATTTTTGAACGTATGCTAGACTTATGTATCCACACATACAAGCCATGAGGCTTCATTCATAGTTCGTCTAAGTGATTCATTTTTACCCAAGATTATGTGGTACAAGACTTATGCATCTTGTAGGTATGCCAAGACCTTGATTTCAATCTTTAGAGGCAGAATTAATTACATATTTGTTCACGTACGACTTATGTGTCAATACGGAATTCGGCAAGGGAACCCGATTTTGAATCCCTTGAGTAACACTTAAGCTTATAATAAACTTGATAATTGCATTTTTCAGATTTGGGGGACCCTAGTTCGATCCCCATCACTCCCATAATACTTTTCTTTATTTTTCTCCTCTCTTTTTCGTTTAAGGCAAGGAGGTTGTGGGATCAATCCCCCACAAGCTCATTCTTTTCTTTTAATTTATCTCTTAACTTTCTCACCTATCCAAGAGGTTGTGGGTTCAATCCCCATTCACCTCATTTTATTGTTCTCCTTAATTTTTTTTCCCTCCTAACTCTCTCATCTATTCAGGAGGTTCTGGGTTCAATCCCCACTCTCCACATTTATTTTTTTCTTCTTTATTTTTCTCCTAACTCTCTCATCTATTCAAGAGGTTGTGGGTTCAATCCCTACTCTCCACATTTATTTTTCCTTTCATTTTTCTCATGAAATTTTTATGTAGTTTACATTTGGTGAGGTCTTGGGTTCAATTCCCAATGACCTCACAATTTCTAAATTTTTTTAAAACATAGCTATTTTTTTAATTCTTGGCCGAGACCACCAATTTCCAGTAAGCTGGAAATTTGGTCTCTTCCAATCCATTTTCTCTCATTCTTATGTTGATTTTTGTAGTATTTTGAGTGACATTCAGTCAGTCACCTTAACCTTATATGAACATCACGTTTTTAACATTTTTATACACGCGAAACACAACATTTTAACATACAAATTTCACGCAGCAAACATAGTAAATTTTCAGAACACACATGCTCAAAACAGTCAACTTAATATACTTTTCCGGAATATATTTTTCATCCCTTACATGATTTCCGAATACACATTCAACACATAATCACAACCAGACATAAAATTATCTACCAGAAGACATACCAACGCATGCTTTGAATCTTTTAAAGGATCTAATGACAGGGGCATGCAACGGGGTACAATCTTAGTTTTTGACTGGAAAAGCTGAACATAGGGGTCTCTTGGGAAAGGGACCAAGAGAGAAGAAAACCCATACCTTAATGTCGTTCCACACTTGTTTCAATGCTGCCTATTCCCACGACACCACTGCCTCACCACCAAAATCCCAAACACAATCCGTCGAGAAGAATGTTGTTGATTTTCATTTTTTGCTTAGCTTTTCATTTGAGTTTTTGTGTGTAAGTTCTTCAAAAGTGAAGAACTATTATTTTCAGTTCTTTTACTGATAAAAAACGTGAGAATGAGAGGATTAGGATTATGAGAGTTAGGTGGAGACTTAGTCAAACTAGGACTCCTCATTATTTATTAATTTTATTATTATTATTTTTTATTAAAAATCTGAATTTTCCTTTACTTAAATCAGCAAATTAAATATTAATTAATTTAACTAATTCACTAAATACAATTAAATCAATTAAATCATTGCTTCCACCAAGGCTCGAACCCGGGTGGAGCAAGATTTTGCTTAAAGGGTCAATCTCGGCCACCTCTACCCAAATTGCCCCTTAACCATGTTAATTAATTAATTGATTAATTATTTAGGGTAATTACAATACTATCCTTAGCTTGGCAAAGACCATTTCACCCCTAGACCCTCTAAACCTATGATTACCCCTTTTAAGTCCGGTAAGACTCATCCGGGTAAATCTTTCAAATTCGGTTGCCCTGCATGGTTGGTTCTCACCTTGACTAGCTCAACTAACTCACCAAGTTGGTTGGCTAGGATAGTGCATAGATTCTGAGGTCTGGTTCTACGCGCAACAAGTCATGTAAACCCGGTCTAATCCATGCATTCTAGGTACGTTTAAGCATTACTTAGCATAGTTATTTTTGGGTTGTTATGTTATCCCCCCCTTAGGAACATTCGTCCCCAAATGAAGATACTCTTTACTAGCAACAAGTAAGTCATCTATAGAACATATGCATACATAAGCAATTCAATACTACTCATTGGTGAATATTTGATTCACATATTAACATGATGGTGCACATCCTTGAAACCTACTAGCAGCTTCACATTAATAGACTAAGGAACTCTTTCCTAACTACTCTGATCAAATTATACCACATAAGTAAACATATAAGTCACACAAATCAGCCACCAACATGATGACTCAAACATATTAACCTCATACTAGTGCATAAACACCAAACACAGTCAAAGACATGAAAGACTAATTAAGGCTACGCACCTGAGACTTCACCAGCAGTGCTTTCCCTTGCACCCCTAGAATTGAGTGTGAAGAATCGTTGCCTCCTTGCAGCCTCTTCACTTGGACCATTAGGCTGAACTCTCTCCTTCCCTTGTTCTTGACTTCTCCTATTCGGACAATCCTTCACCAAGTGACCCGGTTTGCCACAACTGTAACAAGCGTTAGAGACCATCATACACTCTTCTCCATGCAGTTTGCCACACTTCCTGCAAGGTGGCCTCTCCTGAGGTGTATCTACTCCATTGTTTCTCTTAACTCTGGACTCGGAATCCCAATCATAGTGACCCTTGGATGAACTTGACTCCCATTGGTGGGATAGTCCCTTCTTAAACCTGGGATTATCCCTGATTTCAGTACCACTCTTCCTTGAAAAATTCTCCTCAGCTTGCATTGATCTGTTCCCTTTCCCTAGTGTGCTTCCTCTTCCTGCTTTCCTCCAATTGTTGGACATGGACCATAAGCTTGGAAAGGTCCATGCTGTCATGCAGCATAGCTGCCCTACACTCCTCCTCGAGATCCTCAGCAATCCCTGTCAAGAATCTACTCATCTTATCTCTGCTGTTAGACACAAGAGAAGCGGCATACCTGGAAAGTTTTACGAACTTCAGGGAGTAATCCCTGACTAACATCGAGCCCTGCTTAAGGTTGATGAATTCCTCAACCTTAGCCTCCTTCATTTCTCTGGGAAAGAACCACTCTTGAAAAGCCTTCTTGAAAAGATCCCAAGTCATAGGACCTCCTCCTAAGGCCCTGCTATCCTGCCACATCTGATATCAGGATTCAGCTACATCCTTTAGCTGGTAGGATGCCAGCTCAGCCTTCTCAACCTCAGTCAAACCCATTGCACACGGTATCTTGTGGATCTCATCCACAAACTTATGGGGATCCTCCGCAGTCTTAGATCCAGTGTAAACGGGAGGATTCATCCTCGTGAAGTCCCTTAACCTGCTAGCCATGGTGCTGACAGGTGGGTTCTCTCTGGGAACACCTTGTTGCTCCGCCTGGGCTGTCATAGCCTAAGCTTGTAAAGTGATGGCTTGGGTCATCTGTGCCAGGGTTGTCCTCACTTCTCCATCTATCAATCTAGATGGTTAACGGGCATCTCCATTCCAGCAGCTGGGGCCTGGGATTGAACTTGGTTGCCCCCAGCAGCTGCTCCTCCTCTTCCCCGACCAGCGTTCCTCCTTGTGTTCATTTTTTGAAAGATAAGAATTGATGTTAGATACGCTCATAACACCAAGAAATCAGACATTTAGGAAAGAACGATAATATAAGAAGAAGGGAAATTTTCCTACGCATCATGCAGTCTCTAATTCATGATAGTGGTGCACTTCACTACCATAAGTTAGAACTACTCAATGTGGTTGATGTGAACTTATTATCCTTGGAATTTAATCTAATGATCTGATACCAACTTTGTCACAACCGGAGTCCAGACCCTAGCCAAAACCGGCGTCGTTGACCTCTTATAGGTCGCAGACAAGCCTACATAAGTAATCGTTACATCATATAGGTTAATTTTAGCGGAAAATTTATACTTTTTGTTTACTTAGACTTCATAGTGAGAAACATTAAACTCGCATAACACTATCTACATAAACTCATAAGCGTTCACAACAACCATCTAAATCAAGATAATCAAATCAAAGATATAGTCATAAATATAGAGTTGCCAAAATGGCACCAATACAACGTCTGAAAGTAAATACGAAAGAAACACTAGTGGAACATACTCCACTAGCTCATGCCTACGTCTACGCTAGAATAAACCAGTAAGCATCCTCAAAAGCATGAGGGCCTACCAAATTTGGATAAAAGCTCCAAGTCCAGATAAATTATGCGTCGACTCGTAAGCTCTAATGTCCAGCTGTACCTGCACCTAAAAGTAGATAAATGTATGGGATTAGTACACACTTGTACTAAGTATGGGTATATGCAAGCACACACCATGGACATGCATGATTTAGAATAGCTCTCTCCTAACGATATGAGTTTTTGAAAGTCAAGTCAGTGGACTAGCCAAAATCGGATTAGGAAAGTCATGCCATGAGAGTAACATGCATCATCATACGTATCATATTGCACACAGCACATAACATATTGCATATAGAACATAACATATTGCATATAGCACATATCTTATTTCATTTCATTCATGCATATGCCATGAGACCTTGGAATCATGGACTTAACATTAGGACTTCCCAAAATGAGGGCTCAACATATGGGACCTCAACTAGGGATCCTTCTTTAACAAACACAGAGTATGCTTCATTCATTCATACGTACTTCATTTCATTTCATTCATAGGCTAGTGTAAACACCAGCTATACCTAGGATGTAATTTAAGACTCTCATTGGGTTCACTGTGCAAGGACTAAGAATGACCTAGTGTCATTACATAAGTCTAGTTCACCTCTTGATTATCCTACCCAAATACCTTTGGTATCGTTCATTTCATTGTGTGCATTATATGAGGCTGGACTCATTCTTTCTTTGAGAACTTTAACTTTAACCGACATAAATCATGTGAGCTCCATGAAATCCTGTGTCTACCCCACACCGAAAAGAGGTGGAATCACCGGCCAAAGTGAAACCAAAACATGCTAGCGTATATAGGGAATATAACCCTGCTAGATCCCTGTGTTGACTGCATAGGTTCAAAGACTAGGAGATATAAGGAGACCCATACCCGTCTGGACGGAAAGTCTCATCTCATGAGAATTACACGAACCTCTTCCTTCCCGAAAGAAGGAATCGCCACTCATAGCTAGCCTATCGGTGCTCAGTATAAAGTTCCATTACATTCATCTCATACATCATAGAAGCTGGCTTCTAGCATGAGGACATCATTGCTCATTAGATGATTTCTCATCTCATCATTAGTATTAAGTATGCATTAACTTTAATACTTCCATTAGAGTGTTCATAGAGACTGGTCTCTTCATTAACTTTACACTCTCATAGGTGAGTACGTTTTGGTAACATTACTTAGGCTCATTTGAGATTGCTCTCATGTTTCACATTAGACTCTTATCATGTTGTCACCACATTCATTAACTTTAGCACATTTACTCTTCATAATTACTCAACCCTTTACGTGAATGTTCATTTCATCATATGCCAATGCACTTGGCCCTTTAGTGTGTTTCACACTCTTACTTAACCCCTCTGGGTTACATCATCTCATCACATGACATCTTAGGTTCACTTATTTTTAAACGTATACTAGACTTATGTGTCCACACATACAAGCCATGAGGCTTCATTCATAGTTCGTCTAAGTGATTCATTTTTACCCAAGATTATGTGGTACAAGACTTATGCATCTTGTTGGTATGCCAAGACCTTGATTTTGATCTTTAGAGGCAGCACTCATTACATATTTGTTCACGTATGACTTATGTGTCAATACAGAATTGGGCAAGGGAACCCGATTTCGAATCCCTTGAGTAACACTTAAGCTTATAGTAAACTTTATAATTGCATTTTTCAGATTTGGGGGACCCTAGTTCGATCCCCATCACTCCCATAATATTTTCCTTTCTTTTTCTCCTCTCTTTTTCGTTTAAGGCAAGGAGGTTGTGGGATCAATCCCTCACAAGCTCATTCTTTTTCTTTTAATTTATCTCTTAACTTTCTCACCTATCCAAGAGGTTGTGGGTTCAATCCCCATTCAACTCATTTTATTTTTCTCCTTTATTTTTTCCCCTCCTAACTCTCTCATCTATTCAAGAGGTTGTGGGTTCAATCCCCACTCTAAACATTTATATTTTTCTCCTTTATTTTTCTTCTAACTCTCTCATCTATTCAAGAGGTTGTGGGTTCATTCCCCACTCTCCACATTTATTTTTTTCTCCTTTATTTTTCTCCTAACTCTTTCATCTATTCAAGAGGTTTTGGGTTCAATCCCCACTCTCCACATTTAATTTTCCTTTCATTTTTCTCATGAAATTTCTATGTAGTTTACATTTGGTGAGGTATTGGGTTCAATTCCCAATGACCTCACAATTTTTAAAATTTTTTAAAACATAGCTATTTTTTCAATTCTTGGCCGAGACCACCAATTTCCAGCAAGCTGAAAATTTTGTCTCTTCCAATCTATTTTCTCTCATTCTTATGTTGATTTTTGTAGTATTTTGAGTGACATTCAGTAAGCCACCTTAACCTTATATGAATATCACGTTTTTAACATTTTTATACACGCGAAACACAATATTTTAATATACAAATTTCAGGCAGCAAACATAGTAAATTTTCAGCACACACATGCTCAAAACAGTCAACTTAATATACTTTTCTGGAATATATTTTTCATCCATTACATGATTTCCGAATACACATTCAACACATAATACAACCATACCTATATTTATCTACCAGAAAACATACCAACGCATGCTTTGAATCTTTCAAAGGATCTAATGACAGGGGCTTGCAACGGGGTACAATCTTAGTTTTTGACTGGAATTAAGCTGAACTTAGGGGTCTCTTGAGAAAGGTACCAAGAGAGATGAAAACATATACCTTAATGTCGTTCCACACTTGTTTCAATGCTGCCTATTCCCACGACATCACTGCCTCACCACCAAAATCCCAAACACAATCCGTCGAGAAGAATGTTGTTGATTTTCATTTTCATTTTTAGCTTAGCTTTTTGTTTGAGTTATTGTGTGTAAGTTCATCAACAGTGAAGAACTATTCTTTTCAGTTTTTTTACTGATAAAAAACGTGAGAATGAGAGTTAGAGACGTGAGAATGAGAGGATTAATTATGAGAGTTAGGTGGAGACTTAGTCAAACTAGGACTCCTCATTATTTATTAATTTTTTTATTATTATTTTTTTATTAAAAATCTGATTTTTCCTTTAGTTAAATCAGCAAATTAAATATTAATTAATTTAACTAATTCACTAAATACAATTAAATCAATTAAATCATTGCTTCCACCAAGGCTCGAACCCGGGTGGAGCAAGATTTTGCTTAGAGGGTCAATCTCGGCCACCTCTACCCAAATTGCCCCTTAACCATATTAATTAATTAATTAATTAATTAATTAGGGTAATTACAATACTAACCTTAGCTTGGAAAAGACCATTTTACCCCTAGACTCTCGAAACCTATGATTACCCCTTTTAAGTCCGGTAAGACTCATCCGGGTGAATCTCTCCAATTCGGTTGCCCTACATGGTTGGTTCTCACCTTGACTAGCTCAACTAACTCACCAAGTTGGTTGGCTAGGCTAGTGCATAGGTTCTGAGGTCTGGTTCTACGCGCAACAAGTCGTGTGAACCTGGTCTAATCCATGCATTCTAGGTACGTTTAAGCACTACTTAGCATAGTTATTTTAGGGTTGTTACAAGGAGATCGTTCAAGAAGAAGTTGAAGTATGTCCTCATATGACTCGAGGGCATATATGTCATTTTATGTTTCTTTATGAAGTTTTGTAATAGACTATATAGTAGTATGTTTTAAATTCGTATGGGCCATGTCCCAAGTATTATCGTGTCTTAAGATGATGAATCGAGACTTAGCATTTCCTATTTCTACATATATGAAAGAGTTTTAAGACGTCTTTATTGTTTTATAAAAAGTTTTAATTCCGCACTACTTTTCATTATGTATATGCAATGGATGATATGATAGGCTTGTATCAGACCTACGAGAGGTCGAATACGCTGGTCGTAATCCAAGATTGCACCCTAACTTCTATGGTGTAGTTTCGGGATGTGATAGTAGTAGCTTAAAGCTTGTTGAAGGTACAAAGAAAGCATTACTAAGTGTTTTTATGATAAAAGACTAAGGACAACTTAAGTATATTTTGGGAATAATTGAGTTCACAAGATCAAATAAAGGAAATACACTTTGGGACTTGTAGCATAAGTTGGATTCTCTACATCTAAACCAGCAAGTGCTCCTATTGACTGTAATTTTAAGCTTACCTCAAGATTGTATGATTAACATGTCAAGCAAGTTATAGCGGAAAATCCTTTAGTAGATCAAATTATGTATCAAAATATTATTGGGAAACTACTTTATCTTAACATGACGGGACCAGATATTTCGTATAGTGCTCAAAGTCTCTGTCAATTTCTCCAACAACCTAAAAGGTCGTATACAGATGATGCATTTAGGGTCATCCAGTATCTTAAAAAATAGCCTGGTCAAGGTCTATTACAGTCCAGTGATTCTAATGGAGGGATCACAACATTTTGTGATGCAAATTAGGCACATTGTCTACTTACTAGAAAATCTGTGACAGGTAACTGGCTTCGGTAGGAACTGGACCTGATGATTGTTGTAGTTAGCTACGGTCTGAGCCAAAAGCAAAATTACATTCTGAAACTCTGCGTTCGAAACATCACGATCTGGGACAAGTAGAGCTGTGTTGTCCTTGCATTATCTCTACGTGGAGGCATGATACGAAATGCATAACAATGAGTTTCAAAGGAGATCATACCCACACACGATAAGAATAGCAAGAACGTGAATTTTTTCCTAAAACACTTCATACCGTCACTCTCATTAGATGTGGTGCACTTCAGAACTATGAAAATAACTCTACTTAGTGTGGCTTTTCAGACATCCTAGGACTCTTGAACCTAGGGCTCTAATACCAAGTTTGTTACGCGCCAAGGCTACACCTTGACTAACACGGGACCTTGGATTATGAGTGACCCCAAGTTAACCCTGAACTAACATATCATAAGCAGATCGAATATTCTATAATAATTAAAATGGATGCGAAAGCTAAATCATGATAAACTTAATAGTGGGGAGTACCCAAAGTTGTTCTTAATAACTAAGATACTTATGATTTCAATAAAGATGAAAGATTAAAATCAATTCTAAAGCTAAAACTAAACTATGTCCAAAAAGAAGTCTCTACTCACTAAAGCTACTAGACATGCCCCCAGTTGACTATAAAAAATACTGAAAACTGAAATGAAAAGACTAAACATGGAAACATTTATATTGTCCTCGAGATGTGAGGGCTCACCACTGAAGCTGTTGAAAATGGAGATCGAGATTTGATCTACATGCCTGGATGTTGAGTACATGAACTTACATCATGAAAAGATGTAGCGCAGAGTATGCGTCACTACTTGGAATGTACTTAGCATGTAGGATAGGATAAAGCTAAAAAAACATACTCAACAACAATATAATTTGGACATATTGAAAAAATACTAAAAACATACTGTGAGTGAACTTAAATGGAGTCAATCACCAAGTACATAACATGCTAAGACCGAATATTGAAATATAACTGAAAACCTAGTCCAATTTATTGAAGTCTGACTGTGGGAGATACTAATAACCAACACAAAATAATGCCCTCATAGAGGACTTATTTACCAACGAGGCACATAGTTATGGGACTATACGGGTATGTTTGACCTTAGTCCACACGGTCTAAGCCTACTCCCAACCAGAAATATGAATAAATAACATAACTGAATTATACTAGGTAGCTCAATATTCTTATATGCTAACTGAGAATGCAACATTTTAGTATTGGTAATGAAACATTAAAAATTTGTGGCTTGTATATATATATGTATCTAACCTAGCTAGTGTAATTCATGAACTAAATTAATCTACACCACTAGGGTTATGAGTTTCATGCAAAAATATAAGCACAACATCACGAAAACATGATAATATGATTTGGAATACCATAACTGCTAAATTGCAACAATTTATCTAAAGTTCTAGAAATCCTAAGTCTAAACAATACATAGGGAGTCAAGATTCTAACTGAATTTTAGGAACCTAATGGATGAAAGAAACCCATTAGTGAAATCCCACATACCTGGTACGAATTTCACGGAGAAATCTGTTGATTTCGGGGCTAAAACTGAAGGAAACACGTTGAATTCTTGGAGAGGGAAGCTAGACTTTTCTCTCTTGTTTTGCTCTAAGATCGATGAATTTTTGGTGAAAGATCGATTATTGTAGGTTCTAATTAAGTTAATAGGTTTAAAATAACAAAAAATATGTAGTTTGGGGGTTAAACGACGTAGTTTAGGTGTCCAATCCATAGGGAAAACGACCAAACAACCCCTGACTTAAAATCTGGCGAGACTGACCACGGGACCTATGACGGATTGTACAAGGGACCACAAACCGTCAAGTGAGTCGTGGTCCTTGGTCCAGTGGCTAATGGCTCTGGGTGGTCCAACCATGATCCCTACCACGACCCGTGTGAAGTACCACGGACCATAAAGGTAACTGCGGTCTTCACATGGGCTTGGATCTGGTGACTCAGGTCCACGAACCCTTCCAAGGCCCATCATCAAGACCACGGCCCCTGGAGGGCTCCGTGTTTTGACGCCAGAGATTGGGAAGTTCTGCCTCACCCCCACGAGCCTTTCCAAGACACTTGAGGTAGTACATGTCTCGTGAAAGGGTTTGTGGTCCAACATCTCTTGGGTTTGAGCCATGGGTAGGTCGGCGGACTGTGGCTCCTTTCACTGTCCGTGAACCGTGCCGTGGTCCACTATTTTTCTGGTGTTTTCCTGCTGCAACTTCTAAGTATGATTTTTGAGGTATTACAAGTTCGAATACATTATATTTTATTTTGTGAAATATATTCAATGCTAGAATATGTTGAACTATTATAATAGTTTTTGAACTACTGTACACATATTTAGAATATTGCTTGTATGTGCATGTACATAAGACATATTATCTTTTGAAGTTCATTGCGCGCGCGCGCGCGCACACACACACACACACACACACACACATATATATATATATATATATATATATATATATATATATATATATATTATATTTGAATTACTTATTAGCTAATTTAATGCATGGAATTATTTGTTGCAAAACAATATTGTTGTTTTTAAATTAGAAATTGTGGCATATAAATATTTTATAGACAAAATAACATATTACACTAAAAGTGTAGCCATAGGACTGTCAATTGTGTAGCATATTCCATGTAAATTAGGGTATGAACATGGGCAAACACAAAACTTCAAACTGTTGTCATACATAAGATAGAAAAGACAACACTTTAAAATAGTGGGCAATAAGAAAGCAAATGCCACGTTTGAAAGTGTAGTTGTATGAGATAGAAATGTTGCTATATGAGGTACTGTAAAGCATCGCCTTTTTGACATTTAGGCTATGTTTTTAAGCGTAGATGATAAGGCAACACTTGAAAAGTGTCCCCTAAAATCTAAGGTTACGCTTCTTTCGGCCACCCCTGGAAAAGTGTGGCTTAAAGTAAAAAAGTGTGGCCTTTTATCAAAGGCCACACTTTTTCATAGTTTACAACACTTTTATCCGGTGGTTGTAGACATAAAATGTTGTAGTGTCATACTACACTTTTACGCTATTTTTAGATGCAACACCTAGCAAGATTCATCACCATCGATCTTCACTCATTCAAGACCCTTTTTTTATCCAGATTGTGGTGAGCTCTTCACATCTAGAGGATTGCTGCTTTTCCTTATGTATTTATTGTCTACATATTTTGTATTTTTTTAGGAATCTATGTTTTTTTATAACTCTACTTCTGTCTTAGAGGCTCTTGTACCTATAATACTAGGTTTGAGGTTTGGTTCCTTGTATGCATTTCATATACTTTAGTTCTTTTTGGGGCCTTTTTGTATATTTTATTCCATTTTGTATATATCTATGATGGAGGTGATTTCTCATATTTATACTTTTTATCTTATGTTATCATGAGTTCAGCTTGCCTACTAGGAATTATAGTAAGCACCATCAAGATACGATTTCGGGTCTTGAAATTTATAAAAAGAATTTTCCAAATGTTTATAAAAGTAGAAATTATAGAAATATATATATTATATGCATATAAAGATATTTTTATTAATAAATGGAAAAATTTCCTTAAAATGATTTTCGATATATTTTTTAATTTTTTTAAAAAATTATTACAACGTTTTTTGAAATTGAAGAAACTTAGAAAATTAATTAGAGTGTGAAGGGTCAAAATTGGGTGTAAACAAGCCTCCATTTTTTTCCTTTTAAAAACATACATCACTACAGTTTTGGAATTTCTGAGGCATCATGTCACAAACTTAATACTCTGTGCAGCACTTGACAACTTACACATGACTCTTTTATGATCTTTTATGCTTAAGTAAACCTTTTCAAACTTACATCTCTAGGAGAATGAAGAAACATTCAAGAGCATTTGTATGAAGTCTTTTTGTATTTCTTGGAGAATGCTTTACACTTTCCTGCTTCAGTTTGAAATGACAGACTTCTATTTATACTACTCTCCTAGGGAACAAAGTGTAAATAAAAATTACTATACAAGTCCCTACATATTTGTAATCTAGTCCTGCTACTAGAATTCTCTACAAGCCTTTGAAGAATTGTTCTAGTGTTTTCTAGAGTCTTCCACAAACTTCTCCAAGAACTCTAGATCCTTTCCAGTTAGGCTAGCTCACTTATACTTTAATTTTATGCCTAAGTGCGATGAAAAATGGGCAGTTCATGAAACTCTCCCCACTTTATGCTTCTACGACTACGGAGTATCGCTTCTACATGGAAAATCGAGTACTGTCTTCACTATGAGCAACTCCGCACACGATAATTGGTGGTGCATTGACTGTGTTGATGTTCGTGTTAGATGGAATGTAACTCAATCCTAGCTTTGTTTCTCCGGTCTTGGTAATGATGTTAGCCTACACACCTATGTCGATCATAGTACGAGTGGGTATTCAATCGATATTGATGTATACATATTGTGCATCATATTTTTTTGGCCTTTCTCATCGCTTTGCTATAACTCTACATAGTCCAATCAAGTACAAGTAATTCATATCTGAACCTTGCCCCAACTCTTGTCCATCTTTCTCCTTGCATTCCCATAATATGATACGAAGGTTCTTTAGTTAAGGAAATTTTTCATAGCCATTTGCCCACTGCATATGTAGCAACTGTTTCTCTTTGTATCCACTTCCTTCCTCTGTGTATCACTTTGACGTCCAAACTTCTTGTCATCAAAGTTATAAATTTCATGATTCATGGGATGTGGATGCTTCCCCTTGTTTTTTCCATGATCTCTCTACCCTTGGTCATGACTACCTCTCATCTCCTCTTTTCTGGCTCAATCAGGGTTTTTCATGCCTAAAGTCTATCTAAGCTTTATCCTGCATGATACCTTCATTAATATTCCTGACTTGTCACCATTCTCACTCCTTCATGGCCCATTTTCAGCCCATCCATGAAGTGGAAGAACATATCTTCATCTATAAGGGTTGGAATCTGTAGCCTGAGAATGGTGAGCTTCTTCATGGATTCCGTATGCTGCCTATATACCTCAGCTTCCTAAACTTACGCTTTGCCTCATAGATGATGTTGTTAGGAAAACAAATCTTCTTGAACTCCACTCGAAATTTCTCC
Organism: Solanum sitiens; assembly: GCA_016801875.1. Classification (NCBI taxonomy): domain Eukaryota; kingdom Viridiplantae; phylum Streptophyta; class Magnoliopsida; order Solanales; family Solanaceae; genus Solanum; species Solanum sitiens. The sequence continues at coordinate 1,745,596 of JABWTJ010000028.1, forward strand.
CATTTGTTGATGGTGCAAAGCCCCTTCCCTATTTTTGACTCCTTTCAGCTCTACCACAACATGGCCATCTTCAAAAGGTACAACATCGCAATGTTGATCTTTCTTTTATCACTCTTCACCTTGTTGCACTTAAATTAATTCTCCAAATGCCACAAGAAATTCTCTACCTCTTGTGCATAACTAATGCCTTTGAACATTGTTTGTGTGGGACCCTAAATCTTGGCCTCCCTATCTCCATTGGGTATCGAAGATTCTCATTCTTCAATTCTTCTCTTGGGAGCTTCCATCTCATACTTTATTCTTTCAATTGTGCTTAATTCCTTCGTGAGCCTACTATCACGTCCCGCGAATTCTCAGTAAGATTTTGCGTTCGGATAGGGGCGGAAGAGTCTAGAGTTTTGGAGAGGTATATAGAAATGTAACAACCCTAAAAATGAATAAGATAAATACTTAAGGTGTCAAGAATGCTTGCGATTAGACCAAGGTTCATACGGATTAATACGCGTAGAACCATAACTCAGAACCCTTACTACGACCAATCCAACTAACTTGGGGAGTTAATTGAGCTTGGAAAGGTTGGAACCAACCATCTGAGGCTCACGAAAATGAAGATTTAATCGAAAGAGTCTTTACCGAACTTAAAAGAAGAAATTTTAAGTTTTGAGGATCCAGGGGTAAAATGGTCTTTTCCAGGCCAAGGGTATTATTGTAATTACCCTGAAGAATTAATTAATTAATTAATTAATTTAATTAAAAAGAACAATTCGGGTTGGGGCGACGCGAAGTGACCCATTTTCGCAAATGGGGTGTCACTCGGGTTCGAGCCCCACTTGAAGCGATGAATTGATGATTTAATCATCAATTAAAATTTGATTCATTAAGGGCAAAATGGTCCTTTCACGTATTAGTTGAAAAAAATCAAATTTTTGGTTGTTAAGGAGAGTCCTACATTGACTATTTCATCCTCTAATCCTAAACAACTGCACACACGTTTCACTCTCTCACGTTCATCACTCTTCATGCTCAAAAACTCTCTCTTACGTTTTGCTCTCTGCCAAATATCGTTGAGGAACTGAAGAAATATTAAAAGTTCTTCACACTTGAAGAACACACGAAAAGTCCTGAAGAAATATTAAAAGTTCTTCACACTTGAAGAACACACGAAAAGTCTAAGAAAGCAAGCTAATAAAAAACGTTAAGGCAAGGGGGATTTCCGTCAAGTTGGTGGTGAAACCTTAGGTGAATTGGGCGTGGCTTTGGAGAAAAATTTGGCCAGAAACTTCACATTTGAACAACATCAAAAAGGTATGGGTTTCTTCTCTCTTGGTCCCTTTCCCAAGAGGCCCCTTACGATTCAAAATGTTCACTCCGAAATTAAGGTTGTTTTCCCGTTGCATGTCCTTGTCACTAGCTCCCAAACAATTTTGTAGGTTGGGTATTGTGTGCTGGTAGATTTAGGCAAGGTGTGATATTTTATGTTGAATGTGAATATGTTTATGTGCGTGAAATTACGAAGATGACAACCAAGGTGTGATAAAAAAAAAAAGAGGTGTGTGTGTGCGTTGGACAGTGATGTTTTAGCCACTGTTTTTGGAGAAGTGTAAGTGCATGTATTTTTTGTATTTTATGTGTTAAAGTTATGCACAAAGTGGTGTTCATTGTGATGAAATGTGGTTGATTGAATAACAATCTTTTAGCCAAATAAATCTATAAAAGATGCACCTAAAAATGTGTTAAAATGATGTATGAATGCACTCTATGAATCAAGTGAAAACGTGGATGAAAATGGGTTGAAAAGTGACCAAAATTTCCAGTAACTAAGCAATATTAATTTAGACTAAAGCTTAACAAAGAAATCTGGAAATTTAATACCTTTTTAAAGATTTGATGCCACCAGGATTCGAACCTGTGACCTCACCCTTGGCTACTGGATTTCGCGAAAAAGGGAAAAGAAAATGGGGCTGGGGGGAATCAAACCTGGCTAATGGACAAGAAAGTGGAGAAAAATAATTATACAAATAAATGGGGGGCGTGGGATTCGAACCCACGACCTCCAGGCACGCGCGAAAGGGGAGACAATAAAGAAAAGAAAACGTGAGGCGTGGGAATCGAACTAACGACCTCAAGGCTGAAAAAGAATAAGGCGAAATTAACTAAAGAAATAACGTGAGGCTGTGGGGGTTCGATCCCACAACCTCACTGCCACTCGCCTAAATTAAATAAAAAATAAAGTTAGGAGGCTGTGGGGGTTCGAACCCACAACCTCCCAAGCCTCTAGCGAATTTAAGTTAAATTATGGAGGCTGTGGGGGTTTGAACCCACAACCTCCCTATTCCAGCGAGTTAAATAATAAAAATCGAAGAGGCTGTGGGGGTTTGATCCCACAACCTTTTGGTTTGGGCGAAAATGAGAAAAGGTGATGTTAATGAAAAATAAAAAGGGGGTTGTGGGGGTTCGAACCCACAACCCTTCGGCCAACTTAAGAGAAAAATTAAGTAGAAAATTAATGATACGATATTAATATTGGTATTTAATCTAGAGTTAAAATGTTAAGAATATTAAAAATAAAATCAATGAAAAATGTAAATGATATCCAAGTGATTCGAAATTGGGTTTCCTTGCCCAAACTTCCGTATTGATACATAAGTCATACGTGAACAAAATATCCAAGAATAATGCCACCTACATAGATCGAAATCAAGATCTTGGCATATATAAAAGATACATAAGTCTTGTACTACATAATCTTTGGAATGTATGACTCACTTAATGAATTATGAATGAAGCCTCATGGCTTGTGTGTATAGACTCATAAGTCTAGCATACGTTTAAAAGTAAGTGAACCTAAGATGTATGTACTGAATGATGAAATGAACAATGAAATGATGAAACCCTAGAAGGGTTAAGTAAGGGTATGAAACACACCAATGGTCAAGTATATTGGCATATGATGAAATGAACATTCACGTAAAATGAGGTGAGTAAATATGAAGAGTAAATGTGATAATGACAATGAATGTGGTGACAACATGATATGAGGCTAATGCTAATGATGAGAGCAATCTCAAATGATCCTAAGTAAATGTTACCAAAACGTATTCACCTATGAGAGTGTAAGATAATGAAGAGACCAGTCTCTATGAACACTCTAATGAAAGTATTGAGATTAACACACTTAATACTAATGATGAGATGAGAAATCATCTAACGAGCTATGATTTCCTCATACTAGAAGCCAGCTTCCATTACGTATGAGTTGAATGAAATGAAACTTTATACTGAGCACCGATAGACTAGTTATGAGCGGTGATGCCTTCTGTCGGGAAGGGCGGAGGTTCAGGTAACTCTCATGAGATGAGACTGTCCGGCTTGCCGGGTAGGGGTCTCCTTATATCTCCTAGTCTTCAAACCTATACGACCAATATAGGGATCTGGCGAGGTTAAATTCCCATGTATGCTAGCATGTTTTTGGGTCACCTTGGCCGGTGATTCCACCTCTTTTCGGTGTGGGGGAGACACTGGATTTCATGATGCTCACATGATCTATGTCGGTTAAAGTTAAAGTTCTCAATGAATGAATGAGGCCAGCCTCAAATGAAGCACATAATGAAATGATACCAAAGGTGTTAGGATAGGATAATCAAGAGGTGAGCTAGACTCAGGTAATGACATTAGGTTATTCTTGATGATTGCACAGCAAACCCGATGAAAGTCTTAAACTACACCCTAGGTATAGCTGGTGTTCACACTAGCATATGAACGAAATGAAATGAAGTACGTATGAATGAATGAAGCAGACTCTGTGTTTGCTAATAAAGACTCCCTAGTTGAGGTCCCATATGTTGAGCCCTCATTTTGGAAAGTCTTAATGTCAAGTCCATGATTCCAAGGTCTCATGGCATATGAATGAACGATATGAAAGAAGCTTTGTGTTATATGTTATGTGCTATGATATGTGCTATATGTAAGATGTTATGAGTTGTGTGCAATATGATAAGTATGATGGTGCATGTTACTTTCATGGCATGACTTTCCTAATACAAATTTGGAAAGCTCACTGACTTTCCTAATCCCAATTAGGCAAGTCCAGTGACTTGACTTCCAAAAATCATGTTGTTAGGAAAGAGCCATTCTTTCTCATGCATGTCCTTGGTGTGTGCTTGCATATACCCATACTTATTACAAGTGTGTACTAACCCTATACAACTATACTGTTTTAGGTGCAGGCACAGGTGGACGATAGAGCTACAGGATCATTGTTGCAGTTATCCGGACGTCCAGCATTCATCCGGAGTTGGTAGGTCCTCATGCTTTCGAGGATGCTACTGTTTTATATTCTAGATTAGTTTTAGAGTTGAGCTAGTGGAGCATGTTCCACTAGCGTTTATTTCCTGTTTTTATTCAGACTTTGTATTGGTGCCATTTTGGCAATTATACACTTAATACGTATTGGACTATTTCTTTCAGTTGCTTATTTCTTAATGTTAGATGGTTGATGGTGAACAATTATGAAATGATAAGAATGTTTAACAAGTATGTTAAGAAACAAAAAGTTTCAAATTTTCCGCTAAAATTAACCTAGATGAAGTAAGAATGACGTAAGTAGGCTTGTTTGCGACCTCTGAGAGGTCAACGACGCCGGTCTCGTCTGGTGTCTAGATTCCAGTCGTGACAAGAAAACTCTAGAAGCCCCTAGATATTTCAAGAAGGCTTTGGAGAGTTCTAGAAGAAAGACTACATATTTTCTAGGACAGCTTTGGAAAATCCTAGAAAGTGTAGACTTTTCTAGAACGTGGATCAAAATGTAAATAATTTAGGGACTTGTGTAGTAAATTTGATTTACACTTTAGCCCCCTATGGAGTAGTATAAATAGAAGGGCTCTCATTTGTAAATCATCCAACAAAGTGTAAGCAATCTTCCAAGCAATATAAAGTCTTCTTCCAAAATTCTCTAAGTCTTTCCTTTTGTTCTCTTAGCAATCTTAGCATAAAAGGCTTACTTGAGCTTACAAGATCATGAAAGATTCGTGAGTAAGTTGTCAAGTGTGGTACGGAGCTTTAGTAAGACTCTAAGTCCATGACACTACACTCCAATGAAGTGATTATTTCATTCATCTCACACTCTACGTGCATACGCGCCTCTAAATCTTTGTGGATGTTGTCATTCTCTTTGAGGGTGAAGTCCTCAAGATTCTTAAAATTTATGTTGACCTTGTTCACGCGCTTGCTTAGGATCTACACAACATGCCTCATCATGTCAACCTTCACGATCCTCTTTAATCTAGGAATAACGTTAATGGGCTCCTTACCAAGTTTCTTATAACTAGCTTCAGTGATTGATGGTCAAGCAATAATTCCTAGTTACTCTTAAGGCTCTTCCTTTCCTTTCAGTTCTTCTTTTCACCATCTGACCTGACGTTGGTGGTGCTAGCAGCGTTGATGTTTGTATAATTAGACATTCCCTTAGAAATAATCTGGCTTTGATACCACTTTTTCAAATACTCAGACTTTGACTAACTGTCCGTGTGACACATGACAACTTAGTGATGGATCTTTTACAATCTTATAAGCTCAAGTAAGTCTTTCCAAATATAGATCAGTAAGACAATGAAGAAAGAAACAAGAGAGTTTGTAATCAGGCTTTTTGTATTGATTGGGGAATGCTTTGCACTTCCTTGGTTAAGTTTCAAATTAGATCCCTGCTATCTATATTAATCTTCTGAGTTCTAAAGTATAAACGAAAATTTACTATAGAGGTCCCTATATATTTACAATCTAGTCCATCTAGAATTCTTTACAAGCTTAGAGAGATGTAAAACCTTTCAAGAATTCTTCTTGTGTATTCTACGGTTAAATCTAGCTCCTTTCCCCTTAGAATATATCACTTAAGCTTTGATTTTATGCTTATGTTAGAATAAAAAGTGGCATCATGACAATTATCTAATACTTCATTAAAGTTTGTTACAACTTCCTAAGTGATATGGTCATGTGGCAACTTTTGTTTTAATTGAAAGACGCATTGAGTCAAAATTTGATTAGCAAAACAAAAAACTATACAAAGGATCGGCTCAAAGGCCAAAGTCCAACAAAAATGAAAAAAAATTAAAAAGGTAAGAAAATCAAATAGAGAAACATAGAAAGAAACTCAAACCTAAAATTGAAGTCAGAGAGGTACTAGATGCTTCTAGTGAAAACTTCGACAATCAAAGCATCAGAGAAGATGTCGGAGATATCAGAGAGTTTAAAGCTTCCACAATGAAGCCATGCGACCAATCCAATAAAGTTTAGCCACTACAATTGTTGAAGAGAAATTGATGCTTGTTCACCATGTCAAATTAACTCCTATAGGTAATTTTATCATCAATAACTATATTTCCTTTCTTGGATGTATCCTTTAATGGGTTCTATATCACAAAATTGATTAATTCCACCATCTATGTTTAAATTCTTTAAAGTCCAATTCATTATTTTTAGGGGAGGTGATTTAAGGAAATCTGGATCTATACCCATCGAAAGCCTAAAGAACTCATTGTTTGTTTTATCTAGTAACTATAACTCTAGTATCTTTATTGTTGTATCAGATCGACTTACTTGAATTGTTGCGATGAAAAATCACGAGATTGTATGAAATCTAAGTAAAATTATTGATTTGTACTTCAATCTCGACATCACACAATTTCGATTCAAGCAAAAACTAAGTTAGAAGACAAAAACTGTACTTTTTCTATAGCTTACCCTTGATAAAAAAAAAAACTTCAAAAAAATTATTTAATTATATGTCTTATCTTTATGAGTAAAAACAGAAAAAAAAAAACTATTTGGGCCACTTTAGCGGGATCAGGGGTCCGATTGGACCTCTATAGAGCGATAATACATTGTAAATGTAGAAAACCCCCTAAAATCACTGATAATCACACAAGAAAGTTTTTGGAGAAGAAAAGAGTGACTTGGGGAAAATTTCAATAGGTTTTCCTGAGGAATGTTCGTAAAGGTAAGCAATATGATTCCCTACTTTTGTAGTTCGCTTATTAGGTCTTACAAAAAATTTTCTGGCACGATGGAAGGGTTTAAATTTATACTAAGGTGAAAAAATCCAGGTTTATGAGGATTTTAGGGTGTAAGACCTTCAATTGTTAATAAAAGAGGCAATTCTTGATTTTATTTATCATAATGCGTTAGAGTAATCACGAGATTGGTAATCCTTGATAAACTAATAGTGGGGAAATCATGAGGTTAGCCTAGAGTTTTGGATTATAATAAAATATGGAATATCTAGGCCATTTGTGATTGATTTGGTATTGTATTATTATTTTAGATAAAGAACAAACTAAAACCCTCACAAAAGGAGTCAAAGTTTGCAATTAGACTTCAGGAGTTGCTTGGTGCTCAGGTACGCTCGATTTACTTAGATGAATAGTTAGACTTGTATTTTAATTCTTAATATTCTTGTACATGGATGAGAGGTTTCATGCACAGACCTTTATGCAAGCTGGAAGGCTAAAAGCGATTGTTATTACAGTCAAAGTAGGGAAAAATATTGAATAAGGGTTAGGTTTTCTTGTTCTTGATTGTTAACCTTGGATTTTCTTTTTGGTGTAGTTTGGTGGTTATTTTAAGGTTAAGTATTATGAAATTGTTGAGTTATAGCCATTTTGGGACTTGTGATAATCAAGGGGAACTGAATGAATGGAAAGTGTATTAATTGATGGACTAGGGAGATAACGGGGTCCAATATTGGGCTATTAATATATAGGTGTATATGTATGTGTGTGTTCATATTGACTGTTCCATGTGAAATGTTTGTGTAATGCATGTTCAAGAAATAAAAGGTGAAGGTGAAACGACTTCATGTTTATAATCTCATGCAATGAACTTGTTTAATTTATACATGGCTTCAAGTGTGGTTGTTCATTGTGATTTTGATTATACATGTTGTTTGTGATTAGTGGTTCGAGTACCACGCTAGTATATAATAATAATGGTTGATTCAAGTACCACACTAATTAAAAATACTAATGGTTTGATCAGATACCACATATGGTATGTACTAACAATTATTGACTTAATCTCACACCGATATAGTATAAGTTTGTGTATGGGTCTCATGAGAGAACTAGGTATGAGTATTATGTTGTATTTTTCACGTGTTGTTCCATAAATGGTTGGGTAAATGATGTTTTATGAACTTTTGAGTTGTCCAGGTTACTTGAAAGGTGAGTTGAATTCATATATTGATTATATGTGATCACGTGGGACATTTAAGTTTGGGGTTAATGCTTCTCCTATTTAGGTGTTAGATTAGGTGCATGTATGACAAGCAGATTTGATTGTGACAATTTTATATCGGATCCCACATGTCTGATCATGTGGTACGGTAAGTTTGGGGTTATGGATCATGAAAATTTGGTATTTGAGTCAAAATATTGGATCATCAGGCTATAAATCATTTTAGAAACTTGTGTCACTTCTTCACTCCTTTTGTGTGGCGTGTCTCTTTTCATATGAGGTGAGTCCAATTGTATCTCGGGATTCCTATTGGTTTCTTGACAAGGTAATTTCGATTTCATTGTTACAGCTGAAAGGACTAAAGCTAGGAAATATTAGAACTGGGAAGGTTTCGATCGGTATCTGGCTTTAGAGTCACGTGAATGCTTGGGTGATCAGTTTGTGGTCATTATTGATATGAATAAGAGGTAATGAACCTGACTTTCCATAACAATATAACTTAATGATGGTTACTTTGTGCATTGTATTTCCTAAACTTTTGCATGTGCGGGAAGTGTAATTACTTATATTTGTATGATATTATGGACAAGCAAAGTACTTAAATTGATTATGTATGATGAATTACTGATGAAATTCTATGTGATTTACTGAACATGTTTTGGCATAGTCCAGTCCTATAATTTAATGGTTATGTTATTGATTGGAAGTGCCGTGTTAAACTGACTTGAACTTACCATTGGTCCAGATGGTAAGGGAAAAGGATAAATTGTGACAGTGGGGAAATTATGATTTTGAACAATTGTTATTGGTTGGGAGCCATCGGGAAGAGGGTTTTCTCGTATGATAGTGAGAATGTGATATTATGCACTACTTTCTGGTGTTATTCATAATTAATTTTGTGAGAATGTGGTGTTAGGTGCCTAATTATATGTTACTGCACATGAGCTTGTTTTTTTTTGAATCTATGATGCACATATCTAGGATACCTAAGTCTCGGATAGATCTTGGAATTATATTATCAATAGGAATGTGTTTCAAGAGTTGGTAGGGATAAGTAAATGGAAAACAATTCTTATTTTAGAAAATTTATGGGCTGAACTCGTCAAGGATGCATAGCACGATTGGGCCACTATAGTGGGAGTTTTTCTACTATGAAAGTATCTGTGATAGTGGTGTGTCAGTCTCTATAGTGGAAATGGTGGGGTAGAATCTGAACTTTGTTTTCCTTATTTTTGCATTGAATTTCCAAATAATTAAAATCTCGAGTTTGATTTCATATCATTGTGGAATAACATAAATGCATCTGAAACAATATGGTGTTCGGATAGGCCCAAAATTTCACCTTTGAAGCATTTGGGGTACTCAGTCTTAGTTGGTGGATTTACATTCCTCAGGTTGTGAATTTAATACAAAATGTGTTGCTACAATTTCATGATTCGTGGGTTTTCATTTATCAGGGTCTATCCAAGATGTTTCAGAATTTGACGCAGCTCTATGTAGGTCAGGATTGAAGAGTGAAACAGCGGAGTAAGTGTCCAAGTGTTAGAATTGTCCGAAGGTGGAATATCATATTAGACGCCTACATAGTTTTCTTTAAGAGATGCCCATTCTTGAATGAAAGTGGAAAACATGTGGGTCTTCCTAAGGGTTTAGAGAAGTATGTTTTGATTTCCACCATTGTGATCATTTCTTACAGTTGTGCGAGTTGTCATACAAAAATACTTATCACTTCGATATAAATACGACATCCTTTGAGACACTTTATGCAAGGGGATGTAGATTTCTCATTGGGTTGTTTGAAGCATGTGAGGTGAAGCCTCTATGCATTGACTTGATAAAGGAAGCTTAGAACAAGGTGAGGGGGTATCTAAACCAAGTTATTGGCAACTCAAAGTAGAAACAAAGAGTATGAACATTGCAATGTATGGGATATGAAATTTCAAGTATGTGAACATGTTTTATTTAATGTTCCACCAATGAAAGGCGTGATGAGCATCTGTGAGAAGAGTAAGCATAACCCACAACATATTGGGTTATTTGAGGTTTTTGACAATGTAGGGCCATTAGTGTATATGTTAGCTTGCCACCAAGTTATTTATATTCCATTCAGTGTTCCATGCATCCATGATGAAAAGGTAACAAAAGATGGGGAGTACATTATCAAGTAAGACTTAAGAGTGCTATAAAAGGATCTTCAATATGAAGAAGATCTAGTTGCTATGCTTTAATAGGATTTCCAAAAGTTGAGAATAGAGGAAATTATATTGGTAAAGGTTTGATAGAAGCATCATATAGTTGAGTAAGCTACTTGAGAAATAAAGTAGGACCTATGGGACAAACATCCTCATTTGAGGATTCGGGCACTACTTTCTTCTTGACTTAGAAAGTTGTTTCTTGTGTGATCGCTCGGGAATGAGCGATGAGTAAATTAATATCTATTGTAAAAACCTGTCATGTCATTACGAGTAAGAAAAATAGTCAGTCCATGCTGCTATAGTGGGATAAGTTGTTGTAAATGTAGGAAAACCCCCTAAATTGTCCATATTCATCTAAGAACGTTGTGTATAAGAAAAACAGGGTGATCTAAGGAAAATTTAACAGTTTTTCATGAGGAATTTTTGTAACGGTAAACAATTTGATACCCTACTTGTATAGTTAAAGCTTTAGACCTTAGTGAATATATTTGTGACTGTGTGTGTGGGTGGGGGGTTTAATTCATCCTAAGGTAGGGAAAATGTGAATTTTTGAAGATTTTAGGGTGTAACACCTTGGGTATCTCTTAAAAGAGGCAATTCTTGATTTTATTTACCATAAGGCACTAATGTAACCATGATGTTGGTAATCTTAGAAGAATTAAGAGCGGGAAAGACCTAGATTAGGTGGGAAAATTATGAGGTTGGCCTAGCATTTTGGATTCTGATATAATTTGAAAATACCTAGGCCATTTGTGATTGATTTTGTATTGTATTAATATTTTACGCCAAAAATAAGCTAAAAACATTACAAAAGGAGACAAAGTTCGCGATCAAATTTCTACAGCATTTGTTTCGCCCCAAGTAGGCTAGGTTTTCTTAACTGAATAGTTAGAACAATATTCTATTTGATAATATTTTGTGGATGGACGGGAGATTTTGTGCATAGTATTTCAGGCACGGAGTCTGAATGGATAATGGTTGTAGTTATTGATATTAAGGCAGGGAAAGATAATTACTAAGGGTTAGGGTTTTTTAGTTGTTGATTGTTAAGATTGAGTTTTCTTGTTGGTGTGGTTTGGGCTAAGAGCCCGAAGCCGACAAGCAATAGCTCCAGTAGAGGCCTAGAACAAAAGGAGAGAAAGTAGACATGTCTTCAAAAGATAAGCAATCTGTTGAAATACTCGTTTTCACACATAGGCACACAGAGTCAGTCAAAACACCACTTTTTTGAAAAACATAAGGCTCCTCATACGAACCTATAAACATCCGAACCTAAGGAATAAAGTTCAGCATCAGGAAGCCTACTCTGCTGGCTGTTCAGTACTTGAATATACTTGTCACGGAGAAAGACTACTTTTTTATTCGCTTGCCTACGCGCTACTCATACGGGACCGACTGTGCAATACTAAGAATGGAGTAAGCTGCCCGTCAAAGTAACTCGAGAAATAGACATTAATCATAATTAAACAAATAATATCAAAAAATTTGAATCACCAACTTTTTCCAAAATTTAAAAAGTAAAAATACTCTAGTAATATGGAAATTCTATCGATGGGGAAAATAAAACTTCCCACCTTGGAATAGAAATGGTCTTTATTCTTTTGTAAACAAAAAAGTTATTATTTAGTGAATAGTAAATAGAGAATTTCTTAATTTATTATTTTCTATATCAATCAGAAAAGCGAATAGAGTTCCTTTACATATGGATTGGTGAGCTAATGAGTGATGATCGTAGGTTAAGTGTTATGAAATTTCTAGTTATAGCCATTTCTAAGACTTGTGTTAATTAAGGGAACTGAATAAATGGGAAGAGTATTAATTCATGTTACTTAGGCTTTTCTTTTAGAACCATTATAACATAATATGATATTCTAAAACTAGTCTCACATAAAATCAATCTAAAGAGTATGAGTTGGATTTAGCCATTAAAATGTCAATACGCCATATAGGTCTTACTACAATGAAATCCAATGAACATAAAAAGAAATGAAGAATATTCCTAAAACTATTAAATTCTTTATAAGCAAGAATAATGAAAAGATAGCATTCCCTAACATGAGGACCTACCAACACTTGGAGAAAGAGTTCCAAGCTTCTTCAATCGACCTTCTTAATCTTTAAAGGCCAAACATTACATTTGTAGTAATATAAAGTAAGGGGTTAGTATGCCACATGTACTAAGTATGGGTACATGCACATAAACATTTAAGAACATGCATGAAAATAACCATTTTTTTAGAAAGCATGCTAAGTCATTTGAAAGCCTTTAATGCACATACAATAGATCATATACAACATTAGGATCACAACAACATAAAACATGATCATAACCAAAAATATATCATCATAAACTCATATTAACATTTTCATATTCAGTAGTTCATATCAACATAACATATAAAACACTTACCAATGATCCCATCCCAAGCATACAAGTGCAATGATCATGTAAAACCCCATAACCCCACATAATCAAGTAAACAAGATAGGAGACCATAAGTAATGCTTTTCTTTATACAACTTACATCAGTAGTAGTTGTCATCACTTATAGCAACATTGACCATTTCATGTTCATTAACATAGCCAATATCATATAGAAGCAACATCATATATCATAAGCATTATACATTTCATATTTATATTACATCAGAACAATATCCTAGGACTTCCCTTATAGTCAACTTGTGCAATGTCTAGGTAGAGTCCCATACCCCTACCTATACTAAGTATACTTCTCGAGTCACCCTAGTAAATGTCCGTTACTTTTCTTTCATTTTACATGAGGGGACAATCGCCTTAACCGACATTTGACATGTGAGCTGAACCTGGAATCCGGTTTCATGAAAGCTCACACCGAAAGAAAGTGGTCTACCGGCCAAAGTAGAACCAAACATGAACATAGCTTTGTAGGTGGATCCAATAGGTAGTATTCCTATTGTGGCAACATAGTTCAATAACTAGGAGATATATATTAGATACCCATAGTTTCACATTACATGACAATCTCTATCTCATGAGAGTCATTGTGAACTTACCTTCCAACTAGGGAAGAGAAACCCCAACATCTATTTCATCGGTGCTAAGCTATAGTCCCTTTTTGAATAACCTTTAAGTCATCATTTATTCATAAATCTTATCATAAGTCATAGGAGATTAACTCCTTGTATAAATATGATCATAATCTCTTTAGGTTTATATGAGAATTTTCTTTCATCACAAGCCTTCATTTGTGAGATTAACATATCATAATCATATTGTGTAAGGCATACAAGAGAACATCATAAACTTGTATTATTGTATCATTACCATGATCTCACATTGAACATGTTCATAGGCCAACATATATGCATTGCAAAATCATACATACTTCAAGTACATAAAAACATCATTTATAGGCCAATATCAACATAAATAGAGAAATCATGACTTTAGAAGACTTACCTATTGCTTCCAAGAATCTTTATGAAGAACTTACATTCAATTTACATCAATCATCCAACAAAATAATGAAATACTTAATAACATAATCAATACTAACCTTTCAAGTCATATACAAGAACAATTCATTGTTAATGATAACGGAAAAGAGTCATTAAGGAGTTCATTTAAGCTATAGTTCCAATCCCAACTTTTTCATGTCATCAAGTGATAGATATAACCCAATCAAAACCATTATTTAGAGAATGAACATGATTCACACGAAAATCAAACATTACATACTTAATTAACCATAGAAAATTGTTATTCTTCATCATTAGTCATAAATCTTGAGTTAGAAAGAAAACCCGTTTTGTAGAGTAAAAACCCTAGAAGTTAAATTCCTGAAAAATCATCTTTGAAAGGACCTCTTGGGGAAAGGAATCCCAAGAGTGAAGAACCCATACCTTATTGACGATAGTTCCATGAATATTGAAAGAAAATCTTGAAGTCTTCATTTTCTTCCTCAAGTTTTTCTTGTTCTTCAACGGAGTTTGAAAAGAGAGAGTTCTTGAGAGAGTTGAGAGGGATTTGTTTATTCTGATTTGAAGTGAGTGAGAGTGGTTTAAAACTGACCTAAAATCATTATAAAATATTCCCCTAAAATACACAAAAGACCCTTCACTTAAATGGGTCTTTTTGTGAAGTTAAATGACTTAAACACGACGCGAACGAATCTGGGAAGTTGTTGCGCGTCGCGGGGTCAATTTCACATTTATTTTTGAAAATTCAAGTTTATACAGAGAGCCTCGTGGAGGCTACGCATCGCGATGCAACTTTTGGGCCTCCACATGTTGGCCGCGCGTCGCGCAGCAGCCCTCATTTCCTGGCTGTGCTCAGGTTGCTTTGGCAGCCTGCTCGCCCATGTTCGGGTCCTCCTCAAGGACCCTACGGGTGGTCCTTGGGGTGTCCTTACCGTACTTTTGGACCCTTTGTACTACATATTAACTATTTAAAATCTTTTTACAAGTTTTGGACGTCATTTGACACTCCCAAACCTTCGCCAAACATAGGGACGTCTACTAGTTCAAATTAGCTAGTTTCCGGACGTCAAGGACTTTCTTTGTCGTTTTGGCTCTAACCTTTTCTAATTTAATTTAATACATTAATATAGGTCTGAAACATCATTTAAATCATTACTCAGTAGGTGAAACTCTAGTCTAAGTCATGGAACTTCCGGAGTGTTACAATTTGAGCCTCCACCTTAAAGTCCTCTTTGTGCTAAGTTAAATCCCAATGTAATTAGATAAACACAGTTACGAATGTATAAGATTAGGAAAGTAATGATCACAATACCAATTAAAATAATAAAGTAGTATAAGAGTTGCTTCTTTCAAAACCATGATTTCATAACTTTATTCATATAAATAATTACCTTCTTAAGCATCAAAAATCATGATTTACTTTCAAATCGTGAGAAAAACTTTCACAAATCATTTATAATTAAGGTAAAATCATCCTTAAATCATAAATTCATCCTTTCAGAAAATATGCACAAAATGTCATATCAATTCATGATCATTGTTCATAGTTTATAGGTGAAATTCAAAGCATATAACATGGGTCTGGATGAAATCAATTATAAATCATGTAATTAGGTTATACAATGCAAAATAAGATAGAACAAAATCAATTGAATCATAATAAAAAGGATCTATGAAGATTTACATAAACCCTAATTGAATTGGATATTGGAGTTCTTTCGGGACCTAATGGATGAAAGGAATCCATTGGTGAATTCCCACGACCTTGATAATCAAAGAAAAAAATCAATGGATATTGAGGCCTTGAATCCTTTGAAAATCTAGTTCATTACCTGGAAGGTTAAGAGAGATTAGGGAATTTTAAGTGAATGGAAGAAATTAGGCTTAGTTTGTAAGAGTAAAAAGGTCATACGAAAGTTATAGGACCAAGAATATATTAGTTTAGGTTTTGGTTGGTAGAAAATGACCAAATCACCCTCAATATAGAAACTACGGAAGTTTCCTACAGTTTCAAGTTGTGGTCCATAGACCTTTCTACTCCCCATACTAGTCAATCGTCGAATAACTTACTGAGCCTAAAATATTGGGCAATTCCTACGAGTAAGTCTTAGGACTTGTCAGCTGGTCTACAGTCCGTAGACCTTACCCGTAGTCCTAACTTAAATTCCAAAATTTTACCAAGTCTGAATTAACACCACTCGCAATTCTTATGGCACGTAATTCATCCTATGACTCATCCTGCTCAATCATAGACCCAACTTTGAAAAATCAATGTTTCCTAAATCTCAACTTAGTTCCTATGAACCCTATCTATGACTCATAGATTCTGCTGCAAACTGTAGATGGGTCTCATGGGCTTGAAGAAATAGCCAAACAAAAGAAAGCATTCATTTCCAATTTGACTTTGCAACTTTGGTGTTACAGGAATACTGATGGTTGGCTTGAGTACCAAAACAATACATAATACTAAGGGTTGGCTCGAATTCCACGCCTAGTATGTAATAATAATGGTTTGCTTGGATACCATGTCAGTACACTATTAATATGTGTGTGAGTTCCATGAGAAGCTGAGCTTATTTATTAGGTTATATTTGTGACATGTTAGTCCATGAGTTGTCGGGTTTGTGTTTAAATATTGGGATTGTTCTTGTATATGCGATATTTACATGTTAAATACTTTGGATGATTTTTAATGATACTTGTTACATGAAAAAAGTGAGATGGACTCAGATATGAATTTGTGTGTGATCATGTGGGACAAGCTTCATCTGAAGGTTAAGTTTGGGGTTGAGTGTTTTCCTATATAAGTATTAGAGTAGGTGTCCGCACGTTTGGTGAGTTGGGTTGTTATACTAACAAAAATAAATATAGTAATATCTAACTAAGTTACTATTAAAATTTTAGAGAGAATTAATTTTTAAGAACTCATTGACCCTCTCCATTATTCTCCCCTGATAGAATGAATCTCAAAGAGACTAATTCCACAAACAATGGGAAGAAAGTAAAGATGTATGATAAATGAGTAAATATTAGCTAAATAACCCTAAAACAACAAAGAAAATTACATAGTTGCATGTAAAAGAATATACAATCAATCACTTAAATACTTAAGTAGTATTCAGTTACTATTGTTCACCGTAATCTCTTACCTAGTGGCATATTTAACAGTTTATATTAACCAACTTTAGATTGGTCATTAATTGATTAACTATTTTACAACTCTCCATGATGCAACATATGTGAGAAATGAACATTTATATAGAGTTATTTGTTTTTTCTTTGAGTAAGTCTTAAATGAGGCAAACTCATTTTAAACATGTTCATGGTGTTGTTTGCTAGAAGTGAAATATCTTAAAAATTCTCTATCATGTGTATACATGTAAAAAGAACAAATAAGTTGGCAAAAAAAGTAAATAGTGTGTTGCCTTCCCTAAGAGTGTGTTTTAACTGAATTGGGTCATCGTGCCTTACTATGTTTACAACTTGTACCTCCTTCACAACACTTTAGATCACTTTCTATCTTCTTTTCTATATATTGAGCATAACAAGTTAGTCAGAGGAATATAACCTTTATAACTAAAAAACTAAACTCCGTCTCTAATTGTTACTACTTCAGTAATAAGATTTTTGAAATAAATAATTCTCCTTCCTTTCACCCCTAAAATAATTCTCTCACTATTTTTGACACAAATAGCAGTAGCACTAGGTCCCTGGTTACCCTTGGATGAATTATCTGTTTTGCATATAAACCATCAAACAGAAGAGGGATTTTTCTCACAATCATATGTCATTAAGTTCACTTTCATTCTTCCGAAAATCATAACATATGAGGTCATTTGATAGATAAATTTTACAATAAAGGGAAGTTTAAGAAGATAAAGTTATGATTGGAATAACTTCTCTCATGAATAACCTTCTCATAAGGGAACTATCCACCATGAATGTTAGTGTTTCTTATCTTCCATATAAACCATAATATTATAACAGGTACAACACCCATAATAGCCCTAATCTTTAGGCAGATTCTTTGTCAAAAGGTCCCTTGACATGAGAAACTATTGAAGTTGTAAAATTGCTTTTTAGGGGCCTCTGTTTCACTATTTAAGATTTCTTTTTGGTTGGAATTATTAAGTTTTAGATAATCTCAAAATATAGGGGACATAGAATTATTTGAGATTATCTTTGAGATTATCTTTATCTTCTTATGTTGTATATGCCAATTTCATTCACCCTAAATTGAAAAAAAATATATATCTTTAATATGCATTAAATTCTAAGTGAATTTGGATGAGCTGGGGCGGGTGGGTGCCCCATGCCTCCTTAGAGTTCATATATATAATAAATAAATCATGTTCAATGTTCTTCATCCAATAACAATTTTCTACCTAGTCAAATGTCTTTTCTTACTAGGCTATTTTCTTTAATTTTATATGTTATAAGTCTCATAAGTCATCCCCTCCCCCACTACTCTCACACAACCCATCATTAGCATTTATATAAAAACACATTTTTTTACTTCTTTAAATTTTCTTGCTCCAGGCTTCATTTCATACAACTACTAAATATAATTTTATATAAATCTAACATGAGTGGTAATAATTGGGCTTAGCATAGTTATAAGAAGTTTCAAAATTAATAAAAATTAAAACTGTTGTATCTCCTAGATCAGGCTTGATCTCTTAATAATGAAAATTATGATTGAAATACTTTCACATTTGACATGATTAATTTGAATTTCTTGAATTGTTTCCTATGAATTTTCTAGTTTCTTATCAGAAAACCCCAAATGATCGATCTTTCGTGATCATAAACACCACAAACTCCATTCATGTGATTGCTAATCAAGTTATCATGAATAAAAATGATAACCAACCAAATTTATGATTCGTTTAATCAAAGTTATTATTATGTAAAATATACTCATAAAATAATAATTAAGACGAGGCAAAAAGTTTACATGTTTCTATACAATAACAAACATAATTTTTATAGAAGATCAAGTCATTCTTGTGGTGCTACAACAATTGTTGGTACATATACTAGCTCAGCAGCTGGTGGTAAAATGAGAAGAAAGGTTTGTTGGCTAAGATGCGCTTGCTGAAAGGATTGTAACATTTGTTGATTATCATTTTGATTAATGATAGCCGGATTAAAAAAACAAGGATGAGAGTTGGGGGATTGATGATCTCTAAAGATTGATAATTTAGAAAATATTTAGGAAAACAATCCAAATTAGTCATGTTAACATCTTTCAACAGAATTTCAATTCTCATTTTCATAATTCAGAGACTCTAAGTCTGATCTAGAAGCTAAAACATTTTAGACTTACTAATTTTAAAGATTCCTACAACCGTGTATATATCTCAATTGTTATCACCCATATTAGGTCGAATTAAAATTACATCTAGTTAACAACAGAATAAATGAAGTACAAAGCAAGAAAATATTACAAAATAAAAAATATTCATACAAAAAAAGAAGTTAATTATGTTTTTAGTGATAGGGGAGCGGGGGAAGAGGGGTGACTTATAAAGAACAATAACATAAAATAACAAATAAAATAAAGGAACTCAAAAGGGGAACCTACCCACGCTCACTCATCCACAATCACTTGGAATTTAATGTATATTACTTTTTATTGTTTTACGGTTTGATAAAATCTGTTAAATGGGGAGGTTGATACGAATGAAAATATTTTTCAATTTTTTTGTTACTCAAAACTTTTGATAAACTCTTTTTTTTTAAAGATTGAAAAATGATTTCTCTGCTAATAAAACAAATCTTCATAACTTACGTTTATTATCTTTTTCCTACCCTTAAACACATCCAGCCATCGATCCCCACCAACCTACACCTTACATCTATAGCACCCCCATAGCATCCATCTCCACCACCCCACACCTTACCTTCTACCCTCTACACTCATAGATTTTTTCTAGAAAACATTTTCCTTCATACTAAATACCACAAATACTCATGCCTTTTTCTTTATGGATTATTGGCTTAATTCTTTACATGTATATATATAATCATAATGATGATAAATTAACTTGTATATATGAATTTCGTCTGACAAATGGTCTAAGGTTGGACTCTCACACATCTTCATGGAAAACTCAGCTGAGCAAAAGGCAGCAACTATAAAAAGATTCATTGATGCTACAATGAATGTGGGGAGAAAAGAGATCCTATATGGGTTTAGGGCACGATCACATGTCGTAATTGAGAAAGAATTTGATGCTGCTACAAGATCAAATGCTACTACAAGCTTGACTCGTGGCTTTATTAATTCTCTGCAGCCTTGTCTTTCAGCTTCCTCCAAAACCTTACCAGTTATGAGTTTAACTCATTTTGCTACATCCGTCAATCATGGTTTTGCCGCTTACATTTCACTCGAAGTTGTTCAAAATTCTGAGAACTATAGTCGTGTTGTAATTCATTCTCCTAGATACCGAGTTATTCATAATGTAAATGTATATACCTATGAATAACTCGGTATCTAGGAGAATGAATCACAATGCGAGTGTAGTTCTCAGAATCTTGAACATCTTCAAGTGAAATGTAGGCGGCAAAACCATGATTCATGCAATTAGCAAAGGTAGTTAAACATCATAACTGGTAAGGGTTTGGAGGAAGACAAATGACAAGGCTGCAAAGAATTAATAAAGTCATGAGTCAAGTTTGTACTATGATTTGATCTTGTAGCAGCAACAACTTCTTTCTCAATTACGACACGTGATCATGCCCTAAACCTATCTAGGATTTCTTTTCTCCCCACATTCACTGTAGTATCAATGATTCTTTTTATAGTTGTTGCCTTTTGCTCAACTAAATTTTCCATGAAAATGTATGAGAGTCCAACCGTAGACCATCTGTCACACAAACTTCATATATACAAATTTAATCATCATTATCATGATTATAGATAGATATAAATAATGATGCCAATAATCCATGAAGAAAAAAGTATAAGTTTTTGTTGTGTTTGGTACGAAGGAAAATGTTTTCTAGAAAAACTCTATGAGTGTAGACGGTGTAAGGAAAGGTGTGGGGTGATGGAGATGGAAGCTACATGGGTGCTAGAGGGTGAAGGTATGATGTACGGTGGTGGGAATCGATGACTGGATGTTTTGGAGGGTAGGAAAAAGATAATAGACATTAGTTATGAAGATTTGTTTTATTAGCAGAGAATTCATCTTTTTCAATCTTAAAAAAAAGGGTTTAACAAATGTTTTGAGTAACGAAAAAGTTGAAAAATATCAATACTGCACCCTTGAAACCATGTTTATGTTTGATAAATAGTTCCCTCCAACCATTTTGGATCCTTGTTTTCCCATTAAATCATAATGAAACCAAATTCTTGACACATATTTCCTACTAACATAGCCCATACCCTAATATTTCTCTCTATTCATCTTCTCCTTTCCCAAAAGAACATGTCTTCACGATTACGATTCAAAATCTCAAGTCATGATGACACCCAAAACTGAAGTTAACCATATCCCAGAATGTATAACGTTGAATTCTTATACCTTAGGAATTTCTTAATTTCTATTCTCCCAAATCGATTGAGAGCCAAATATTCTGATATTTTGACATCTATATAAGTCCATCAAGTCCCCACTGTTTTGAATGGGAGAATGGACACACAAAAGGCTAGAATTTCCTTTACTTAAATAGGTTTTGGACACTTTGTCCTCAGCCTAATAGTTGTGAAAAATATTAAATTCTAAGCATTTTTTTTCTTTGTTATTTTTGAGTAAAAGCTTATAGGTGGAATTGTGTATGGTTTTCTGAATAATTTGTGTGTTCAAAGCAATTATTTTATTCGAGAAGACGATCTTAAACCAACTTTCTGGCTCCTAAGATAATGTCGTAATTCAGTATTCTACATTGTCTTTTTTTCTTAAACATTGTTTTCAGACTTGAAATATGTTATGATTTATGGTTAGTTTTAGTGTTTAATAGAGAAGAACAAGAACTTATTGAAGGAGAAAAGGTAAGAGTGATTTCTATTGATAAAAGAGACTAAATAAAAACATCGCAGCTAAATTAATTAAGATGATGTAAAGTAATGCTAAGAAATATGGTAAAATTAAGTTACTGTTTGCTGAAATTGAGGAACTAATACTTAAACTAACTAACAGAGTTCTAAACAAACTAGGAAATAGAAAATAACTAAAATAAAGTTAATTATTGCTGAAATTGAGGAACTAATACTTGACAATACATAATAGAGTTTTAAACAAACTAGGAAAAAGAAAATAACTAAAATATAGCAATTTATTCTGGTGTGAACTTCCTAATTATTCTTATTCACAACTTTATCTTCTAGCTTGAATTTAGTCATGTAATTCTAGAAGACAATTGTAACACGCCCCATGGCTCAAGAACTGCATAGTTCAAGTGTAACACCTCAAACATTCATCAATTTTTGTTTTGGGTCAAATTCAAACAATCATATCTTTTAGAACATAAAGAGTTAGGTGAAAAATTACCTATAAAACTAAAGGCCTTTGAGTCCTCTTTCCTGTACCACCAACTTTACTTAATTTCGAGCACTGACTAAAAAGTTGTGACGGTTTGAGTGAAGCCTCTCTAGTTAAGACATTTCATCTGTTTGAGAAGGGATATTTTGGTCTTTCCTTACCCCACTAGGCTTGACCACGTTTTATCACCAAATTTAGGGATCGAATCAGACTCTAAGTTATTATTTCACATTCCTCAATACTTAGACTTTCAGGACGAACTTTCAAGAAGAGCAAAATATGGTTTTTAACCATTCATTCAACAGTTGAGAAATTTCTCCAGGAACAATGGTTCTTTCGAGGGTATGTGATGATTCTCATAGTATTTATCATGCCCCGAGAATACACCCTGTACGTATTCAGAACTTGAGAACAATCGCTGGTCTCCAAGCGAACCCTAGCCAACTCTTGGCCTGGCTTACTACTCAATGGAAGACTTACTCAACAAAAAAAGAACTTAAATTGCAAAGCTTTAACTCATAATGTATGAACAAGAGATTAACCCAAAGTATGTCTTGAAATACTCAAAGCAACTTGAAGTCTCAAAACAACACAAAGGAAATAGTGAAAGACTCTTCAACTAGTACTATCTATGAACCTCTAAATTCTACGATAAATGTCGGGACAAGACACACAACATCATAACTAAAGTAAATATAAATGTGGAACCTACCAGAAAGTAAGGAGGCACACCAAAGCTAACTTGAATACAAAGGTAAACAAAGCGCTTGTTGATGACCCTAAACACCTGTATTTGTATCATAAAAAGATGCAAGTCGAATGTCGTTAGTGAAGTGAATGTTTGAGCATGTAAGGGGAAAACTGAAAGAAATTGTTAAGTGAAATGATTATGTGAGAACACAATAATCTCCTTGTAACAACACGTATCTTAGATAGACTAGAATTTAGATTTTTTAGAAGTGCAGGTGCCATCTGCAGAGGCCACATAGAGTCCGTATGTAGAACCATCGTCCATGGACCAAGTCCATCAATCTTGGTCCAGATAAAATCAAACGATCCCAAATGACGTCCAGGACCTATGGACCACGGTCATTAGACATGGTCCATCGACCTTGGTCCTTAGAACCCATTATCTGAGTCAAACGATAAAGAAATAGGACGGACCTTAGATTGGACCACGGTACGTAGACCAGGTACGTCGACCTTTGTACTCAAAACCCATTCTCTGATTCAAACAACAAAGGAACATGATAGATTGTAGATTGAACAACTGTACGTGGACCAGGTCCTTCGATCTTGGTCCAAAGATACATTTTTAGAACTAAACGACGACCAAGACCTACCGACCGCAGGTAGAACCATGGTCCATAGACCAAGTCTGTCGATCTTGGTCCACAGACGACGGTCAGGACTTACGGACCGTAGTTAGGACCACGGTACATGGACTAGGCCCATCGGTAATTGTGACATCCGATAAGTAAGGGTTTTTCTGGTCTTTTCGTACTTCGTTGAACCCCTAAGCTACGTCGTTTAGACCCTATATTAAGAGGTTTTAGTCAATTTAAACCTAGAAACATAACTACAACTTACCTAAGTCAAATCATTAATCAAAACATAAAAAATTAGAAGCAAGAGAAGAGAAAAAGGGTCAAGAACCCTAGTTCAAGAACGTAGGATGGTTCCATTAGTTATGTGGATTTCACTAATGGGTTCCTTTCACCAATTAGATCCCTAGTTTTCAGTTAGATTCTAGATTCTCTTATCATGATTAGACTTAGGGTTTTTAGAACTTTAGCAGATTACCATGAAGTTTTTATTTATATGTTCCAAATCAAATTACCATGTTATTACTCAGTTTATTGCATGAATTTCAGAACCCTAGCTTTGTATTTCTTTAGTTCTTAAATTACACATGTTATGTCAGATATTTCAGTACTTCAGATATACATGCTTCATTTATTAATGCAACATTATCAGATTAATTGTTGCATTCTAGGTTTGCATGTTTAGTTTTAAGCTATACATTATTTAAAAAATTAATTCATCAGATGTTAATCATAAAATTCATTCGGAGTAGCATAATGCCAAGTCGGACTAGGGTTCAACAAATAGTCCTAGAACTACTAGCCAAGTAGGTTATGAGTCCCTCCTGTGGGCATCAATTTAGTGATCACATAATCATGCCTTTATACCTCTGACATGGTATATTGGGTCCTCTCGGTGGGGCGTATACATCGAACTCCACATTTAGCTCATGTGGTTTTATTATAGGTTATTAGTAGTTCCATAGTTCAGTCACACTCTATTTCACTAACCATATTTACAGTTCAGTTAGTATTCACTCTCAACATGTTATAAATTTGGTGTTTGCATCCAGTTTGCTCAAAATTCAGTATATCATGTTCAAAATATTATACTTGCTTTTGTGCTTATTTAGTTATTAGTTATTTCATCTTTACTCTCTCCTACATGCTCGATACCTTTCAAGTACTGATGCATACATGCGATACATCTTCTCATGATGTAGTTTCAGGTTCTCAGCATCCAAATCACGCTTAGATCGATTTCCGATCTCCAGTTCAGCAGAATCATTGGTGAGTCCTAATTCTCCAAGTATAATATTCATAAGTATAAAATTCAGTATTTCTAGTCATTTAGTTTTTTTTTAAGTTTTTGCTAGACTTAGTTGGGGCTTGTACCAGCATTTCTAGTCACTTAAAGGCTATTTTCAGACATAGTTAGTTTTAGCTCAGTATTGAGTTAATATTTTCATTCTATTTAACTTATCAGTTTTCCAATATCTCAGTTATAGTATATGAGTATTCCCCATCTTCTCATTTTAATTATAATTTAGCTTCCTCATTAGTTTATTATCTTTAGTATGCTCATGATCATGCCTGCAGGGTTAGCTTTGTATCACTTGTGGTCCTAGGTCCCGTGTCCGCGTCTTGGGGTAGCTCGGGGCATGACAAACTTGGTATCAGAGCACTAGCTTTAAGTGTCCTAGGATGTATGAAAAGCCGCACTAAGTAGAGTCATTTTCATGGGTGTAAATTGCACCACATCTAATGAGAGGGAGGCTATGAAGTGTTTTAGGAAAAACTTCACTTTCTTGTTACTCTTATCTGCGTAAGGTATGATCTAATTCCATTCTAACTCGACATTCTATGTGTCAGATCATACCTCCTCGTAGAGCTAAGTCCAGGAATGCAAACGCAACTCTTCCAATCCCAGATCACAAAGTCTGCAATGCTGAATTCAGGAATTTCATTCATATGTTGGCTCAGAGTGTTGCGATACGTCCAAACTTACACCTCAAATAAAAGTGTAAATGGTCATTGTCACTTTACAGAACTCAACTGGAGTTGAGATCGTTCCCACAGAGAATCTCTTTATGATAATGTTTTACTGTCACTCTTATCCGATTGATGTTACTATCTCCTAATGAATTTCAATCAAAAGTAAAATTTGGGTATGAATAGAAAGTACGAATCTCAGACGTAAGACTAAGATTTCAAATCTATTTTATAAATGACGACTAGGTATTGGTTTTTCTGTTGATTAAGAGAAAATTGTTAGTGTTCACTATGACAAGAACTTGTGAAACTCTTCTGCAATCTGAGTTTCAAGAAATCACACCTTCACAAAGCTCAGCGACAGTTTATCTAATGCTTCTCAACCTTATTATACAATAATCGTTTATATTGTCTCGAACTACAATTGATTCTTTTATAAAGAGCTCGCTTAAATGGATGTGAAGCTAAAGTTATTTTCTCGCGAACTCTAACTTTAACTTTAATACAGTAAAGAGATTTCTACTTTTCCTAACAAATGTTTTTCTCCTTGAACAACCACTGGATTCAAGCTAGTCTAAAGTGTGCACTCCTTAGACCAAATTAAAATCAAAGGTTGAATCTAAAGCATGTGAACAATGATTACTCTCTACCCGTTTTACTGGGTCAAATTCACAGTCTCGTCATAGATCCCATACACCTGATTTAAATGCTTAGTGATTCATAATTCTGCATATATAACAGTTGATAATGATTGAGAACATACATATGAGTAATTGAGATAGCAATTTGAAACTCAAAATCAAACTTGGTAATCTAAGAGTAAAACTTTCTCTTTTTTCCAAGTAGTTCGAAAACAAGATAAACTCGAAAAAAATCCAAAGTTCTTTGTGCCTCATTCGTGAAAAAGTTCGATGATCAATTAATAATTCAAAAATATCCCTAAATAATATCCCAAAAACCTTTTAAAAAGAGACCTAATATAACTATGACACCATTGTTTCTTTCCTTCACGGCCCCCATCACGCCCCGTGAAAGGCTTCACGGTCCGTACAGTAGTTCGTTGTCTTGCGTTCAAATCTCCAAAACTTAAACTTTTAGCTGTTCTCTGTAATCTGGTTCACGGATAGAGTCACGGACCATCAAAATTATCACGGTCCATGAAGACGTCCGTAGTCTTCACTTCAACTTTCTCAAACTCCAGACACTTTGCACTGCTTTTTGGAATCTTGTTGACGGACAGAATCATAGACCGTCAAAATTACCATGGTCCGTGAAGACGTCCGTAGTCTTCATTTCATCTTTCTCAAACTTTGAACATTTTGCACTCTTTCTGGAATCTTGTTGATGGATAGAATCATGGACCGCAAAAATTATCACAGTCCGTGAAGACGTCCGTAGTCTTCACTTGAATTTTCTCAAACTTTGGATACTTTGCACTGCTCTCTGGAATCTGGTTCATAGACTGAACCACAGACCGTCAAAATGATTACAGTCCGTGAAGACTTCCGTGGTCTTTACTTTAACTTTCTCAAATGCAGGTCTTCAGAATTCTTCTACTGTCTTCACACTTCACGGTCACTTACACAGTCCGTGAAGTGAGACATGGACCATCAAGATGGTTGTGATTTACTACTTCTTCTCTTCTCTATCTCATTCTTCCTGCATCATAAAACAACACATCAAATCATACCAAATACACTCGATTCTAGTATTATTTCTTTGTTTTTAAGCGTTAAACTGTGCTCGGATATCCCGGTAAATCAACACCCTCAACTTAGAACCATTACTTGTCCTCAAGTGATGAGATTTATTATACCCTTACTTTTCAAAATCTTTTCCAATCATTGACAATATGCAACAGCTATTTTCCACACTTTTTGTATCCTAATTCACTAAATCTAACATGTAAGGATCTATATATGACATTTCATTACTTACCGTCAATCATGTATATGTCTTTGATTTATTAGCTTACTTAATCTACTCTCACATGCAATTACAGTGTACTCACAACAAAAAAGTCCCTCGCTCAGAATGGTTGGGACTGAGTACTACTCTCACGCTCTAAAAGAACTTCTAGTACTAACACCAACTACTATAGGCTTGCCCTCGTTTTCTACACTCTATCGTTCAGAAAATTTGACTAGGATCACTGCATGACTTTTATTGTCTTGTAGTATAGTCTCGGTGTTGGGGAAAGGATATCTGAATGTTCGATTTCATGAGTGACTAATCCCTTGGTTTCCCAAAGTTTTATTTTCACAAACCCTCTTCTACTTAAATCTTTTGTTTAGTTTCTTTCTGTCATCCAATCAGCCACATTCTTTTTCTTTTTCATTTTTTTTCTCTTTTTTTTTATATATATATATATACACACCACTTGTATTTCATCCTGCTGGTCGAACTCTCTCGGGTCATACTCACCCTCAACTTAGGCTTTTAGCCTGAGTTGTGCCAATGTACATTTAGGTAAACCAAGGTTGTGAAATGTTGTAGGTGAGAATAAAAGTCTATTTTAGGCTAAACATGGGTTCAAGTGGTAAGCTTTTTATTTTTTTATTTTTTATTTTTTTGAAAACAAAAATAGCCTACTGATCCTTTCCTATCCAACTCTTCTTGATTTCAAGCAAGATGACTCAGGCAAGTTCTACTTTCTGCGCATAGCGCTAGACATCAATAAATATTCACACACAGTTACACATGATTGCATTATTCAGTTTCTTAATTCGCTTGTACATCATTCAATCTCAACAATGTTCAACAAGTTAGTATGTAAAATGTCATATAAATATACTAACCGCAAAAAACATGTCCATAATTGGTTGTTCATTTTGTTTGTTAGCTAGCAGTTGCATATCTCAACCTACTATGATACATACAAAGAAACTTAACAGACGGAGACAACATCCATTTTCTACAGCTATGGAAGGTTTCTCGACCACCCCCTCCCCACAAGAAAGGAATTTGCCCTCAAAGTCGATGTAGCATGCTACACATAAAGGGGGCTGAGGAGGGGACATACCTACAATGCTCTTGGTACCGATATCGGGATATGCGCTTGTACCTTAATCAATAGGTGCTTTCTCAGAATGGAGTGGTGCAAGGAGTACATCAGATACCTCAGGGATGGGTGATGTATTTTCAAAGTGAGCAGGGGCTCCATTTACAGATGCGCCAGCTAATAGTGCATCTTCTTTTTCCTTTGCACGGGCTGCTCGTTCTTTTTCCAACCTCTGGAATTCTTTGAGAGCTCTCTTATCTGCTTTATGTGCCTTGAGCAATGGGGTAAGATGAGTGTCATGGTCGAGGTTACGAGCCTTATGCTTCCTCTTTTTGGATTTGGCAGGTAATTCTTCACCCTAAATTTTATCAAGTGATTGTACTGGAGGTGCCTGATTAGCATCTGCATTAGTGACTCATGTAGTGCATGAGGAGGAGGCTGCACCGGTTGCTTTGATAAATTAGTAATCTGAGATCGCATGTCAGCCAATTGTGTCTTCATTTCATTAGTGTCTGTCTGACTAGTAACTGGGAATTGGTCTTGCACCAAATTTTCAAGGCCATCTAGTCGCTCTTTAAGTACTTCCAACTCCTTCCGAACCTGACTAGTGATGTCCTTCTTGGCGGCAAATACTTTGGTTTCAAACATTTGAGGCATTCGACGGACTATCTCATCTGCTAATGCATTGGTCTGACACTGATATACAATCAATTTCTCAAGAAAAGCGATAGGGATAGACACAAAACTACTTGAAGTCTGTGCAGGGTTGGTTTGCGGTGGTGCTTCTGTGGCTGCTTGGGATGGTTCGCCTTGCTCTGGCACTTTGTCAATTTGAGGCAACTCTAAATGAGTCAACCACTGTTTCATCCAATTAAGGATAACAGCCCGCTCAAGGATTTCCCGTTCTCCATCAAATACCAAATCTTTTGGAAAGATTTGTAACTTGTGTAGCAATAGGAAAATGACTTATTGCTGCAGATTTAGTACTAAATAGGTGGTTTACCAAATCTTTTATCTTTGACACCTAAATAAGTCTAGAGGCCTCATACCATCGATCAACTAAGCAGTTGGGAAGAGTCTCTGCTTGGCAACATAATTTTCTTATCAGATAAGGAAAAGAAAATGTCGCTCTCTCATTTAGAGACCTGTCTCACATTTCAATATCTATGAACCTCCATGTATTCACTGGGTAACTACTTAGTAATCACTGTACAAGTGAGGCAAGGGATAGGGAAAATGTGTTTTCATTTGCCATTGGTTGCAATTGCGCCAGGACAACATCCCACCATACTTTAGCTGGCAACGTCAATGTAGCTTTAGCAATAGTTATTGGAGTAGTATTTACCCAACTTGAATGTTCCCCATCAATGGCAATCTGCTTTTCGATCCACCATAACACCCTTTCTCGAGAAGCCTGATCTTCCATATTGGTTGCATTGGTGACGTCCGTAGTCTTCAGTTCAACTTTCTCAAGCTCCGGACACTTTGCATTGTTTTTTGGAATCTTGTTGACAGACAAAATCACGGACCGTCAAAATTATCATGGTCTGTGAAGACATCCGTAGTCTTCACTTAAATTTTCTCAAACTTTGGACACTTCGCACTGCTCACTGGAATCTGGTTCACAGACTAAACCATGGACCGTCAAAATGATTACTGTCCGTGAAGACTTCTATGCTCTTTATTTTAACTTTCTCAAACATAGATATTCAGAATTCCTCTACTTTATCACACTTAACGTTCACTTACACGGTCCATGAAGTGAGACATGGACCGTCAAGATGGCCATGATTTACTACTTTTTCTCTTTTATGTCTCATTCTTCCTGCATCATCAAAAAATTTATCAAATCATACCAAATACACTCAATTTTAGTATTAGTTCTTTGTTTTTAAGCATTAAATTGTGCTCGGATATCCCGGTACATCATGTTCAAAACCAGAACAATCAGTGGATTCAAGCTCCTATTAATGGTGGATCAGCAGCAACAAAGTTCTGTGACTTTGTTAGGACGAATGTGCCTGAGTTCTTAGGATCGTAAATCGGTGAAGATCCTCAGAATTTCTTGAATGAGATCAAGAAGATCTTTGAGGTGATGTAGGTCACTACAAATGATCCGGTTAAGTTGGCATCATACAAGCTGAAAGATATTTCTCATATCTCGTACACTTAGTGGAAGAAAGTACAGATGCAACTCTTATTGTTTGGATTTCTTTAGTGAGACCTTTTTGGACAGGTTTTTCCAAATAGAGTTGAAAGAAGCAAAGAACCAGGAATTCATGAACTTAAGGCAGGGTAACAAGACGGTCCAAGAGTATAGGCTTAACTTTAACCAACTCTCCAGGTATGCTCCTCACATAGTTGCTGAATCCAGGGCTCAGATGAATAAGTTCATGCATAGAGTGTCAGAATTGGTGAAAACGGAGTGCAGAAATGCTATGTTATTGGGAGATATGAACATCTCTAGTCTTATGACTCATGGTCAGCAGGTTGAGGGTGATAATCTTAGGGAACATGCCAAGGAGAATAAGAAGGCTAGGACTTGGAACTATGACTATTCTCAACAAAAATCAGGTGGTGGAAATCGCTCACAAAGTCAGCAAAAATTTTCAACCCCAACCCTTCATCAGCTAATGTTTTATCCTCCAAGAACATGTATGATCAGAAGGTTAGGGCACTAAGCTCTAAGTCTCAGGGAAGTGTTTTAGGCACCAAGACTTACCCCACTTTCCCTAAGTGTAGTAAGAACCATCCAGGCGAGTGTCTCGCAGGAAAGGAAGGATGCTTTAGGTGCGGTCAGTCTGGTCATAGGTTGAGGGACTGTCCTTCTAGACAGGGTCAGGGAGGTAGTAATGGTAGAGCTCATTTTACAACTTCAGCAACACCATCAAGTTGCCCAACTCAGCAGGGTAACTCATCTGATACAGGTGGCGGTCAGCGCCAGAATAGGTTGTATGCTCTTCAGGCTCGCCAGGATGAGGAAGGTTCTCCTGATGTAGTCAATGGTACGTTACGAGTCTTTGACGTTGATGTTTATACATTATTAGATCCAGTGGATTCTCTTTTTTTTGTAACTCCATACATAGCAGTCCAATTCAATGTTAGTCCATAAACTCTCTCAGAAGCTTTCTCAGTCTCTACTCTAGTTAGTGACCCAGTTATAGCTATACAAAATTGCCCTATCAAAGTATCTTAGAAAGTCACCTCAACAAATCTTGCAGAGTTAGAAATGGTAGACTTTGATATCATTTGTTACATTCATTTTATGCCTTAGTCGAATATAGAACTAGGATCGTTTGTTTCAGTTTCCAAATGAACCAATCTTAGAATGGAAAGGTAGTAGCTTTGCGCCTATGGGACGATTCATTTCTTACCTTAAGGACAGAAAGATGATCTCCAAGGGTTATCTCTATCATTTAGTTCGGGTTAAGGATTCTAGATCTGAAACCCCAACTCTTGAGTCAGTTTCTGTAGTAAATAAGTTTCCAGAAGTGTTCCTAGAAGATCTTCTCAGAGTCCATCCAGAAAGAGGAATCGACTTTGGAATTGATATCCTTCGAGATATCCAACCTATTTCTATTCCTCCTTACATAATGGGGCAGAATCTTCTTTGGTTGTGGAGGTTGAGGAAAATCAAGACAATGATCCAATCTTGCTTGAACTTGAGGGTGTAGTCCATAATCAGACAGTGGAGGTTTTATCCCAAGGGGGAGATGGTGTACTTCGTTACCAGGGTAGATTGTGAGTTCTTGAGGTGGGTAAGTTGAGACAACATATTCTTGTAGATGCCCATAACTCCAGTTATTTGTTTCATCCAAGTGCTGCTAAGATGTATTGTGACCCGCGGGAAGTCTATTGGTAGAACGGCATGAAGAGGGATATAGCAGATTCGTGAGTAAGTGCACTCATTGACAACAAGTCAAGGTAGAACATCGGAAACCAGGGGGTATGACTCAAGAGATCGACATTCCTACTTGGAACTGGGAAGTGATCAATATAGATTTCATCATAGGGTTACCTCAAACTCGCAGACAACATGACTCCATTTGGGTGATAGTTGACGGGATGACTAAGTCTTCTCGCTTTTGGCGGTCAAGACTACAGATTCGGCGGAGGACTATGCCAAAATTTACATTAATGAAATTGTGAGGTTGCATGGGGTTCTTTTGTCTATCATCTCATCAGAGGTCCTCAGTTTACCTCTCATATCTGGAAGTCATTTTAGAAAGGTCTTGGTACTCAGGTTAATCTTAGCACAACATTTCATCCACAGATGGATGGACAGGCAGAACGTACCATTAAGACCCTAGAGGATATATTGAGAGCTTGTGTGATCGATTTCAAGGGTAGTTGGGATGATCACAATTCTCTTATTAATTTCTCCTACAACAATAACTACCATTCCAACATTCAGATGACCCCTTATGAGGCACTGTATGAGCGTAGATGTAGATCTCGTGTTGGTTGGTTTGAAGTTAGGTGAAGCATATTTAATAGGGACAGATTAAGTCCTTTATGCTATGGAGAAAGTGCAAATCATTAGAAATAGACTTAAGACAGCCCAGAGCCGTCAGAAATCTTATGTAGATATATGGAGAAGGGAACTATAGTTCCAAGTTGATATTGGGTTTTCCTGAAAGTGTCACCTATGAAGGGGGTGATCTGAGTTGGCAAGAAAGGAAAGCTCAGTCCTAGATATGTAGGCCCTTACAAGATCTTGAAAAGGGTTGCAAAAGTGGCATATGAGTTAGAGTTGCCAACAAAATTAGCAACAGTGCATCTAGTTTTTCACATGTCGCTTTTGAAGAAGTGTGTGTGTGATCCAGCCTCTGTAGTGCCATTAGATAGTGTAACTGAGAAAGATAGCCTTTCTTATGAAGATGTACCAGTTGAGATTGTTGACAGTCAGGTTAGATGGTTGAGAAAGAAAGAAAATGCTTCAGTAACGTCTTTGTGGAGGAGTCAGTCCGTAGAGGGAGCTACTTCGAAAGCAGAAGCAACCATGAAAGCCAAGTATCCTCACCTCTTTCCTTCGGATTCCACTCCAGCTTGAGGTAATAGTTCCTCTTCAATTTTCAGTCATTCATGCATGAATTCAACCTTAGAATTATGTTCAGTCAGAATTTAGTTATCAATGTTTAATTGTAGGGATTTCATCCCTCTCCCTCTATTTAAGCAAGTTTAGTCTTCATTTGAGGACTAATGTTCTCAAGGGAGAGATAATGTAACAACCCATATCCTAGATAATCCAGAATTTAGATTTTTCAGAAGTGGAGGTGCCATCTATAGCGTGTAGGTGGAACCACGGTCCGTGGACCAAGTCTGTCAATCTTGGTCCTTAGGAAAACCAAAGATCCCAAATAAAGGCCACGACATACGAACCATAGGTTGGACCACGGTTTGTAGACCAGGTACGTCGAACTTGGTCCTCAGAACCCATTCTCTGAATCAAACGACAAAGGAACAGGACGGATCATAGATTGGACCACGGTCCGTAGACCAAGTCCGTCAACCTTGGTCCTCAGAACCCATTCACTGAATCAAACGACGAAGGAGCAGGACAGACCATAGATTGGACCAAGTCCATCAATATTGGTCCACAGACCCATTATCAAAACAAAAAGATGTCCAGGACCTATGGACCGTAGGTAGAACCACGGTCCATTGACCAAGTCCATTGATTTTTGTCCACAGACGACAATAAGGACGTACAGACCATATTTAGGACCAGGGTCTATGAACCAGTTCCATCGGTCACTCCGACATCAAATAAGTCAGGGGTCTTTTGGCCTTTTCCTACTTTGTCGGACCCCTAAGATACGTCATTTAGACCCTAAATTAAGAGATTTTAGACACTTTAAGCCTAGAAACATAACGAGAACGTACCTAAGTCAAATCATTAATCAAAACAAAGAAAATTGAAAGCAAGAGAAGAGAAAAAGGGTAAAAAACCCTAGTTCAAGAATGCAACAAGGTTCCATCAGTTCCAGCCCCAAAATCTAAAGATTTCTCTATGGAATTCATCACCAGGTATGTGGGATTTCACTAGTGAGTTCCTTTCACTCATTAGATCCCTAGTTTTTAGTCAGATTCTTGATTCCCTTATCATGATTAGACTTAGGGTTTCTAGAACTTTAGCAGATTACCATGAATTAGTTAGTTATATGTTCCAAATCAGATTACCATGTTATTACTCAGTTTATTGCATGAAATTCAGAACCCTAGCTATGTATTTCTTTAGTTCTTGAGTTACACATGCTAGGTCAGATATTTCAGTTACTTCATATAGACATGCTTAATTTATTAATGCATCATTATCAGATTAATTATTGCATTCTCAGTTTGTATGTTTAGTTTTAAGCTATCCCGTATTTACAAAATTTCAGTCATGAGATGTTAATCACTAAATTCATTGGGAGTAGCATAATACCGAGTTGGACTAGGGTTCAACGTACCCAAATAGTCCTAGAACTACTAGCCAAGTAGGTTCTAAGTCCCTTCTGCCTGCATCAGTTTAGTGATCACGCCAGCATGACTTTATACCTTTGACAGGGTATATTGGGTCCTCTCGATGAGGCGTATGCATCAGACTCCACATTTAGCTCATGTGGCTTTATTATCGGTTATTAGTAGATCCCAAAGTTCAGTCAAACTCTATTGCATTTACCATATTTATAGTTAAGTTAGTATTCAGTCTCAGCATGTTATAAATTTGGTCATTTTACTCAGTTTTCTCAAAAATCTGTATATCAGGTTCAGAATATTATACTTGTTTTTGTGATTGTTGATGTATGTTTTTTTGGCTTTTCTCTCTCCTACATGCTCAGTACCTTTCAAGTACTGACACATACGTGCGCTACATATTCTCGTGATGTACGTTAGGTTCTAAGCATCCATATCACCCTTAGATCGATTCTCGATCTCCAGTTCAGCAGAATCAGTGGTGAGTCCTCATTCTCCGAGGATAATATTCATTAGTCTAAAATTCCATATTTTTAGTCATTTAGTTTCAGTTTTTTCTAGACTTAACTAGGTCTTGTCCCACCATTTCTAGTTAGTTAGAGTCTATTTTCAGACATAGTGAGTTTCAGCTCAGTATTGAGTTAATATTTTTCATTGTATTAGACTCATCAGTTTTCAAATATCTCAGTTATAGTATATGAGTATTCCCTACATTCAATTTTAATTATGATTTAGCTTCCACATAAGTTATTATCTTTAGTATGATCATGATCATGCCAACAAAGTTAGCTTGGGATCACTTGTGGTCTTAGGTCCCGTGTCCACGTCTCGGGGGTAGCTCAGGGCGTGAGACACCTCAAACTCAACTCTAATGTGAAAGAAATAATAGAAAATCCAATATTTAAATCTTTTAATGCAATCTATATCAACTCAAATGTATAAAAATATAATAACACACTCTTTACTTTTATTTGATAGATTCTCTAAGCGACAACCATCGTTATGAGCTATGTTATGATACGACGTCTTTCCCACACTACTAGAATTATCCTATACTTTGTTGGGGTATATAATACTTCAAATAAGTGGATCCATCCACTAAGCTATTCTTAAAAGTAATAAGGAATCATCTAAAAAGTATGATCCTTTACTCATGTTGACATACATGGTTTACGAAGATTTTGAGTTGTTTGAACTCGTCCCTATATCGGTGTTTAATACTACTCCCGATAATATATGACTCATGCTCAAATTTTTTAAACATAACTCTTTCTTAATTTGAGGTAATTATTCAAAAGACTCTCTTAAAAGAGGTAATACTCTAAAATTTCTCTGAACTCGTAGCTTATATATTTCTTTCTTTTAAATATGAAAGTATTACAATTTGGGAAAACATAGCAACGTTATACTCATTTTGAAACATGAAAGAAAACTATTCTCATTCTCATACTCATTTACTCAAGATTTAGTTCAAAACTATAATCAGTTTAAAGAATTCTCAAAGTGACTAAAACGGACCTCTTGACTTTACTTTAATTTGAAATGTGAATTAAAACATGTGATTATGACATATAAGATCTTTCAAGAATTACAGAAGACTTTAAGAGTTCATGTTAAGAAGAGAACGTACACATGATTTGAATAAACACATAAAAAAAAGAAGGACGGAAAAGTAAGGACCTGGCGACCCTGGTACACTGATTGGCACAGGTCCCCATCGCCCAAATTACCGAGCAGTGTTTGGGGTGAACTGCAGGCTCAGTGCGTCAGGCCCAAAACTACAGGGCAGTTGTTTTGGCGCTATGGCTGGCGCGACTCTCCACCCCACTGCCCAGAAACCCGACAAATTTTCTTGTCAAATTTTATGTCCTAACTCATCTAGAATTGAATGAGTTCCTCCAAACACTCTTTGATTCATAAACCCAATACAAATTCAATGAAATCCCACACAAAATCTATCAAGAAACATCACTCATTCGCAAAGTCCTCACCTCAAAACTCAAAACCTACATTGTTAGGAATGGGGCTAAAACTCAAGAACTTCTCAAGAATCTCAATGTAAACAATCTCATGGACGAATTCATAAATGGAATTACATGATTGGCGTGAGGGATAACAAACTCAACACTATGAGTGTAAGGCCCCAAAAGGAGATAGGGTGTCTAGAGCCTAACAGGTTTGTATTAATGTTGTAAGGTCCTAAAATGACTTATAATATGGTTTATAGGCAGTGTATAAAGTTTGAGGTGATTTGGAAGTCAAACGTCAAGGGTCGACCGAAACATTCGACGACTAAGTCACCTAAATGCCTCGTATGTGGTTCTATATGATTATGTGTGATGCATCAGCTTATGAAGTCTTAAAATGGTTTATAATGATGTAAAATGATAGTATATGATGTTACGTGAAATTTGGAGATCAAACGACCAAGAACGTCCAAGGTGTTCGAAACAGAGCCCTTAAGACGTTCAACGTGTGTCTTGATGGGGCTTGGCCTGTTTGGACGAGTTACAGGTGGTTGTTTTGGGTGAAACTTTTGTGGAATGTCTACAACTTGTTAAGGGTTGTATTTACATTGGAAACGTCTGGGTACAACCTCTAAAGGGCCCTGCAAAAGGGCCCACAAGAAGGACCCAAGGCTGGTCGAGACACTGCCTTGGCAGTGTCAATCGACGGACCAAATGATGGCCAGCTGGTCAACGAACGGTCTGTTGGTCAGGTCTCATCGACTGGCATTTGCCTTGGGCAGGTATAAAGCCAATATTTGGCTAAGTACCAATCGACGGAGCCTTAGGCACGGTCCGTTGACTGACCAACGCCCCGTAGGTACCTCCGTCGATGGTGGCCTGTAACTTACTACCTACGTCTGTTTCATTAAAGGGGTGAATGGGAAATTCACCCCACATGCTAAACGGACCCCACATGATTTATTTGGTTATTTTTGGGTGTATTTAAGTGATCAAAAACGTGATCAACCCATTCCCAAAACCAACTCACACAAATTGAACCTTTCCCTCCAAAAATATTCTCTCTAGAACCTCCATTGTTGTTGAAGCTCAAAAACATATTGTAGATTGAATTCTCATGGGTTCTTCACCAAGTTTTAGAGGTCTTCATGTAGATAAAGGTATGGTGATCCTTCATCTCTAAGTAACCTTTCACTTGGAGAGTTCTTCTCAATGTTTTCAAAGAAAGTTTATGATCAAAGTTCTTCTTCTTCAATCTGTCATGGGTTCTTTCTAAAAAGGCTTTGAACGATTGAATCATGATTAATTGAAGTTAATACAGTGGTTTTAACGTGAATTTTACTCTAATTGCATGATGAACCCATGCTCCTTCACCAAAATGATTTAACCTTGCATGGGCTTTGTGATCTTGAATTGCTATCTATTGAATTATGATTCTATTGCATCGAAGTGATTGTATATACTTTTATTTACATGAATTTATGTTGAATTGATGTTGAAGGATCCATGAGTATCAATGTTTGAAGATTTGAACATGTTTAGCCTAGTTTCCATTGTTCACTATAACATTGGCTTCTAATTGAATTAATGTGGTTTTCGATCATTTTAAGTTGGTTGTATCTACTGTTTTAAGTTAGTATCATGATTGAATTATGAATAATAATCTTGTATTATTGAATTAAAGATGACTTATGTGAATTGACCTAGTCTTCTAGTTTATCACATTGATAATACCATGTGTATGATGATATCTTGAATTGTGGATAGATGAAGCATGATTTCCTTTGATGAAGTGATTTATCTAGATGCTGCCTAGCATGTAAATTATTGTTAAAATATGATTGATTATCAAGGTCTTATAGAATCAATAGGGTTGGTTAATTCCCTCTCTATACTCTAGCAATTGACAAGTCTAATGCCTATGTTGTAGCTTGATCTTGACGTGCTTTAAGCATGATTTCTTTATGATTAAATGTATGATTACCTACTGCCTTAGAGTTATATTATTGGTGAAATATGATCTATAATCCATATAATGTGATTGGATAATGGTCTATGTTCTTCTACGTTCTAGTATGCTAAGGTATTATGCTAGTTTGTAGTATGGACTTGTAGTATCTTATGCATGACTTATATGATTATTATGTTTTAGCTACTGCCCTATACTTGAAGACTTCTATGGAATTGTGTGTTATGTTTCACTTATGGTGGCGGTGTTTACTTTATGTAATTATATATATGTTGACCATGGCTTTGAAGTCAATTTGATGAATATATGAAGAAGTGGTTATGTTTATCTCTTTATGTGTAACTTTTGGCTAGTCTTCTATTTTGAGTTGTGAATCTAGGTTATGTCACTATTGTTATGAGCATGTGAAGGGTGGTGTAATATCATGTTTAGGTGCGGCCATGTCTTAGGTGATAATGGTTGATGATCCCTACCCATGTACCCCTATGTGAATGCGTGAATAGTTAAGGTTAGTAGTCTTAAAATATTCTATGAAGTTCACTTGCCTCCTATGCTATTGTGAGTTATGTGGTCTATTCTTGAAAGGGTAATGTGGTCTAAGAGGTTGTCTGCCTCAATATTTTGTTGATAGCCATTATGTGATCATGTTGACCAATGTACACACACTCACACTTGATGCATGCTTACAATGTAGTAAATGTTCATAGTGTCTAAATGAAAGGTTGTTCTCATATTCACTAGTGTCTACTACTACGCATGTAAAGTTTATGTATGTGAAGTATTGCACATGTGTACTTTGATAGGATAGTTCCTAGGTTTGGTTTCTATGTGCATGAATATGAATGTATGGTCATGTATGGTCTTAATGTGTTATGTGAAGGGTTTGATCACGTATATGTATACACACACACATGAATGATGATCTAGTTACTAGAGGGGCCTTGAAAGGTGTGGCCAAGAATACTCTAAAACTAGATAGATGCTTGAATATGCTATAAGCATATGAGGAATGAATATTCTAAGTCTATGTTTTATAAATAAATGTAATAAAAGCTTTTTCAATAAAGGGAACTTAGCTTAGAACCGAGTGAACTTGACAATGGGAGGTGATTACTTATCCATAAAAGGAAAGGTTCACTCTAAAGTTGCCCGTGTGATGTTAACCACCCTTGCTTTTGGGATGTGTCATCCGAGGGATTCCCATGAGACGAGGCCCAATTACCACATGGTATGAAAAGGGACACCTATCTCTTAGTTCTTGAACTATGATTCCACCATAGGATACTAGCTAGTGGATTCCACTTATAAAATCTATGTTTGTGTTATGGTCTACTTTGGCTGGTAGACCACCTTCCATCGGTGTAAGGGATCATGACACCGGATTCCATGTTTAGCATCACATGGTCTATGTCGGTTAAGGCTATGGTTTCCCTAAGGTAAAATGGACAATGGAAATAATGAAATAGGATCCTAACTAGGATGACTTAAGGAAGGCTACTTAGTATAGGTGGGAGTAATGAACCCACCTAGACATTGCACAAGTGACTCCTTAGGAAGTCTTAGGAAGGTGACCTAATGTATATGATTATGTTATGTCCATATGCATGACTAAGTAGTATTTGTATATTTGTTATGAAGATGTGCATGGTATGAATCTATATGATGTGATATTATTGACTATATGATGAAGGTATTGTATTGACATGAATGAGGTTATACTCACTTACTTATGTATATAAATTGAATGTTAAGGTTTGTGGTCCCATGAGGGGTTTGCTAAGAATGTATGGAGTTATGGGGCTTCATATGTTCATTAAACTAGTAGACTAAGATTGGGGTGATGAACAAGGTTTAATAATGATGTGTATGCAAAGAAGTGAAGGTATGTGTGAGTTGATGTAGCTTACTGTAACTTTCTAAGGTTTCGGCCTAAATGTGTCTTTGACGTGTTATGATTATATGAGGACATGTGTTGGATTATGTAGATTGTATGTATTCTTTCTTAGTGATCGTAAGATGATACCTTGCACCAAGTATCACTAGAGGGTTACTTGGGAAGTTAATGAATAAAAGAAAATAATGCTCACTGTTAAGGGAAAAAGAGTTCACTGTAATGTGACTAAAAAATGTAATAAATTCTATATGTGATCTTATGTAATGTTTGGCCTTTGAATATGTTTATATGATGTATTTGAATGATATAAATGCTATTGGTTAAAGGTTTTACGGAGATTTACTCAAAAAGGCATGAAGTATGATTTCAAGAAAATGTCCCTTTTAAATGCATGTTTTTGCATGGTTGCCATACTTAGTACATTCTTGTGCTAATTCTATTCTTCTGTACTTTTTACATAAAGTGTAGGTTATGGATGCTTAAAGGATATCTTGAATGGTGAAGAGCTTGCTAGATGATTCCCAACCTCAATGAAAGGAATCCTTAAAGTTCAAGGATCTCCTACTTATGTCTTTAATGTAAAGTCTTTAAATATTGTATAGTTATGTAATGTGTCTTATGGGCCGTGTCCCTAATGTACTCTAAAGTTGTTGAGTCTAAGGTGGCAAAGAGACTTAAGGTCTATAAATGTATTATGGCTTATGTTTTATCTATATATGAGATGAAGTTTCTAGCATATGATGTGCTATGAAAAGTTTTAAATTTTCCTCTAAATTTACTATATCAATGCGATGAATGATAACTATGGTCTTGTATAAGACCTCCGAGAGGTCAAGTACGCCGTGTTACTTCTAGGAGGTGACCCCCCGGTTGTGACAAACGTGGTATCAGAGCATCAGGTTTATAAAGTGGTCTTAGGTTCTAAAAGTCTCATAT
The DNA here is from genome assembly GCA_016801875.1 of Solanum sitiens. Taxonomy (NCBI): domain Eukaryota; kingdom Viridiplantae; phylum Streptophyta; class Magnoliopsida; order Solanales; family Solanaceae; genus Solanum; species Solanum sitiens. Next base: position 1,787,493 of record JABWTJ010000028.1, read on the forward strand.
TGCCACGTCTAGTAGAGTCTCGTAGCATTGGTGGTGAGTCGCGACACATCAAATGGTACGAGAGGCTATAGGAGGATAGAGTTTCCCTTCTTCATCATTCTCATATCGTGCCATAGAACTTAACTCTATAAGATCCCTCTCTTATGTTCTCTTGTCCGGTGGTCTTTTAAGATGTGATTGCTTGGATGAGATTGTTCTCTATGTTTGAGGGAGAAAAGGTGAGTTAATGCTTAACTTGGTTTTATGGTTGAATGAGTATGTTTGAAGGTGAATTTTTACATGTTTTGATGATGTGATGCCAAATATGGCTAAGTATGAGGTTTATGTGAAATAACATATTATATTAAGGAATGTATGTCATGATATAGTTAAAGCATGTTAGAAGTTATTATGGTTGACATGAGTTTCTTTTGAAATAATGTGTTACTATATTGAGTTGCATGATGCTAGCTTTATATTATGCTTTGAGCTTGAAATGCTTAGTAGCTACATATGAAAGCATGCTACCCTAAGATATTGTACTTAAAGGTGTTCAATGTTTCCTTTGTATACATGTGGTCCTTGATAAGTTGCCTAGTACGGATTGGAGTCCTTTGTATAAACTTGATCCTAGGTGTGATAATAGTATGCTTGTCTTAGTAAAGTTTTGTACATCATATTGTCATGTGTTTCCCATCAATTGCCTAAATGTTGCATTTTGGAATGTTGAAGCATGCTCATTGTAAAGCTAGGCAGCTTACTGTAACATTTTTGGAAAATTAACTAAATTGTTCTTTGATTTAATATTGTTGAAATGTGTACAAAATTTATGTATATGAACATGACAATGAATGTAAAAAGGAGATTTGCTATTTGTAATGAAGAAAGAGAGTCTTATTGCATAATGCGTCGTAGATTTGTTTCTAACTTCTTATTGTGTTGTGAGTCCCTTGATGATTGTGGAATTGATGTTTCCCTAGAATTGAGGATGATTTGTCTAAAATGATAAGGTTTAGAATACCTTGGTGTTACAATGTTGACTTACTGTAAAATTCCTTCTAAATGGTAATCACTTGTAATTGTTGAAATATGAATGTTGTTAAGTTAAGAATCCTCTTTAGGTTGGGTTAAGTTGCTCTTAATTGGGTTTACCCTAAGTGGGGGATGGTGATGAAATGGTAAGGATGTAGATATTTTCTACCTTGTCCTTCTATTTTTACTTGAACTTGAAACTAATGAATTCTTAGTAAGCTTGTTCATGAATATAGTCTTGCATAAAGTATGAGTTTCATGAACTTTATATGTTTGGTATGTATTAATTGACATTACCTTAAAGATATTGTACATCCCAAAGTGCATGAAGGAAAATTTTGATAAAAATTCATGTTTTCTCATGTTGATTTGCATCTTGATATCATAATTGTGCATTTGACTTCATGAGATAAGATAAGAAACATGGTAGAAGTCACTAGTGAGGTGAAATGTTAAGCCTTATAATTAAAAGTTGGATCACTTTTGAAAAATGAAGCATGTTTAGCTAAGTGTTAATGTGTGTGCCTATGATTTGTGTTATTCTTCTCAAAATATGCTTACTGTGAAGGTGAGTACTATGTTAGAAATTGAAATCTTGAGAAATAGCTTCCTATTTGTTATGATGTATTATGTGTGAACTCATAATACATGTAGGTGTGTTGAGGAGAAGAACATTCCTCCATGGACACCACTGAACATAGTATGGTTAAGAATGACCTTCATGGCACTAGGTCTAACTAATGAAGATCTTTGTTGATGCAATTAACTCAAGTCTATGTGCATTGAAGTATGCGTGCCTACTTGTTTTGAGTATTGTTGAAATCTGCCTTTGTGTCGCCTTTCAAGATGATATATTAATAAATTAAGGTGTAATGACCATGTTATGATTAGGAGAAGGATGTTCCTCCTATGAATATGATAAGATCCTCTTTGATTAATGCTAAGGGGGTGAGTGAATTGAAGTTTTGTTTGCTTGTGTGCATTGAGTGCTAAAAGGTGTGAAGTGGTGTTACTTTTAAGCTTGGTAAATTAATTTCTATGTGATTATGTTATGAATATGATGAACTTCTCTATGATGCTTTGAAGTCCTTGTTGTGGTTAAAGTGTTCTAAGTGTCATTCGAGGACGAATGTTCCCAAGTGGGGGATATTGTAAGACCTCAAAAATAGATAGGGTGTCTAGAGCCTAACATGTTTGTTATAATGTTCTAATATCCTAAAATGACTTATAATATGGTTTATAGGCAGTGTATAAAGTTTGAGGTGATTTGGAAGTCAAACGTCAAGGGTCGACCGAAACGTTCGACGACTAAGTCACCTAAATGCCTCATATATGGTTATATGTTATTATGTGTGATGCATGAGATTATAAAGTCTTAAATGGTTTATAATGATGTAAAATTATAGTATATTAAGTTTTGTGAAGTTTGGAGATCAAACGACCAAGAACGTCCAAGGGGTTCGAAAGATAGCCCTTAAGACGTTCAACGTGTGTCTTGATGGGGCTTGGCCTGTTTGGACGAGTTACAGGTGGTTGTTTTGGGTGAAACTTTTGTGCAATGTCTAAAACTTGTTAAGGGTTGTATTTACGTTGGAAACGTCCGGCCACGACTTCTAAAGGTCCCCGCAAAAGGGACCACAAGAAGGACACAAGGATGGTCGAGACACTGCCTTGGCAGTGTAAATCGACGGACGTAACGACAGCCAGTTGGTCAACCAACGGCCCGTAGGTCAGGTCTCATCGACTGGCACTTGCCTTGGGCAGGTCTCAATACAATATTTTGCTAAGTACCAATCGACGGAGCCTTAGGCACGGTCCGTTGATTGACCAACGCCCCGTAGGTGCCTCCGTCGATGGTGGCCTGTAACTTACTCCCTGCGTCTGTTTCATCATAGAGGTGAATGGGAAATTCACCCCACGTGCTAACCGGACCCCATATGATTTATTTGGTTATTTTTTGGTGTATTTAAGTGATCAAAAACGTGATCAACCCATTCTCAAAACCAACTCACACAAATTGAACCTTTCCCTCCAAAAATATTCTCTCTAGGACCTCCATTGTTGTTGAAGCTCAAGAACATATTGTATATTGGATTCTCATGGGTTCTTGACCAAGTTTTAGAGGTCTTCATGTAGATAAAGGTATGGTGATCCTTCATCTCTAAGTAACGTTTCACTTGGAGAGTTCTTCTCAATGTTTTCAAAGAAAGTTTATGATCAAAGTTCTTCTTCTTCAATCTGCCATGGGTTCTTTATAAAAAGGTTTTGAATGATTGAATCATTATTAATTGAAGTTAATACAGTGGTTTTAACGTGAATTTTACTCCAATTGCATGATGACCCAAGCTCCTTCACCAAACCGATTTAGCCTTGCATGGGCTTTGTGATCTTGAATTGGTATCGATAATTATGATTCTATTACGTCGAAGTGATTGTATATACTGTTATTTACATGAATTTATGTTGAATTGATGTTGAAGGATCCATGAGGATCCATGTATGAAGATTTGAACATGTTTAGCCTAGTTTCGATAGTTCACTGTAACATTGGCTTCTAATTTAATTAATGTGGTTTTCGATCATGTTAAGTTGGTTGTATCTACTATTTTAGGTTAGTATATTGATTGAATTATGAATAAGAATCTTGTATGATTGAATTAGAGATGGATTATGTGAATTGACCTAGTCTTCTAGTTTATCGATTGATAATACTATGTATATGATGATATCTTGAATTGTGGATAGATGAAGCATGATTTCCTTTGATGAAGTGATTTATCTAGCTGCTGCCTAGCATGTACATTATTGTTAAAATATGATTGATGATCAAGGTCTTAGAGAATCAATAGGGTTGGTTAATTCCCTCTCTATACTCTACCAATTGACAAGTCTAATGCTTATGTTGTAGCTTGATCTTGAAGTGCTTTAAGCATGATTTCTTTATGATTAAATGTATGATTATCTACTGCCTTAGAGTGATATTATTGGTGAAATATGATCTATAATCCATATAATGAGATTGGCTCATGGTCTATGTTCTTCTTCCTTATAGTATGCTAAGGTATTATGCTAGTTTGTAGTATGGACTTGTAGTAGCTTACGCATGACTTCGTATATGATTATTATGTTTTAGCTACTGCCCTATACTTGAATACTTGTATGGCATTGTGTGGTATGGTCCACTTATGGTGGCGGTGTTTACTTTAAGTAATCATATATATGTTGACCATGGCTTTGAAGTCAATTTGATGAATATATGAAGAAGTGGTTATGTTTATCTCTTTATGTGTAACTTTTGCCTAGTCTTCTATTTGGAGTTGTGAATCTAGGTTATGTAACCATTGTTATGAGCATGTGAAGGGTTGTGTAATATCATGTGTAGGTGCTGCCATGTCTTAGGTGATAATGGTTGATGATCCCTACCCATGTACCCCTATGTGAATGCGTGAATAGTTAATGTTAGGAGTCTTAAAATATTCTATGAAATTCACTTGCCTCCTATGCTATTGTGAGTTATGTGGTCTATTATTGAAAGGGTAATGTGGTCTAAGAGGGTGGCTGCCTCAATATGTTGTTGATAGCCATTTTGTGATCATGTTGACCAATGTACACACACTCACACTTCATGCATGCTTACACTGTAGTAAATGTTCATAGTGTCAAAATAAAAGGTTGTTCTCATATTCACTAGTGTATACTACTATGGATGTAAAGTATATGTATGTGAAGTATGTTTTCCTAACTAGGATGACTTGATAGGTGTACTAATATGGGCAAGGGTATGGGACCTTGTCTATGCATTGCACATGTGTACTTTGATAGGATAGTTCCTAGGTTTGGTTTATGAATGTATGGTCATGTGTGATCTTAATGTGTTATGTGAAGGGTTTGATCACGTATATGTATACACACACACACACATGAATTATGATCTAGTTAATAATGATGATCTAGTTAATAGAGGGGCCTTGAAAGGTGTGGCCAAGAATACTCTAAAACTAGATAGATGCTTGAATATGCTATAAGCATATGAGGAATGAATATTCTTAGTCTATGTTTTATAAATAAATGTAATAAAGGCTTTTTCAATAAAGGGAACTTAGCTTAGCACCGAATGAAATTGACAATTGGAGGTGATTATTTATCCATAAAAGGAAAGGTTCACTCTAAAGTTGCCCGTGTGATGTTAACCTCCCTTGCTTTTGGGATGTGCCATCCGAGGGATTCCCATGAGACGAGGCCCAATTACCACATGGTATGAAAAGGGAAACCTATCTCTTAGTTCTTGAACTATGTTCCCACCATAGTATACTAGATAGTGGATTCCACTTATAAAAGCTATGTTTGTGTTATGGTCTACTTTGGCCGGTAGACCACCTTCCATCGGTGTAAGGGATCATGACACCGGATTCCACGTTTAGCATCACATGGTCTATGTAGGTTAAGGCTATGGTTTACCTAAGGTAAAATGGACAATGGAAATAATGAAATAGGATCCTAACTAGGATGACTTAAGAAAGGTTACTTAGTATAGGTGAGAGTAATGAACACACCTAGACATTGCACAAGTTACTCCTTAGGAAGTCTTAGGAGGTGACCTAATGTATATGATTATGTTATGTCCATATGCATGACTTAGAAGTATTTGTATATTTGTTATGAAGATGTGCATGGTATGAATCTATATGATGTGATATTATTGACTATATGATGAAGGTATTGTATTGACATGAATGAGGTTATACTCACTTACTTATGTATATAAATTGAATGTTAAGGTTTGTGGTCCCATGAGGGGTTTGCTAAGAATGTATGGAGTTATGGGGCTTCATATGTTCATTGAACTAGTAGACTAAGATTGGGGTCATGTACAAGGTTTAATAATGATGTGTATGCAAAGAAGTAAAGGTATGTGTGAGTTGATGTAGCTTACTGTAACTTTCTAAGGTTTTGGCCTAAATGTGTCTTTGATGTGTTATGGTTATATGAGGACATGTGTTGGATTATGTAGATTGTATATATGCTTTATTAGTGATCTTAGGTGATACCTTGCACCAAGTATCACTAGAGGGTTATTTGGGAAGTTATTGAATAAAAGGAAATAATGCTCACTGTTAAGGGAAAAAGAGTTCACTGTAATGTGACTAAAAAATGTAATAAATTCTATATGTGATCTTATGTAATGTTTGGCCTTTGAATATGTTTATATGATGTATGTGAATGATATAAATGCTATTGGTTAAAGGTTTTACGGAGATTTACTCAAAAAGGCATGAAGTATGATTTCAAGAAAATGTCCCTTTTAAATGCATGTTTTTGCATGGTTGCCATACTTAGTACATTCTTGTGCTAATTCTATTCTTCTCTACTTTTTACACAAAGTGTAGGTTATGGATGCTTAAAGGATGTCTTGAATGGTGAAGAGCTTGCTAGATGATTCCCAAGCTCAATGAAAGGAATCCTTAAAGTTCAAGGATCTCCTACTTATGTCTTTAATGTAAAGTCTTTAAATATTGTATAGTTATGTAATGTGTCTTATGGGCCGTGTCCCTAATGTACTCTAAAGTTGTTGAGTCTAAGGTGGCAAAGAGACTTAAGGTCTATAAATGTATTATGGCTTATGTTTTATCTATATATGAGAGGAAGTTTCTAGCATATGATGTGCTATGAAAAGTTTTAAATTTTCCGCTAAATTTACTATGTCAATGCGTTGAATGATAACTATGGTCTTGCATAAGACCTCCGAGAGTTCAAGTACGCTGTGTTAATTCTAGGGGGTGCCCCCCGGTTGTGACAATGAAAAGCTTACTTACCTCGAAAGAACCCTCTTTCTTGGCGAAATTCCTCAACCTTTGATTGAACGCTTGAAAACCATCTTTTCATCTTCTTGAAACTTAGCCCTAAAATTTGAAGTGTTTTGTAATGTGAAAATATACTTAGTTTCTGATTAGGACCTTAACTTGGGTGACGAAAAACGTAGTCAAGTCGTGTGGGTAAGGAAAAGACCAAAGTACCCCTTTCCCAAACGGATGGAAAGCCTTAATTGGATAGGCTTCACTCAAATAATCATAACTTTTTGCTCACACCTTCAAATTTAGCAAACTTGGTGGAATTCGAAAGAGGACTCAAACACCTTCGTTTGAAGACTCGCATTTCCATCAGTTTTAGTTTTGGTCCAACTTCAAATGACTATATTTTGTAGAACATAAAAAGTTAGGTGACCTAATACATGTCAAATGGAAGATCTTGGAGTCTTCTTTCCAACACCATGAAGTTTGATAAATTTCGAGATCCAGGTTGCTATAGTTGTTTAAGTGAAGCCTCCCTAATTAAGGCATTTCATCCAGTTGAGAAAGGGGAATTTTTGTATTTTCCTTACCCCACAAGGCTTGAACACGCTTTTCTCACCCAATTTAGGCTCTAATCAGACGCTAAGTTATTTTTCACATTCCTAAATACTTAAAACCTTTGGGTGAAGTTTCAAGAAGAGAAAAAGAGGGTTTTCAAGCGTTCATTCAAGGGTTGATGAATTTTTCCAAGAACAATCATTTTTTCCAGTATGTGCAGTTTTTCATAAAAATGGACTTGTTTGTCCTCACTCCAAATATGTAATTCTTTCATTAATTCGTCCATGACATTATTTCTGTAAAGATTATTGAGTAGTTCTTGATTGTTACCCTCATTTTCTATCATTGGATGTTTTGAGTTCTTGAGGTGAGGGTCTTGCGAATAAGTGGTGTTTCTTGATAATATTTGGGTGGTATTTCAATGAATTTGTGTTGGGTTTATGAATCAAAGTGAATTTTGAAGAAAACAATTGATTCTAGATGAGTTAAGACCCAAAATTGAACAAGGGTAGAGCCCCACTAAAGTGCCAGGAACTTGACGCTTCAGCTTTGTGGTTGGCGCCCTATGCCTATAGTGTTCCCCAAAGCAACCCAAGGACTTTCGATGCACTACTAATAGGCCTCGATCGCCTGACCCTTTTCTTCTCCATTCTCCGTCTCGTATGTTTTCTTTCAAATTGTGTCTTCAATATCTTCTTCATATTAACTCTTAATATATTTTCAATCCTTGAGAGATCCTGCATATCCTGATCACATCTCTTGATTTAATTTACAGTTCAAAATTTAAGTAAAGTTAAGAGAAAAGTAAGCGGTTGTTTTGAGTTAAATTTGAGAACTCTTTTGCAATTAACTATAATTTTGAACTAAATCTTTAGTAAATGAATATGAGAATGAGAGGAGTTATATTTAATATTTTAAAATGAGTATAAGGGAACTAAGTATTCCCAAGTGTAATACTTTTACCTTTAAAATAGAGAAACATCAGTTTCTAAATGAGTTTATGAGTTTAGAGAAGTTTCATCGCATTACCTCTTTTAAGAGGATCTTTTGAGTAACTACCTCTAATTGAAAAAGAGATGTTTTATACATTTGAGTAAGAGTTATACATTATTGGGAGTAGTATTGAGCACTGATATGGGGATAAGCTCAGACAACTCAAATTCCTCATAAACCAATTCACCAACATGGGTAAGGGACCATATTTTTTAGACAACTCCTTATTGATTTTAAGCATAACTTAGTTGATTCACTTAGTTGAGGTGGTCTATACCATGACAAGGTATATGAAAATTTTTGGCAGCATGGGCAAGATGATGTATAATCACATAGCTCATAGTGATGGTTGCCCGTTAGAAAATCTCCCAAATAAGAGTAAAGAGTATGTTATTGTAATATTTTAGAAAAATGTACATGTCTAGTAAGAGCCTATTTGGTATTAAGAATGCGTAGGGGGGGTACATAGGACTCCCAATGCCCAATATTGAGAAATATTAGGCATAGTAAAGAAAATTGGCTAAGGAGTGTTAGCCAATTTCTATATATACCCAAGTAAGCATAATATAATCCAAGCTTGTTTAGAAATAGTACCTGCAATGAAGACCCTATGCTAAAATTATTAGTGTCATTGTTAATACACATATTAATTCTCAACTCAACACATTAGGTACTAGGCATCCAAGTGTCAAGCCTAGTACCTAGCACATAACCATTTAAAATGATAATGTAGATTAAGCAGTGCCCAAGGACATAGTGAGGATCCTCGGGACAATAAGTAAACACTCCAAATAAACCTTCCAGAAGAGTTATTTAGGAAAGTGCACGCAACACATGTGCAAGAACACGTGCAAGCACATGTGCAACCGGCCAAGGGACCACTTTAACCGATTCGGTTAAAGCGGTTGGGGACAGGCGCACGTCCGAGTCCAGTCACGTGGGGCAAAGCTCCCTAACCGGTCCTAGACCCTAACTAATTGACCTAACTAACTAAATAACCTAGGAAAAACCAAAAAAAACTAAGGGACCCGACAACCTAAGACCTAATCGGGTGTCACCAAACCGTGTAACTAACTAAGTGACAACCTAGTACCTAACATAGAATGGTCCAAAGGGTTGGTTATGGTCCTAAAAACTTAGGGGTACTTTAGTAATTACCCTAGGTTACTTAATTAATTAATTTAAATGGACAAAACTGAAACCAGTAAGCAATTTCCAGATTTCGGTTAAGTCAAGTAAGAGACAACCTAGTACCTAACCTAGGATGGTCCAAAGGGTTGGTTATGATGCTAACAAATTAGGGGTACTTTAGTAATTACCCTAGGTTACTTAATTAATTAGTTTAAATGGACATAACCGATACCACTAAGCAAATTACAGTTTTAAGTTAAGTCAAGGTTCTTCTATTTCTAGTCAATTTAGGAGGGGCATTTTGGTAATTAGATAATTAAGTTATTTTAGTTAAGTTATATAGTCCAAGTTGAACTAGTTAACATTTAGTTCTTAAAGCCTTAGACTCACGTTATTCACCATAAATGCCACAACTAAAAACAATAGAAAACGTTAGAACCCTAGACGATTACAAACAAGCATTCTTCAAGGTTTTTCGTGCAAAGTTCAAGGTGATATTCGTAGATTTAGTTATACAATAAGGTACGGGTTTTATCTCCTGGAATTCGTTCTCCAAGGGGCTTTTCAAACGTTTTTACTTCAAGAATATCAGAACTAGGGTTGTTCCCAATGAATCGCATGTTCACCTCCCTAGTTCTTCCGATTTCCGATTCTTGTAATATCTATAGTAAAATTCTTGATGCATGTTATTTGTATGTAGTGTTAACTGATCATTATGTGTATGTTTTTAGTGATTTATATGTCGAGAGAAATATACATGTTAGATCCGCATACTTAGGGTGTTATTTACATGAACGTTGAATGTTATAATGCCTACTTGTGTTCCAGAATATGAGATTGTTATTAGTATTCGTTTAATTGTTTTATATGTTAATCAAAGGTTAAAAGTTGGCTTGTTTAACATGTTAGATTACTATAATGTCTTCATGAATGATTGAATTGGCTTGCGATAATATCATAGTTTGATTTATGCCAACAAATTGGCTTAATAATATTATCTCCCAAAATATGTGAAGTCATACCAATCTTAACTCAATGAACTCATAACATAGGGTATGTCAATCAATGGGACAAGTCCCAACATACCCTATCCACACAAACTTGTGAACGTAATAGCATTGTATAAGTAGTTCCAACTCTCATAAAGAATCGTACAAGACTATTAATTAACGTTGAACAAGTTAAGGTGAGTAATGAAATAACTAAAAGTTTAAGTTATGAAATTGACCTAATATAGAGTGTTAAAAAAAGTGAGACAAGTCTCAATCACACTTATTCAATTATGTGAAAAATACTCACATAAAAGGGTGTTAGAGTCCGTGAGACAAGTCTCACTCGCACCATGATGATAATGCAAGACTTATATTCATATACATCAAGTAAAGAAAGGGGTGACCAGTGATCCATAGAGTTAAGCAAACCTCATAACTAGAAGCAAGCTTCCATAATGTTTGAGTCAACTCTAAAAGATAACAAGATAAAATAGTTCTGAGCTTAGCACCGATAGACTAGTAATCAGCTTGTACCAGCACATGTAAGTCTATGAGATGAGATCACCACCCAAGTGGACCAGGGTCTCCGTACGTCTCCTAGTATTCGAACTATGTTGCCAACATATGGGCACCTAGCTAGTGGATGCCACCCACTAAAAATGCTAGCAAGTTCGGTTTCACCTTGGCCGGTGATTCCACCTCTTTTTGGTGTGGGGGAGACATCGGATTTCATGTTTAGCTCACATGATCTATGTCTGTGATAGCACAGGAAAGTATCCGGTTCACTTCAGCCATGAACCCCCCTTTTCGGTGTGGGTATGACACAGACACGGTATCACCTTAGCCGGTGAACCCCCCTTTTTGATGTGGGGTAGACAACTTGGTTCACCTTAATTGGTGAATCATCTCATTTCGGTGTGGGGGAGACACTAGATTTCATGTAGCTCGCATTATCTACTTCCGTAAATGCTAAGAGAATTCCTTAAGAGAGTAAGAAAGAATAAAACAACATGTTCAAAGTGAACAACAGAGCAAAGAAGTAGAATCATAAGTGCATAGTGAACTAAGTAAAGTAAGAGCTTAAAGAACATCAATCACTAGTGTTTAATAAGAACAAAAAGTTAGTGGCTTGAGCCAATAATGGAGTATGGACTATGTCCCAAGACCTATATATTATGTAAATAATCAATTAATGGGAATAGCCAATAAAGATTGGCTTTAATACATTTATCCACATTCAACATGAGTAAAGAAATCTAACTTGTAAGTAATGTAGCCAAATCATTTCCTTAGTCTTGTGAGTTGCTTACTCATTTTATTGTAGGTATGGGACTACAATGAATCATTGCACTTGTAAGTAAAACATAAGATCAAAAGAGTTCATTGAACTACACACTAGAAAGAAGAAAAGACTGAAAAATAATCTACGTATGAGGAAGGCAACTCTCGGCCTAAGGAGCAAATTAATAAACGTTTGTTTAAGTCGTTCTAAAATTATGTTCATGATTCCAAGGTCTTATGTTCATATAGAAAACGAGTTGTGTGCCTTAATTATATGAGAACGTGTAATATACATATCATAATTCACGATTAAAGAATTAAGAAAGAAAGTAACGTAACTTTCCAGAAAACGACATATTGCTTAGGAAGAGGTTTCCTTGTTCATGCATAGTCCTTATGTGTTTATGTGCATACACCCATACTTAGTAAAAGTGTGTACTAACCCCATATATATTTACTATTTTTATCGGTGCAGGTTCTCAAGAAGGTTGAAGTTCGACGAAGCGGTTTGGACTAGCGATCTCCAGACTTTGGTAAGTCCTCTTGAGTTCGAGGATGCTACACTTTGTTATTCTAGCTTAGTACAATAGATGTAGATAGTGACTACTGTCCCTAGCGTTTCCTTTCAAGTATTTGTTCAAGCGTTTGTAACAAGGCCAATTGGCAAACTATTATTATTATTATTACCATCATTTATTTCAATTGTTTAATCTTTAACAGATGGTTGTTTAGTTTGAGCTATTAGAATATCACACTTATGCAGTACTATATGAAATCTTTGTATACTTCGATAAGTATTAAAAAGTTTTAAATTTTCCGCAAATTTAACTGTATGATTGTGATGAAAGCTAAGAAGAGGCTTGTCTGCGACCTCTGAGAGGTTAACGACGCCGGTCATATTCGGATTCCAGAATCCGGGTGTGACAGTTATTGTATCTTTATACATTTGAGTTTATATCTTCTATTTTAAAAGCTTTAAATATTGAATTTATTATTATTTCTTTCATAATGTAGTTGATTTTAAGGTGAGTATTGTATTGCTATGTTATTAGTTCAGTTATACATGTTTTATATTTCCCCTTATATACTCATACATTCAATTATTGTCATTCGATATGTATCATTCAGTGATGCAGATACAGGTGTTCGGGGTTACCAACACACGCTTTGTTTATACCATTTGCATTCCAGATAGTTTTGGTAAGCCTCATTACTTTCAGGAGGACTTCACACTGTGATTACTGTATTGTTGAGTTGTCGAGGATCCTATCATGATAGCTTTCGCAGTATTTAGAGGCTTCCTATATAGTTAGAAGTTTAGGAGTCTCTCCCTATTTCAGTTGTTGATGTTTTTAACTTTGAGTCACTTGTTTAATTAGTATTTCAGATATTTATCTAGAAGCATAGGCTACCACTTTCCCATGTTGCATAAGCACACACCCTAAAACCACTCGGGATTCATCACAATATACAACGAAGCCCTTTTTTACCTCTGGTAAGGTCAACACTGGAGCGGAAGTAACACTATCCTTCAAGATTTGGAAGCTTCTCTCACATGCCTCTGACCACTCAAATTTCTTACTCTTTTGGGTCAAAGTAGTCAATGGAGATACGATGGACGCAAAACCATCCACAAACCTCCTACAATAACCCGCTAGACACAAGAAACTCCTAATGTAGGTTGGAGCCAATAGTCTAGGCCAATTTTTCACCGCCTCGGTTTTCCTTGGATCAACCTCAACTCCCTCACTAGAGATGATATGACCAAGAAATGCCACCGACCTCAACCAAAACTCACATTTACTATACTTGGCAAATAATTGATTCTCCTTAAGCACTTGCAACACCACCCTCAAATGGTTCATGTAATCACCCTCATTTTTCAAATATACCAAGATGTCGTCAATGAAGACAATGACAAATGAATCTAGGTAACTTTGAAACACCCTATTCATGAGATCCATAAATGCCACCGAGGCATTTGTCAGACCAAAGGACATTACTAAAAACTCATACTAACCATATCTAGTTTGAAATTCCGTCTTTGGTATATCCTCACCTCTCACCCTAAGTTGATGATACCCCAATCTCAAGTCAATCTTAGAAAAGTAGCTTGCCCCTTGGAGTTGATCAAACAAGTCATCAATCGAGGGAGAGGATACTTGTTCTTAATAGTGACTTTATTGAGTTGGCGATAATCAATGCACATTCTAAGGGACCCATCCTTATTCTTCCCAAACAAAACCGGAGCACCCCATGGAGAAATATTAGGTCGAATGAAACCCTTGTCTAGTAAATCCTTGAGTTGAGCCTTCAACTTTTTCAATTCGGCTGGAGCCATCCGATAGGAGGAAGTGAAATGGGATTTGTATACGGTAACAAGTCAATACCAAAATCAATTTCCCGTTCAGGAGGAATACCGGGAAGATCATTAGGAAAGACCTCCGGAAATTCCCTCACTACGGAGACCAACTCAATGGGAGGAATTTTAGAGTCTAAATCTTGGACTCTTACAATATGGTATAAACACCCTTTAGAGATCATTTTACAAGCTTTCAAACAAGAAATGATACGAACTCTAGGAATAGAGTTTCCCCCCTTCCACTCTACAATAGGCTCATTTGGAAAGCTAAACTTCACCACCCCCGTTCTACAATCTATAGAGGCAAAGCAAGCATGCAACCAATCCATACCCAATATGACATCAAAATCAAACATATCTAGTTCTACTAGTTCAACATAAGTAACTCTATTGGGAAACATTATAGGACAATTTCTATACACCCTTTTTGCAACAACCGACTTACCCACCGGGGTAGACACTAAAAAGGGTTCATTTAGAATGTCAGGTAAGATATAAAATTTCTTAGCTATCAAGGGAGTTACAAAAGATAATGTAGCGCCCAGATCAAGTAAAGCTATACATCAATAGAGAAGACTTTCAACATACCGGTCACCACATCGGGAGAAGTCTCTTTCTCACCCCTATAGCGGAGAGCATAGAAGCGATTCTTCTTAGGAACATCATTAGAACAACTTGCTTGAGCTTGAACACTACCCTTGTCTTGACCCCTCACATTAGGGCAATCTCGAACCTTGTGTCCAATTTTACCACAACCAAAACAATTATCCATCCCTTTAAGACAATCACCATAATGCTTCTTGCAAAACTTTCCATAACTCTTCTTGAACCTTGGACCCATAGAAAGTAGGAGGATTCATCCTAGTGAAGTCCCTTAGATGAGAGGCTATAGTAGCGACTTATTGATTTGCCCGGGGCACAACCTCCTGATTAGCTTGGGCCATCATGTATTGGGCTTGAGTAGTGGAGGCTTGTGCTTGGTAGTAATGGCTTGGGCCATTTTGAAGAGAGCGGCCTTTATGTTTTCATCCATCAAAGGAGGAGGATTGACCGGAGCTTGGTCATCAACGTCTTCTTCTTCAAGAGGAGGAACTTGATCACCACAAAGAGGAACTCTCGCATTGGCAATCTATTCATAAGTGTGGCGCGCTTCACAATTATGAATACGATTTTACATAGACGTGGTTGAGAGAGACATCGACTCAAATATATTTAACCTCATTCTCTGATACCAAGTTTTTTATATCCGGGAATACCCCCTAGACATAACGGTCTTCGTCGTCCTCTTTGAGGAATAAGACTAGCCTTTTAGCTTACATCATTACATTCATAGGTCAAATTTTGCGGAAAATTTAAAACTTTTTACTATTACTACATTGAGGTTTACATACACCTATACATACACGCAATATATATATATCGAGTATACATAGTCCCTTCGTATAGGAAGATTACTTAGTCTTATACTTTTATTGCACATATATATATATATATATAAAACATAACATAGTCATAATAGTCGTCTCATCTCATAACCATCTAATAACAGTATATCAAATTAGGCCTAGCCCATACATCAAAGTAAGAATGCCTCACATGGGCTATACACTATTTCATACTAAATGGAAAAGAAGAACCATAGAAGTCTTTAACTAAAAACAAATCTATTAGCTAGATAGTGACATCGCCCTCGAAAATTGAGGACCTACCCTACTTGGATTAATAAGATATCCAAGTCTTCTTCAATGTCGTCTCCAAAAGCCCTTCAACGATCGGAACCTAAAATGTAGGGGAAAAGGAAGAAATGAGATTAGTACACCACTTGTACTAAGTATGAGATCATATACACATATATCATGAAAACATGCTAAAAGGGGACATTTCATTAAGTATGCACTTTTCATTAAAAACCTTTATGCACATTCAACAAGGCTATACCAAATTAATAACACATATTCATGGACTCAAAGGCATGTACTACACAAGATTAATAATATCAAAACTAGTCAATTCAACATACATATCATGTAATTAGACATATAGTCAAAGCAACTCTACCATCAAGTCATAACCTCAACAAGCATGAATAAGAGTTCATTATAACATAACCAAAGCAAGACAATTACCCACAACCCCTATCAAGTCAAAAAGTTCAATGACGAAGCAAATCTTCATATCCTCACTCAATCAAATAACTCAATAAGAAACATGACCAACCTCCTACTTCACATAGTATAACATTTAAGAGTACATATCATCATACCTTGACAATGTAGACCAAATACATGTTCATAGGAGTAATGGACATCACATATTATCATTAACATGTAAGATCATCATATACATATCACTTACATTTATAAGCATATACATACATAAGAACATCCTCCTAAAATTTCCCTTAAGGCTAACTAGTGCAATGTTTAGGTAGAGTCTCATACCCCTACCTAAACTAAGCTAAACCCCTTAGGTTATCTTAGTTAGAGTTCAATCCTTTAGTTCATTTTACCTTTTTGGGAACATCTTGCTCTAACCGATATAGACCACATGAGCTAATACGGAATTTGGTGTCATGGAACCCTACACCAAAAGAAGGTTGACAACTTGCCAAGGTAGTACCAAAACATGAACGTAGCAACTACGTGGATCCACTAGCAAGTATTACTATGGGGGAAATATAGTTCAAGAACTAGGAGATATAGTTGGGATCCTCTTTATTCTACATGCATTGTAGTATCCAATCTCAAGAGTACATTAGTGATCCTACCTTCCCTGTGTGGGAAGGGACACTCCTCACTCTAGTTCACTCGGTGCTAAGCTAGAGTCCCTTTTGAAATGTCTTTCTTAATCATCATAGTTTAATGTAGGTCATAGGGTCTAACCCTTATATAAACATCATCATCATATCTCAAAAAGAATTGCATGAGTATAATCCTTTCATTACAATTCATATATGTGAGGTTAGCACATTTACATATCACTTCATAATAAAGAACATTGGTAAATCATTCACCATCCTTATAACATATACATCTTAGCCAACACCTCACAATCATAGTCAAGACATTTCAATTCAACATCATACAAACCCTATAAATCCTAATACAAGGCATACTCCAATACAACATCATGACTTAATCATAATTTAACCATAACTTGAAGTAAAGGATAGGGATCACAAGACTTACCAAGTCTCCTTCACAATTCATCATCAAGGTCTTACCATCAACCTTTAATTCCACCCAGTTAGGGTATAAAATCATCATAATTCCATGACCAAAATAATAACAATGCTAAAAGAATCACTACATCACAATTCAATACTAGTTCATAGCTTAAGATAAGATACTTAGGTCAAACTCACAACATACTTCGTAACTAGATCAAATTCTCAAGAACTAGCATGAAGAGACTATAAATCACCCTAATTCTTTCATTATCAATATAACAACATCATTTAGTATCAATTCAACCAATAACCAAGTCAATTGAACCTATAAAATACAATCCATATCAAGATCAGCACGTAGGGTTAAGGGTTAAGGGTCATCTTCTACAAGCTAGACCAATCCATCAAGATATATCATAATTGAGTTAAAATAAATTTTAATATATTCATAATATCCAAAATAAATAATAAACAAATCAATTCCTAACATCAATTTCGAGATTGAATGAAACCCACTTGAAAACTCAACTTTTGAAATCAATTTGATGGAACCCTTTGAGAAAACAGGTCTCAAAGTTGAATTAGATCTCATAACTTGTTAATTTATGAAGATTGATGGTGAATCTTGACTATTTGCAGCCCTTAAACCCTCCCCTATCTTGGTCTTCCATGGTGTTCTTCACTAGAGAGAGAAAGAAGAGAGAAGGAAGAGAGTTTTGGGTTTGTGAGTTATGAGAGTTTTGATTAGTTTAATGGGGTTGGGGTATTTATATGGGGTGTTAATTAACTTAACTAGTCTTCTATAATCCCCTAAATAACGACCTAACCCATTAATTAATTAATTGAAACAAAGTCAAAACGTGCAGAAAATTAGGCCCTCACAGACGAGACCTCGACCAACGGTCCGTCTGTGAGTCGACGACCCTTGCCCCCTTCCGTGCTGCTCATCCGTCGATAAGTTCAGAGACCTTCCAAAATAGGTCCTTCAGGGATTTGTCTCAGTGTTGGTCAATGGATGGCATCTATGCCCCGTCGATCCACATACATTCTGTCAACTGTCTTCGTGGGTGCACACTGCCCAGTCAGTCCTTGACCCCAAAATGCAAGGGTCCTCCTCAAGGCCCCTTGGTTAGTCCTTGGGGAGTCGTACTCGGACATTTTGACCATGAATCAACTTAAACACATGTTAGACACCCTTCCACCAAATTTCATGAATTTTTGACTCCTAAAAGCTAGTCAAATTGGCTAAGGTACGCTAGTACTTCTTTGAACTAGTTTCCGGATGTAATGGACGTTCTTTGACGTTTTTTTTCTAGACTTCCTAAATGACTTATATTTATTAAAATTGACCTCAAAACTGTGTCTAGAACTTATGACACAAATGTTAGGCTCTAGAACACGTCGTGGATTTTCAAAGTGTTACAAAACTACACCTCTACTCACAAGGAAGTATCCACGTCAAAGTCCCCTATTCATTAACTAGAGTACAATTGAGGAAACCTTTCAATAAACTCACTTTTATTACATTTTCATTAGCTTCATTTATTCATTCATGTGTGTGTGTACATATGTGAGAAATACCCTTCATATAACCACCATCATTCATGAAATTGTGTTCTAAACATGAACATACTCTATTCATCATATTCCACACACAAATATACTTCACATTCACATTATACTCTAATGTTCATACTATCTTCAAGAATCACAGACATAACTTCATAATACATATCTATACACATGCATCATAACATTACCTCAATTAACATCCAATGCCTTCAAATCCATGATCACAATACACTTACATATACAATATCTGAAGACCGTCACCATAAGTGGACCATACCACACAAGAACAATTCAATAAAACTAGAGTAATTTAGGTCAACTTACCCTTCATCCAAGACATGATCACTTTTTTCCAATTCTCGAACAATTTACCATAATTAGGCATGGATAGCAATAGGTAACAACAATACAACAGAATATAAGCATAATTCTAACAATATCCAATCACATTCATCAAACCCACTTTGTAAGCGAAAATCAACGAATTTGAGGGATCATGGGTTCATGGAGTTTTTAACTTGAAATCGTCAATTAAACCATAATATAATCATAAAAATTCGTTTGAAACAATTTAATGCAAGAACCCATGAGTTTGAGGAAGAATTGGGGTTTTGACTATCTTTTGGAAAACTTGAAAACCATTTGAGAATTGTCTATAGAGTGAAATCTAACTCGATATAAAGGATCACCAAACCTTAGTATTAGGAAGTCCACGAAATTGAAGAAGAAATCAATGAAAATTTCACTCCTAGCTTCAATTTGACATCAAGCTTACATGGAGGTTTTAAGAGAACTTTTGGGACGGGAGGTTTTTTTTGACGAATGAAGTTTAATTCTAGATTTTAGTTTTTTAAGTAACTTAAAATAACTAAATACACCTAAAATAACCATCCACCATTTAATTAGAACGTAGGGTGAATTTACCGATTCACCCCTTAAGTGGCTGAAACTTGGGAGACTTGCAGGTGGACATTGACGGTGCGTAAACCCAGTGACGGCCTTTCCTGCATGTCTGTCAATGATGACTGAGAGTGGTCAAATGGAGCTAAGCTCCCAAGAACTTAGTGTCAGCCTACAGAGGCCATTGACGCTCCGTCAATGCATTGATGGTCCATCAATGATGCTCGTTAGTGGCTGTTGTTTTTGACAGATTTTTGGACAAAATTTGGGTCCTCCTCAGGACCCTTAGGGTTGTCCTTGGGGATTCCTACCTGGACTTTTTGACACTAAATACAACCATCTAGACTCTAGGGTCATCTCCGCTAATTTTAGACTCCAAATGACAACACCGAAACAAGGAAAACATTGTAGAACACACTAGCACGAAAAAGACTAGTTTGCAGACGTGTTGGTCGTTCCTTGACATTTTACCTCAAAACTCTTCAAACAACCTATTAAAAGCTATTTCTCATTATTTTAACAAGTTATTAACTTATGAAACTCATGCGAAGCTCTAATTCGTCCTATTTCATTTTGAGACGTTTCACAAATACTTTCTCCTCTTTAATGATGACTACTCCAGAATATGTTGGGTTTATTTCATTAGACTCAAGAGTGATGTCTTTTATATTTTAAAAAAATTTAAATCTTTAGTACAAAATCAATTTAAACTTAGTATTAACGCTTTAAGGTCTAATAATGGAGGAGAATTTACTTCTTTTCAGTTTATGGAGTTTTGTAATAGCACATGTATTGAACGCCAATCGACATTAACATACACTCCACAACAAAATGGCATGTCAGAAAGGAAGAACTAGACAATAATGGAGATGACTAGATAATTTTTGCTCGAAAGAAAGATCCCAAATCAGTATTGGGTGGAGGCAGTCAATACCTCTTATATTTGTTGAACAGATTGACCACTAAGACTTTGCATGACATAACTCCATATGATCTTGGCATGGGAACAAACCATCAATACACCATCTCAGAATATTTGGGTGTATACGTTATTATCAAGTTCTAGAAACAAAGAGGAATAAGGTGGATAATAAGGATCATAAGGGCATATTTATAGGCTATAATTCATCCAACGGATACATGATTTTCCATTTTGAAAATATATTCAATAATTCTCAGCCGAGAAGTGAAGTTTGAGGAAGCACCTGGTTGGGACTGGAAAAATTAGAAGACCTCTTATTCTGATTTATTTTCAAAATAACAGCCTGAACTTCCAGAAGATAAACTAGTGGATAATGTAACAATGAGGGAACTCGAACCTTAAAAGATATCTACTAGTAGTGTGATTTGGTTACCTCTAATCCAACAAGCTATGCTAAAGCACAAGACTCTCATACATGGAGTATATATATGCAAGATGAACTAGACATGATCCAGAATAATGGAACCTAGTAACTTGTTGACAGACCTAGAAATCGCAAGGTGATTGGTACAAAATGGATTTTCAAGACAAAACTCAATCCCGATGGAACAATTTGAAAACATAAGGCTAGTTTAGTGGTGCAGGGATATGCGCAACAATATGGTGTTGATTACAGGAAACATGTTCTCCTGTAGCAAGGTATGACACAATCTAGCTTATTCTTGCATTTGCATCTCATAGTTCCTAACAAATTCATTAGCATGATGTCAAATAGGCTTTTTTGAATGGTTTGCTTGTTGAAGAGATCTATGTAGAGAAACCTAATGGTTTCTCAATTCATGGAAAAGAGGATCAAGTTTATCTCTTAACAAAGGCCTTGTATGGCCTAAAATAAGCCCCAAGGTCATGGTATGAGAGGATGAACAATCATCTCATCCAACTTGGCTTTAGTAGAAGTCAAAGTGAAGCTACTTTGTATGTGAAAGTCATTTTAAGTGAGTACTTACTTTCCTCATTTATGTAAATGACATGCTTGTGACATGAAGCAAAATTGAAATTATACAAAGGTTCAAGGATGAAATGGAGAAAATCTTTGAAATGATTGTTCTTTGAGTTATGAATTACTTCCTTGGCATGGAAGTGTTACAGTCCAGTGAGAAATTTTCATATTACAGGAGGAATACAATCCAGATATTCTAAACATGTTCAAAATTCAAGACTGCAAACCTTTGAGTACTCGAATCTCTATTGGCGTGAAGTTTAGCAAGGATGAGGATTCCAAAAAAGTGAACGATACTATGTATAGAAGCTTAATTGGTAGTCTTTTATATCTAACTGCAAACATACCTAACATTTTATTTGTTGAAAGTTTTCTCTCCAGGTTCATGCATTCGTCTAAACACAAATATTTCACAACCACTAAAGAGTGTTAAGTTATATTAATTGAACCAACAAGTAAGGAAAATTTTTCCCAACATCTGCCAAAGTGACTATGAAACTGGTCGGGTACAATAATAGTGATTGGGGTGGAGGAGTTGATGATTCCATTTGCACCTCTAGATATCTTTTCTATTTGGGGACAAGTTGTTTCAATTGGATCTCTAGGAAACAAGAAACTACATCTCAATCAACAACAGAATATGAGTACATATCGCATCTACTGTGAATCGAGCTATCTGGCTAAGCAATATGTTGAAGGACTTGGGCCATGAACAAACAGAAGCTACAAATATCACATGTGATAACAGTTCATCAGTTTCAATCTCAAAAAATCTAGTGTTTCATGATCGAACTAAGCATATTAAGACCAAGTCTCATTTTCTTAGAGAATTCCAATAATCCAATGAAGTGTTTGTTGTTCATTGTTCATCTGAGAACTAGCTAGCTGACATTTTCACTAAGTCACTACCAAATGAAAGGTTTGATGATCTGAGGCAAAGAATCGGTATTTGTCACAAAAGTTCCAAGGAGGAGTGTTAGATTATTATCATTTATTCAACTTGTTGTTTTTACTGTGTTTTACTTGTTTCAATTTAGTGCTCCCTATTTTCTAGCTAGACTTATTCAACTTTAGTTGCTTATCTTTCCAAAGTTAGTGGCACATTTTGTTGTTGTTAGTGGCACATGTTCTTATTCAATTTTTACATCGTCTTTGTAAGTGGCTATTAGATAGGAAATGGTTAGGTTTTTCCTTGGATAAATTCATATCTTTTGCAAATTAATGAATTGCTGGAATTTCATAAGTTCACTCTATTTTATTCTTCAAAATAGTTTCTTGACTGTTTTTATTTTTATACTTCCAATGTTGGGTTACTATATGAATTGTGATAATCTAGAAGTGAATTTTGAGTACAACGTTGAAAAATATATGAATTAAAAATATAGTATTGAAAAAATAAAGGGTATAGAATACTTGGAAGGGAAATCCAGTTGGGGATCACAACTTGTTTTGGTAGAAGATATGTATCAATTACATTGTAGGAAAAAATTATGAAATAATATCGAATGATCATGATATACGAGTTTTTATCGCAAATGAATGATTATTATCAAGAGAATGTTAAATACCTAGAGGGACATGAAATCATGGACCACATACATGCTTTCTTAGATTATTATGTAGAAGATTCTTGTCGATCCAAAGGATTACAAATTTTTAGTTTTATGAAGATAAAATCTTGTTATATTTTCTAAGTCTATATCAATCAATATATTATGATATTTTGTTATATTTAAGATAAATTTGTAAGTAGATAGCGATTGATATATGATAAACTTAGATATGGTCGTTATTAGTTTATTAATCAATGTAAATGTATTTCATACTTGGATGGAAAATAAATGGATTCAATAAAGTATACTATTATATGAGCTCTACAATAAGTGTCAATGTATTTCATTCTTGGGTATGTAAAGCATGAAATACTATGACATTTATTCCATGACTCATACAACAATGAAGTAGTTTGGGTCGACTTCATGATCCACCCAAGTAAGGAATGCATTAACATAAATTATATGTCTCATCTAGTAATGTAATAGTATAAGGCCTCTTCATGAATGACTCACATAAAATATATTGACATTAATTTCATTATATATCTAATAATATAAGGATAAGGCACAACCTCCTAAACTATGACCTGAATCTCAATAATACACCTCAACTAAATTAAGGTCCTATCACCCCCGAAGTCCTTTTTTTGTAATTTTATACACCTTTTGGATCACGTGGAACACTTTGTGACTCCACGTAGTTGAGGCACGTGGTTGATGTTCTGATGATATGTAAACCAAAAGGTGTACATAATTACAAAAGAAAAATGGGTTCGTAGTGGAGGGGGTAGGTGTAATAAGACCTTAGTTTAGTTAAGATGTATCTATAGGATTTCGATCATAGACTAGGGGGTACTAGTTCTTTATCACAATAATACAATAAAGTGATTCCACTGCATGATCTATCCGAACATGTAATACACTGACAATTACATGTCTCATCTAGTGTTGCAATACACCGAGTTCACTAATTAATCAATATAAGCATAAAATATATTAACATTAACTCCATGATTCATCTAGTAATTTCATAGATTGAATATCCTGCATGATCTACTCAAAATGAAATATATTGACATTGATTTCATATCTTATCTTGTAATGTAGTATACAAATGTCTACTGTATGATCCATCCAAAATATAAAATATATTGATATCGACTCAATGAATTATTTAGTAATGTAACATACTGGAACAATGTACATCTAATACTTATACAGTCCAATCACCATCCAATAAAGTATGTCGAGATAAAGATTTTGTTTCACTTAATATTAATAAAAAAGTTCCTTATATATGATAATT
Source organism: Solanum sitiens (assembly GCA_016801875.1). Lineage (NCBI taxonomy): Eukaryota > Viridiplantae > Streptophyta > Magnoliopsida > Solanales > Solanaceae > Solanum > Solanum sitiens. Next base: position 1,812,035 of record JABWTJ010000028.1, read on the forward strand.
TATATCCTGCTTATCAATCTTATTTAGTTGCTATCTATGGTCTGCAAGAACCTACCACATATTATGAAGCCATAAAAGATCAAAGGTGGGTAGAGGCAATGAAATCAAAAATACAAGCATTGGAGGATAATAAGACTTGAAGTGTTACAGACTTACTAGCTGGGAAGAAGGCTTTAGGCTGCGGGTGGATATACAAGATTTAAGTATAAACCTACTGGTTATGTGGAAAGATTTAAGGTAAGACTTGTAGCAAAAGGGTACAGCCAAAAGGAGGGAATAGATTTTAAAGAAACTCTCTCTCGTGTTGTGAAAATAGTAACAATTAGGACTATGCTATCCATTATGGCAACAGGAAGCAGTCATATTCATCAAATGGATGTGTTCAATGTATATTTGTAAGGTAATTTGGAGGATGAGATTTATATGACTATGCTGCAGGGATTTTCCAGTCAAGGGGAATAAGGTATGCAGACTGATCAAAACCCTCTATGTGTTAAAACAGGCCCCAAGATACTGGAATCCCAAGCTCACTACATCCCTTATCAATATGAACTTTCAACAAAGTCAACATGAGTATTCCTTGTTTAATAGGAGAAATAGTGAAGGATAACTATTATACTTGTGTATGTTGATGATATGCTTATCATATGTAGTAGCTTAAAGCTTGTTGAAGGTACAAAGAAAGCATTACTAAGTGTTTTTAAGATAAAATATTAAGGACAACTTAGGTATATTTTGGGAATAATTAAGTTCACAAGATCAAATAAAGGAAATACACTTAGGGACTTGTAGCAGAAGTTGGATTCTCTGCAACTAAACCAGCAAGTACTCCTATTGAATGTTATGTTAATCTTACCTCAAGATTGTATGATTAACATGTCAAGCAAGTTATAGCAGAAAATCCTTTAGTAGATCAAATTATGTATCAAAATATTATTTGGAAACTGCTTTATCTTAACATGACGGGACTAGATATTTCTTATAGTGCTCAAAGTTTCTGTCAATTTCTCTAACAACCTAAAAGGTCGTATACAGATGATGCATTTAGGGTCATCCAGTATCTTAAAAAATAGCCTGGTCAAGGTCTATTACTGTCCAATAATTCTAATGGAAAGATCACAACATTTTGTGATGCTGATTAGGCATATTGTCCACTTGCCAGAAAATATGTGACTGGTAACTAGCTTTCGTATGAACTGGGTACTTATGAAGTTCTAGTTAGCTACAGTCTGAGCCAAAAGCAGAATCACATTTTGAAACTCTGCGTTTGAAACATCACGATCTGGTACTGGCGGAGCTGCTTTAGCATTCCTTGCATTATCTCTACGTGGAGGCATGATCTGAAATGCATAACGACGAGTTTCAAAGGAGATAATACCCACACACGATAAGAATAGCAAGAACGTGAAGTTTTTCCTAAAACACTTCATAGACTCATTCTCATTTGATGTGGTGTACTTTATACCTATGAAAATGACCCTACTTAGTGTGGCTTTTCATACATCCTAGGAATCTTCAACCTAGGGCTCTAATACCAAGTTTTTTTACGCCCCGAGGCTACACCTTGACTAACACAGGACATTGGATCACGAGTGAATCCAAGTTAACCCTGAACTAACATATCATAAGCAGATCAAATATTCTATAACAATTAAAATGGATGCGGAAGAGAAATCATGATAAAACGTAATATTGGGAGTACCCAAAGCTGCTCTAAATAACTAAGATACTTATGACTTCAATAAAGATGAAAGATTGAACTCAATTCTAAAGCTAAAACTAAACTATGTCCGAAAAGAAGCCTCTACTCACTAAAGCTACTGGACATGCCCCCAGCTAATTATAGAAAATACCGAAAAGTGAAATATAAAGAATAAACATGGAAACATGTTTGATTGTCCTCGAAATGTGAGGACTCACCACTGAAGCTGTTGAAAATGGAGATTGGGAGTCGATCTACATGCCTAGATGCTGAGTACATGAACTTACATCATGAAAGGATATAGCACATAGTATGCGTCAGTACTTGGAATGTACTTAGCTTGCAGGATAGGATAAAGCTAAAAAAACATACTAAGCATTAATATAATTTGGACATATTGGAAAAATAATAAAACATACTGCGAATAAACTTAAATGGATTCAATCACCAAATGCATAACATGCTAAGACCGAATATTGAAATATAACTGAAAACCTGGTCCAATTCATTGAAGTCTGACTGTGGGAGATACTAATAAACAACACAAAATAATACCCACAGAGAGCACTTATTTACCTACGAGGCACGTAGTTCTGGGACTGTACGGGTATGTTTGATCCTAGTCCACATGGTCTAAGCCTACTCCCAACTAGAAATATGAATAAACAACATAACTGAATTATACTTGGTAGCTCAATATTCTTATATGCTAACTGAGAATGCAACATTTTAGTATTGGTAATGAAACATTCAAAATTTGTGGCTTGTATATAGATGTATCTAACCTAGCTAGTGTAGTTCATGAACTAAATTAATATACACCACTAGAATTATGAGTTTTATGCAAAAATCTAAGCACAACATCACGAAAACATGATAATATGATTTGGAATACCATAACTTCTAAATTGCAACAATTTATCTAAGGTTCTAGAAACCCTAAGTCTAAATAATACATAGGAAGTTGAGATTCTAATTTAATTTTAGGGACCTAATGGATGAAAGGAACCCACTAGTCAAATCCCATATACCTGGTATGAATTTCACGGAGAAATCTGTTGATTTCGGGGCTAAAACTGAAGGAAACCTGCTGAATTCTTTTATAGGGCTACTTGACTTTTCTTCTTGTTTTGCTCTAAGATCAATGAATTTTTGGTGAAAGATCGATTATGGTAGGTTCTTATTAAGTTACTAGGATTAAAATGACAAAAATTATGTAGTTTGAGGGTTAAACGACTTAGTTTAGGTGTCCAACCCATAGGGAAAAAGACCAAACAACCCCTGACTTAAAATCTGGCGAGACTGACCACGGGCCCTATGACGGACTTTAAATGGGACCACAAACCGTCAAGTGAGTCGTAGTCCTTGGTCCAGTGGCTATTGACTCTGGGTGGTCCAACCACGATCCCTACTACGACCCGTGTGAAGGACCACAGACCGTAAAGGTCATTGTGGTCTTCACTTGGGATTGACTCTGGTGGCTCAGGTCCACGAACCCTCCCAAGGCTCGTCATCAAGAGCACGTCTCTTGGAGGGCTCCGTGGTTTGACTCAAGAGCTTGGTAAGTTCTGCCTCACCCCTACGAGCCTTTCCAAGACACGTGAGGTAGTCCATAGCTTGTGAAGGGGTCTGTAGTCCAACATCTCTGGGGTTTGAGACATGGGTAGGTCAACGGACCGTGGTTCCTTTCACTGTCCGTGAACCGTGCCGTGGTCCACTATTTTTCAAGTGTTTTCCTGATGCAACTTCTAAGTATGATTTTTGAGGTGTTACAAGTTCGAATACATTGTATTTTATTTTGTGAAATATATTCATTGCTAGAATATATTGAACTATTATAACAGTTTTTGAACTACTGTACACAAATTTAGAATATTGTTTTATAAGTATGTGCATGTACACAAGACTTATTATCTTTTGAAATTTATTGCAAATATATATATATATATATATATATATATATATATATATATATATATATATATTTGACTTACTTATTAGATAATTTAATGCTTGAGATTATTTGTTGCAAAACAATATTGTTGTTTTTTAATTAGAAATTGTGGCATATAAATATTTTATAGACAAAATAACACAATACACTAAAAGTGTAGCAATAGGACTGTAAATTGTGTGGCATATTCCATGTAATTTGTGGTATGCACATGGGCAAACACTAAATTTCAAAGTGTTGTCATACATAATATAGAAAAGACAACACTTTAAAATCGTTTGCAATAAGGAAGCAAAGGCCACACTTGAAAGTCTAGTCGTACGAGATAGAAATGTTTCTATATGAATTACTATAAAGCGTCACTTTTTTACTTTTAGACTATGTTTTTAAGCGTAGATGATAAGGCAACACTTGAAAAGTGTCGCCTCAACTCTAAGGTACGCTTCTTCAGGCCACCCCTAGAAAAGTGTGGCTTAAAGTAAAAAAGTGTGGCCTTTTATCAAAGGCCATACTTTTTCATAGTTTTGGCCACACTTTTATTGGGTGGTTGTAGACATAAAATGTTGTAGTGTCATACTACACTTTTACGCTTTTTTTTAGATGCAACACCTAGCAAGACATTACCATCGATCTTCACTCATTCAAGACCCTTTTGTTATTCAGATTGTGGTGAGCTCTTCACATCTGGAGGCTTGCTTATTTTCTTTATGTATTTATTGTCTACACATTTTTTTATTTTGTTAGGCATTTATGTTTTGTATAACTCTACTTCCGTCTTAGATTCTCTTGTACCTATAATAGTAGGTTTGAGGTTTGGTTCCTTGTATGCATTTCATATACTTCAGTTCCTTTTGGGGCCTTTTTGTATTTTTTATTCCGTTTTGTATGTATATATCATGGAGGTGATTTCTCATCTTTATACTTTTTATCTTATGTTATCATGAGTTCAGCTTGACTACTAGGAATTATAGTAAGCACCATCAAGATACGATTTCGGGTCTTGGAATTTATAAAAAGAATTTTCCAAATGTTTATAAAAGTAGAAATTATAGAAATCTATATATTATATACATATAAAGATATTTTTAATAATAATTGGAAAAATTCCTTAAAATGATTTTTAATTTGTTTTTAATTTTTTTAAAAAGTTATTACAACGTTGTTTGAAATTGAAGAAACTTAAAAAATTAATTAGAATGTGAAGGGTCAAAATTTGGTGTAAACAAGCCTCCATTGTATTTATTTTAAAAACATACAACACTAGAGTTTTCGAATTTCTGAGGCATCATGTCATAAACTTAGATTTCAACTAATGCTCCGTGCGGCACTTGACAACTTACGCATGACTCTTTTATGATATTTTATGCTCAAGTAAACCTTTTCAAACTTACATGTCTAACATAATGAAGAAACATACAAAAGCATTTGTAAGAAGTCTTTTTGTATTTCTTGGCGAATGCTTTACACTTGCCTGCATTAGTTTGAAATGAGAGACTTCTATTTATACTACTCTCCTAGGGGATAAAGTTCAAATAAAAATTACTATACAAGTCCCCACATATTTTCAATATAGTCCCACTACTAGAATTCTCTACAAGCCTAGAGAATTATAAAGCCTTCAAAGAATTCATCTAGCATTTTCTAGAGTCTTCCACAAACCACTCCAAGGCTCTAGATCCTTTCCAATTAGGCTAGCTCACTTATACTTTAATTTTACGCCTAAGTGGGATGACAAAGTGGCGCTTCATGACACTCTCCCCTCTTTATGCTTCTATGACTACGAAACATTGCTTCTACATGGAAAATCGAGTATTGTCTTCACCATGAGCAACTCCGCACACGAGAGTTGGTGGTGCATTGACTATATTGAGGTTCGTGTTATATGGAATGTAACTCAATCCGAGCTTTGCTTCTGCGGTGTTGGTAATGATGTTTGCCTCCGCACCTCTGTCAATCATAGCACGAGTGGGTAGCCTGTGTCAATCATAGCATGAGTGGGTAGTCTATCCATCTTGATGTATACATATTATGCATCATATTTTTTCGGCCTCTCTCATCGCTTTGCTATAACTCTACGTAGTCCAATGAAGTCCAACTGCTTCATATCTGAACCTTGCCCCGACTCTTGTCCGTCTTTCTCCTTCCATTCCCATAATATGGTACGAAGGTTCTTCAGTTCACGAAATTTTTCATAGCCATCGGCCCACTGCATATATAGAAAGTTTCTCTTTGTAGCCATTGCCTTCCTCTTCATATCACTTTAACGTCCAAACTTCATGTCATCAAAGTTGTAAGTGTCATGATTCATGGGATGTGGCTGCTTCAACTTGTTTTTTCCACGATCTCTCTACCATTGGTCAGGACTACCTCTCATCTCCTCTCTTTGGCTCGGTCAGGGTTTCAAAGCTTCATCCTGCATGATACCTACATTAATAGTCCTGAATTGTCACCATTCTAACTCCTTCATGGCCCATTTTCAGCCCATCCATGAAGTGGAAGAACATATTTTCATATATGAGGGTTGGAATTTGTAGACTGATAGTGGTGTATGGATTCCTTATGCTTCCTATCTACTTCTGCTCCCTAAACTTACACTTTGCCTCATAGATGCTATTGTTAGGAAAGAAAGTCTTCTAGAATTCCACTCGAAATGTCTCCCATTTGTTGATGGTGCGAAGCCCCTTCACTATTTTTGACTGCTTTCACCTCCACCACAACATGGACATTTTTGAAAAGTACAAAATCGCAATGTTGATCTTTCTCTTATCACTCTTCACCTTGTTGCACTTAAATTAATTCTCCAAATTCCACAAGAAATTCTCTACTTCTTATGCGTAACAAATGCCTTTGAACATTGTTTGTGTGGGAGACTAAATCTTGGACTCCCTATCTCCATTGGGTATGGAATATTCTCAAGCTTCGATTCTTCCCTTGAGAGTTTCCATCTCAGCCTTTATTCTTTCAATTGTACTTAATTCCTTCACGAGCCTACTATCACGTCCCGCCAATTCTCAGTAAGATTTTGCATTCAGATAGGGGCGGAAGAGTCTAGAGTTTCGGAGATGTATATAGAAAGCTCTAGAAGCCCCTAGATGTTTCAAGTAGGCTTTGGAGAGTTCTAGAAGAAATATTAGATATTTTTAGGAAAGCTTTGGAAAATCCTAGAAAATGTAGACTTTTCTAGAACATGGACCAAAATGTAAATAATTTAGGGACTTGTTTAGTAATTTTTATTTACACTTTATCCCCCTAGAGAGTAGTATAAATAGAAGGGCTCTCATTTGTAAATCATCCAATAAAGTGTAAGAAATCTTCCAAGCAATATAAAGCCTTCTTCAAAAATTCTTTAAGTCTTACCTTTCATTCTCTTAGAGATCTTTGCATAAAAGGCGTAATTGAGCTTACAAGATCATGAAAGATTCGTGAGTAAGTTGTCAAGTGCCGCACGGAGCTTTAGTAAGACTCTAAGTCCACGACAATGTGGTATTAGAGCAAAGGTTTGCACTAAGAGAATGGATACCGAGAGAGAAGTAAATGACTCTAGCACCACCAACATCCGTTTGGATGGTGTAAAGAAGAACCGAAAGGGAAAGAAGACCCAAAAGGGTAATGAGGAAGTGTTGCCAGATCCCTCACCAAGTGAGGCACTAACATCTCATCCGCCTTCGACCATCAAAGTGAGTGACGATGGCCGTGGCGAGGAACTCATTAACGTCACACCTGGAGAAGGATGGATCGCAAGGGTTGAAACGGCGAGGCAGGCCGTGGAGATATTAGGTTGGCATTTGAACGTGGACGATGGCAAGTTCAAGACCCTAGAGGAGTTCACCCTTGTAAAACCGACAACATCCGCAAGAAGTTGGAGGAACTCTAGTGTACCTAGTCAAGATGAAGGAGGATATCACTTCTTTGGAGTGTCGGCTCATGGAGGCGTTGAGCACGATTTAGAACATGAAGGCCAAGATAAAAGCACTCAAGGAAGGTGCATAAGTTGGAAAATCATCATCGTTCAACCGAGATAGGGAGGCCGAGGTCGAGGCTCCTAAGCCACCTATGTTCAAAGGCGTCCGTGACGTGCAAGAGGTGGATAATATTTTGTGGCATTTGGAGAATTACTTCAAGTGCAACAGGTTGAAGAGTGACGGGAGTAAGATCAACACTGCTGCGTTGTATCTTTCGGATATGGACATGTTGTGGTGGAGACGTAAAGAGTCGGAAATTGGGAAGGGGCATTGCACCATCAACACTTGGGAAAAATTCCAAGAGTAGTTCAAGAAGGCGTTCTTCCCTAACAACGTTATCTATGAGGCGAAGCACAAGTTTAGGGAACTGAAGCATACGGGCATATATGCAAGAGTTCACCACCCTCACGCTTCAGATATCCAACCTCAAGGATGATGATATGTTGTTCCACTTCATAGATGGGCTACAAAATCGGGCCAGGATGGAGTTGGAATGCCGAAAAGTCATGACTATTGGTGAATCCACCAGGCAAGCTAAAGCATTGATAGACTTCAGGCATGAGAAGCCCGATAGAGCCAGATAAGAAGAGAGTAAAGGTGTTCATGAATATGGTGGGGGATATTGTGGCAAAGTCGAGGAGCAGTGGCCATATCCCAAGAAGCATGATACCTATAAGTTTGATGGCGAGAAGTCTGAATGTCATGGCAACGCGGAGAGAAGGGCGGAAGCTACGAAGAGGAAGGGTTGCTACATATGCGGTGGGTCGCATGGCTATGTAAGGTTCCCTACACTGAAAAGACTTGATGCTATCCTGCGAGAGCAGAGGAGAAGGATGCACAAAAAGAAGGACAAGACGTAGAGACGATGCAAATGGGCTTGATAGGACTATGCAGAGCCATTAAGAAGAAACTAGGAAAGCCAAAAGAATATGGTGCATAGTATGTCGACATCACAGTCTATTGAAGACCTGTTCATGCTATGGTAGACACAGGAAAGGCCAATATTATGACCAAGACGGCAATGAAAAGTTTGGGGCTGAGATACAGTCCAAGTAACGCTCAAATCAGGGTGGTCAATGCACTACCGACTCCCATTTGTGGAGTTGTGCATGGTGTAAGCATCATGCTAGCCGAGTGGCAAGGTAAGACCAATTTCACTATTACTACTTTAGACATCTTTCGTATAATTCTTGGATAAAAATTCTTTCAGCAGTGCCACGTTGTGATCGATCCTTACATACAACGACTTTTGGTCATGGAGCAAGGAGGAACATGCATTGTTCCCATGGTTAAGGCATCGAAGACATAAGGGTAGGTCCAACTAGCTGCCATGCAGCTCAAGAAAAATCCTAAGAAGAAGAAGTTGACATTTTTAGCCACCACTACAAGTTCAAAAAAAGATAATGGTGCTAAGAAGTACTTGTCACCGTACACGAAGAAGATTCCAAGATCGTGATGCCAAAGAAGCCTCCGAGGCGCTTTCCTGGTAGATCGTGAGTCTGAGTTAGAAGAGATAAAGAAGAACATGAAGGAGAGTCTTGTGTATTCTATGGTCATCCAAAAGACTCTCCATGAATCTAGCTCCTTTCCTTTTAGAATATATCACTTATGCTTTGGTTTTATGCCTATGTTAGATGATAAAGTGGTATCATGACAATTATCTAATACTTCATTAAAGTTTGTGACAACTTCCTAAGTGATATGGTCTTGTGACACCTTTTTTTATTGAAATACGCATTGAGTCAAAAGTTGATTAGAAAAACAAAAAACTATACAAAGAATCGGCGCATATATTAAAGCCCAAAAAAATGATAAAAATTACAAAGGTAAGAAAATTGAATAGAGAAACATAAAAAGAAACACACACCTATAATTGGAGTCAGGGAGGCACTAGATGCTTCTAGTGAAAACTTCGACAATCAAAGCATTAGAGAAGCTGTTGGAGATATCAGAGAGTTTAAAGCTTCCACAATGAAGTCATACGACCAATCCAATAAAGTTTAGCCTCTACACTTTCTGAAGAGAAATCGATGCTTGTTCACCATGTCAAATTAACTCCCCAGGTAATTTTATCATCAATAACTATATTTCCTTTCTTGAATGTATCCTTTAATGGGTTCTATATCATAAGATTGATTAATTCTACCATCTTTGTTTACATTCGTTTAAGTCTAATTCATCATTTTTAGGGGAGGTGATTTAAGGAAATCTGGATCTACACCCATCAAAAGCCTAAAAAACTCATTGTTTGTTTTATTAGGTAAGTATAACTCTAGTATCTCTATTGTTGTATCAGATCGACTTACTTGAAATGTTGCGATGGAAAATCGCTCAAATTTTATGAAATCTAAGTAATGCTGTAGAATTTTACTTCAATCTAGACATCACACAATTTTGATTTCAGTGAAAACCAAATTAGAAGACAGAAACTGTACTTTGTCTATAGCTTACCCTTGATAAAAAAAAAAGCTTCAAAAAGATTATTTTAATTATCTGTCCTATATTTATGAGTAAAAAAGAAAAAAGAATAATCAATTTGGGCCGCTATAGCGGGATCAAGGGTCCTATTTGACCTATATAGAGCGATAAGACATTGTAAATGTAGAAAAAACCCTAAAATCACCCATAATAACACAAGAAAGTTTTTTGAGAAGAAAAGAGTGACCTGGGGAAAAATTCGGTAGGTTTTCCTGAGGAATGTTTGTAAAAGTAAGCAATATGATTCCCTACTTTTGTAGTTCGCTTATTAGGTCTTAAAAAAATATTTGTGGCACGGTGGAATGGTTTGAATTTATACTATGGTGAAAAAAATCAAGGTTTATGAGGATTTTAGGTTGTAAGACCTTCAGTTGTTTATAAAAGATGCAATTCTTGATTGTATTTATCATAATGCGTTAGAGTAATCACGAGATTGATAATACTTAACTAATTAATAGTGGGGAAATCATGAGGTTAGCCTAGAGTTTTGGATTATAATAAAATATGGAATATCTAGGCCATTTGTGATTTATTTGGTATTGTATTATCATTTTAGATCAAGAACAAGGTAAAAGCCTCACAAAAAGAGTCAAAGTTTACAATTAGACTTCAGGAGTTGCTTGGTGCTCACGTAGTCTCGATTTACTTAATTGAATAGTTAGACTTGTATTTTATTTCATAATATTCTTGTACATGGATGAGAGGTTTCATGCACAGACCTTTGTGCATCCTTGAAGGCTAAAGGTTATTGTTATTATTGTCAAAGTGGGAAAAGATAATGAATGTTAACCTTGAATTTTTTTGGGTGGTTTGGTGGTGATTTTAAGGTTAAATATTATGAACTTATTGAGTTATAGCCATTTTGGGACTTGTGATAATCAAGGGGAACTGAATGAATGGAAAGTGTATTAATTGATGGACTAGGGAGATAATGGGGTCCAATATTGGGCTATTGATATATAGGTCTATATGTATGTGTGTGGTAATATTGGTTGTTCCATGTGAAATGTTTGTGTAATGCATGTTCAATAAATAAAGGGTGAAGGTGAAATGACTTCATGTTTATAATCTCATGCAATGAACTTGTTTAATTTATACATGGCTTCAAGTGTGGTTGTTCATTGTGATTTTGATTGTACATGTTGTTTGTGATTAGTGGTTTGCTCGAGTACCATGCTAGTATATAATAATAATGGTTGACTCAAGTACCACACTAATTAAAAATACTAATGGTTGGCTCGGATACCACGCCTGGTATGTATTAACAATTGTTGACTAAATATCACACTGATATAATATCAGTTTGTTTATGGGTCTAGGAGAGAACTAGGTTTGATTATTAAATTGTATTTTTCATGTATTGTTCCATAAATGGTTGGGTAAATGCTGGGATGGTTCTTATGTAGATCATATTTTCATGTCAACAACTAAAAATGATGTTTTATGAACTCTTGAGTGGTCCAGGTTACTTGAAAGGTGAGTTGAACTCATATATTGATTATCTGTGATCATGTGGGACATTTAAGTTTTGGGTTAATGCTTATCCTATCTAGGTGTTAGAGTAGGTGTATGTATGACAAGCACATTTGATTGTGACAATTTTGTATCGGATCCCATATGTGTGATCATGTGGGACGGTAAGTTTGTGGTTATGGATCATGACAATTTGGTAGTAGAATAAAAATATTGGATCATTAGGCTATAAATCATTTTAGAAACTTATGTCACTTTTTTACTCCTTTTGTGTGATTCCAATTGTATCTCAGGATTCCTATTGGTTTCTTGACGAGGTAATCTAGATTCCATTGTTACATCTGAAAGGACTCGAGCAAGGAAAGATTAGAACCGAGAAGGTTCTGATTGGTATATGGCTTTAAGAGTCATGTGAATGCTTGGGTGATCAGTTTGTGGTCATTATTAATATGAATAACAGGTAACAAACCTGACTTTCCATAACAATATAACTTAATGATGGTTACTTTGTGCACTATATTTCCTGAATTTTTGCATGTGTAAGAAGTGTAATTACTTGTATTTGTGTGATATTATGGACAAAAAAAGTACTTAAATTGTTTATGTGTGATGAAATAATGATAGATTTCTATATGATTTACTGAACATGTTTTGCCATAGTCCAGTCCTATAATTTAATGGTTATGTTATTGATTGGAAGTGCCATGTTAAATTGGCATGGACTTACCATTGGTATATATAGATGATAAGGGAAAAGGATAAATTGTGACAGTGGGAAAATTCTGATTTTTGAGCAGTTGTTATTGGTTGGGAGCCATCGGGAAGAGGGTTTTCTTGTATGATAGTGAGAATGTGATATTATGCACTGCTCTATAGTGTTATTCATAAATAAGTTTTTGAGAAGGTGGTGTTAGGTGCCTAGTTATATGTTGCTGGATATGATCTTGGGGTTTGTTTTGAATCTATGATGACCATATCTTGGATACTTAAGACTAGGATGGATCTTGGGATTATATTATTAATAGTTATGTGTTTCAAGAGTTGGTAGGGATAAGGAAATGGAAAACACTAAACTCGTCAAGGCTGCATAGCGCGACTGGGCTACTATAGTTGGAGTTTTTCTGCTATGAAAGTATCAGTGATAGTGGTGTGTCAGTCTCTATAGTGGAAACAATGAGGTAGAATCTGAACTTTGTTTCCCCTATTTTTGCATTGCATTTCCAAACAATTAAAAGCTCCAGTTTGAATTAATATCACTATAAAATAACATAAATACATCTGAAATACTGTGGTGTTTGGAGAGGCGCGAAATTTCATCTTTGAAGCATTTGGGGTACTCAATCTTAGTTGGTGGGTTTGCATTCCTCAGGTTGTGAATTTAATAAACGATGTGTTGCTAGAATCTCATGATTCGTGGGTTTTCATTCATCTGGGTCTAACCAGGATGTTTCGGAATTTGACACAACTCTTTGTAGGCCACGATTGAAGAGGGACACAGTGGAGTAAGTGGAGTAAGTGTCCAAGATGTCAGAAGGTGGAATATCAGATTACACGCCCACATAGTTTTCTTCAAGAGATGCCCATTCTTGAATGAAAGTGGAAAATAATAGCCATGGACTTCTTGGTGGGTCTTCCTAAGGCTTTAAAAAAGTATGATTCTATTTCCACCATTGGGATCATTTCTTACAATTGTGCGAGTTCTCATACAAAAATACTTATCACTTTGATATAAATACGACATCCTTTTAGACAATTTATGCGAGGTGATAGATATTTCTCATTGGGTTGTTTGAAGCATGTGAGGTGAATCCTCTATGCATTGACTTGATAAACGAAGCTTAGAACAGGGTGAGGGGTATCTAAACCAAGTTATTGGCAACTCAAAGTAGAAAAAAAAAGTATGCAGATTTCAATGTATGGGATATGAAATTTCAGTTTGGTGAACATGTTTTATTTAATGTCCCATCAATGAAAGGTGTGATGAGAATCTGTAAGAAGGGTAGGCATAACCCTCGTCATATTGAGTTATTTGAGGTTTTTGACAATGTAGGTCCCGTAGTGTATAGGTTAGCTTGCCACCAGGTTATTTATATTCCATTTAGTGTTCCATGCATCCATGACGAAAAGGTACCATGGCATGGGGAGTACATTATCAAGTAAGACTTAATATTTATATAAAAGGATCTACAATATGAATAAGAGCTAGTTGTTATGCTTTATTACGATTTCCTAAAGTTGAGAATACAGGAAACTAGATTTGTAAACGTTTGATAGAAGCATCATATAATTGAGTAAGCTACTTGAAAAATCAAGGAGGACCTATGGGACAAATATCCCCATTTGTTTCAGCAGTCGGGCTCTACTTTTTTCTTGACTTAGACAGTTGTTTCTTGTGTGATCGCTCGAGAATGAGTGATGAGTAAATTAGTATCTATTGTAACAACCTGTCATGTCATTACGAGTAAGGAAAATAGTCGGTCCAAGCTGCTATAGTGGGGTAAGTTGTTGTAAATGTAGGAAAACCCCCTAAAATAGTCCATATTCATCCAAGAACATTGTGGATAAGAAAAAGCGGGTGATCTGAGGCAAATTTAACAGTTTTTCATGAGGAATATTAATAACGGTAAGCAATTTGATCCCTTACTTGTATAGTTCAAGCTTTAGACCTTAGTGAATATATTTGTGACCGTGTGTGTGGGGGGGGGGGGTTGAATTCATCCTAAGGTATGGAAAATGTGAATTTTTGAAGATTTTAGGGTGTAACACCTTGGGTAGCTCTTAAAAGAGGCAATTCTTGATTTTATTTACCATAAGGCACTAGTGTAACCATGATGTTGGTAACCCTAGAAGAATTAAGAGTGGGGAAGACCTAAATTAGGTGGGAAAATCATGAGGTTGGCCTACCATTTTGGATTCTCATATAATTTGAAAATACTTAGGCCATTTGTGATTGATTTTGTATTTTATCAATATTCTATGCCAAAAATAAGCTAAAAACATTACAAAAGGAGACAAAGTTCGCGATCAAATTTCTACAGAATCTGTTTCACCCCAAGTAGGCTAGGTTTTCTTAATTGAATAGTTAGACCAATATTCTATTTCATAATATTCTTGTAGACGGACGGGATATTTTGTGCATAGTCTTTCAGGCATAGAGTCTGAATAGATAAAGGTTGTAGTTATTGCTATTAAGGCATGGAAAGATAAAGACTAAGGGTTAGGGTTTTTTAGTTCTTGATTGTTAAGCTTGAGTTTTCTTGTTGGTGTGGTTTGGGCTAAGAGCTCGAAGCCGAAAAGCAATAGCTCCAGTTGGGGGCCTAGAACAAAAGAAGAGAAAGTAGACGTATCTGCAAAAGATAAGCAATCTGTTCACATACTCGTTTTCACACTTAGGCATAGAGAGTCATTCAAAACACCACTTTTTTGAAAGAACGGTCGACGACATAAGTCTCCTCATACGAACCTATGAACCTCCGAACCTAAGGAATATAGTTCAGCATCGGAAAGCCTACTCCTCGGGCTGTTTAGTACTTCAATATGCTTGTCGCGGAGAAAGACTACTTTTCTATTCACTTTCCTGTGCGCCTCTACTCATGCGGTACTGACTGTGCAATACTAAGAATGGAGCACGCCGCCCGTCAAAGTAATTCCAGAAATAGACATTAATCCTAATAAAACAAATAATATCAAAAAATTTTAAATGCCAATATTCTTTTCCAAATTTGAAGAAGTCGAAATACTCTAGTAATATGGAAATTCTATCGATGGGGGAAATAAAACTCCCCACCTAGGAATAGAATGGTCTTTATTCTTTTGTCAACAAAAAAGTTATTATTCAGTGATTAGTAAATACAGAATTTCCTAATTCTATTATTTCTTATATCAATCAGAAAAGCAAATAGAGTTCCTTTACATATAGATTGGTGAGCTAATGAGTTATGATTGTAGGTTAAGTTTTATGAAATTTTTAGTTATAGCCATTTCTAAGACATGTGGTAATTAAGAGAATTGAATAAACGGGAAGAGTATTAATTCATGAGACTGTGGAGGTAATTTTTCTTAGGAGTAAATTTGTACTCATAATGTGTCTAGTATTGGGCTAGTGATATATAGGTGTAAATAAGTATTTGTTTGTTCGTTTTGAGTATTCCATGTGAAATGCGCGTGTAATATATGTTTAGGAAATAAATGTTGAATGTGAATTCACTTCATGTTGATAATCTCATAGAATAAACTTGTTTAATTTACTTGTGGCTTCCACTCTGATTGTTATTGTGCATGTTATTTGTGATTGCTGGTAGACTAGGGTACCTCACCAATATGAAATTTTCACGATCCAAACTATACCTTAGACGTGACATGACATATAAGACCCAGAGAGTCCCTACATAAGCCACTTGACATACATCTAATACAATAAAATATACAATAAGAGAGTTTACGTAGGATGTCTCATATCATGAAAGAGAGTTTTATCAAAAATGTGGAATCATAACTACGTCTTGACAAGCCATTCTAAGTAACTTAAGAGTGGTTGGGCTGTAACTCATACATAACGTACAAAGTTCAAAAACTAAAACATAAAAAAATGTAGCGTAGCCCTCAGAATATGGGGACTCACTAATATTCATAGGAAAGCAAACTACTAGCCACGAGTGAGAGGAGAAAGAGCGTTAGGCACTACATTATGAGACAATATAGGAACGAGTATGTATTGATACATGGAATATACTAAGTATGGGGAAAATATGCATAAATGTAGATATGATATCATAATAGGCTTAAAACATATAATGAATGACCAATTAGAACGTTTAAACCCTTAGGAAAAGCATGATTTAAAAAGAAACATGAAACAAGGCCAATGCATTAGTACAAGGACATAACGTAAATCTTCAAGGGAAATCATAGTTCTTTTGTGGTATATTAGATTTAACCGACAATAGACCATGTGAGCTATAATATGGAAGTTGATGTAACTCCCACACTCAAAAGGAGATCTAATTACAAAAATAGAATGATGTATCATATCATTAAGGCTATGTGGATCCACAAGAGCTACGAGGGCCTGTAGTTTGGGACTAGAGAGTGATACTAAAGAATACCCTATTTGAGCCTGCACCTTAAAGTCCTCTTTGAGCTAAGTTAAATCCCAATTGAATTAGATAAAGTCAGTTATGAAAGTATAATATTATGAAAGGAATGATCGCAATACCAATTCAAACAATTAAGTCATATAAGAGTAGGTTTTTTCAAAACCATGATTTCATAACTTTATTCAAATAAATAATTTCCTTCTTAATCATAAAAATTCATAATTTCATTTTTTTACAAATCATTGATACTTAAACTTAAAATCATAACTTCATCCTTTCAGAAAATATGCCCAAAATTTCATATAAATTCATGATTTTTGTTCATAGTTCATAGGAGAAATTCAAAGCATAAAACATGGGTCTGGATTAAATAAATTATACAGCACGTTATTAGGTTAAATAATGCAAAATAAGATATAACAAAATCAATTGAATCATAATAAAAAGGATCTATGAAGATTTACATAAAACCCTAATCTAATTAGAGCTTGGATTTCTTTTGGGACCCAATGGATGAAAGGAATCCATTGGTGAATTCCCACGACCTTGATAATCAAAGAACAAAAAGCAATGGATATTGAGGCCTTGAATCCTTTGAAAATCTAGTTCTTCACCTGGAAGGTCAAGAGATATTGGGGAATTTTGAGTGAATGGAAGAAATTAGGCTTAGTTTATAAGTGTAAAAAAGGTCATACAGAAGTTACAGCTACAAGAAAAAATTAGTTTAGGTTTTGGTTGGTAGAAAATGACCAAATCACCCTCAATTTAGAAACTACGGAAGTTACCTACAGTTTCGAGTTGTGGTCCATAGACCTTTCTACTCCTCATACTAGTCAATCGTCAAATCACTTACTGCGCCTAAAATCTTGGGCAATTCCTACGAGTAAGTCTTAGGACTTTTCAGTTAGTCTACATTCCGTAAACCTTACCCGTATACCTAACTTTAAGTCCAAAATTTTACCAAGTCTGAATTAACACCACTGACACTTCCTTTGGCATGTAATTCATCCTATGACTCATTCTACTCAATCATAGACCTAACTTTGAAAACTCAATTTTTCTTAAATCTCAACGTAGTTCCTATGAACCCAATCTATGACTCAGAGATGCTCCTGCGAACTGTAGATGGGTCTCATGGGTTTGAAGAAATAGCCAAACAAATGAAAGCCTTCCTTTCCAATTTGACTTTCCAACATCAGTGTTACAGGAAAACTGATGGTTGGATTGAGTACCGAAGAAATGCATAATACTAAGGGTTTGCTCAAATTACACGCCTAGTATGTACTAATAATGTTTTCTCGGATACCATGTCATTACACTAGTAGTTTGTGTGTGAGTTCCATGAGAAACTAAGTTTATTTATTATGTTATATTTGTGACATGTTAGTCAATGGGTGGTCAGGTTTGTGTTTAAGTATTGGGATTGTTCTTGTATATACAATATTTACATGTAAATACTTTAGATGATTTTTAATGATCCTTGTTACATGAAAAAGGTGAGTTGGACTCAAATATGAATTTGTGTGTGATCATGTGTGGCATGCTTCATCTAAAGGTTAAATTTGGGGTTGTGTATTTTCCTATATAAGTATTAAAGTAGGTGTCCGTTCAACTGTTTGGTGAGTTGGGTTCTTATACTAATTAAAATAAATGTAGTAATCTCTAACTAAGTTACTATTTAAATTTTAGAGAAAATTAGTTTTTAAGAACTCATTGACCCTCCTCATTATTCTCCCCTGATAAAATGAATCTCAAAGAGACTAATGTCACAAACAATGGGAAGAAAGTAAAGATGTATGATAAATGAGTAAATATTAGCTAAATAACCCTAAAACAACAAAGAAAATCACATAGTTGCATGTAAAATAATATAAAATCGATCACTTAAATACTTAAGTAGTAGTCAGTTACTATTGTTCTCCTTAATCTCTTACATAGTGGAATATTTAACAGTCTATATGAACTAACTTTAGATTGGTCATTAATTGATTAAATATTTTACAACTCTCCATGATGCAACCTATGTGAGAAATGAACATTGATATAGAGTTATTTGTTTTTTCTTTGAGTAAGTCATAGATGAGGCAAACTCATTTTAAACATGTTCATGGTCCTCTTTGCTAGAAGTGGAATATCTTAAAAATTCTCTATCATGTGTATACATGTAAAATGAACGATAAGTTCGCAAAAAAATTAAATAATGTGTTGCCTTCCCTATGAGGGTGTTTTAACTGAATTGGGTCATCGTCCCTTACTATGTATACAACTTGTACCTCCTTCACAACACTTTAGAGCACTTTCTATCTTCTTTTCTATATATTGAGCATAACAAGTTAGTCGGAGGAATATAACCTTTATCACTAAAAAACTAAACTCCATCTCTAATTGTTACTACTTGAGTAATAAGATTTTTTAAATAATTAATTCTCCTTCCTTTCACCCCTAAAATAATTCTCTCACTATTTTGACACAAATAGCAGTAGCACTAGGTCCGGGGTTACCCTTGGATGGATTATCTGTTTTGCATATAAACCATCAAACAGAAGAGGGATTCCTCTCACAATCATATGTCATTAAGTTGACTTTCATTCTTCTGAAAATCATAACATATGAGGTCATTTGATAGATAATTTTTACAATAAAGGGAATTTTAACAAGATAAAGTTATGATTGGAATAACTTCTCTCATGAATACGCTTCTCATAAGGGAATTATCCACCATGAAGATTAGTGTTTCCTATTTTACATATAAACCATAATATTATAATAGGCACTACAACCATAATAGCCCTAACCTTTAGGCAGATTCTTTGTCAAAAGGTCCCTTAACATGAGAAAATATTGAAGTTGTAAAATTTCTTTTTAGGGGCCTCTTTTTCAGTATTTAAGATTTCTTTTTGGTGGGAATTATTAAGTTTTCAATAATCTTAAATATAGGGGACATAGAATTATTTGAGATTATTTTTATCTTCTAATGTTGTATATGTCAATTTCATTCACCCTAAATTGGAAAAAATCTATATCTTTAATATGCATTAAATTCTAAATAAATTTGGATGAGCCGGGGTGGGGGGGGTGCCCCATGCATCCTTAGAGTTCATCTATATAATAAATAAATCATGTTCAATGTTCTTCATCCAATAACAATTTTCTACCTTCTCAAATATCTTTTTTACTTGGCTATTTTCTTTATTTTTATATGTTATAAGTCTTCATAAGTCATCCCCTCCCCCTCTACTCTCACACAACCCATCATTAGCTTTTATATAAAAACACATTTTTTACTTCGTCAGATTTTCTTGCTCCATGCTTCATTTTTTACATCTACTAAATATAATTTTATATAAATCTAACATCAGTGGTAATAATTGGAATATAAGCATAGTTATAAGAAGTTTCAAAAGAAATAAATTTAAAAGTGTTGTAGCTCCTAGATCAGGCTTGATCTCTTACTTATGAAAATTATGATTGAAATTCTCTTGAAATACTTTTACATATGACATGACTAATTTAAATTTTTTTCTTGAATTATTTCCTATGAATTTTCTAGTTTCTTATCGGAAAACCCCAAATGATCGATCTTCGTGATCATCAACACCACAAAACCCATTCATGTGATTGCTAATCAAGTTATCATGAATCAAAATGATAATAAACAAAATTTATGATTCGTTTAATCAACGTTACTATTATGTAAAATATACTCATAAAATAATAAATAACATAAGGCAAACAGTTTACATGTTTCTATACAATAACAAATATAATTTATATAGAAGATCAATTCATTCTTGTGGTGCTACAACACTTGTTGGTACATACGCTAGCTCAGCAGCTGGTGGTAAAATGGGAAGAAAGGTTTGTTGGCTAAGATGCACTTGTTGAAAAAATCGTAGCATTTGTTGATTATTATTTTTATTAATGATAGTCGGATAAAAAAAATAGGGATGAGAGTTGGGGGATTGATGATCTAGAAAATATTTAGGAAAGCAATCCAAATTAGTCATGTTAACATCTTTCAAGAGAATTTCAATTCTCATTTTCATAATTCAGGGACTCTAAGCCTGATCTAGAAGCTAAAACATTTTAGACTTTCTAATTTTAAAGCTTCCTATAACCATGTATATATCTCAATTGTTATCACCCATATCAGATCGAATTAAAATTACATCTAGTTAACTACAAAATAAATAAAGTACAAAGCAAGAAAATATTACAAAATAAAAAATATTCATACAAAAAAGAAGAATTATGTTTTATGTGAGAGGGGAGCGGGGGAAGAGGGGTGAATTATAAAGAACAATAAAATAAAAGAATAAATAAAATAAAGGAACTCAAAAGGGGAACCTACCCACGCTCACTCAACCACATTCACTTTGAATTTAATGTATATTACTTTCTTTTTTTTGCTGTTTTACGGTTTGATAAAATTTGTTAAAAGGGGAGGTTGATACGAATGAAAATATTTTTCAATTTTTTTACTCAAAACTTTTGATAAACTCTTTTTTTTAAAGATTGAAAAAATTATTTCTCTTCTAATAAAATAAATCTTCATAACTTACGTTTATATCTTTTTCCTACCCTTCAACACATCCAACCATCGATACCCACCACCCTACACCTTACATTCACCCTCTAGCACCCCCGTATAATCTATCTCCAGCACCCCACAACTTACCTTCTACCCTCTACACTCATAGATATTTGATAGAAAACATTTTCCTTCGTACCAAACACCACAAAAACTCATGCCTTTTTCTTCATGGATTATTGTTTAATTCTTTATATGTATCTATAATCATAATGATGATAATAAAACTTGTATTTATGAATTTTGTCTTACAAATGGTCTAAGGTTGGACTCTCATACATCTTTTTGGAAAACCGGCTGAGAAAAAGGCATCAACTATAAAAAAGATTCATTGATACTACAGTGAATGTGGGGATAAAATAGATCCTAGATGGGTTTATGGCACTATCACGTGTCGTAATTTAGAAAGAATCTGCTGCTGCTACAACATCAAATGCTACTACAAGCTTGACTCGTGTCTTTATTTATTCTCTGCAGCCTTGTCTTTCGGTTTCCTCCAAACCCTTACTACTTATGAGTTTAACTCCTTTTGCTAAGTCCGTCAATCATGGTTTTGCCTCCTACATTTCACTTGAATATGTTCAAAATTCTGAGAACTACACTCGTGTTGTGATTTATTCTCCTAGATACCGAGTTATTCGTCATGTAAATATATATACCTATGAATAACTCGGTATCTAGGAGAATGAATCACAAGGGAGTGTAGTTCTCAGAATCTTGAACATCTTCAAGTGAAATGTAGGCGGCAAAACCATGATTCAAGCACTTAGCAAAGGGAGTTAAACTCATAACTGGTAAGGGTTTGGAGGAAGCCAAACGACAAGGCTGCAGAGAATTAATAAAGCCATGAGTCAAGTTTGTATTAGGATTTGATCCTGTAGTAGCAACAACTTCTTTCTCAATTACGACACGTGATCATGCCCTAAACCTATCTAGGATCTCTTTTCACCCCACATTCACTGTAATATCAATGATTTTTTTTATAGTTGTTGCCTTTTGCTCAGCTGAATTTTCCATGAATATGTATGAGAGTCCAAACTTATACCATCTATCACACAAACTTCATATATAAAAATTTAATTATCATTATCATGATCATTGATACATATAAATAATGATGCCAATAATCCATGAAGAAACAAACATAAGTTTTTGTTGTGTTTGGTACGAATGAAAATGTTTTCTAGAAAAACTCTATGAGTGTAGAAGGTGTAAAGTAAGGTGTGGGGTGATGGATATGGAAGCTACGGGGGTGCTAGAGGGTGAAGGTAAGATGTAGGGTGGTGGGGATCGTTGACCGGATGTTTTGGAGGGTAGGAAAAAGATAATAGACGTTAGTTATGCCTATTTGTTTTATTAGCAGAGAATTCATTTTTTCCAATCTTAAAAAAGGGGTTTAACAAAAGTTTTGAGTAACGAAATAATTGAAAAATATTTTCATTCGTATCAACCGCACCCTTGAAACCATGTTTATGTTTGATAAAATAGTTCCCTCCAACCATTTTGGATCCATTTTTCCCATTGAATAATAATGAAACCAAATTATTGACTAATATTTCCTCCAAACATAGCCCACACCCTATTATTTCTCTCTATTCATCTTCTCCTTTACCGAAAAACCATGTCTTCACTATTATGATTCGAAATCTCAAGTCATGATGACACCTACAACTTAAGTGAACCATATCCCAGAATGTTGTAACACTCTGGAAATTCCATGAATAGAATAGATCTTAGCCTATTGAAAAATGATTAAAATGATGTTTACAGACCTATATTAATGTAATGAACTCAATTAGAAAAGCTTGAGCCAAAAGGACAAAGAAAGACCTTGACGTTCGGAAACTAGCTAATTTGAACTAGTTGACGTCCCTATGTTTTGTGAAGGTTTGAGAGTGTCAGATGAAGTCCAAAACTTGTAAAAAGACTTTACATCTGTAGTATGTAGTACAAAGGTTCTAAAAGTCCGGTAACGACTCTCCAAGGAACGCCCGAAGGGTCCTTGAGGAGGACCCAAACCTTGGCGAGCAAGCTGCCAAAGCAACTTGCGACAGCCAAGATGTGGAGCCAGCCACACGTCGCGCAGCCAACATGAGGTAGAAAAAAAGTTTCCTCACAACGCGGGTCCTCCATGAGGCTCACTTCCTTGACCCAAATTTTCTTAAAAAGAATTGGAATTGTCCACGCGACGCGCAGCCACTCCCATATTCGTCCGCGTCGTTTTTAAGTCAATTTAACTTCACAAAGTGACCCATTTAAGTGAGGGGTATTTTGGGTATTTTGGGGGACGAATTTATAATATTTTAGTCCAATTTTAGACCACTTTCACGCACTTCAAATCAGATTAAACAAATCCATCTCATCTCTCTCAAGAACTCTCTTTTCAAACTCCATTAAACAACAAGAAAAGCTTGAGGAAGAAGACGAAGACTTCAAGATTTTCATTCGAAATTCGTGAAATATTTGTCAATAAGGTATGTGTTTTTCACTGTTGGGATTCCTTCCCCAATAGGTCCTTTGAAAGATGATTTTCAAGAATTCAACTCCTAGGGTTTTTACTCTAGAAACGGGTTCTCTTCCAAACTTTAGATTTATGACTAATGATGAAAAACTATGATTTTCTATGGATAATTAAGGATGTATTGTTGAATAATTGATATGGTATTGTTGGATTTAGTGTAAATCATGTTCCATCTCTAAATAATGATTCTGATTATATTGTATCTACTACTTAATGTCATGTAAACGTTGGGATTGGAACTATAGATTGAATGAAATCTTTAATGACCCTTTCACTTAACCCTAACTATTAATTGGTCTTGTGGATGACTAAAGTGGTTGATATTGGTTATGTTATTGAGTATTTCACTATGTTATTCAATGATCGTTATGAATTGAGTGTATGTTCTTGAGGAAGATTCTTGGAAGCAATTAGGTAAGTCTTCTAAAGTCATGCTTTCTCTATTATGTTGATGTTGGCCTATAATGGATGTAACTATGAAATTGAAGTATGTATGATGTTCCTATGCATATATATTGGCCTATGAATATGTTAGATATGGGATCATGGCAAGGATATGATAATGCAAGGTGATGATGTTTATCTTGTATGCCTTACACACTATGATTATGATATGTTAATCTCACAAATCAAGGTTGCGCTGAAAGGAAATTATCATCCTAAACCTAACGAGCTTATGATCATGTTTATACAAGGAGTTAATCACCTATGACCTATTATAATATTTATGAATAAATGATGACTTAAAGGTTATTCTCAAAGGGACTTTAGCTTAGTACCGATGAACTAGTTATGAGATGTGTCTCTTCCCTAGTTGGAAGGTAGGTTCACAATGACTCTCATGAGATAGAGGCTAACATGTAATGTGTAACTATGGGTCTCTAATATATCTCCTAGTTCTTGAACTATGTTGCCACCATAGGAATACTAGCTAATGGTTCCACCTAGAAAGCTATGTTCATGTTTGCTTCTACTTTGGCTGGTAGACCACCTTCTTTTGGTATGGGGTTTCATGACAAGTAAATGTACATTGAATAAGGTGACTTGATGAGTCTACTTAGTATAGTTATGGGTATGGGACTCTACCTAGACATTGCACAAGTTGACTCTAAGGGAAATCCTAGGAGATTGTTCTCATGTAATATTAATATGAAATGTATAATGCTTATGATATATGATGTTGCTCTTATATCATATTGGTTATGTAAATAAACATGAAATGGTCTATGTTTTTATATGTGATGATGACTACATATGATGTACGTTGTATGAAGCAAAGAATTACTTATGGTCTCCTGTCTTGTTTACTTGATTATGTGGGGTTATGGGGCTTCACATGATCATTGCACTTGTAGGCTTGGGATGGGATCATTGGTAAGTGTTTTGTATGTTATGTTGGTCTGAACTATGAACATGAAAATGTTAATATAACTTTATGATGATTATGTCTTTGGTTATGACCATACTTTATGTTGTTGTGATCCTTACTTGTATATTCTTTGTTTTATGTGCATTAAAGGTTTTCAAATGACTTAGCATGCATTCTAAAGAAATGGTCCTTTTCATGCATGTCCTTAAATGTTTATGTGCATATGCCCATACTTAGTACATGTGGAGTACTAAACCCTTACTTTATAATACTACAAATGTAGGGTCCGACCATTAAAGATTAAGAAGCTCGATCGAAGAATCTTGGAACTCTTTATGCAAGTGTTGGTAGGTCCTCATGTTTAGGGATGCTATCTATTCGTTATTCTAGCTTATGAAGTCTTTAGTAGTTTTAAGAGATACTCTTTATTTCCTTTTATCATTTGAATTTTATTGTAGTAAGGCCTATATGACATATTAACTTTGTATTGACTAAGCCCAAGAATCGTACTCTTTAGATGGTTTTTATGTGAGACAAATTTTAGACTTTCGTATTGTTTATTCATGTTGATATAAGAAAAGCCTAAGTAAGCTACTATGTGAGAGATAGAAGTATACCTCACTTAGTATATGTAAAGTGTTTAATTTTTCCGCATTTTTACCTAATGATATGTTATGAGGAATGCTAAGGGCTTGTCTAAGTCCTTTGAGAGGACGACGATGGCGGTTGCATCTTGGGGTTGTTCCCTGGTCATGACAAACTGGGTATCAGAGCATGAGGTTAAATAACTTAGTGTCAATGTCTCACTAAAACCACATTTCATAGTGTCTTGTTCATGGTGGTGAAGCGCGCCACAATCATGGATGAGAGTCTATGTGATGATTAGGAATTTTTTTTCTTGGTAATCCTATGTCGTGCCTCTAGAGTTTTGACATTATGTGTCCTTTAGCACCTAATTCCTTTCTTGTGGATATATGAGAAGAACACAAAAAGGACAGCCGCAAGAAGACTAGGATAAGAGATTGTGAATGCGGGAGCTCCTCGCCAAGGCAATCAAGTAACTCCTCAAGCGCAAGATGTTGAGACTGATCAAGTTCTGGTCAATCCTTCGGCCATGACGGATGGTGAGGTGTGGGCAGCCTTGTTTCAAATGTCCCAAGCCATCACCCAAGCTCAGGCCATTACGACACAAGCTAACATGGAGGTTGTTGAGAGAAACAACATGCTAATAGTATGGCTAGCCGTGTGAGGGATTTCACGATGATGAATCCTTCTATTTTCCTTGGATCAAAAGTTGATGAAGACCCCTAAGATTTCCTTGATGAGATCTATAAGATCTTGTATGCCACGGGGGTTAGCAATACTGAAAAGGTTGAGCTTGCTGCCTATCAACTCAAGGACGTGGCTCATACATGGTACAATCAGTGGAAGGATAGTAGGGCTTTAGGAGGTGGTCCATTGACTTGGAAGATCATCAAAAAGGACTTTCTTGACAGACTCTTCCCAAGTAATCAAAGGGAAGCTAAGGTGGAGGAGTCCATCAACCTTTGTTAAGGAGGTATGAGTGTAAAGAAATATTCTTAAAGTTCATGAAGCTTTCCAAATATGCTTCCTCTTTGGTTTCCAATGCTAAGGATGAAATGAGACGTTATGTAACGGACGTGTCTGAAGAACTTGAAGAATAATGTCGTGCGACTTTGCTTCATGACAATATGGATCTTTCTAGATTGATGGTTCATTCTCAACAAGTAGTGGAGAGTCGTCTAAGGAAGAGGAATAGGGAAGCTAAGAAGGCAACATCTTCTAAAAAAGGTTCTTCCAAGAGTAGGATTAACGTTGAAGACAAGCCTAAGTTCAAGAAGAGGTTTTCAAACCACGTTCCTTCAAATTCCTCCAAGACTCGCAATGATAGGGTGTCTAATCCTAAACCTCAAAAGGGGAGAAATGTTGATCCACCAAGAGAAAGATGAACTTGTGGTAAGTGTGGTAAGAAGCATGTGGGTGAATGCCTTGTTGGAACTAATAGTTGCTATGGTTGTGGAAAAGGTGGCCATATGGTGAAAGATTCTCCTAATGTGAAGAGTCTAGGAAACGGGAATAGCCAAGCTCAATCAAGCGTACCTATCTCTATTGCTCCAAGGAACCATTTTTATGCACTCAAGGCTAGGGGTGAACAAGAGAACTCTCCTGGCGTTGTGATGGGTATGTTACAAGTTTTCTCTATTAATGTTTATGCTTTGATTGATCTAGGTGCTACCCTTTCTTTTGTTACACCTTTGGTATCTAGGAATTTTGATGTACTTCGCAATGTTTTGATTGAACACTTTTCAGTTTGTAACCCAATGGGTGACTCTGTGGTTGCAAAGAAAGTCCATATGGGATGTCATGTAATGCTGCGCAATAGAGTTAATCTCATTGATTTAGCAGAACTTGACATGTTTGATTTTGATATAATCTTGGGTATGGATTGGCTTCATGCTTGTTTTGCTTCCATAGATTGTAGAACAAGAGTAGTAAAGTTTCAATTCCCAAATGAACCCATTTTAGAGTGGGAGGGGGGGGGGGGAATTACATGCCAAGGGGTCAAATCATTTCTTGCTTGAAGGCTTGTAAGTTGATAGCCAAGGGTTGTCTATACCATGCAGTGAGGGTTAAAGATCTTGAATGTAAAACTCCTTCTATTGAGTCAGTCCCTATAGTGAGGGTATTCCCAGAAGTTTTTCCTAATGACCTTCTAGAAGTTCCTCCCGAACGGGAAATTGACTTTGGCATTGATTTATTACCGAATACAAATCCCATTGCAATTCCTCCATATCGAATGGCTCCGGCCAAATGAAAAGAGTTGAAGCTCCAACTCAAAGATTTACTAGACAAAGGTTTCATTCAACCTAGTATATCTTCATGGGGTGCTCCAATCTTATTTGTGAAGAAGAAGGATGGGTCCCTTAGGATGTGCATTGGTCATCGCCAACTCAAAATGGCACCATAAAGAACAAGTATCCTCTCCCTTGGATTGATGATCTCTTTGATCAACTCCAAGGTGCTAGCTACTTTTCCAAGATTGACTTAAGGTCGGTATATCGCCAACTAAGGGTGAGAGGTGAAGATGTTCCCAAAATAGCTTTCCGAACTAGATATGGTCACTACGAATTTCTAGTTATGTCTTTTTGGTTAACAAATGCCCCGACGGCATTTAAGAACCTAACGAATAGAGTTTTCCGAGATTACCTTGACTCATTTTTGATTGTGTTTATTGATGATATTTTGATATACTCCAAGAATGAAAATGAGCATGAGAGTCATTTGAGGTTGGCCTTGCAAGTCCTTAAAGAACACCAACTTTATGCCAAATTTAGTAAGTGTGAATGTTGGTTGAGGTCGATTGCTTTTCTTTGCCATGTTATCTCTGGTGAGGGTATAAAGGTTGATCCTAAGAAGAAGGATGCGGTCAGAAATTAGCCTAGACCTTTGACTCCCACCGACATAAGAAGCTTCTTGGGTCTATCCGGGTAATATAGAAGGTTAGTTGATGGATTTTCGTCCATTGCTTCTCCTTTGACAGCTTTGACCCAAAATAAGGTGAAGTTTGAGTGGTCGGAAGCTTGTGAAAAAGGTTTTCAAG
Source organism: Solanum sitiens (assembly GCA_016801875.1). Lineage (NCBI taxonomy): Eukaryota > Viridiplantae > Streptophyta > Magnoliopsida > Solanales > Solanaceae > Solanum > Solanum sitiens. Next base: position 1,840,803 of record JABWTJ010000028.1, read on the forward strand.
AGTTGGAAGATAAGATTACCTTCCCTCCGGTGTTGACTTTATTAGAGGGTAATGAAGGCTTTGTAGTGTATTGTGATGCTTCCCAGTGGGCTCGGGATGTGTCCTCCTGCAATATGACAAGGTGATAGCTTATGCTTCTAGGCATCTCAAAGTTCATAAGAATAATTATCCAACTCATGACCTTGAGTTATAAGCTCTAGTTTTTTCCTTGAAAATATTGATACATTACTTGCATGGTGTGCATTTTGATATGTTTACTGAACATAAAAGTCTTCAATATGTGTTCACACAAAAGGAGTTGAATCTCCGACAGAGAAGATGGTTAGAACTTTTGAAGGATTATGACATGAGTGTCCTTTAACACCCCGGCAAAGCCAATGTGGTTGCGGATGCTTTGAGTCGTATGACTATGGGTAGTGTGTCTCATGTGGAAGAAGAGATGAAAGAACCTGTGAAAGATGTTCATAGGTTGGATCGTTTAGGTGTGCGGTTAGAAGAATCTCCCATGGGTGGTTTTATGGTCCACCATATCTCTGACTCATCATTAGTGGTTGAGGTGAAGTCTAAGTAACATCTTGATCCTCTATTGCTGGAGTTGAAGGAATCGGTACTTGGTAAGCTCATGAGTCATTCTCCCAAGGGGGGATGGTGTTCTTAGGTACCAAGGGAGATTATGTGTACCAGATGTTGAAGATTTGAGAAATCAAATTCTAGAAGAAGCCCATGGTTTCTGTTATTCTATTCATCTGAGTGCCACCAAAATGTATCATGACCTTAGAGAGGTCTATTGGTGGGATTGTTTAAAGAGGCACATAGGAGAGTTGGTTGCTAAGTGTCCAAATTGCCAACAAGTCAAAGTTGAGCATCTAAAACCGGGTGGTTTAACCCAAATCATGGATGTTCCTACTTGGTAGTGGAAGCCATCAATATGGACTTTGTTGTTGGGTTGCCTCGAACCCGGAGGAAAAATGATTCAATAAGGGTTATTGTGGATAGGTTGACCAAATCTACCCACTTTATTCCCGTTAAGTCTACTTACTCTGCTAAAGATTATGCAAGAATCTACATTAATAAGATTGTGAGTGTTCATGGGATTCCTTTGTCCATCATTTCGGGGGTGCCCAATTAACTTCTCGTTTATGGAAAGATTTTCAAAAGGGTTTAGGTACTCAAGTGAAACTTAGCACCGCTTTTCATCCTCAGACAGATGGTCAAGCGTAACTTACCATTCTGACCCTTGAAGATATGTTAAGATACTGTGTTATTGATTTCAAAGGAAGTTGGGATGATCATATACCATTAATTGAGTTCTCCTACAACAATAGTTACCATTCGAGCATCTCCATGGCACCTTTTGAAGCTCTTTATGGTAGAATATGTAGGTCTCCGGTTGGATGGTTTGAGATTGGTGAGTTCTCACTCCTTGGTCCTGAGCTTATCTATGAGGCTTCAGAGAAAGTTCGAGTCATAAGAGATAGGTTGAATACAACCTATAGTCGGCAAAAGTCGCATGCCGACAATAGAAGAAATGACCTTGAGTTTGAAATAGGTGATCACGTCTATTTGAAGATTTCACCTATGAAAGGGGTGATGAGGTTTGGTAAGAAGGGGAAGTTAAGTCCCCGATATGTTGGTCCTTATGAGGTTCTACAACGGTTTGGAAAGGTTTTCTATGAGCTGACACTACCTAGTGAACTAGCTTCGGTTTATCCAGTGTTCTATGTTTCTATGCTCAAGAAATGCATAGGTGACACAGTATCTATTTTGCCTATTGAAGGTTTAGGGGTGGATGAGGACCTATCCTGTGAAGAGGTTCCGGTTGACATCCTAGATCTCCAAGTCAAGAAGTTTAGGAACAAAGAGGTTGCCTCCGTAGAAGTTCTATGGAGGAACCATCTTGTTGAGGGTGTAACATGGGAGTCTGAAGCCGACATGAAGTACCGCTACCCTCATATTTTTACTCATTGAGGTTAGACATTCCTCTTAATAAACAAAATAAGGAATAATATGGAATTGACTTACTTTCTAAATAGGTGCATGTCTTGGTAAAAGTTGTACCAATTGAGTTTTAAGAAAATGCATTCATACTCAATTCTAGAACTTATATGAAACGTATATGCATGTGTCTTCTTGAGATTTTGATCTTTTGTTGTTATCTTGAGAATAATGATAGCATGGTAACTCTTTGATGTTATTTGAGCTCATGTTGATGTTGAGAAGGAAATTCCTCATTATGTGTTATTGAAAGTTGAGCTCTTATATGTTGTGCATCATGAATTGAGTTTCTATGTGTAATTTTATGATTATATGTTTTTTTTGGTTGGGATGATAGTATTGAGTCTATCCTTACCCTCCAAAAGATTTTAGTGTCATTCGGGGACGAATGTTCCTAAGGGGGGGATAATGTTACACTCCGGAAATTCCATGACTTAGTCTAGAGCTTGGACAATTTAAAAATGATTAGAATGATGTTTCCGGACATATATTAATGTAATGAACTCAATTAGAAAAGCTTAGAGCCAAAATGACAAAAAAAGACCCTGACGTCCGGAAACTGGCTAATTTAGACTAGTTGACGTCCCTATGTTTTGTGAAGGGTTGAGAATGTCAAATGAAATCGAAAACTTTTAAAAATACTTTTAGTTTGTATGTAGTTAAAAGGGTCCAAAACTCCGGTAACGACTCCCCAAGGAACGGTCGAAGGGTCCTTGAGGAGGACCCAAACCTTGGCGAGCAAGCTGCCAAAGCAGCTTGCGACAGCCAAGATGTGGAGCCAGTCACGCGTCGTGCAGCCAACACGAGGTAGACAAAAATTTGCCTTGCAAACCGGGTCATCCACGAGATTCACTGCCTTGACCCAAATTTTCACAAAATGAATTGGCATTGGCCCCGCGACGCGCAGCCACTTCCTTGATTCGTCCGCATCGTCTTTAACTCAATTTAACTTAACAAAAAGACTCATTTAAGTGAGGGGTCTTTTAGGTCTTTTTGGGGACGAGTTTATAATATTTTAGGTCAGTTTTAGACCACTCTCACGCACTTCAAATCATATTAAACTAATCCCTCTCATATCTCTCAAGAACTCTCTCTTTTCAAACTCCACTTAAGAACAAGAAAAGTTTGAGGAAGAAGGCAAAGAATTCAAGATTTGCATTCGAAATTCATGGAATATTCGTCAATAAGGTATGGGTTTTTCACTCTTGGGATTCCTTTCCCAAGAGGTCCTTTCAAAGATGATTTTCAAGAATTCAACTCCTAGGGTTTTTACTCTGCAAACGGGTTTTCTTCCAAACTTTAGCTTTATGACTAATGATGAAAAACTATGATGTTCTATGGCTAGTTAAGGATGTATTGTTGAATAATTGATAAAGTATTGTTGTATTTCGTGTAAATCAAGTTCCATCTCTAAATAATGATTCAGATTATGTTGTATCTACTACTTAATGTTATGTAAACGTGGGGATTGGAATTATAGATTGAATGAACTCTTTAATGACTTTTTCCCTTAACCCTAACTATTAATTGGTCTTTTGGATGACTAAAGTGGTTGAGATTGGTTATGTTGTTGAGCATTTCACTATGTTATTCGATGATTGTTATGAATTGAGTGTAAGTTCTTGAGGAAGATTCTTGGAAGCAATTAGGTAAGTCTTCTAAAGTCATGCTTTCTCTATTACGTTGATGTTGGCCTATAATTGATGTAACTATAAAATTGAAGTATGTATGATGTTTCTATGCATATATGTTGGCCTATGAATATGTTAAATGCGGGATCATGGTAAGGATATTATAATGCAAGTTGATGATGTTTTTCCTGTATACCTTACACACTATGATTATAATATGTTAATCTCACAAATGAAGGTTACGATGAAAGAAAATTCTCATCCTAAACCTAAAGAGCTTATGATCATGTTTATACATGGAGTTAATCTCCTATGACCTGTGATAAGATTTATGAATAAATTATGACTTAAAGGTTATTCTAAAAGGGACTTTAGCTTAGCACCGATGAACTATATATGGGAGGTGTCCCTTCCCTAGTTGGAAGGTAGGTTCACAATGACTCTCATGAGATAGAGGTTTCCATGTAATGTGGAACTATGAGTTTCTAATATATCTCCTAGTTCTTGAACTATGTTGTCACCTTAGGAATACTAGCTAGTGGATCCACCTAGAAGGCTATGTTTATGTTTGCTTCTACTTTGGCCGGTAGACCGCTTTCTTTCGGTGTGGGGTTTCATGACACCGGATTCCATTTTTACCTCACATGGTCTATGTTCGTTAAGGCGATTGTTCCCTCAAGTAAAATTAAAGACAAGTAAATGGACATTGACTAGGGTGACTTGAGGACTCTACTTAGTATAGTTACGGGTATGTGACTCTACCTAGACATTGCACAAGTTGACTCTAAGGGAAATCCTAGGAGATTGTTCTCATGTAATATGAATATAAAATGTATAATGCTTATGATATATGATGTTTCTCTTATATGATATTGGTTATGTTAATGAATATGAAATGGTCTATGTTGTTATATGTGATGATCACTACTTATGATGTACGTTGTATCAAGAAAAGCATTACTTATGGTATCCTATCTTGTTTAATTGATTATGTTGGGTTATGGGGCTTCACATGATCATTGCACTTGTAGGCTTGGGATGGGATCATTGGTAAGTGTTTTGTATGTTATGTTGATATGAACTATTGAACATGAAAATGTTAATATGACTTTATAATGATTATGTCTTTGGTTATGACCATACTTTATGTTGTTGTGATCCTTACTTGTATATGCTTTGGTTTATGTGCATTAAAGGTTTTCAAATGACTTAGCTTGCTTTCTAAAGAAATGGTCCTTTTCATGCATGTCCTTAAATGATTATGTGCATATACCCATACTTAGTACATGTGGCGTACTAACCCCTTACTTTAAATTACTACTAATGTAGGGTCCGGACATTGAAGATTAAGAAGGTCGATTGAAGAAGCTTGGAACTCTTTCTCCAAGTGTTGGTAGGTTCTCATGTTCGGGGTTGCAATCTATTCGTTATTCTATCTTATGAAGACTTTAGTAGTTTTAAGATATACTCTTTATTTCATTTTATCATTTGAATTCTATTGTTGTAAGGCCTATATGGCATATTAAATTTGTATTGACTAAGTCCAAGACTCATACTCATTAGATGGTTTTTATATGAGACAGCTTTTAGACTTTCGTATTGTTTATTCATGTTGCTATAAGAAAAGCCTAAGTAATATTATATGTGAGAGGTCTAAATATACACACTTAGTATATGTAAAAAAATTTAATTTTTCTAAATTTTTAAATGATGATATGTTATGATGAATGCTAAGGGCTTCTCTGATTCCTCTGAGAGTACGACGACGCCGGTTGCATCTGGGGGTTGCTCCCTGGTCGTGACTATAATCCTAAAAAATGACTTAGGTGAAGCTAGAACCTAACATTGTTGTCATGAGTGTCTAAGGTCCTAAAATGGTCTATAATGTAGTATTGAGGCAGTTTCTAGAGTATTAGGTGATTTGGAAGTCAAACGTCAAGGGACGACCAAGACGTTCGACGATTAAGTCACCTATGTGCCTCAAGTGTGATTATATGCCTAAATGTGTGTTTCATGAGTTAATAAGGTCATTATATGAGTTGGTATTGTGTTTATATGCAGTTTGTAAAGATTTATGAAGTTTGGAGGTCAAACGTCTAAGAACGTCCATGACATTCGGAAGGTTTGCCTTGAAACGACCTTGTGTGTCTTAGCTTGTTTCGTCGGGTTTTACGTGTTTGTTTTGGATGAAATTAATGTGGGAGGTTCTAAACTCGTATACAAACATATTTGGGTCAGAAACTTCCTGGCAAAAGTCCCCAAGGACCAACCAAGGGTCCTTGAGGAAGGACCCTTTTCTTGAAGCTAAGACTGCCAAGACAGCCCCAAACGATGGAGGCAATAGACAGCTCGTGGGCCAGTCGACACCCCATCGATGGGTGTCGTGGGTTAGTACTTAGTATTGGGAGAAGTCCAAGCCAAGTCCAAGCCTCATTCCCAAACCACGGACCAACAAAATGGTCCGTTGGTGGCCATCCGTATGTGAGGCTGTCTCCTGTGCGCAGTTCAGTGTAATATTTAGGGGTGAATGGTGAATTGACCCCACTTCCAAATAATACTTTGGGTGGTTCCTAAAGGGTATTTTGGGTATTTGAAACATGTTTATGAGCCTTTAACACTTAGGAGAATTCATTCTTCAAAATCAAAACCCAAAAATATCCTAAGAAATTCTCTAGAACTCCACTGAAGTCAAAACTTAAGGAGGATCTTGGATTGGAGATTTGAGTGGTGATTCTTCAACAAATTGGTGGATTAGCATCAATACGGTATAATTTTTGATCCTTGAAACTTTATTCATCAAGGAGCTAGTCTTCAAAGTGGTTTTCAAAGAGTTCTTAAAGATGAGTTTTCTAAATTGAAATATATCCATGGGTTCTTGCATTAAAGGTTTTAAATCATTGAATATTGATTGAATTGTTATTAATTATATGATTTCAACTCAATTAACCTATGAACCAATGTAATTGATTAACCCTAGTTTTTGACTACTTTATGTGTTAAGTAATATTAATCTAATGCTTATGAATTATAGTGTAGTTTTCTATGGACTATTGAATGATGTAATAATTGTATTGAATTTATATCTATGTTGTCTTAGATTGATAAATCTATATTTGTTTCATTGAATATCATAGTTTATGTTTTGAATTATTTGTTATGGCCATGGGTAAGGGCCTTATGGTATTGAATTGGATGATTTAGACATGGATTGAAGTGGTAAGAATGGATTGGTGGCACGCTGCCCTAATTCTATTTATTTTATGTTAATTAGACTTCAATTATGTTGTGATTGGTATGGTCCACTTATGGTTGCGGTGCTATGTGCTTTACTTGCAATTGATGTGGCCTTATCGGCATTACTTTATGTATTATGACGATCATGGCCTTTTCGGCACTACTTGAAGTACTATGATGATTTGTGTAGTTGATTATGTGAAGTATGATCATGTCTACCTACATGTGAATTAATGTGAAAGTATATGTTCTATTGTTGTTAGGTTATCATGTTAGACTATGACTATGTCTTATGTGTGTAGTCTTAGAGTTGATGCATGATTATTCCTAATTGACTATATGAGTCTATGATGGTTATATTGATGATGATATAGTAATGTGTAGGATGACATAAAGATTAATAGGGTCATTCCTAAGTGCTTCAATGAATGATATGCTATATGTGATAAAGTAAAGTATGTTGTGTCTTGTTTTGCTAGACTTGTGTCCCTTACTTGATACATGTATGAATGATATGTGAATATGAGATTTCTTGACTAGGTAAGCTTAGTGCACCCTTGTTATATATGAATGAATGATCTGTGAGACCTTAAATGACGTTAAGAAGGTCATGTACGTGGAACCTTAAACCTAGTGGTAAGGTTATGTTATGAACTTGGAGTCGAGAGCCGTAATGGTATCCTTCTTGTAATGAATGATGGACTTAGGTTTGATTGCCTAGAATGGTATCATATCATCCTTAGGAAAGTCATGATGAACTATCTTAGTCTACATTGAAAGGTAGAACTAGTGGACCTTTTTTGTAGAGTGAATGTTATTGGGTTATGAACTAGATATGGAACCATTTGTATGAACCTTTAATGTCAATTACTCTACGAGAACAAAGATTAGCATCGAGTGATTATGTAATAGGAAGTAGCTCTACTTGAGAAGCAGACTAGAGTACAATGTATCTCTACTTGAGAATGAGACTAGAGTGCATAAAAGCCCTTCATATTCCTTAAACATATGCCTACATGGGATGTGTCCTAGTTCTACCCTTGACAAGTAGAACACCCTCATCAGAGTAGGTTAGAACTCCAGATTCCATGTTTAGCTATCGTGGTCTATGTTGGTTATTGCCTATTCTCATCATATGGGATACCTACTAGCATTAGAGAAGTTCTATGAAGTTTAGGTGGTGGTATGGGACGCTATCTAGACATTGCACAATAGCCTTTGAAGGTGTTGATTAGAATCCCTAGGTCTTGTCTTAAGACCGTTACTTGAATTTCCTTTATGTGATGAATGAGTATTAAAATGAACTAATGAATGTAATGACTTAAGTTAATAAAGTATGTTAAATGAATAAGTACTTATCTAGAGTAGTTAAGGGTTGTCTAGTTAAGGTGTGAAGGGGGCACAGGAATGGTCACTTCGTATCTTACCTAGATAAGTCTTAAGAATGACTCTAGTTTGGGAAGATGGTTGATTATGTAGACATTATCTAAGCCTTAGGTAGCCTTAAGGATTATTTAGGTAATATTGAAGAGGTCAATCATGGACATTATCTTCTTGATTTACTTAAGTAAGTCTTTTGATAGCCTTTGGGAGGAGAATGTCATATTATCTATATGTTGTTGTATTTAGTGAGAATGATTCTATCTTAGGTAGTCTAAAGGATCTCTTAAGTGTGTGTGAAGGGATTGTATGGGCGGTCGCTTCACAACTCACTCAAGTGAACCTTAGAATCACCTTTGGTAGGAGGATCTCATGTTCATGTGTATGATGTATTGTAAGTGTGTATACCTCATTATAGGTGGTCTTAAGAATCATTTAGGTGTGCCTAGAGAGGGTGTATGGGCGGTATATCTTTGTCTTACTTAAGTTAGTCTTAGGATAACTTTTAGTTACAAGATTACATGCTAGAAAGTATACTATGTGAAGTTGATACGGTTCACTGTAACATGGAAAATAGTTCACTGTAATGTTAGTGAGCTTACTCTAAGATTTCCAAAAAAATGTGATAAATTGATTAAGTGATTTCTTATGTGTTTCTAAGGTGTTAAAGGTTATTCTTATGATTATATTATGGTATTTAAGTAAAAAAGATGCAAATTTTAATAAATGTATGTTTTCATGATTTTTATGCATTATGTCATACTTAGTACATGTGTTTGTACTAATTCCATGCTTTTATCTATCTCTAAAGTGATTCATAGGTGAAGGTGCTTTTGGGAGCTAAGCTTAGATTAGAGGATCGTTCATGCAAGTTGAATTATGTCCTCATTTGACTCGAGGGCATATATGTCTTTTATGTCTCTTATTGAAGTATTGTAATAGACTTAGTAGTACTTATTTTTATTTAGTATGGGCCGTGTCCCAAAGTATTCTTCTGTCTAAGATTTGATGAAATGAGACTTAGTATTTCCTTTGAGTTTTATATGAAAGATATTTTAAAGACTTATAGAATGTTTATGAAAGGTTTTTATTCTGCACTACTTTTCATATGTTTATATGCGATGAACGATACGGAAGGTCTTGTACAAGACCTCCGAGAGGTCAAGTACGCTTGTCACATTCCGAGAGTGCCATATCTTCTAGGGTGTGGTTTCGGTATGTGACAGTGACAAATGTATAACCTTGAATTCTTTATTCCTTAGGAATTTCTAAATTTCTATTCTCTCAAATCGATTGAGAGCTAAATTTTTCTGAGATTTTGAAATCTACATAAGTCCATCAAGTTCCCACTGTTTTAAATGGGAGAAGGGACATCCTAAAGGCTAGAATTTCCTTTACTTAAATAGGTTTTGTACACTTTGTCTTCAGCCTAATAGTTGTGAAAACTATTAACTTCTAAGCATTTTTCTTTTCTTTGTTATTTTTGAGTAGAAATTCAGAGGTGGAATTATTTATGGTTTTCTGAATAATTTATGTGTTCAAAGTAATCTTTTTATTCAAGTAGACGATCTTAAACCAAGTTTCTGGATCCTAAGATCATGTCATAATTTAGTATTCTACTTTGTCTTTTCGTGTTAAACATTGTTTTGAGACTTGAAATATGTCATGACTTATGGTTAGTTTTAGTGTTTAATAGAGAAGAATAAGAACTTATTGAAGAAGAAAAGGGAAAAGTGATTTCTATTGATAAAAGAGATTGAATAAATACATCGCAGTTGAACTAAGATGATGTAAAGTAATGATAAGAAATATACTAAAATAAAGTTACTGTTTGCTGAAATTGAGGAACTAATACTAAAAGTAACTAACAGAATTCTAAACAAACTAGAAAATAGAAAATAACTAAAATAAATTTTGTTTGCTGAAATTGAGGAACTAATACTTACCAATACGTAACAGAGTTTTAAAAAAACTAGGAAATAGTAAATAGCTAAAATATAGCAATTTATTATGGTTTGCACTTCCTAATTATTCATATTCCCAACGTCATCTTCTAGATTGAATTTAGGTTATGTAATTCTAGAAGAGAAATATAACACTCCCCATGGCTCATGAACTGCATAGTCCAAATGTAACACCTCGAACTTTTATCAATTTTTGTTTTGGATCAAATTCAAACAATCATATCGTTTAGAACAGAAAGAGTTAGGTGAAAAATGACATATAAAATTGAAGGCCTTTGATTCCCCTTTCCGATACCACCAAGTTTACTTAATTTAGAGCTTTGAATAAAAAGTTATGACGGTTTAAGTGAAGCCTCTCTAGTTAAGATATTTCATCTGTTTGAGAAAGGGGTATTTTGGTCTTTCCTTATCCCACTAGGTATGACCATGTTTTCTCACCAAATTTAAGGGTCAAATCAAACTCTAAGTTATTTTTCCACATTCCTCAACACTTAGAATTTCAGGGCGAACTTTCAAGAAGAGCAAAGGATGGTTTTTAACAATTCATTCAAAGGTTGAGAAATTTCTCCATGAACAATCGTTCTTTCAAGGGTATGTGATGATTCTCATAGTATTTATCATACCCCAACCCTAGACGTATTCAGCACTTGAGACAAATCGCTGGTCCCCAAGCAAACCTTAGCCAGCCCTTGACCTGGCTCACTACTCAGTGGAAGACTTACACAACAAAAAAAGAACTTCAATTGCAAAGATTTAAATCATAATTTATTAACAAGAGATTATCCCAAAGTATGTCTTGAAATACTCAAAGAAACTCAAAGTCTCAAACATCACAAAGGAAATAGTGAAAGACTCTTCAACTAGTACTATCTATGAACCAATAAATTCTATGATAGATGTCAGGACAAGACCCATAACATCATAACAAAACTAAAATATAAATGTGGAACCTACCAGAAATTAAGGAGGCACACCAAAGCTAACATGAATACAAAGGTATAAACAAAGGGTCTGTTAATGACACTGAACACTAGTATTTGTATCATAAAAAGATGCAGGTCGAATGACGTCAATGCATTGAATATTCGAGCATGTAAAGGGAAAACTGAAAAAATAGTTAAGTGAACTGATTACGTGGGAACACAATATTCACCTTGTAACAATTCGTATCCTAGATAGACTAGATTTCGGATTTTTCATAAGTACAAGTGCCATCTACAGAGGACACCTACAGACCGTAGGTAGACCAGGTCCATCGACCTTGGTCCTCATAACCCATTCTCTGAATAAAAAGACAGAGGAACATGATAGATCGTAGATTGGTCCACGATATGTGGACCAGGTTCATCGATCTTGGTCCACAGACCTATTCTTAGAACCAAACGACGGCTAGGACCTACGGACCATAGGTAAAACCACGGCTAGGTCCATCAATCTTGGTCCACAGACGAAGGGAATGACCTACAGACCATAATTAGGACCACGGTCCGTGGACCTGGTCTGTCAGTCACTCCGACAACAGATAAGTCAGGAGTCTTTTGGTCTTTTCCTACTTTGTTGGACCTCTAAGATACATCGTTTAGACCCTATATTAAGAGGTTTTAGACAATTTAAGCCTTGAAACATAACTATAACTTACCTAATTCAAATCATTAATCAAAACATAGAAAATTAGATGTAAGAGAATAGAAGAAGGGTGAAGAACCCTAGTTCAAGAACATAACAAGGTTCCATCAGTTCCAGCCCAAAAATCTAAAGATTTCTCCGTGGAATTCATCACCAGTCATGTGGGATTTCACTAGTGGGTTCCTTTCACCCATTAGATCCCTAGTTTTCAGTCAGATTCTTGATTCCCTTATGATGATTAGACTTAGGATTTCTAGAACTTTAGCAGATTACCATGAATTAGTTAGTTATATGTTCCAAATAATATTATCATGTTATTACTTAATTTATTGCATAAATTTCAGAACACTATCTATGTATTTCTTTAGTTCTTAAATTACACATGCTTGTTCAGATATTTAAGTTACTTCAGATATACATGCCTCATTATTATTGCATCATTATCAGATTAATTGTTGCATTCTTGGTTTGCATGTTCAGTTTTGAGCAATCCACTATTTACAAAAATTCAGTCATAAGATGTTAGTCACTAAATTTATTGGGAGTAGCATAATACCGAGTTGGACTAGGGTTCAGCCTACCCAAATAGTCCCAGAAATACTAGTCAAGTAGGTTGTAAGTCCCTTCTGTGGGCATCCGTTTAGAGATCACGCCAGCATTCCTTTATACGTTTAGCAGGGTATATTGGGTCCTCTCGATGGGGTATATACATCAGACTCCACATTTAGCTCATGTTGTTTTATTATCGGTTATTACTAGCTCCCACAGTTTAGTCAAACTATATTTCATTGACCATATTTATAGTTCAGTTATATTCAGTCTCACCATGTTATAAATTTGGTCATCGCATCCATTTTTCTTAGAATTCAGTGTATCATGTTCACAATATTATATTTGCTTTTGTTCTTGTTCAGTTATGTTTTATTTCAGCTTCACTTTCTCCAACATGCTCAGTAGCTATCAAGTACTGATGCATACATGCGCTACATATTCTCGTGATGTAGGTTTAGGTTCTTAGTATCTAAATCACGCTTAGATCGATTCTCGATCTCCAGTTCAGCAGAATCAATGGTGAGTCCTAATTCTACGAGGACAATAATCACAAGTCTAAAATTCAGTATTTTTAGTCATTTAGTTTCAGTTTTTGCTAGACATAGGTGGAGCTTGTCCCAACATTTCTAGTCAGTTAGACGCTATTTTCAGACATAGTTAGTTTCACCTAAGTATTAAGTTAATATTTTGATTGTATTAAACTCATTAGTTATCAAAAATCTCTGTTATAGTATATGTGTATTCCCCATATTTTCATTTTAATTATGATTTAGCTTCCGCATCAGCTTGTTTTCTTTAGTATGCTCATGATCATGCCAGCAGGGTTAGCTTAGGATCACTTGTGGTCCTAGGTCCCGTGTTTACGTCTTGGGGGTAGATCGGGGCATGACAAACATGGTATCAAATCACTAGGTTTAAGTTTCCTAGGATGTATGAAAATCCGCACTAAGTAGAGTCTTTTTCATGGGTGTGAATTGCACACATCTAATGAGAGGGAGGCTTGAAGTGTTTTAGGAAAAACTTCACTTTCTTGTTACTCTTATCTGCGTAAGGTATGATCTAATTTCATTCTAACTTGACGTTCTATGTTTCAGATTATGCCTCCTCGTAGAGCTAGCGCCAAGAGTGCAAATGCCAGGAATGGAAACGCAACTCCTCCTATCGCTGATCAGGAAGTCTCCAATGTTGAATTCAGGTTTGCCATCCAGATGTTGTCTCAGAGTGTTGCGATACATCCAAACATACACCTCAAATGAAAGTGTAAACGGTCGTTTTCACTTTACAGAACTCAACTGGAGTTGAGATCGTTCATACAAAGAATTTCTTTACAAATAATGTTTTACTGTTGCTCTTATCCGATTGCTATTACTATCTCCAAATGAATTTAAGCAAAAAGTAAAATTTTGATATGATAGCAAGTATCAATCTCTACATGTAAGACTAAGATTTCAAATCTATTTTATAAATGATGACTAGGTATGGGTTTTTCTGTTAATTAAGAGAAACCAGGTTAGTGCTCACTATGACAAGAACTTGTGAAACTCTTCTGCAATCTAAGCTCCAAGCAATCGTACCTTCACAAAGCTTAGTGACTAAAGTTTATCTTATGCTTCTCAGACTTATTAGACAATAATCGTTTATATTCTCTCGAACTACAATTGATTTTTTTTTATAAAGAGCTCGCTTAAATGGATGTGAAGCTAAAGTTATTTTCTCTCGAAATCTACCTTTAACTTCAATACTGTAAAGAGATTTCTGCTTTTCCTAACAAATGCTTTTCTCCTCGAACAACCACTTGATTCATAATAGTCTAACATGTCCACTCCTTAGACCAAAATAAAATCAAAGCTTGAATCTACAACATGTTCACAATGATTACTCTATGCTCATTTTACGAGGTTAAATTCACTGTCTCGTCATAGATCCCACACACCTAATTTGAATGCTTAGTGATTCATAATTTTGCGTATATAACAATTGATAATGATTGAGAACAAAAATCTGAATACTTACGATAACAAATTGAAACTAAAAATCAAACTTGATAATATAAGAATCAAACGTTCTCTTGTTGCCAAGTAGTTCAAAAATAAGATAAGCTCGAAAAAAATCCTAAGTTCTCTCTGCCTCATTGATGAAAAAGTTTGATATTCAGTTAATAATTCAAAAAATGCCCTAAATAATATCCCAAAAACCTTTTAAAAAGAGACCTAATATAACTATGATTGCATTGTCGCTTTCCTTCACGGCCTCAATCATGCCCTGTGAAAGGCTTCAGGTTCCGTATAGTAGTCCGTGGTCTTGCCTTAAAATTTCCAAAAATTAAACTTTTAGTTGTTCTATGTAATCTGGTTCACGGATAGAGTCACGGACCGTCAGAATTATCACGGTCCGTGAAGACGTCCTTAGTCTTCACTTCAACTTTCTCAAACTACGGATACTTTGCACTACTTTCACGAATCTTGTTAATGGACAGAATCACGAACCGTTAAAATTACCACGGTCCGTGAAGACGTCCATAGTCTTCACTTCAACTTTATCAAACTCCGAACACTTTGCAATGCTTTTTGGAATCTTGTTGACGGATAAAATCACGAACCGTCAAAATTATCACGGTCCGTGAAGTCGTCCGTAGATCACTTGAATTCTCTAAACCTTTGGACACTTCGCAGTGCTCTATGGAATCTGGTTCACAGACTGAACCACGTACCATCAAAATTATTATGGTCCGTGAAGACTTCCGTAGTCTTTACTTTAACTTTCTCAAACGTATGTCTTCAAAATTCCTCTACTGTCATCACACTTCACGGTCACTTATACGGTCCATAAACTGAGCCACGGACCGTCAAGATGGAAGTGATTGGCTACTTCTTCTTCTCTCTGTCTCATTCTTCCTACATCATCAACAACCACATCAAGTCATACCAAATATACTCGATTCGAGTATTAGTTCTTGGTTTTTAAGCGTTAAACTGTACTCGGATATCCCGGTACGTCAACACCCTCAACTTAGAGACATTATTTGTCCTCAAGTTATGAGATTTATTATCCCCTTACTTCTCAAAATCTTTTCCAATCATTGACAACATGTAGCATCTATTTTCCACACATTCTATATTCGTATTCAATGAATCTAACATGTAAGGATCTATATATGATATTTGATTACTTACAGTCAATCATGCCTATGTCTCTGAGTTGTTAGCTTACTTAATCTACTGTCAAATGCAATCACAGTGTACTCACAACAAAGAAGTCCCTCGTTCAAAATGGTTAGGACTGAGTACTACTCTCATGCTCTCAAAGAACTTCTAGCACTAACGGCAACTACTCACATGGTTAGGATCACTAAAGGACTTTTATTGGCTTGTAGTATAGGCTCGGGGCTGGGGAAAGGATATCTGAATGTTCAATTCATGTGTGACTAATACCTTGGTTACCTAAAGTTTTGTTTTCGCAGACCCTCTTCTACTTAAATCTTTTGTTTCCTTTCTTTCTGTCATCCGAGCAGCCACCTTATTTTTTAATTTTTTTTTCTTTTTTATATTTAGACTCACCACTTGTATTTAACCTTGTTGGTTGAACTCTCTCGGGTTGTACTCACCCTCAACTTATGCTTTTAGCCTGAGTTGTGCCAATTTACCTTTAGGTAAACCAAGGTTATGAACTGTTTTAGGCGAAAATATAAGTCTATTTCATGCTCAACATGGATTCGAATGGTAAGGTTTTTGTCTTTTTTTAAAAACAAAAATAGCCTACTGATCCTTTCCTATCTAACTCTCCTCGGTTTCAAGCAAGACTACTTAGGCAAGTTCTAGTTTCTGCTCATAGCTCTAGACATCCATCAATACTCACACACAGTTACACATGATTGCACTATCCAGTTTCTTAATTCGCTTATGAATAATTCAAACTCAGCAATGTTCAACAAGTTCGTATATAAAATGTCATATAAAGTCCTAACCGTCAAAAAATTGTTCAGAATTCGTTGTTCATTTTGTTTGTTAGCTAGCAGCTGCATATCTCAACCTACTATGATACATACAAAGAAACTTAACAGATGGAGAAAACCTCCATTTTCTACAGCTATGGAGGTTTCTCGACCACCCCCTCTACACAAGAAAGGACCTTCCCTCAAAGTTGATATATCATGCTACACATAAAGGGCGATAAGAGAACATACCTATGGCGCTCTAGGCGTCGGTCTCAGGATCTGCGCTGGTACCTTTATTAACTTTTAGTTGTTCTTTGTAATTTGGTTTACAGATAGAGTCACGGACCATCAAAATTATCACGGTCCGTGAAGAGGTCGTAGTATTCACTTCAAATTTAACAAACTCTTGACACTTTGCACTGCCTTCTGGAACCTTGTTGATGGATAGAATCATGGACTGTCAAAATTACCATGGTCTGTGAAGACGTCCGTAGTATTCACTTCAACTTCCTCAAACTCCAGACACTTTGCACTACTTTCTGGAATCTTGTTGTGGGACAGAATCATGGACCGTCAAAATTATCACGATCTGTGAAGACGTCCGTAGTCTTGACTTGAATTTTCTCAAACATTGGACACTTCACACTGCTCTCTATAATTTGCTTTACTGACTGAACCACGGACCGTTAAAATGATTACAATCTGTAAAGACTTCCATGTCTTTACTTTAACTTTCTCAAACGTAGGTCTTCAGAATTCCTCTACTGTCATCACACTTCACTGTCACGTACACGGTCCATAAAGTGAGCCACGAACCATCAAGATGGTCGTGATTTGCTACTTTTTCTCTTTTCTGTCTCATTTTTCCTGCATCATCAACAAACACATCAAATCATACCAAATACACTTGATTCTAGTATTAGTTCTTTGTTTTTAAGTGTTAAACTGTGTTCGGATATCCCGGTACATCATGTTGCCAACCAGAACAATCAGCGGGTTAAAGCTCCTATGAATGTTAATGGTGGATCAGCAGCAGTAAGGGTCAGTGTCTTTGTTAGGATAAATCCGCCTGAGTTCTTAGGATTGCAAACTGCTAAAGATCCTCAGAATTCTTGGATAAGACCATGAAGATCATTGAGGTGATGTGGGTCACTACAAATTATCTGGTTGAGTTGACATCATACAAGCTGGAATATATTGATCATATCTGGTACATTCAATGGAAGAAAAACAGGGGTACAACTACAACTCCTATTCTTGGGATTGCTTTAGTGAGACCTTTTTGGAAATGTTTTTCCCAATAGATTTCAGAGAAGCAAAGGACCAAAAATTCATGAATTTAAGAAATGTTAACATGACGGTCCAAGAGTATGGGCTCAAGTTTAATTAAATTTACAAGTATACTCCTCACATGGTTGATGACTTCAGGGCTCAGATGAATAAGTTCTTGTATGGACTGCCAAATTTGGTAAAATAGAGTGCAGAAATGCTATGTTAGTGGGAGATATAAACATCTCTAGGCGTATGACTCATGGTCAGCAGGTTGAGGGTGATAAGCTTAGGGAACAGGCCAAGGAGAATAAGAAGGCTTGGACATGGAACTATGACTATTCTGAGCAGAAATCGGGTGGTGGACAGCGCTCGCAAAGTCAGTAGAAATTTTCAACCCCAACCTTTCATTAGCTAGTGTTCCATCCTCCAAGAACAGGTATGATTGGAAGGTTAGGGCTCAAGGATCTAAGTCTCAGGGAAGTGTTTCAGGCACAAAGACTTACCCCACTTTCCCTAAGTGTAGTAAGAACCATCCAGGTGAGTGCCTCGCATGAAAGGAAGGATGCTTTAGCTGCGGTCAGTATGGTCACAGGTAGAGGGATTGTTTTTCTAGACAAGGTCACAGAGGTAGTAATGGTAGATATCAGTCTACAACTTTAGAAGTACCAGGAAGTAACCTGATTTAGTAGGGTAACTCATCTGGTACAAGTGGTGTTTAGCGCCAGAATAGGTTGTATGTTCTTCAGGTTCGCTAGGATCATGAAGGTTCTCCTGATATAGTCAATGGTACATTACGAGTCTTTGACCTTGATGTTTATGCATTGTTTGGTCCAGGGGCTAATCTTTCCGTTGTAACTCCTTACATAGCAGTCCAATTCAACACTAGTCCAAAATCCCTCTGAGAACCTTTCTCAGTCTCTACTCTAGTCGGTGACCAAGTTACAGCTAGACGGGTATACAAAAATTGCCCTGTCACAACATTTCAGAAAGTCACCTTAGAAGATCTTGTAGAGTTAGAAATGGTAGACTTCGATTTCATTCTAGGTATGGATTGTTACATTCCTGTTATGACTCATTCGATTATAGAACTAGATTCGTTCATTTTTAGTTTTCAAACGAACCAATATTAGAATGGAAGATAAGTAGCTTAGCGCCTATGGAACGATTCATTCATTACCTTAAGTCCAAAAAGATGATCTCCAAGGGTTATCTATATCATTTAGTTTGGGTTAAGGATTCAAACGTCAACTCTTGAGTAAGTTCCTGTAGTCAATCAGCTTCCACAAGTGTTCCCAGAAGATCTTCTCGGAGTCCCTCCCGAAAAAGAAATCTACTTTGGAATTGATCTGCTTCGAGATACACAACCTATTTTTATTTCTCCTTAAAGAAAGGCTCCAGTAGAGCTTAAGGAATTAAAAGATCATTTGAAAGAACGTTTAGACAAGGGCTTCATTAGACCTAGTATTTCGCCATGGGTTGCACCAGTGTTGTTGGTAAAGAAGAAAGATTGTTCTCTCAGAATGTGCATTGACTATTGACAGTTGAACAAGGTCACAATCAAGAATAAGTATCCCATCCTCAAGACGGATGACTTGTTTGACCAACTTTAGGGTGCTAGTCATTTGTCAAAGATAGACCTTAGATCGGATTATCATTAACTCAGACTCAGAGATAAAGACATTCCGAAAACAACCTTCAGTACTCGATATCTTCATTAGGAATTTGTAGTTATGTCGTTCGGACTAACCAATGCTCTTGCAACTTTCATGGATTCGATGAAAAGAGTGTTCAAACAGTACTTGGACTTATTTATTATCGTCTTTATTGTTGATATCCTCATTTACTCTAAGAATGAGGAAGAACATGCGAGTTATTTGAGAGTTGTTCTACAGACTCTCAAAGATCGCCAATTATTCGCTAAGTTTAGCAAATGTGAGGTATGGTTTCAATCCCTTGCTTTCCTTGGTCACATTGTATATACGGAGGAGATCCAAGTGGATTCGCAGAAGATTGACACAGTGAAATAATGGCCTAGACCTACCTCTACTAAAGATATGAGAAGTTTCTTAGGTCTAGAAGGTTATTAAGAAGGTTTGTGGAAGAATTTTCATCCATAGTCTCACCATTGACTAGGTTGACTTAGAAGATGGTCAAGTTTCAATGGTCATATGATTGTGAGAAAAGCATTAAAAATTGAAAACTAGATTGACTGCAACTCCTCTATTGACCCTACCAGAGGGTTCAGATGGCTATGTAATCTATTGCGATGCATCCAGAGTTGGCCTAGGTTGTGTGTTGATTCAGCGAGATAAGGTTATAGCTTATGCTTCTAGATAATTTAAGGTGCATGAGAAGAACTTTCCAACTCATGACCTCGAGCTTGCAGCAATGGTGTTTGTACTCAACATCTAGAGACACTACTTGTATGGTGTTAATGTAGATGTGTTAACTCACCATAAGAGCCTTCAATATGTGTTCACCCATAAATAGTTGAATCTTCACCAGAGGAGATTGCTTGAGTTCCTTAAGTTATGATATGAGTGTGCATTACCATCCTGGTAAGGTGAATATAGTAGCAAATGCTCTTAGATGATTATCTATGGGTAGTGTAGCCCATGTTGAGGAATAAAGGAAGGAACTAGTGAAGGATGTTCACAGGCTTGCAACGCTTGGGAGATCGCCTTATGAGAATATCATATAGTAGTGTAACAGTTCAGAATGGGGCATAATCTTCTTTGGTAGTGGAGGTGAGGAAAAGCAAGAAAGTTATCAAATCTTGATTGAACTTAAGGATGGAGTCCATAATCAGATAGTGGAGGTTTTCTCCAAGGGGAGATGGTGTACTTCGCTACCAGCGTAGATAGTGTGTTCTATTGGTTGGTGAGTTGAGATAACATATTCTTGTAATAGCCCATAACTACAGATAATCTATTCATCCGGGTGCCGCTAAGATGAACTGCGATCTGTAGGAAGTCTATTGGTGGAATGGCATGAAGAAGGATATAGCAGATTCGTGAGTAACTGCCCTAATTGCCACCAAGTCAAGGTAGAACATCGAAAACCAGGGGGTATGACTCAAAAGATCGGTATTCCTACTTGGAAGTGGGAAGTGATCAATATGGATTTCATCACAGGGTTACCTCGAACTCGCAAACAGCATGACTCCATTTGGGTGATAGTTGACAAGATGACTAAGTCTTCTCGCTTATTGGCGGTCAAACCTACAGATTCAGTGGAGAACTATGTCAAACTTTACATTAATGAAATTGTGAGGTTGCATGTTTTTTTTTCTATCATCTTAGATAGAGGTACTCAGTTTAGCTCTCATTTCTAGAAGTCATTTCATAAGGGTCTTAGTACCCAGGTTAACCTTAGCACAACATTTCATCCGCACACGGATGGATACGCAGAGCGTACCATTCAGACCAAGGTCCATCGACCTTTGTCCTCAGAACCCATTCTATGAATCAAACGATGAAGGAACAGGATGGACCATAGATTGGACCATGGTCCGTAGACCAGGTCCTTTGATCTTTGTCCTCAAAACCCATTCTCTGAATCAAACGATGAAGGAACAAAATGGATTGTAGATGGGACCATGGTGCGTGGACTAGGTTCGTCGATCTTGGTCCACAGACCCATTATCAGAACCAAACGATGGCCAGGACTAATGGACCGTAGGTAGAAACACGGTACGTGGACCAGGTCCATCGATCTTGGTCCACAAACGAAAGTCAAGATCTACGTAACGTAGTTAGGACCACAGTCTGTGTACCAGGTCCGTCGGTCACTCCGATAGCAGATAAGTTAGGGGTCTTTTTGTATTTTCCTACTTCGTTGGACCCCTAAGATACGTCATTTAGACCCTAACTTAAGAGGTTTTAGACAGTTTAAGCCTAGAAACATAACTACAAATTACCTAAGTCAAATCATTAATCAAAACATAGAAATTTTGACGCAAGAGAAGATAAAAAGGGTCAAGAACCCTAGATTAAGAACGCAACAAGGTTCCATCAATACCAGCCCCGAAATTTAAATATTTATCCGTGGAATTCATCACCAGGTATGTGGTGGGTTCCTTTCACCCATTAGATCCCTAGTTTTCAGTCAGGTTCTTGATTCCCTTATCATGATTAGACTTAGGTTTTCTAGAACTTTAACAGATTACCATGAATTAGTTAGTTATATGTTCCAAATTAGATTACCATGTTATTACTCAGTTTATTGCATGAATTTCGGAACCCTAACTATGTATTTCTTTAGTTCTTGAATTACACATGCTCGGTCAGATATTTTATTACTTCAAATATACATGCCTCAATTATTAATGCATCATTATCAGATTAATTGTTGCATTCTCGATTTGCATGTTCAGTTTTGAGCAATCTAGTATTTACAAAAATTCAATCATAAGATGTTAATCACTAAATTCATTGGGAGTAGCATAATACCGAGTTGGACTAGGGTTCAGCATACCCAAATAGTCCCAAAAGTACTAGTGAAGTAGGTTGTAAGTCCCTTCTATGGGCATCCGTTTAGTAATCATGCCAGCATGCCTTTATACCTATGGCATGGTATATTGGGTCCTCTCGATGGGGTGTATACATCAGACTCCACATTTAGCTTATGTTGTTTTATTATCGGTTATTAGTAGCTCCCACAGTTTAGTCAGACTCTATTTCATTGACCATAATTATAGTTCAGTTAGTATTCAGTCTCAGCATGTTATAAATTTTGTCATTACATCCAGTTTGCTCAGAATTTAGTATATCATGTTCAGAATATTATACTTGTTTTTGTTCTTGTTCATTTATGTTTTATTTCAGCTTTACTCCCTCCTACATGCTCAGTACCTTTTGAGTACTGACGCATACATGCGCTACATCTTCTCATGATGTAGGTTCAGGGTCTCAGCATCTAGATCACGCTTAGTCGATTCCCGATATCTAGTTTAGCAGAATTATTGGTGAGTCCTAATTCTCCGAGGACATAATTCATGAGTCTAAAATTCAGTATTTTTAGTCATTTAGTTTCAGTTTTTGCTAGACACAGATGGGGCTTGTCTCAGCATTTCTAGTCACTTATAGGCTATTTTCAGATATTGTTAGTTTCACCTCAGTATTGAGCTATTATTTTCTTTGTATTAAATTTATCAGTTTTCAAATATGTCAGTTATAGTATGTGGGTATTTCCCATACTTTGGTTTAATTATTATTTAGCTTCCGCATCAGTTTATTATCTTTAATATGCTCATGATCATGTCAACTGGGTTTTAATGGGATCACTTGTGTTCCTAGGTCCCGTGTCCATATATTGGGGGTATCTCGGGGTGTGACACACCTCAAACTCAACTCTAATATGAAGGAAATAATTGGAAATCCAATATTTAAATCTTTTAATACAATCAATATCAACTCAAATGTATAAAAATACAATAACACACTCTTTACTGTTATTTGAAAGATTCTCTAATTGACAATCATCGTTATGAGCAATGTTATGATACAACGTCTTGCACATGCTAATGGAATTATCCTATACTTTGTTTGGGTATAAAATACTTCAACTAAGTGGATCCATCCGCTAAGTTATTCTTAAAAGGAATAAGGAATCATCTAAAAAGTATGATCCTTTACTCATCTTGACATACATGGTTTATGAAGATTTTGAGTTTTTTAAACTCATCCCTATATCGGTGCTTAATACTACTCCCAATAATACATGAATCATGCTCAAATGTTTTAAGCAAAAATCTTTCTCAATTTGAGGTAATTATTCAAGAGACTCTCTTAAAAGAGGTAATACTCTGAAATTTTTTCTGAACTCGTAGCTCATATGTTTCTCTCTTTTAAATATGAAAGTATTAAAATTTGGGGAAACATGGCTACCTTATACTCATTTTGAAACATGAAAGAAAACTATTCTCATTCTCATACTCATTTACTCAAGATTTAGTACAAAACTATAATCAATTTAAAGAATTCTCAAAGAAAACTATTCTCATTCTCATACTCATTTACTCAAGATTTAGTTCAAAACTATAATCAATTTAAAGAATTCTCAAAGTGACTCAAACGGACCTCTTGACTTTCCACTTGACTTTACTTAATTCGAAATTTGAGTTAAGACATGTGATTATGACATATAAGATCTCTCAAAAATTACAAAAGAATTTAAGAGTTCGGTTTAAGGAGAGAATGTACACATGATTTTAATAATCACATATAAAAAGAAGGACGGAAGAGTAAAGACTTGGCGACCCTGGCGCACTGATTGGCATAGGGACCCATCCCCCAAATTACTGAGCAGTGTTTGGGGCAAACTGCTGGCGCAGTGCGCCAAGCCCCAAACTACAGCCCAGTAGTTTGGGCGCTATGGCTGACGCAAGTCTCCACCCATCTACCCAGAAAGCCGACAAATTTTATTGTCAATTTTCATGTCCTAACTCATCTAGAATTGAATGATTTCCTCCAAACACTCTTTGATTCATAAACACAATACAAATTCAATGAAATCCCACACAAAATCTATCAAGAAGCATCACTCATGCGCAAAATCCTCACCTCAAAACTCAAAACCTCCATTGTTAGGAATGGGGCTAAAACTCAAGAACTTCTCAAGAATCTCAATATAAACAATCTCATGGACAAATTCATAAATGAAATTACATGATTGGCGTGAGGGAGAACAAACTCAACACTATGGGAAGCTTACATACCTCGAAAGAACACTCTTTCTTGGCGAAATTCCTCAACATTTGATTGAACGCTTTGAAAACCATCTTTTCATCTTCTTCAAACTTACCCCTAAAATTTTCAGTGTTTTGTAATGTGAAAATTAAACTTAGTATCTGATTATCCCTTAACTTGAGTGAGGAAAAACGTGGTCAAGCCGTGTGGGTAAGTAAAAGACCAAAGTACCCCTTTCCCAAACGGATGGAAAGCCTTAATTGGATAAGCTTCACTCAAATAATCATAACTTTTTGCTCTCACCTTCAAATTTATCAAACTTTGTGGCATTGAAAAGAGGACTCAAAGACTTTTGTTTGAAGACTCGCATTTGCATCCGTTTTTGTTTTGGACCAACATCAAATGACTATAATTTTTAGAACATAAAAAGTTAGGTGGCCCATTACATGTCAAATGGAAGGTCTTTGAGTCTTCTTTCCAACACCACAAAGTTTGATAAATTTTGAGATTCGGGTTAAATGTTATAGTTGTTTAAGTGAAGCCTACCTAATTAAGGCATTTCATCCAGTTGAGAAAGGGGAATTTTGGTATTTTCCTTACCCCACAAGGCTTGAACATGCTTTTCTCACCCAATTTAGGCTCTAATCAGATGCTAATTTATTTTTCACATTCCTAAATACTTAAAAGTTTAGGGCGAAGTTTCAAGAAGAGGAAAAGAGGATTTTCAAGCATTCATTCAAGGGTTGAGGAATTTTTCCAAGAACAATAATTTTTTCTAGTATGTGAGGTTTTCCATAGTAATGGACTTGTTTGTCCTCACTCCAAAAATGTAATTCTTCCATTAATTCGTCCATGACATCATTTATGTAAAGATTATTGAGTAGTTCTTGAGTTTTAGCCTCATTTTTTATCATTGGATGTTTTGAGTTCTTGAGGTGAGGGTCTTGCGAATAAGTGGTGTTTCTTGATAGTATTTGGGTGGTATTTCAATGAATTGCATTGGGTTTATGAATCAAAGTCACATTGGAAGAAAACAAATGATTCTAGATGAGTTAGGACCCGAAATTGAACAAGATAATTTGTCAAAAATCTAGTTTCAAGGAGGGGCAGAGCCCTACTAAAGAGCCAGGAACTTGACGCTTCAGCGTTGTGGTTGGATCCATGTACCTATAGTGTTCCACAAAGTAGCCCCAGGACTGTTGAGGCTGGCGCGGCACACCACTACTAGGCCTCGGTCGCCTGACCCTTTTCTTCTCCATTCTCCGTCTCGTATGTGTTCTTTAAAATCGTGTGTTCGCTCTCTTCTTGATATTAACTCTTAATATATTTCCAATACTTGATAGATCTTGTATATCCTGATCACATCTCTTGATTAATTTACATTTGAAAATTTAAGTAACGTTAAGAGAAAAGTAAGAGGTTCTTTTGAGTCAAATTTGAGAACTCTTTTGCAATGAACCATGGTTTTGAACTAAATCTTTAGTAAATGAGTGTGAGAATGCGAGGAGTTATATCTAATATTTTAAAATGAGTATAAGGGAACTAACTATTCCCAAGTGTAATACTTTTACCTTAAAAAGAGAGAAACATCAATTTCTAAATGAGTTTATGAGTTTAGAGAAGTTTCAGAGCATCACCTCTTTTAAGAGGATCTTTTGAGTAACTCCCTTCAATTGAAAAAATGTCATGTTTTATATATTTGAGTAAGAGTTATAAATTATTGGGAGTAGTACTGAGCACTGATATGGGCATAAGCTCAGACAACTCACATTCCTCATAAACCAATTCACCAACATGGGTAAGGGACCGTACTTTTTAGACAACTCCTTACTGATTTTAAGCATAACTTAGTTGATCCACTTAGTTGAGGTGTTCTATACGGCGACAAAGTATATGACAGTTTTGATAGCATGGGCAAGATGATGTATCATCACATAGCTCATAGTGATGGTTGTCGGTTAGAGAATCTCCCAAATAAGAGTGAAGAGTATGTTATTGTATTTTTATACATTTGAGTTTATATCTTCTATTTTAAAAGCTTTAAATATTGCATTAATTATTATTATTTCTTTCATATTGTAGTTGAGTTTAAGGTGAGTATTGTCTTGCCATGTTATTAGTTCAGTCATATATGTTTCATTTCCCCCCTTACATACTCATACATCCAATGTATTAATTTCATTCGATATGTATCATTTAATGATGTAGATACAGGTGTTCAGGGTCACCAACACACGCTCCATTTATACCATTTGCATTCCAGCTAGTTTTGGTAAGCCTCCTTACTTTCAGGAGGACTTAACACTATTATTACTATTTTGTTGAGTTGTCGAGGATCCTAGACCGATAGCTTTCGGAGTATTTAGAGGCTTCCTATATAGTTAGAAGTTTAGGAGTCTCTCCCAATTTCAGTTGTTGATGTTTTGAGAGTTTGAGTCACTGGTTTAATTAAGTATTTCAGATATTTACTAAGTTGGGTTATTGTTGATATGCTTTGAGTTAATTGTTGGTACTTGGAGTCCCCATTTTTCTTGAGTAAGTATTCTCCTAAGTAGTCAGCAAGACCAAGGGTTAGCTTGTAGACCACGATTGTACTCAAGTACCGCCCATGTCTAGGGTGTATGCTCGGGACGTGACACCAAGATTTATTCTAAGGAATTCAATCTTATTAACATGAAATGACTTTGTGAACATCAGTATTTTAATCTTACGACTCACAATAAATAAAGTTCACCTCTCTACCGGCTTACACTTCCTTGAGATAGTACAATTTGATATTCAAATGTTTTGTTTTTCTTTGAAAAACTATATTATGAGAAATTTCCATTCCTGTCTGATTATCAACAAAAACTTTGTGCCTTCTTATTGCTCCGGATCAAGATCTAACATAATCTTCCTTAGTCAAGAGCTTGATTGACAACTGATATTAAAACTTTAAATTTAGCTTATAAAGTTGTATGTTCCAGGATACCTTGCTTTTCTTTGAGAACCATGAAGATCATCCCAAACCAAGGCTAAAACAATGACCCAAAGTGTTTTTCATGTCATCATTTGACCCAACCCAATCACTATCATAATACCCTTGAAATTTGAAGTTCTGACATTTTGTGAACCTTACACCATTGTCCAAAATTCCCTTGACTGTGCCACGATCCTTTGCTTATTAAAAACATCCCAATCCAAGAAGAAAACAATCACCTGAAGTAATGATGTCATGATCTTATTTAGCCCAATCGCTATCAGAATACACTTGCAAGTTGAAGTTCTAACTTTTTCCGAACCTAACACCATATTCCAAAGTTTCCTTTACATACCTTATGAATCTTTTAGCTGCTTTCATGTGCTTGCACTGGAAAAATTAAAAAATCTAAATGAGACACTTGCTGCTTGCAGAATATCATGTATCGTGGTAATGAGATACATCAGACATCCAACCATACTTCTATAACTTTCCTCGTCAACCTTGTCACTACCATCATCATTAATCAAATTTTCTTGTTGATTAATTAGAGTTTTCATAGGTTTGAAATCTTCCATTTTGAATTTCTTCATTGTCGCCCTTGCATATTTCTTTGTACAAATAAACACTTCATTGTGGGTTTGCCAAATCTGCATTCCAAGAAAGTAAGGCATTTCTCCCTAGTATGTCATTTCGAACCCTTTATTGATCTCTTCCTTGAATTCATATTTCATTTCAAGGTTGTTGACTATTACAAGAAGATCATCAACATAAAGGGATATAACCATAATATTAGAATCTCTTTTTTAAATAAAGAGGGTTGATTCACTAAGACTTTTCTTGAAACCTAATCCTTTCAAGTGATCATCAATTTGACTTTACCAAGCCCTTGGAGCTTGTTTTAACACCATAAAGCGCTTTCTTGAATAAATACACTTTGTCGTCATGTCTCTTTACAGAAAAACCTTAAGGCTACTCCACATAAATTTTCTCATGTAGAAAACCATTTTTAAAAAACGTACTTGACATCTGATTAAAATACTTTACAACCTTTGTGAGCAACCATAGCTAGTGACAACCTTATAGTATCAATCCTAGCAACTGGACAAAAGGTTTCTGAATAATCAACTCCAAAAATTTGTGAGTAACTTTTCACTACAAGTCTTGTTTTGAGCTTGTTAACAGGTCCATCAACATTAAATTTCGTGCGATAAACCCACTTCACACCAATGATCTTCCTATGTTATGGTTTTTCTAGAAGTTACCAGGTCGCGCTCTTCTCAATAATAGAAGGCTCCTCTTCTGTTACAGCTTTCCACTTGAGATCGGAAATGACTTTTTAAAATCTAGAAGCTCCAAAATGGCCACATTGCATCTCGGGTATATGTCAGAGTGCGACCTTATTCCTCTCACACATTGATCATCAATGTTCTCATCTGAATCTATTAGATTGCTTGTGCTCTTCTTCTAGTTAACTTCTTCCGAGTCCCGTTACTTATTCTCCATAAAAACTACATCTCTGTTTACCAATACTTTTTCTGTATGAGGTTGAAAATGTAAGATTTGGAGATTGTACTATAACCAATAAACAGTCCATTTTCAACTTTCTTATCTAACTTGTCCCTTTTAACCCGTGGAATATGTTAGAAGCACAAACAACCAAATATTATTAAATTGTGTAAGGACTGATTATACCCATTCCATACCTCAAAAGGTGTCTATTCCTTCACGACTTTTGTAGGAAACCAATTTAGCAAGAAATAAAACAACAGTGTTAGGTTCTTCTATCCATAACTTTTTTTGTATTCCCTTCTCACAAACCAAGCATCTCGACATCTCCATTATCAATCTGTTCTTCTTTTCATTGACACTAATTTATGGTAGAGTATATCGAACAATGAATCGATGCTCAATTCCTGTATTTTCACAAAACTTTTTAAATCAATTAGATGTGTACTAGGTACCATTATTTGATCTAAGCATTTGAATCCTGCAACCACTTTGATTTTTTACCAAAGTTTGCATTTCCAGAACACTTCACGTACTTTAGATTTGAACATGAGAATATACATCCAACACATTTGTGTCATATTATCAGCGAATTCTATAAAATATTTACTTTCGTTAAGAGAAGCAGGCCTATGTGGCCCATAAAAATCAAAATGGACTAATTGAAGCTTCATTGATGCTCTCCGGGTTGCCTTGGCAAAAGGCATCCTACTTTGCTTTCCCAATTGACATGTGTTGCAAGTTGCATATTCATCCTCCATAAGTGGTAGTCCTCAAACCATGTCTTTATTCAACATGTACAAGAGTGCCCTGTGATAAAAATGTTTGAGTCTCTTGTGTCATATATTTGTTGTTATCTCTTGGCTCAGATAGGCACCCAACTTTTCCTCCATTGGATCAAAGGAAACTCTTTCCTCTCATATTAACTTGACAGATTTGTTGGCCCTTTGTATCAAAGATCACATCTTATCCTCAAATGTAAGATTAAAAGTATTTTCCAAAAGTTGCCCTATGTTGAACAAATTTTGATCATGTTTAGGAAAAAAAGTACATATGAGATTAACTTTGTGCTTGAGTAGCTTTCAATAGCTATTGTGCCTTTCCCTTTGACTAGAATAAGAATCCCATTAACAATTATGACTTTAGAGATTGCAGATCTTTCTAACTCTCTAAAAATATCCTCATCATGAGTCATATGATTTGTACAACCGCTATCAATTAACCAACTTTTCCTTGAACTTCTACTTGCAAAAGAAGTAGCCATAAACAATTCATCTTCTTCTTGATCATCTGCAATTTGAACTCCATTTAATTGTTATGGTCCTTTTTCTTTGCAAATAATCTCAGAATTACCAAGTTTATGACACTTTATGCATCTCATATTATGTTTTTCCAATATTTGAAGTGTGGATGATTTCTCTTCCAACACTGTTGACATGGTGGATATTTTCCAGTTTTGTTGTTGTTGCTAGAACTGCTATCAGTAATAGAAACATCTGCTTGTGTAGCATAGCAATTCTTAACTTCTGCTTTCTACCTTTGCCTCTACATTGAATTTATGCATTGCTTGCAAAGCTCCTTCAACAGTTGCCTCATTCCTTAACATTCTTCTTTGTTCATGTGCTTGCAAGAAGTTTAAAAGTTCCTCCAAAGTAATGTTTAACAAATCTTTTGTATTTTCGAGTGAAGCAATTGTTTCTTCAAACTTTTTAGGTAAATTCACAAGGATTTTCTACAAAATCCTTGTATCGGAGAGTTCGACACCAAGTAACTTTACCTTATTAGCCAAACTAATAAGTTTATCTGAGTACTCTTTAATTGTATATGATTTCTTCATCTTTTGCATTTTAAATTCCCTCACCAGGTTTAAGACCTTCATGCCTCGAATTCTTTCATCTCCATAATGTTCCTTTTTATGATAGTCTCATATTTCTTTAGTTCACTTAAGAGTCATGATTCTAGAAAAATAGTAGGAGATACTACAACATAGAGACATGTCTTCACCTTCAACTTTATGGCTTCTTCTTTGTATGAATTCTAATCTGAGCAATTGTAGGACTTCATGGTAAAGGAGGAACTTCGGAATCCTCCTCTGCTGCCTCTCAGAGATCACATACATCAATGTAGGCTTCCATTCTTAGAATCCAAATCTATTAGTTTTCTTCATCAAAAAAGGAAGCGCAAAGCTAGTTTTATGGAATGATTTAATTAGGTTTGGGTTTTACTCAATTTAACTCACAAATTCTGACAAGTCGCTTAATAACTAAAGGGCTCTGATACCAATGTTAGTGTTTAACAGATGATAATAACAACTGACTGAAGAAGAAACATGAAAAGTGATTTTAATTGTTAAATGAAACTAATTAAATACATCGCATCTTAACTAAGATGATGTAAACTAATTCATAAAAAAATGCTAAAACTAAGTTATTGTTTGCTGAAATTGAGGAACTAATACTGAACAATAACTAACAAAGTAATAAACAAACTAGGAATACAAAAATAGCTAAAATATAGCAATTTATTGTGGTGTGGACTTCCTCAACATTCATCATTCATCATCTTTTAGCGTGAATTTAGGTCATGTAGTTGTAGAAGACTACTTGAACAAGTAGTTTTAGTTTGATTTCTCTATTTGCTTGCTTCAAGAATCAAAAAGAAACCTTTTATCCTGACTCTCTCCTTTAATTTATTCCCATATGATTTTATTTATGCTTCATATAAATCACATGTTTTAGTGAAAAATCTTTGCATGCAATGCTTAGTCTTTACCTTTTATGTATTAATTTTATCGAAGCATGATTCATACACTTATCTTTAGTATCCCTACCTCATTTGAATTAGCTAATTTCGTCTCACTATGAGTAGAAAAAATGATTCATAATGTAAAAGAGAAGGAGATATTATCCATGTTATTGTAGAAGCTTTATTCGTGTCTCTAGATTTTGATGTTGTAGACTTAATTATTTATGCATGCTATTTTGATTTTCGAAAGTTTGACATTTGAGTCTCGATTTACACTTTTTAATTACTTGTGTTTTTTGTTTTTTCTTTAAATAAAATATAATTTCGATAATAGATTGTCATTCATATTGGTGGAATCAAAATATGTGTCAATTTATGACCTCTATTTTTTGGACTGTGACAAATACCTAGAAGGAGACAATGTCGGGGAACATGTTCTTGCTATTAGACAATTGAAATTTTTTCAGCTTATTATTTGTACTGTTTTTTTTTACTTATTTCAATTTAGTGCTTCCTATTTTCTAGGTAGACTTAGTCAACTTTAGTTGCTTAACTTTTTGAAGTTAGTGGCCCCTTTTATGACTGTTAGTAAATCATGTTCTTATTCAGTTTTAACATCCAGTTTGTAAGTGGTTACTAGATAGGAATTGGTTAGGTTTTTCCTTGGATAAATTTATATCTTTTGCAAATTATTGCATAGTTGGAATTTCATAAGTTCACTCTATTGTTATTATTCAAATCAGTTTCGTCAGTGTTTGTGTTTTAATTGTTGCATCAGAGCCTCAAGTTGATCTTACATGATCAAAAAGTTTTAACCTAAAACAAAAATGACATCCAAAAAACTACCTCTAAATCCCCACGATTTACTTTTACAGGTAAAATTTACCAAATTTGGTCCGTGAAGATGAAAGCTTTTATGGAAGCCTATGAACTTTGTGAAACTGTCACAAAAGATAAACCATTTGATGCTCTACAAAAAAATCCTGCCTTGGCTAAGATCAAATCTAAAAACAAAGAGAAGGTTAAGAAATCTGAATCCAAGTCGCTTATGTAGAATACGTCGACCAACTCTGTGTTTTAATGAATCATGACTTGTAAAACAACAAAAGAAACTTGGAGTAGGTTGAAAGAAAAATAACAAGACAAGGATAGAACACGTCAAATATAAGTGTTAAACCTAAAAAGGAGTTTGAGTCATTGAACACGTAGGAAGGTGAAACAATTAGTAAGTATATTGATCAAATCTCCTTAATTGTTAATGACATTAGACTTCTTGGTGAAGAATTCACACGAAAAAAAATCGTGGAGAATTATTCTTGTGACTCTTCCTGAGAGGTTTGAATCTAAGATCTCCTCTCATGAAGAATCCAAAGACCAGGGCAATCTTTCATTAGGTGAACTAATGAGTGCTCTTGAAGCACAAGAACGAAGAAGTACTATGAGACGAGACAAGTTCACTTAAGGAGCTTTCTCTATACATAAGAAAATTTCCAGTAAAAAAAACAAAAGTTCAACCAAAATATTAAGTACAATCATGATTGAGGAAACAATAGTGGAGATGTGAAGAAGAAGTCCCTGCGTGCAAACATTGTAAAAGAACTACACATATGGAGAAGTACTGTTGGTGGAGAGTCGATGCAATATGTGGTAACTTCAAGTAGACATGGAGCATATCCAAGGTCTGTAAATCAAGAGCAAAGGCCTCTGAATCTTTGCAAGCACAAGCAGCAGAAGTTGCAGATGCACATGACGAGCAATTCTTTGAAGTTTCATGTTTTTCAATTAATGAATCATCTGATTTATGTCTTCTTGATAGTGCTTGCACACATCACTTGTGCAATGATGCTGAAATGTTAAAATTCCTTGATGATACTTACAAATCTAAAGTAAAAGTGGGAAACAGTGAGGCACTAGAAGTCAAAGGAAGGGGTACAATGTCTTTGTCAACAATATCTGGTATCAAAACTATTGCTGAAGTTGTATAAACGCCTGATATGAGTCAAAATTTATTGAGTGTTGGACAAATGTTTGAAAATAATTATTCTCTATATTTTAAGAATGTGTTGTTTCTGACCCTTGTGGAGTAGAATTATTTTATGTCACGATGAGCAACAAAATATTTTTAGTTTATTGGGAGAAAATATTTGATCATGCTTACACTATTACTTCATAAACATGTAGAAACAAGTTTTGGTAACTTCAATATGAGAAGCATCGCAAAGACGAAATAAAAGGCGTTAGTCGAATGTCTGAATTTCTTTCTAATGCTCAAGTTTGTGAAACCTCCAACAATGAAAGAAAACAATTTTTTCATTCCAAGCAAATCAAGTATGGAGAGCTTACCAGCAACTTCATCCCATTCATATTGATGTTTGCGGCTCAATGAAAAACATATTAATTGAGTGGTAACAAATTGTCACGACCCGAGAGCACCCCCAAGTCGTAACCGGTGTATTCGACCACGAAGAGATCTTATAAAAGCCTCTTAGCATTCATTCATCACATAGTATGAAAAATAGTGCGAATTAAAACTTTTCACAATAAAGTCAATAAGCGTAAAATCTTTTATTAAACATAAGAAGAGCTAAGTCTCGACACAAGTCATCTTTCTTAGACATATCTCAATATCATAGGGACACGACCCTTTCATTGAACGAAAGATACAAGTATTATACAAATGTCTTGATAAAGGAAAACTAGAAATAAAGAGTGTTGTCCTCGACATATGAGGACATACCCAAATCTTAAGAGAAAACTTCTAAATCCCAAGCTTCAACTCCAAAGATCCCCTCACTTTCCAACACCTACACTTTTGTAGAAATTAGAGGAAAATATTTAATTAGGAAAATTAAGCAGTAAGTATGGAAATCATGCAAAAACATTCTTTAAAGAGGACATTTTGTTGAAATATGCTTTTCATGCTATTTTGATAAGGGATAATAGTATATAATAGCAAACTAATAACCTAAAATAAATGGAGTAGCTAGGGTTTGATTTAATTGTGCTCCATAGCAAACGTTTGCAAAAAATTGCCAGGCGCTTCTCTCCCAAATATCTCGATCGCCACTCTCCTCCAATCTCTCACTCGCTTCCTCACTTTTTATACAAACACAAGTGTATAAAAAGTGTTTCTAATTGTATAAAGCAGAGGAAATTGTATAAATACATATATTTTTGTTCCCCTCTCTCCCCTCTTCCAGATCTCGCTCGCCACTCTCCCAAATCTCGCTCGCCACCCTCGCCTTTCTCAC
This sequence comes from Solanum sitiens, assembly GCA_016801875.1. Lineage (NCBI taxonomy): Eukaryota > Viridiplantae > Streptophyta > Magnoliopsida > Solanales > Solanaceae > Solanum > Solanum sitiens. The sequence goes on from JABWTJ010000028.1 coordinate 1,875,544, forward strand.
TTATACAAATAGAAGCAAAATATATAAATTACGTTTCTGTTTGTATAAAGAATGAGAAAATTGTATATACACATGCAAGTACATATATTTTGTCTTTCTATCTTTCTCATTTTATACAAATTCAATTCAATTGTATATTCCCTGCCAAGTCTCTTTTTTCTTTCTCTCTTTCTCATATTATACAAATTGTATATAATCGTTATACACACTTAAAATCATACAATACACTTCGTTTTTATACAAGTCTCTGCCCAAGTGTCTTTCTCTTTCTCGTTTTATACACTTCATTTTACATAATTCGCTTCAATTGTATATGTATAGCGAATTATACAGTTTCTATGTTTGGTATGGTGAGAAATTATGCAAACTTTGCTATAGCATACAAATATGAATTTTTTATTTGCTATATGTGAAAGTTACCCTTTTGATAAAGATTCATGAACCAAGTGTAAAAGAAATCATACAAGCCAATCATCAACACACAAGGTAATACTTCCATAATCCACCAGATATCAAGAGACCCACTTAAGTAAGACATGAAGCAGCCGCCCATACAACCCTTTCATGCACACCTAGATGATCTTTAAAACTACCCTAAGTATGGATACTTCCTTCACAATTAAACCCAACAAGTCAACATTGATTATAGATATACTAAAGGAGACATTCATGCATTTAAGGAAAATCACATAAGGACCATCCCCTAGGATAACTCTAAGTTACACTAGTGCAATGTGAAAGTAGCATACCATACTACTACTCCTACTTAGTGCTCCTTTGGAACCACCCTAAACTAGGCACATCATATTCAACAAGTCATAATAGTACCTTCATTAAATTAGACCTAAGACCAACCATCTTACTTAACATCATCTAGAAACCCATTCACTCATTAACATTATAAGGACACACCAAGACCCCCTTCAAATGCCTACTTGTGTAATGCATAGATGGCGTCCCATTCCACCACCCACCCTTAGTAGTACATACTTAGAAAGACCTAGTTTATTACATTCTTTTGTGGTGGTAAGATTTAACCGCACAGACCATGAGATCTTATCATGGACTCCCGGTATTAAGCCCTACCAGATGAGGGATCCCCACTTGCCTAAGGTAGGTTCATTTGTTTAGCCTTTACGTGGAAAATCACTAGCTAGTCTTATATGGGAACATAGTTATGGGATACGGAGATTGCTTCTAGATACTACACCTCTACTCACGGAGAGTACCCTTCTCAAGAGGTTGCTACTAGATACTACACCTCTACTCACGGAGAGTATCCACCCCATTTATATCCTCTTGGTGCTAAGCATTACTTGCCCATGGAGTATTAGACTTTCATTACTTTCATTAACTATAGGTTAAGGGATTTCTACTAAGTACTTTACCTCTACTCATGGAGGAGTAAACATCCCAACTTATCATTTATTCATCAGAAAGCTTTTAGGAATATTAAGGTTGTTACTAGACACTAAACCTCTACTCACGAAAAGTATTCACCTCAAAGTCTTCCATTCATTCATTAGAGTATAATTGAGGAAACCTTTTGATAGACTCACATTCATTGCATTTTCATTAGCTTCATTCATTTATTCATTCATGTGTGTGTGTACATATGTGAGAAATACCCTTCACATAAACACCATCATTCATGATATTGTCTTCTAAAAATGATCATTCTCTACTCATCATATCCCACACATATATATACTTCACACTCGCATTATACTCTAATAGTCATACTATCTCAAGAATCACATATATAACTTAACAATACATCTCTATACACATGAATCATAACATTACCTCAATTAATATCCAGTGCCTTCAAGGCCATGATCAATATAAACATACATATACAATAACTAAACACCTCCACCATAAGTGGACCATACCATATAAGTGAGAAATTTAGGTTGATTACCCTTCATCTAGGCCGTGATCATTTTTTCTCAATTCTCCAAAAATTCACCATAATTAGGCATGGATAGCAATATATAACAACAATACAACATAATAAAAGCATAATTCTAACAATATCCCATCACATTCATCAAACCCACTTTGTAAGCCAAAATCAAAGAATTTGAGGGATCATAGGTTCATGGTGTTTTTAACTTGAAATCGTCAATTAAACCATAATATAATCATAACAATTTGTTTGAAACTATTTAATGCAAGAACCCATGAGTTTGAGGAAGAAATGGGGTTTTGACCATCTTTAAGAAAAGATGAAAAACATATGACAATTGGCTCTAGAGTGAATTCTAACTCTAGATAAAGGATCACCTTACCTTAGTATAAGGAAGTACACGAAATTGAAGAAGAAAGCAATGGAAATCTTCAATCCAATTTGACCTCAAGCTTCCATGGATGTTTTGAGAGAACTTTTGGGATGGAAGTTTTTTTGTTGTTTTTGAAGAATGAAGTCTAATTTAAGATTTTGGTTTTTTTAAGTAACTTAAAATACCTAAATACACCCCAAATAACTATCCACCATTTAATTAGAACATGGGGGTGAATTTACCAATTCACCCCTTAGTGGCCCAAACTTGGCAGAATTGCATGTGGCCATTGACCTCGTCCTAGGTATCCGTCAATGGTGATTGAGAGTTTTCAAATGGAGCTAAGCTCCCAAAAACTAAGCCTTTGACGATTCATCAATGGTGCTCATTAGTGGCTGTTATTTTTTACAGCATTTTGGCCAACATTTGGGTCCTCCTCAAGGATCCTTAAGTTGGTCCTTGGGGAGTCGTACTCAGAAGTTTTGACCATGAACAAGACCATATAGATTCTAGGGTCATCTCCACTAATTTGAGACTCTAAATGACACACCAAAACAAGTAAAACATACTAGAGACACTAGCACACAAAAGTCTAGTTTCCAGACGTCTTGGTCGTTCCTTGGTGTTTTACCTCAAAACTCTTTAAACCAACTATCAAAAGTTATTTCTTATTATTTTAACAATTTATTAATTATGAAACTCATGCAAAGCTCTAGTTCGTCCTATTTCATTTTCAGGGTGTTTCAATACTCCCTGTAACAACCCTAAAAATGAATAGGATCAAGACTTAGGTTGTCAAGAATGCTTGCGATTAGACCAAGGTTTGCACAGACTGATACGCGTAGAACCAGACCTCAGAACCCTTACTACGACCAAGCCAACTAACTTGGGGAGTTAATTGAGCTTGGAAAGGTTGGAACCAACCAAGTAAGGCTCTCAAAAATGAAGATTTAATCGAAGGAGTCTTTACCGGACTTAAAAAGATGAAATTTTAAGTTTTGAAGGTCTAGGGGTAAAATGGTCTTTTACCAGGCTAAGGGTAATATCGTAATTACCCTATATATATATAATTAATTATTTAATAAAATGGAAGGGCAATTTTGAGAGAGAGAGCCGAATGGGAGCTCTAAAAGTGAAGTCTTGCTCCACCCGGGTTCGAACCTAGGTGGAAGCAATGATTTAACTTGTTTTTATTTAAATGGATAAATTTAATTAATTAATTAGTAAATATTAGCTGATTTAAGAAAAAGAAAAATCAGATTTTAATTAAAGGTTTAACAAGGAGTCCTAGTTTGACTAATTCCCAAACCAAAACTCCTAACTTAAAGCCACTCTCTCTCACTCTCTCTCTCTCTCTCACGTTTAACCACTCATTCTCACGTTTTGTCTCTGCCAAAACAAGTTCAAAATCAGAAAATATATTGAAGTTCTTCACACTTGAAGAACTCACACGAAATTTTTAAGAAAAACAAAGTAACCAAACGATAAAGCAAAGAGAAGTGGTTATCGAGTAGTGTGGACGATTGAGAAAGCTTGGACTGATTTGTGGAAAGGATTTTGGGCAGTAAATTCGTGTTTGAACAAGGAAATTAAGGTATGGGTCTTCTTACTCTTGGTCCCTTTCCGAAGATACCCTTAGGACTCAGACGATTTTAATCCGAAAACTAAGTTGTTCCCCATTGCATATCCCTGTCCTTAGCTCCCATCAAATCATAGGTTGGTATGTTTGCTGGTAGAAATTAGGTGTTGCAATGTGTTTTCGTGATGAATATGTTCATGAACATGTATTTGGAATCATATGAATGACAAGCTTTGTTGCCGAAAATATGTGTGTGCATGTGAAAAAGTTTACTGTAAACTTACTGTCAATGAGTTTTGATTTATGGCTTCAAGTTTGATATGGTTTTAGTTGTCATTTTAAGTGTATAAACTTATGTAAATGACGATGTTCATTTAAGTGTAATGTGGCTGAATTTAATGAAAAATTCTTGGCCAAAATATGTCCATGAAAATGCACCTAAAGGACTCACTGAACACTACTCCAAATGCATGAACTTTTAACGTTAAAGAGTGGAGAAAATAGGCTGCAAAAAGCTAATCAAAATTTCCAGCTTGTGATGTTGGAAATTTTGGAAGAGTTTTAAAAGTGATTAAAATAGGTGAGGTCAAGGGGAATCGAACCCAAGACCTCACATGACCAAGAGGCTGGAATTGTTTTAAAAAAAATGTGTTGGGGCTAAGGGGATTCGAACCCCTTAGCTGCTGCCCACGAAATGAATTAATAAAAAAATGGGGATGGGGGGAATCGAACACATGACTCGTGGGAAGCAAGGAAGAAGGATAATAAAGAGAAAAAAAAGGATGTGAGGCGTGGGAATCGAACCCACGACCTTAAGGATGGAACTAGAGGAGGCGAAAATAAGTTAATAAAGCAAGTGAGGCTGTGGGGGATTGATCCCACGACCTCACTGCCAATGCCCTCAACTTAGCGAAAATAAAAATAAAAATATATATGGGGCTGTAGGGGTTCGAACCCACCACCTCATAGCCCCTAGCGAAAATTAATTAAAAGTAAGGAGGCTGTGGGGGTTCGAACCCACAACCTCCCTACTTAGGCTAATTAAAGAATAAAATAAAAAAGGCTGTGGGGGTTTGATCCCACAACCTCTTGGTTTAGGCGAAATTGGGCTAGGAGAAGTTAATAAAAAGTAAAAAAGGGGTTGTGGGGGTTCGAACCCACAACCCTTCGGCCAAATTAGGATTATTACTAAGGAGAAAATTAATCCTTCAATGTTAATATTGTGATTTAACTTAGAGTCATAATGTTATGAATATTAGAATAAAATCAATTAAAAATATAAATGATATCCAATTGATTCAAGACTTGGGTTTCCTTGCTCAAACTTCCGTATTGATACATAAGTCATACGTGAACAAAATATTCAAGAATAACGCCACCTACGTAGATCAAAATCGAGATCTTGGCATATATTCAAGATACATAAGTCTTGTACTGCATAATCTTAGGAATGTAAGAATCACTTAACGAACTATGAATGAAGCCCTCTGGCTTGTATGTATAGGCACATAAGTCTAACATACGTTCAAAAGTAAGTGAACCTAAGATGTATGAAATAAAATGATGAACCCTAGAAGGGTTAAGTATGAGTGTAAATACACTAAATGGCCAAGTGCATTGGCATATGATGAGATGAGCAATGAAATGATGAAATGAACAATGAAATAATGAAACCCTAGAAGGGTTAAGTAAGGGTGTGAAACACACCAAATGGCCAAGTGCATTGGCATATGATGAAATGAACATTCACGTAATAAGAGGTGAATAACTATGAAAAGCAAAGGTGCTAATGATGATGAATGTGGTGACAACATGATATGAGGCTAATGTAAATGATGAGAGCAATCTCAAATGAGCCTAAGTAAATGTTACCAATACGTACTCACTATGAGAGTGTAAGATAATGAAGAGACCAGTCTCTATGAACACTCTAATGAGAGTATTGATCTTAACAAACCCAATACGAATGATGAGATGAGAAATCATCTAATGAGCTATGATGTCCTCATACTAGAAGCCAGCTTTCATGACGTATGAGATGAATGTAATGGAACTTTATACTGAGCACCGATAGACTAGCTATGAGCGGTGATGATTTATTTTGGGAAGGGCGGAGGTGCATGTAACTCTCATGAGATCAGACTGTCCGGCTTGCCGGGTATGGGTCTCCTTATATCTCCTAGTCTTCGAACCTATACTGCCATTATAGGGATCTGGCGGGGTTAAATTCCCATGTACGCTAGCATGTTTTTGGGTCACTTTGGCCGGTTATTCCACTTTTTTTCGGTGTGGGGGAGACACTGGATTTCATGATGGTCACATGATCTATGTCGGTTAAAGTTAAAGTTCCCAATGAATGAATAAGGTCAGCCTCAAATGATGCACATAATGAAATAAACGATACCAAAGGTGTTAGGATAGGATAATCAAGAGGTGAGCTAGACTCAAGTAATAACACTAGGTTACTCTTGATCATTGCACAGCAAATCCGATGAAAGTCGTAAACTACACCCTAGGTATAGCTAGTTTTCACGATGGCCTATGAACGAAATGAAATGAAGTACGTATGAATGAATGAAGCAGACTCTGTGTTTGCTAATGGAGATTTCCTAGTTGAGGTCCCATCTGTTGAGCCCTCATTTATGGGATGTCTTAATGTCAAGTCCGTGATTCCAAGGTCTCATGGCATATGAATGAATGATATTGAAGAAGTTATGTGCTACATGCAAAATGTACTGTATGTTATATGATATGTGCTATGTGTAAATGTTATGTGATGTGTGCAAATGTGAAAAGTATGATGATGTATGTTATTCTCATGGCATAACTTTCCTATTCCAAATCTGGAAAGCTCACTGACTTTCCTAATCCAAATTTGGAAAGATCATTTACTTTCCTAATCCAAATTTGGAAACTTTCCTAATCCCAATTTGGCAAGTCTACTGACTTGACTTCCAAAAATCACGTTGTTAGGAAAGAGCTATTCTTTCTCATGCATGTCCTTGGTGTGTGCTTGCATATACCCATACTTATTACAAGTGTGTACTAACCCTATACAAACTCTACTATTTTAGGTGCAGGAACAGGTGGACAAAAGAGCTACAGGATCATCGTTGCAGTTATCCGGACGTCCAGCATTCATCCGGTTTTGGTAGGTCCTCATGTCTTCGAGGATGCTACTGTTTTATATTCTAGCTTAGTTTTAGAGTTGAGCTAGTGGAGTATGTTCCACTAGCGTTTCTTTCCCGCTTTTATTCAGATTATGTATTGGTGCCATTTTGGCAATTATACGCTTTATAAGAATTGAACTATTTCTTTCAGTTGCTTATCTCTTAATGTTAGATGGTTGATGGTGAACAATTACGTATTAATGGGAATGTTTTTATAATAATATTTAGAAACAAAAAGTTTCAAATTTTCTGCTAAAATTAAACTATGTAAAGTAAGAATGACGTAAGTAGGCTTGTCTGTGACCTCTGAGAGGTCAACGACGCTGGTCTCGTCTGGGGTTTAGATTCCAGTTGTGATAAAGTTGGTATCAGAGCACTAGGTTAAATTCCGAGAATAATGAGTTCACATCAACCACATTGAGTAGTTTCTAAGTCATGGTAGTGAAGTGCACCACTATCCTGAATTAGAGACTGCATGATGCGTAGGAAAATTTCCCTTCTTCTGATCTTATCGTGCTTTTCTAAATGTCTGAATTCTTGGTGTTATGAGCGTGTCTAACATCAATCCTTTTTGTTTTTCTAGAAAATGAACACTAGGAGAGGAAATGGTCAGAGGAGAGGAGGAGCAGCTGCTAGGGGTAATCAGGATCTACCCCACGCTCCAGTTAAAGGAGTGGCTATGCCAGTTAACCCAGCTGGGTTGACTGATGATGAGGTGAGGGAATCTCTGGCCTAAATGGCATAGGACATTACTATGCAGGCCCAGGCTATGACTTCCCAGGTCAACCGACAGGATGTTCAGAGGGAGAACCCACCGGTTCGTAGCATGGCTGACAGACTGAGGGATTTCACGAGGATGAATCCTCCTATTTTCACTGGGTCTAGGACATCAGAGGATCCCCAGGAGTTTGTGGATGAGATTCATAAGATCCTGGTGGCTATGGGGGCCACTGAAATTGAAAAGGCTGAGCTGGATTCCTATCAGCTCTAGGATGTTGCACAGACTTGGTGCAAGATGTGGCAAGATAGCCGTGTCTTAGGTGGAGTGCCAGTCACATGGGAGCTGTTCAAAACAGCATTTCTGGAGAGATTCTTTCCCAGGGAGATGAGGGAGGCCAAGGTTGAGGAATTCATCAACCTCAAACAAGGCTCTATAACAGTCAGGGAGTATTCCCTGAAGTTTGTTAAGCTGTCAAGGTATGTTGTTTTCCCTAGTATTTAATCGCAAGTATGAGGATAATACTGACTTTGTTGAAATCACCCAGGTATGCTACTTCCCTGGTTTCTAACAGCAGGGATGAGATGAGCAGGTTCCTCACAGGAATCAATGGAGACCTAGAGGAGGAGTGTCGATCTGCTATGCTCCATGATAATATGGATCTTTCCAAGTTGATGGTGCATGTCCAGCAGGTAGAGGACAGCCGCAGAAAGAGAGGTGTTCGTGATGCTAGGAGGCCTAGGCCTCAAGATCAGGCAGGACCCAGTCATGCAGGCCACAGGAACAACTTTGGCGTCCGTGAGAAGCCAAGGTTTAAGAAGGGACTCTCCCACCAAAGGGAGTCAAGTTCATCCAGTGGTCTCTATGATAGGGATTCCGAGTCCAGAAATAAGAGAAACAATGAAGTATATACACCTAAGAAAAGGCAACCTTGCAGGAAGTGTGGCAGACAGCATGGAGGAGAGTGTATGATGGGCTCTAACGCTTGTTACAGCTGTGGAAAACTGGGACACATGGTGAAGGATTGTCCGAATAGAAGAAGTCAAGAAGAAGGGAAGGAGAGAGTTCAGACTAATGGCCCAAATGAAGAGGCTCCAAGGAGGCAACAATTCTTTGCACTCAAATCTAGGGGTGCAGGGGAAGGCACTTCTGATGAAACCTTGGGTGCGTAGCCTTAATTAGCCTTTCATATATTTGACTGTATATGGTGTTTATGGCCTAGTATGAGGTTAATATGTTTGAAGTCATCATATTGGTTGCTGATTTATATGACTTTTATGTTGACTTTGTGTTGTATTCTTTGATGAGACTAGTTTAGGGAAGAATTCCTTAGTCTATTAATGTGAAGCTACTAGTAGGTGTCAAGGAGGTGTTCCATCATGTTAACAAGTGAATCAAATATTCACCCATGGAAGTATTGAAGTACCTACGTATGTGTACGTTCTATAGATGACATACTTATTGTTAGTAAAGAGTAGTGACATTCGGGGACGAATGTTCCTAAGGGGGGGATAATGTAATAACCCTAAAAATGAATAGGATCAAGACTTAGGTTGTCAAGAATGCTTGCGATTAGACCAAGGTTTGCACAGACTGATACGCGTAGAACCAGACCTCAGAACCCTTACTACGACCAAGCCAACTAACTTGGGGAGTTAATTGAGCTTGGAAAGGTTGGAACCAACCAAGTAAGGCTCTCAAAAATGAAGATTTAATCGAAGGAGTCTTTACCGGACTTAAAAAGACGAAATTTTAAGTTTTGAAGGTCTAGGGGTAAAATGTTATTTTACCAGGATAAGGGTAATATCGTAATTACCCTAAATATATATATAATTAATTATTTAATAAAATGGAAGGGCAATTTTGAGAGAGAGAGCCGAATGTGAGCTCTAAAAGTGAACTCTTGCTCCACCCGGGTTCGAACCTAGGTGGAAGCAATGATTTAACTTGTTTTTATTTAAATGGATAAATTTAATTAATTAATTAGTAAATATTAGCTGATTTAAGAAAAAGAAAAATCAGATTTTAATTAAAGGTTTAACAAGGAGTCCTAGTTTGACTAATTCCCAAACCAAAACTCCTAACTTAAAGCCACTCTCTCTCACTCTCTCTCTCTCTCTCTCACATTTAACCACTCATTCTCACGTTTTATCTCTGCCAAAACAAGTTCAAAATCAGAAAATATATTGAAGTTCTTCACACTTGAAGAACTCACACGAAATTTTTAAGAAAAACAAAGTAACCAAACGATAAAGCAAAGAGAAGTGGTTATCGAGTAGAGTGGACGATTGAGAAAACTTGGACTGATTTGTGGAGAGGATTTTGGGCAGAAAATTCGTGTTTGAACAAGGAAATTAAGGTATGGGTCTTCTTACTCTTGGTCCCTTTCCCAAGAAACCCTTAGGACTCAGACGATTTTTGTAACAACCCTAAAAAAATGAATAAGCTAAATGTTTAAGGTGTCAAGAATGCTTGCGATTAGACCAAGGTTCACACGGATTGATACGCGTAGAACCCGACCTGAGAACCCTTACTACGACCAAGCCTACTAACTTGGGGAGTTAGTTGATCTTGGAAAGGTTGTAACCAACCAAGTACGACTCTCGAAAATGAAGATTTAATCGAAGGAGTCTTTACCGGACTTAAAAAGAAGAAATTTAAAGTTTTGAGGGTCTAAGGGTAAAATGGTCTTTTACCAGGCTAGGGGTAATATCGTAATTACCCTAAATATATAATTAATTAATTATTTAATAAAGTGTAGGGGCAATTTGGGGAGAGAGAGCCGAAATTGGTCTCTCGAAATGAAGTCTTGCTCCACCCGGGTTCGAACCTAGGTGGGAGCAAGGATTTAATATGACTTTTTTTATTATTGGTGAATTAATTTAATAAATTTATAATTAATGGCTGATGTAAAAAGGAAAATCAGATCTTATTATTATTTATTATTTATTTACTTATTAATTAATGTATTTTTTTAAATTGACTAAGTCTTGCCAACTATCCTAGTTTTAAGATGCTCTCTCTCACACTATCTCTCTCCCTCAAGCCTAAATCTCTCTCTCTCTCATCAAATTATTTTTCTTGGATGCAAAAACAGAAGATAAAAACATTAGAAAGCAATCAAAAGTTCTCTAAACTCAAATAACTTACAAAAAAAAATATACAAGCAAGCAAGCTAACTTAGGATACGAAAACTTTGCATGATCTTCTCGACGGGTTTGTGTTGAAGGTTTAGGGGAGGAGTTTGGCAGCACTTGGAAGGTGTGGAAAGCTACAACAAGGTATGGGTTTTCTCTCTTGGAATCCTTTCTCCAAGAGGAATTTCTTTCTACAAAAGTCGACATATGAAACTAGGGCTGTCCCCTTGAATGTTGAACTCCTTGTCCCTAGTCTCCTTCCGATTTCAATCTAAATTAGTTTAGAAATCATGTTGTTGGTATGGTTGCTGGTAGCTAAGTGTGAAATATAATGTTCCTTGTGATTTTATGTTTGTAAATAACAAGCATGTTCAATGATGTCAACCGAAAATGATGTGGTGCAATGTGTAAAATGTTTGTTGTTGTTCTCCGTTTTGAAGTCTTAAAATGGCTTGTTTGATGATTGGAATTATTGTGCATAAGGTGTGTAAACTGTGATGTTAAATGAAGTGTAAGGTGGCTGATTTGTGGAAAAATCTAAGCTAAAACAACAATGAATCTACACCTAAGAATGTGTTAAACGAATCGTGAAAGTACCTCAAAACGAACGTATGAATTCTGTTAAATAAAGGCCAGAAAATTTAATAAAATTTCCAGCACTTGGTGATGGAATTTTCGGCCATAATACTTAAGGTGGAGAGGTTTAACAATATATTTAATATATGTGAGGTCAGTGGGGATTGAACCCAAGACCTTACTACATGAAAGCTCGAAACAAAAATGAGAGGTGTGGGATTCGAACCCACAACCTCTTGGCCAAACAAGAGAGTAAGACGGGAATTTTAAATTAATAAAATAAATGTGGAGAGTGGGGATTGAACCCCCAACCCCTTGAATGGATGAGAGAGTTAGGAGAAAAATAAAGGATAAAAATAAATGTGGAGAGTGGGGATTGAACCCACAACCTCTTGAATGGATGAGAGAGTTAGGAGAAAAATAAAGGAGAAAAATAAATGTGGAGAGTGGGGACTGAACCCACAACCTCTTGAATGGATGAGAGAGTTAGGAGAAAAATAAAGGAGAAAAATAAATGTGGAGAGTGGGGATTGAACCCACAACCTCTTTAATAGATGAGAGAGTTAGGAGGAAAGTAAAGGAGAAATATAAAATGAGGTGAATGGGGATTGAACCCACAACCTCTTGGATAGGTGAGAAAGTCAATAGATAAATTAAGAGAAAAAGAATGAGCTTGTGGGGGATTGATCCCACAACCTCTATGCCTTGGACGAAAAATAGAGAAGAAAAAGAGAGGAAATATTATGGGGCTGATGGGGATCGAACTAGGGTCCCCCAAATCTGAAAAATACAAAGGATTAAGTGTTGCCTAAGGGATTCGAAATTGGGTTCCCTTGCCCAGTTCCGTATTGACACATAAGTCATATGTAAGTAAATATTTAATGAATGCTGCCTCTAAAGATCAAAATCAATATCTTGGCATATCTACAAGATGCATCAGTCTTGTACCACATAATCTTGGGTAAACATGAATCACTTAGACAAACTATGAATGAAGCCTCATGGCTTGTATGTATAGACACATAAGTCTAACATACGTTCAAAAGTAAGTGAACCTAAGATGTATGAAATGAGATGATGAACACTTAAGTATGAGTTTAAGATACACTAAATGGCCAAGTGCATTGACATATGATGAGATGAACAATGAAATGATGAAATGAATAATGAAATAATGAAACCCTAGAAGGGTTAAGTGAGGGTGTGAAACACACCAAATGGCCAAGTACATTGGCATATGATGAAATGAACATTTACGTAATAAGAGGTGAATAACTATGAAAAGCAAAGGTGCTAATGATGAATGTGGTGACAACATGATATGAGGCTAACGTAAATGATGAGAGCAATCTCAAATGAGCCTAAGTAAATGTTACCAATACGTACTCACCTATGAGAGTGTAAGATAATGAAGAGACCAGTCTCTATGAACACTCTAATGAGAGTATTGAGCTTAACAAACTCAATACGAATGATGAGATGAGAAATCATCTAATGAGCTATGATGTCCTCATACTAGAAGCCAGCTTCCATGACGTATGAGATGAATGTAATGGAACTTTATACTAAGCACCAATAGACTAGCTATGAGCGGTGATGCCTTCTTTTGGGAAGGGCGGAGGTTCACGTAACTCTCATGAGATGAGACTGTCCGGCATGCCGGGTATGGGTCTCCTTATATCTCCTAGTCTTCGAACCTATACTGCCAATATAGGGATCTAGCGGAGTTAAATTCCCATGTACGCTAGCATGTTTTTGGGTCTCCTTGGCCGGTGATTCCACCTCTTTTCGGTGTGGGAGAGACACTGGATTTCATGATGCTCACATAATCTATGTCGGTTAAAGTTAAAGTTCCCAATGAATGAATGAGGTCAGCCTCAAATGTTGCACATAATGAAATGAATGATACCAAAGGTGTTAGGATAGGATAATCAAAAGGTGAGTTAGATTCAAGTAATGACATTAGGTCATTCTTGTTCATTGCACACCGAACCTAATGAAAGTCTTAAACTACATCCTAGGTATAACTGGTGTTTACACTGGTCTATGAATGAAATAAAATGGAGTACGTATGAATGAACTAAGCAGACTCTGTGTTTGCTAATGAAGACTCCCTAGTTGAGGTCTCATCTGTTGAGCCCTTTTTTCTGGAAGGTCTTAATGTTAAGTCCATGATTCCAAGGTCTCATGGCATATGAGTGAATGACAATAAAAGAAGTTATGTGCTACATACAAAAAGGTGTTGTATGCTATATGATATGTGCTATGTGTAAGTGTTATGTGCTGTGTGCAAATGTGAAAAGTATGATGATGTATGTTATTCTCATGGCATAACTTTCCTATTTCAAATCTGGAAAGCCCACTGACTTTCCTAATCCAAATTTGGAAAGCTCATTGACTTTCCTAATTCAAATTTGGAAACTTTTCTAATCTCAATTTGGCAAGTCCACTGACTTGACTTCCAAAAATCATGTTGTTATGAAAGAGCTATTCTTTCTCATGCATGTCCCTGGTGTGTGCTTGCATATACCCATACTTAGTACAAGTGTGTACTAACCCTATACAAACTCTACTATTTTAGGTGCAGGCACAGGTGGACGATAGAGCTACAAGATCATCTCTGCAGTTATCCGGACGTCCAGCATTCATCCGGTTTGGTAGGTCCTCATGTTTTCGAGGATGTTACTATTTTATATTCTAGCTTAGTTTTAGAGTTGAGCTAGTGGAGCATGTTCCACTAGCGTTGCTTTCCTATTTTATTCAGACTATGTATTGGTGCCATTTTGACAATTATACACTTAATAAGAATTGAACTATTTCTTTCAGTTGCTTACCTCTTAATGTTAGATGGTTGATGGTGAACAATTACGTATTAATGAGAATCTTTTTATAAGTATGTTAAGAAACAAAAATTTTCAAATTTTTCGCTAAAATTAACCTAGATTAAGTAAGAATGACGTAAGTAGGCTTGTCTGCGACCTCTGAGAGGTCAACGACGCCGGTCTCGTCTAGGGTCTAGATTCCGGTCGTGACAATTTTAATCCGAAAACTAAGTTGTTCCCCGTTGCATATCCCTGTCCTTAGCTCCCATCAAATCATAGGTTGGTATGTTTCCTGGTAGAAATTAGGTGTTGCAATGTATTTTTGTGATGAATATGTTCATGAACATGTATTTGGAATCATATGAATAACATGCTTTGTTGCCGAAAATATGTGTGTGCATGTGAAAAAGTTTACTGTAAACTTACTGTGAATTAGTTTTGATTTATGGCTTCAAGTTTGATATGGTTTTAGTTGTCATTTTAAGTGTATAAACTTATGTAAATGATGATGTTCATTTAAGTGTAATGTGGCTGAATTTAATGAAAAATTCTTGGCCAAAATATGTCCATGAAAATGCACCTAAAGGACTCACTAAACACTACTCCAAATGCATGAACTTTTAACGTTAAAGAGTGGAGAAAATAGGCTGCAAAAAGCTAATCAAAATTTCCAGCTTGTGATGTTGATTTCAGGCAGGTTTTGGAAATTTTGGAAGAGTTTTAAAAGTGATTAAAATAGGTGAAGTCAAGGGGAATCGAACCCAAGACCTCACATGACCAAGAGGCTGGAATTTTTTAAAAAAGAATGTGTTGGGGCTAAGGGGATTCGAACCCCTTAGCTTCTACCCACGAAATGAATTAATAAAAAAATGGGGATGGGGGGAATCGAACACATGACTCATGGGAAGCAAGGTAGAAGGATAATAAAGAGAAAAAAAAAGGATGTGAGGCGTGGGAATCAAACCCACGACCTCAAGGCTGGAACTAGAGGAGGCAAAAATAAGTTAATAAAGCAAGTGAGGCTGTGGGGGATTGATCCCACGACCTCACTGCCAATGCCCTCAACTTAGCGAAAATAAAAAGAAAAATATATATGGGGCTGTGGGGGTTCGAACCCACCACCTCATAGCCCCTAGCGAAAATTAATTAAAAGTAAGGAGGCTGTGGGGGTTCGAACCCACAACCTCCCTACTTAGGCTAATTAAAGAATAAAATAAAAGAGGCTGTGGGGGTTTGATCCCACAACCTCTTGGTTTAGGCGAAATTGGGCAAGGAGAAGTTAATAAAAATTAAAAAAGGGGTTGTGGGGGTTCGAACCCACAACCCTTCGGCCAAATTAGGATTATTACTAAGGAGAAAATTAATCCTTCAATGATAATATTGTGATTTAACTTAGAGTCATAATGTTATGAATATTAGAATAAAATCAATTAAAAATATAAGTGATATCCAATTGATTCAAGACTTGGGTTTCCTTGCTCAAACTTCCGTATTGATACATAAGTCGTACGTGAACAAAATATCCAAGAATAATGCCACCTACGTATATCAAAATCAAGATCTTGGCATATATTCAAGATACATAAGTCTTGTACTATATAATCTTAGGAATGTAAGAATCACTTAACGAACTATGAATGAAGCCCCCTGGCTTGTATGTATAGGCACATAAGTCTAACATACGTTCAAAAGTAAGTGAAGCTAAGATGTATGAAATAAAATGATGAAGCCTAGAAGGGTTAAGTATGAGTGTAAATACACTAAATGGCCAAGTGCATTGGCATATGATGAGATGAACAATGAAATGATGAAATGAACAATGAAATAATGAAACTCTAGAAGGGTTAAGTAAGGGTGTGAAACACACCAAATGGCCAAGTGCATTGGCATATGATGAAATGAACATTCACGTAATAAGAGGTGAATAACTATGAAAAGCAAAGGTTCTAATGATGATGAATGTGGTGACAACATGATATGAGGCTAATGTAAATGATGAGAGCAATCTGAG
Organism: Solanum sitiens; assembly: GCA_016801875.1. Classification (NCBI taxonomy): domain Eukaryota; kingdom Viridiplantae; phylum Streptophyta; class Magnoliopsida; order Solanales; family Solanaceae; genus Solanum; species Solanum sitiens. The sequence goes on from JABWTJ010000028.1 coordinate 1,891,842, forward strand.
ATGAGACTAAATAAATGTTACCAATACGTACTCACCTATGAGAGTGTAAGATAATGAAGAGACCAGTCTCTATGAACACTCTAATGAGAGTATTGAGCTTAACACACTCAATACGAATGATGAGATGAGAAATCATCTAATGAGCTATGATGCCCTCATACTAGAAGCCAGCTTCCATGACGTATGAGATAAATGTAATGGAACTTTATACTGAGCACCGATAGACTAGCTATGAGCGGTGATGCCTTCTTTCGGGAAGGGAGGAGGTTCACGTAACTCTCATGAGATGACACTGTCCGGCTTGCCAGGTATGGGTCTCCTTATATCTCCTAGTCTTCGAACCTATACTGCCAATATAGGGATCTGGCGGGGTTAAATTCCCATGTACGCTAGCATGTTTTTGGGTCACTTTGGCCGGTGATTCCACCTCTTTTCGGTGTGGGGGAGACACTGGATTTCATGATGCTCACATGATCTATGTCGGTTAAAGTTAAAGTTCCCAATGAATGAATGAGGCCAGCCTCAAATGATGCACATAATGAAATGAACGATACCAAAGGTGTTAGGATAGGATAATCAAGAGGTGAGCTAGACTCAGGTAATAACACTAGGTTATTCTTGATCATTGCACAGCAAACCCGATGAAAGTCATAAACTACACCCTAGGTATAGCTAGTTTTCACGCTGGCCTATGAATGAAACAAAATGAAGTACGTATGAATGAATGAAGCAGACTCTGTGTTTGCTAATAGAGATTCCCTAGTTGAGGTCCCATCTGTTGAGCCCTCATTTCTGGGATGTCTTAATGTCAAGTCCGTGATTCCAAGGTCTCATGGCATATGAATGAATGATATGAAAGAAGTTATGTGCTACATGCAAAATGTACTGTATGTTATATGATATGTGCTATGTGTAAATGTTATGTGATGTGTGCAAATGTGAAAAGTATGATGCTGTATGTTATTCTCATGGCATAACTTTCCTATTCCAAATCTGGAAAGCTCACTGACTTTCCTAATTCAAATTTGGAAAGATCATTTACTTTCCTAATCCAAATTTGGAAACTTTCCTAATCCCAATTTGGCAACTCTACTGACTTGACTTCCAAAAATCACGTTGTCAGGAAAGAGCTATTCTTTCTCATGCATGTCCTTGGTGTGTGCTTGCATATACCCATACTTAGTACAAGTGTGTACTAACCCTATACAAACTCTACTATTTTAGGTGAAGGCACAGGCGGATGATAGAGCTACAGGATCATCGTTGCAGTTATCCGGACGTCCAACATTCATCCAGTTTTGGTAGGTCCTCATGTCTTCGAGGATGCTACTGTTTTATATTCTAGCTTAGTTTTAGAGTTGAGCTAGTGGAGCATGTTCCACTAGCGTTTCTTTCCTGCTTTTATTCAGATTATGTATTGGTGACATTTTGGCAATTATACGCTTTATAAGAATTGAACTATTTCTTTCTGTTGCTTATCTCTTAATGTTAGATGGTTGATGGTGAACAATTACGTATTAATGAGAATGTTTTTATAAGAATATTTAGAAACAAAAATTTTCAAATTTTCCGCTAAAATTAACCTATGTAAAGTAAGAATGACGTAAGTAGGCTTGTCTGCGACCTCTGAGAGGTCAACGACGCCGGTCTCATCTGGGGTCTAGATTCCAGTCGTGATACTCCCCCACTTGGAAAACATTCGTCCTTAAATGACACTAAAACACTTTCAAGGAATTAATGGCTCAACTATTAGCTCACAACACACAACATCATTATTACCATTTCCTAATTGATGCCCCAAACTTACAAGGAACAACAACTTCACATCAAAATGCACTAAAAGAAATTAAACACAAGCAAGTAGGAACTATCTCCATAATTCATAGTGCACACATACTTCATCATTTTCATTTTATTACCGAGGAACTACCTTCTCCTACTTTAGACATGCTCATCATTTCATTGTAAGGTCCAATATTTAACTTTCACATCACACATAGGCATAATCATCATGACAACTCATGAGGCAAATAAGCAATTTTAGTAGATGCACATTAACATGAGAGATCATAGATCAATTACTAATTTTATCATAATAACATCAATAGCATGAAAAACATATTATGTTCAAGGCACTCATAACATAAGGAGGACATGCAACTTTTCATCTTATGAAAGACTCTAAAATAAGGCAAAACTACTACTAATTTCTTGGTCTCAACCTTGAATAAGAATAGAACAAAAAGATAAGGATATCAACCACCTTACTACTCAATTCATCCTCCGCCACTTAGGTTAAACCCATCTAAGAGAAACTTAAGACAACCATAAGAAACCATAACTTATCGGGGCCTTTATTCTGGGTTAGCTCCTTTTTTAGCTCGTAGCATATAGAAATGGTTCTTCATGGGAGCATTAGGATCCAGACCATCCTGAGGATATTGGTTGGTCTCCTTCCCTATTGTCGTAAGTGTTGGGAAATCTCTCATGTTATGACCCATTTTCCATACCCAAAGAATCTATACGACCAGCAAGACACTTACCCAAATATTGTTTTCCACATGTAGTACATCTAGACCTCTAAAAAGTAGAACCACCTCCACTCCCTCCTTGAGAATTTAGGTGAGACAACCTATCCTTGTTCATCATGGGGGAATCTTAATTGTAAAAACTCTTCTTAGACTTAGGTTGACTTTGTTCATCCGGCCTAGCCCTCTTCCCATCTCTATTCATCTTCCTAATCTTTGTCTCCTAAATTTGGTGGGCATACACCATGTGTCTAGAGATATTCATATCATGATGAAGCATTATCGTACGCCAATCTTCTTCAACCATACTAGAAACCCCATAACAAACTTATTCATTCTAGACCTAGAGTTGGCTACCAAGGTTTGGGCATATTTAGAGAGTTGGGTGAACTTGAGAGAGTATTCTGTCGCACTCATTCCCCTTTAGTGGAGGTTTATGAATTCCGCTAACTTTTGGTCCCTCAATTATAAGGGGAAAACCTATCAATAAAGTCCATTTTATATACTCCCCAATCTACAGGGCCCGCCCTTACAGGTCTCTCATCCCTCCATTGCTCAAACCACACTTGTGCCACATCTTTTAGTTTGTAGGAGGATAGTTCCACTTTTTCCTAGAATTTACTCCCAGGGCATCCACTACCTTAAACACCTCATCAATGAACACTTATGGATCCTCATCCATCTCAGTGCCATGAAAATTAGAAGGATTCATCCTTGTGAAATCTCATATTCTAGAAGCGGGAGTACTTGCATAGGGGTTCACTTAAGGTACAACTCCTCGGTTATCTTGGGCCATCATGGCTTGAGCATGAGGAGTAAAGACTTGATTTTGAGTCATCATGAGTTGGGTCAAAGCTTGGAAGGCAGCCTTTATATCCACGTTAGACATATTCTCTTCCCCATTGGGAGCTTGTGGACCTTGGGGCACTTGAGAGGGAACCTTCTCATTCACATTCCCATCTTTTTTCCTCCTTGCATTAGCCCCTCTCGTATCCATATTCCTAAAACCACAAGAATAGGATTTTGATAGTGACACTTATAAAACTAAACTGAAAGGAGCGTTCAATAATAACAAAGAAGTGTAACTTCTATCGCCATATATTCTCTCGCTCATAGACGTAACGCGACTGAAATATATGAACAAGACTCTACTAGATATGGCTTGTGAGACTTTTAACCCTAAGACTATCTCCATAACCTTAAGTTCTGAAACCAAGTTTGCCACGACCCGACAACACCCCTTAGTCATTATCGGCGTACTCGAGGTTGAAGAGGTCTTAAACAAGCCTCTTAACATTAATTCAACACATAGGTATAAAAAGTAGGCCGGAATTCAAACTTTTACAATAAAGTCAATAAGCGGAAACCCTTTTATAAAATGTAAGAAGAACTAACTCTCGACACAAGACGACTTAGATGCATCTCAATATCATAGGGACAACGCCCTTATATTGAAAGAAATATATAAGCCTTATACAAATGTCATGATAAAGTAAAACTATAAATAATGAGTCTTTTCCTTGAAATATGAGGACATACCCAAATCTTGACAGAAAACTTCTAAGTGCAAAGCTTCAACTCCAAAGATCCCCTCACTTGCCAACACATACACTTTTGTATAAAATTAAGTACAATACGGAATTAGTAAAATTAAGCACTAAGTATGACAATCATACAAAAACTTTGCTTTGAAGAGGACATTTTAGTTGAAATATGATTTTCATGCTATTCTGATAAAGCTTTATGAACCAAGTGTAAAAGACATCATATAAGCCAATCATCAACATACAAGGTAATACTTCCATAATCCATAAGATATGACCATATTCATTAAGTAACCCATTTAACCATTTCAACCCTCTACCTAAGGTTATCCTAAGACCCGCGTAAGTAAGACAAGAAGCAGCCACCCATACAACCCCTTCATGCACACCTAGGTGATCCTCAAAACTACCCAAAGTAAGGATATTACAAAACACAACCGAACAAGTTAACATTCATTACTAGAGATACTAAAGGAGACATTCATGCATTTAAGGAAAATCACATAAGAACCATCCCCTAGGATAATTCTAAGTTACACTAGTGCAATGTGAAAGTAGCATCCTATACTACTACTCAAATTTAGTGCTCGGAACCACCCTAGACTAGGCACATCAAATTCAACAAGTCATAATACCTTCATTAACGTTATACATAAGACCAACAAGCTTACTTAACATCATCTAGAAACCCATTCATTCATTAATATTATAAGGACACACCAAGACCCCATTCAAATGCCTACTTATGTAATGCATAGATGGCGTCCCATTACACCACCTACCCTAACTAGTACACCTTTAGTAAGACCTAGTTCATTACATTCTTTTGTGTGGGTAAACTTTAACCGACATGGACCATGAGATCTTATCATGGACTCCCGGTATTAACCCCTACCGGATGAGGGATCCTCACTTTCCTAAGGTAGCGTCATTTGTTTAGCCTTTACATGGAAAACCACTAGTTATACCTATGTGGGCACATAGTTAACAGACAGGGAGATAGCTTCTAGCTACAACACCTCTATACACAGAGAGTACCCATCTCAAGAGTTTGCTACTAGATACTACACCTTTACTCACAAAGAGTAGCTACCCCATTTCATATCCTTTCGGTGCTAAGCACTACTCCCCCCACAGATTATTAGACTTTCATTACTTTCATTAACTATAGGTTAAGGGATTCCTACAAAGTACTCTACTTGTACTCACGGAGGAATACTCATCCCAACCTATCGTTCTTTCATTGGAAAGATCATATGAATATTGAGGTTGTTACTAGACACTACACATCTACTCAAGGAGAAGTATCCACCTAAAAGTCCCCCATTTATTCATTAGAATGCAATTGAGGAAACCTTTCAATAGACTCTCATTCATTACATTTTCATGAGCTTTATTCATTTATTCATTCATGTGTGTGTGTACATATGTGAGAAATACCCTTAACATAACCACCATCATTCATGAAATTGTCTTCTAAACATAATCATGCTATATTAATCATATTCCACACAGGAATATACTTCACATTCACATTATACTCTAATAGTCATACTACTTCAAGAATCACATACATAACTTCATAATAAATCTCAATACACATGCATCATAAATTACCTCAATTAACATCCAATGCCTTCAAGGGAATGATCACAATACATTTACATATACAATAACTAAATACCACAACCATAAGTGAACCATACCACACAAGAACAATTCAATAAAACTAGAGCAATTTAGGTCAACTTACCCTTCATCCAAGCCTTGATCAATTATTCTCAATTCTCTAAAAAAATCACCATAATTAGGCTTGGATAGCAATAGATAACAACAATACAACATAATATAACCATAATTCGAACAATATCCAATTACATTCATCAAACCCACTTTGTAAGCCAAAATCAAGGAATTCAAAGGATCATGGGTTCATGGAGTTTTTGAATTGAAATATTAAATTAAACCATAATATAAGCATAGAAATTCTTTTGAAATAATTTAATGCAAGAACCCATGAGTTTGAGGAAGATTTGGGGTTTTGACCATCTTTTGGAAAACCTGTAAAGCATTTGAAAATTGACTCTAGAGTGAAATATAACTCTAGATAAAGCATCACCAAACCTTAGTATTAGGAAATCCGCAAAATTGAAGAATAAATCAATAGAAATTTCAATATTAGGTTTAATTTGGTCTCAAGCTTCCATCTAGGTTTTAAGAGAACTTTTAGGAGGGAAGGGTTTTTTATTTTGAAGAATGAAGACTAATTCTAGGTTTTATTGTTTTAAGTATCTTAAAATACCTAAATACACCAAAATAACTCTCCACCATTTAATTAGAATGTAGGGTGAATTTACCAATTCACCCCTTAAGTGGCCGAAACTTGGCAGAATTACATGATGCCATTGACGGCCACCATTGGCAGTGCATCAATGCATTGACGGCCCGTACTGGATGTACGTCAATGATGAGTGAGAGTGGTAAAATAGATGTAAGCTCCTAAAAACTAAGTGTCAACCTATGGAGGCCATTGACGCTCTGTCAATGCATTGATGGTCCGTCAATGGTGCTCGCTAGTGGCCACTATTTTTGACAGCTTTTTGGTAAACGTTTGGGTCCTCCTAAGGACCCTTACAATTTTCCTTGGGGAGTTGTACCCAAATGTTTTTATTATAAACATGAACATATAGATTTTAGGATCATCTGCACTAATTTTAGACTCCAAACGACACACTGAACCAAGAAAAATATACAAGAACACACTAGCACGCAAAAGACTAGTTTTCAGACGTCTTGGTCGTTCCTTGACATTTTACCTCAAAACTCTTTAAACCAACTATTAAAAGTTATTTCTCATTATTTTAACAAGTTATTAACTTATGAAACTCATGCGAAGCTCTAGTTCGTCCTATTTCATTTTGAGCAAATTTCACAAATACTTTCTCCTCTTTAATGATGACTACACCAGAATATGTTGCGCTTATTTCATTTGACTCAATAGTGACGTCTTTTATGTTTTTAACCAATTTAATTCTTAGTATAAAATCAATTTAATCTTAGTATAACGCTTTAAGGTCTGACAACGGAGGAAAATTAACTTTTTCTTAGTTTGTGGAGTTTCTTAATAGCACATGTATTGAACGCCAATTGACATTAACATACACTCCACAACAAAATGGCATGTCTGAAAGGAAGAACAAGACAATAATGGAGATGAATAGATGTCTTTTGCTCTAAAGAAATATCCCAAATCAATATTGGGTGGAGTCAGTCAATACCTATGTATATTTGTTGAACAGATTGCCTACCAGGACCTTACATGACATGACTCCATACGAATCTTGGTGTGGGAACAAACCATCAATACGCCATCTCAGAATTTTTGGGTGTATATGTTATTATCAAGTTCTAGAAAACAATATGAATAAGGTGGACAATAAGGCTCATAAGGGCATATTTATGGACTATAATTTATCCAAAGGATACATGATTTTCTGTTTGAAAATATACACACTACTTTTCAGCCGAGAAGTGAAGTTTGATGAAGCTTCTTGTTGGGACTGGAAAAATTAGAAGACCTCTTATTCTGATTTAATTTAAAAAGTGCAGCCTCAACTTGCAGAAGATGAACTAGTGGATGATATAACAGTGAGGGGAACTCGAACCACAAAAGATATCCACCAATAGTATGATTTGGTTACCTTTAATCCAACAAGCTATGCGAAAGCACAAGACTCTCATGCATGGAGTAGATATGTGCAAGATGAACTAGACATGATCCAAAATAATGGAACCTAGTTGCTTGTTGACAGACCTAGAAATCTCAAGGTGATTGGTGTAAAATGTATTTTCAAGAGAAAACTCAATCCCGATGGAACAATTTTCAAACATAAGACTAGTTTAGTGGAGCAGGGATACATACAACAATATGGTGCAGTACCAGGAAACATTTTCTGCAGTAGCAAGGTATGACACAATCTAGCTTATTCTTGCATTTGTCTCTCATAGTTTCGAGCAGATTCATTAGCTTGATGTCAAATCTGCTTTTTTGAATGATTGACTTGTTGAAAAGATCTATGTAGAGAAACCATATGGTTTCTCAATTCATTTAAAAGAGGATTAAGATTATCTCATAACGAAGGCCTTTTATGGCCTAAAATAAGCCCAAGGTCATGGTATGAGAGGATAAACAATCATGTCATCCAACTTGGCTTTACTAGAAGTCAAAATAAAGATACTTTGTATGTGAAATTCACTGCAACTGAGTACTTAATTGCCTCAATTTATGTGGATTACATACTTTCGACATGAAGCAAAATTGAACTATTCCAAAGGTTCAAGGATGAAATGGAGAAAGTCTTTGAAATGATTCATTTTGAAGTCATGAATTACTTCCTTGGCATGTACGTGTTATAGTCCAGTGATGGAATTTCATATGCCAGCAGAAATACATTCCATATATACTAAACAGGTTCAGAATGAAAGACTGCAAACCTATGAGTACCCCAATCTCTATAGGCGTGAAGCTTGGCACGAATGAGGATTCCGAAAAAGTGAATGATAGTATGTATAGAATCTTAATCAGTAGTCTTCTATATCTAACTGCAAACAGACCTAACATTCCATTTGTTGTAAGTTTTCTCTCTATGTTCATGTATTTGCCTAAACGAACATATTTCACAACGACTAAAGAGTGTTAAGGTATATTAATAAAACCAACAAGTTTGGAACATTTATACCAACATCTGCCAAAGTAACTGTGAACCTAGTCGGGTACAATTATAGTGATTGAGGTGGCGGAGTTGATGATTCCATTTGAACCTCTACATATCTTTTCGGTTTGGGTACAAGTTGTTTCAATTGGAGCTCTAGGAAACAAGAAACTACAGCTCAATCACCAGCAGAATATGAGTATATAGATGCCGCATCTATTGTGAATCGAGCTATCTGGCTAAGGAAGGTGTCGAAGGGCTTGGTCCATGAACAAACAGAAGCCACCAATATCACATGTGGCAACAATTCATCAATTTAAATCTAAAAAAATCCAGTGTTTAATAAGCATATCAAGATCAAGTCTCATTTTCATCTAGAATTCTAATAATCTAATGAAGTGTTTGTTGTTCATTGTTCATATGAGAACCAGCTAGCTGACATTTTCGGTAAGTCACTACCAAATGAAATGTTTGATGATCTGAGGCAAAGAATTTGTATTTTTCAAAAAAATGCTAAGGATGAGTGTTAGATAATTGGCAATTATTCAACTTATTGGTTTTATTATCTTTTACTTGTTTCAATCTAGTGATTCCTATAATTATCTGCACGGAGTCAACTTTAGTTGCTTAACTTTCTTAAGTTAGTGGCCCATTTTATCACTTTTAGTGGCACATGTTCTTATTCGGTTTTAACATCCACTTTGTAAGTGGCTATTAGATAGGAAATGGTTTGGTTTTTCCTTGGATAAATTCAGATCTTTTGGAAATTAATGTATTGTTGGAATTTCATAAGTTCACTCTATTTTTATTCTTCAAAACAATTTCTTGAGTGTTTTTGTTTTCACACTTGCAATGTTGGGTTACGATGTGAATAATGATAATCTAGAAGTGAATTCTGGGTACAACGTTGAAAAATATATGAATGAAAAATATAGTATTGAAAAAATTAAGGGTATAGAATACTTGGAGGGAAATCCAGTTGAGGATCAGAACTTGTTTTAGTAGAAGATATGTATATTGATGTTGTACCCTTCCTGTTGTAAACTGTATCAATTACATTGTAGGAAAAAAATTATGAAATAATATCGAATGATCCTAATATACGAGTTTTTATCGCAAATGAATGATGATTATCAAGAGAATGTTGAATACCTAGAGGGACATGAAATCATAGACCACATACTTGCTTTGTTGGATTATTATGTAGAATATTCTTGTCGATCCAAAGGATTACAAACTTTTAGTTTATGAAGATAAAAGCTTGTTATATTTTATAAGTCTATATCAATCAATATATTATGATATTTTATTATATTTAAGATAAATTTGTAAGTAGCTAGCAATTTATATATGATAAACGTAGATATGGTCGTTATTAGTTTATTAATCAATGTAAATGCATTTCATACTAAGATGGATAGTAAAATGGATTCAATAAAGTATAGTATTATATGAGATCTACAATCAGTGTCAATGTATTGCATTCTTAGGTATGTCAAGCATGAATACTGTGTCATTGATTCAATGACTCATACAATAATGTAGTAGTTTGAGTCAACTTCATGATCCACTCAGGTAAGGAATGCATTAACATCAATTATATGTCTCATTTAGTAATGTAATAGTATAAGGCCTCTTCATGAACTACTCAATCATAAAATATATTGACATTAATTTCTTTATATATCTTATAATATAAGGATAAGTCACAACCTCCTAAACTATGCCCGGAATGTCGATAATACACCTTAACTAAACTAAGGTCCTATCACCCCCGAACTCATTTTGTGTAATTTTATACATCTTTTGGATCACGTGGAACACTTTTTGACTCCATGTAGTTGAGGAGCGTGGTAGATGTTTTGATGATATGTAAGACAAAAGGTGTACATAATTATAAAAGAAAAATGGGTTCGTAGAGGGGGGGGGGTAGGTGTAATAAGACCTTAGTTTAGTTATGATGTATGTCTAGGATTTCGATCATAGACTAAGGGGTACTAGTTTTTTATCACAATAATACAATAAAGTGATCCCACTGCATGATCTATCCGAACATGTAATACACTGACAATTACATGTTTCATCTAGTATTGCAATACACCGAGTTCACTTATTAATCAATCTAAGCATAAGATATATTAACATTGACTCCATAATTCATCTAGTAATGTAATAGATTGAATACCCTGTATGATCTACTCAAAATGAAATATATTGACATTGATTTCATGTATTATCTAGTAATATAGTATACAAAAGTCTACTGTATGATCCATCCAAATATAAATATATTGATATCGACTCAATAAATTATTTAGTAATGTAACATACTGGAACAATGTACATCTAATACTTACATAGTTCAATCTCCATCCAATGAAGTATGTTGAGATAAAGATTTTGTTTCACTTAATATTAATAAAAAAATGTTCCTTATATATGATCATTTATACCATGCTTATCAATCTTAAGTAGTTGTTATCTATGGTCTGCAAGAACCTACCACAAATTCTTAAGCCATAGAACATCAAAGGTGGGTAGAGGCAATGAAATCTGAGATACAAGCATTGGAGGATAATAAGACTTGGAATGTTACAAACTTATGAGTTGGAAAGAAGGCTATAGACTGCAGGTGGATATACAAGACTTAAGTATAAACCTACATGTTAGGTGGAATGATTTAAGGTATGACTTGTAGGAAAAGGGTACATTCAAAAGGAGGGAATAGATCCCAAAGAAACTCTCGCTCGTGTTGTGAAAATGGTAACAATTACGACTTAACTATCCATTATGGCAGCAGGAAGCTTGCATATTCATGAAATGGATGTGTTCAATGCATATCTATAAGGTAATTTGGAGGATGAGATTTATATGACTATGTTGCAAGGGTTTTCCCCTCAAGGGGGGATAAGGTATGTAGACTGATTAAATCCCTCTATGGGCTAAAACAGGCCCCAAGACATTGGAATCACAAGCTCACTGCAGCCCTTATCAATCTCAACTTTAAACAAAGTCAACATGACTATTCCTTGTTTATTAGGTGAAATAGTGAAGGGATAACTATTATACTTGTGTATGTTGATAATATGCTTATCATAGGTAGCAGATTAAAGCATTACTAAGTGTTTTTAATATAAAAGACTTAGGAGAGCTCAGTATTTTTTGGGGATAGAGTTCACAAGATCAAAAAAAGGAAATACACTTTGGGACTTGTAGCAGAAGTTGGATTCTCTACATCTAAACCAACAAGTACTCCTATTGAATGTAATGTTAAGCTTACCTCAAGATTGTTTGATTAACATTTCAAGCAAGTGATAGCGGAAAATCATTTAGTAGATCAAATTATGTATCAAAATATTATTGGGAAACTTCTTTATCTTAACATGATAAGACCGGATATTTCTTATAGTGCTCAAAGTCTCTGTCAATTTCTCCAACAACCTAAAAGTTCGTTTACGAATGATGCATTGAGGATTATCCAGTATCTTAAAGTATAGCCTGGTTAAGGTCTATTATTGCCTAGTAATTCTAAAGGAAAGATCACAACATTTTGTGATGCAGATTAGGCATATTGTCCACTTACCAAAAAATTTGTGATTGGTAAGTAGCTTTGGTTGGAACTGGACTAATTGTTCTAGTTAGCTACGGTCTAAGTCAAAAGCAGAATCTCATTCTGAAACTCTTCGTTCAAAACATCATGATTTGGGACTAGAGGAGCTACGTTAGCGTTCGTTGCATTATCTCAATATGGAGGCATGATCTGAAACGCATAACGACGAGTTACAAAGGAGATCATACCCACACACAATAAGAAAATCAAGAAAGTAAAGTTTTTCCAAAAACAGTTCATAGCCTCACTCTCATTAGATGTGGTGAACTTCACACCTATGAAAATAACTATACTTAGTGTGGCTTTTCAGACATCCTAGGACTCTTGAACCTCAGGCTCTAATACCAAGTTTGTTATGCCCATAGGATACACCTTGAATAACACGATACCTAGGATCACGAGTGTCACAATCCGGATTTTGGAATCCGAATTGCAAACAGCGTCGTTGACCTCTCAGAGGTTGCAGACAAGCCTCATCTTGCATTCATCACATTCATCTAGTTAAATTTGCGGAAAATTTAAAACTTTTTATATGTATGAAGTTTACATAGACTTAATATATTCATTACATATTAAACATGATATACTAAGCTCAACATCAATAGACAACCATCTACCATTAGAGAATCAATTCAAAACTGAAGACGAATATATCGTAAATAGTTTGCCAAACACGGGCTTACATCAAAAGGTTTGAAATGAAATATGAAATAAATGCTAGGGAAAACATCCATTAGCTATGTCTATATCTAAATCTGGACTAATGCATGTAGCATCCTCGAAATCAAGAGGACCTACCAAATGGTCTGGAGAAACGCTGATGTCCAAATCGCTGCAAGTGTCGTCAATCTGCTCTCTGACCTGCACCTATAAAAATAGTAAATAGTAGGGGGTTAGTACACCACTTTTACTAAGTATGGGTGTATGCACACATACACATAAAGCTATGCATGATCAATGAAAGATTTTCCTAAACAACATGCCATTTCTGGAAAGTCTAGTCATTATTCGTTATTTTTGAATTGTGGTATGAATATGATGTATTTTAATGCATTCAAAACACAAAAATCATTTTTTATATGATTACAAGCAATTAGTATCATCAAAATAATTTTAGAACCACTCGTGAGAAGATTTGAAAATTTGCTTCTCCAAACCCGAGAGCTCCAAATTTGACACTTCGATTATTTTTCAGTCTTTTTCTTCTTCTTGTTGTGTAGTTCAATAATTCCTTTAGTCCTATGTTTTACTTACAAGTGCATTGATTCATTGTAGTCCCATACACACAATGAATCGATATAAGTAATCCAAGGACTAAGGAATGATTTCCCTACCTTATAGTGAGTCATTATTTACACTATATATTCATTGCATTTCATAAGCCATTCTCTATTGATCATGACATTCATTTCATTACTTTCATGTTAGGGAAGTTATGAGGTGTTTAGTTAACATTACGTTTCTACTTCCCTTTATTTGCATCATATAAGAAGTCATTATAAGCAAATCTTATTTGGCTGTGCCCATTATTTGCTGAAACTTCATGAGTGTGATATTGGCACTTGACATTCTTAAGATCTTCATCATTGCTCACTTTGAACATATGTTACATCATCATCATTCATTCTCACTTTCATAGAGACATCATAGGGAATAAGATCATGTGAGCTAACATGAAGTCCAGTGTCTGCCCCACACCGAAAAGGGGTGATTCACCGGTTAAAATGAATCTAGACCATGTGAGCTACTCATGGAATCCAGTGTCTGCCCCATACATGGAAAGGGGTGATCCCCGGCTAAGGCGAATCCATCTCAAGTGTTCACTCCCCACCAAAAAAGAGTGGCTCACGGCTATAAAGAACCAAGAACATATCGTGAGCATTAACCGACATAGATAATGTGAGTTAAACATGAAATCAGGTGTCTGCCCCATACCAAAAAGGGGTAGAATCACCGGCCAAGGTGAAACCGTACATGCCTAGCTCGCTTAGGTGGAAACCACTGGCTAGTTCCTATGTTGGGTAGACATAGTTCGAAGAAAAATGATTTAATGAAACTACTTATCCACCTCGGTGGTAGCCTCGTCGTATGAGACTTATACGTGCCAGCACATGCTCATAACTAGTCTATCGGTGCTGTGCTCACTTTCATTATCTTCTTTATCTTTTTAGAGTTGACTCAAGCATTATGGAAGCTTACTTCTAGATTTAGATTTATTTACTCTTTTGATTACTTGTCATCCTTACTTTACATTGATGAAATGTGAATTGTCCTTACATATCATCCTTACTTTACATTGATGAATGTGAATTGTCCTTACATATCATCGTTACTTTACATTGATGAATGTGAATTGTCCTTACATATCATCCTTAGGTGTTAATGAGACTAGTCTCACGCATTCTAACACCTTCATTTGAGAGTATTCTTTTAACATAGTAACTTAGGTGTAAGTAAGATTTTGTCATGACCGAAATCTAGACCCCAGACAGGACCGGCGTCGTTGACCTCTCAGAGGTCGCAGACAAGCCTACATACGTCATTCTTACTTCATCTAGGTTAATTTTAGCGGAAAATTTGAATTTTTTTTTCTTATTTCGTGCTAAACATTTGAAACTTAACATCACGGGCGTTCACAAATCAACCATCTAATATAGAGATAATCAAATGAAAGAAACAGTTCATAATTGCATTAAACATATCTTTGCAAAAACAACACCAATACAAAGTCTGAAATGAAAGTGGAAAGAAACACTAGTGGAACATTCTCCACTAGCTAAAGACTACATATAATCTAGATAATAACGGTAGACATCCTCGAAAGCATGAGGGCCTACCAAGTCCGAATGAAAGCTCTACGTCTGGATAGCTGCAACGTCAACCTGTAAGATCTAGCGTCCATCCACCTGTGCCTGCACCTAAAAATATAGAGTTGTATGGGATTAGTACACACTTGTACTAAGTATGGATATATGCAAGCACACACCAAGGACATGCATGAGTAAGAATACCTCTTTCCTAACAACATTATTATGGAAAGGCAAGTCAGTGGACTTGCCAAATTGGGATTAGGAAAGTTAGTAAACTTTCCAAATTTGGATTAGGAAAGTCAGTGAGCTTTCTAAATTTGGATTAGGAAAGTTAGTGAGCTTTCCAAATTTGGATTAGGAAATTCATGCCATGAGAGTAACATGCATCATCATACTTATCATATTGCACACATCACATAACATCTTACACATAGCACATATCATATTGCATATAGCACATAACATCTTTTATA
The DNA here is from genome assembly GCA_016801875.1 of Solanum sitiens. NCBI lineage: Eukaryota > Viridiplantae > Streptophyta > Magnoliopsida > Solanales > Solanaceae > Solanum > Solanum sitiens. The sequence goes on from JABWTJ010000028.1 coordinate 1,907,519, forward strand.
ACATTCATTCATATGCCATGAGACCTTGGAATCATGGACTTGACATTAAGACTTTCCAAAATGAGGGCTCAACATATGGGACCTCAACTAGGGAGTCTTCATTAGCAAACACAGAGTTTGCTTCATTCATTCATATGTACTTCATTTAATTTATTTCATAGGCTAGTGTGAACACCAGCTATACCTAGGATGTAGTTTAAGACTTTCATCGGGTTTGCTGTGCAATGATCAAGAATAACATAGTGTCATTACTTGAGTCTAGCTCACCTCTTGATTATCCTATCCTAACACCTTTGGTATCGTTCATTTCATTATGTGCATCATTCGAGGCTGGCCTCATTCATTCATTGGTAACTTTAACTTTAACCGACATATATCATGTGAGCATCATGAAATCTAGTGTCTACCCCATACCGAAAAGAGGTGGAATAACCGGCCAAAGTGACCCAAAACATGCTAGCGTACATGGGAATTGAACCTCGCCAGATCCCTACATTGGCAGTATAGGTTTGAAGACTAGGAGATATAAGGAGACCCATACCCAGCATGCCGGACAGTCTCATCTCATGAGAGTTACGTGAACCTCCGCCCTTCCCGAAAGAAGGCATCACTGCTCATAGATAGTCTATCGGTGCTCAGTATAAAGTTCCATTTCATTCAACTCATACGTCATAGAAGCTGGCTTCTAGTATGAGGACATCATAGCTCAATAGATGATTTCTCATCTCATCTTTAGTATTAAGTATGTTAATCTCAATACTTTCATTAGAGTGTTCATAGAGACTGGTCTCTTCATTAACTTTACACTCTCATAGGTGAGTACGTTTTGATAATATTTACTTAGGCTCATTTGAGATTGTTCTCATCTTTTACATTAGCCTCATATCATGTTGTCACCACATTCATTAACATTAGCACATTTGCTCTTCATAATTACTCACCCCTTTTTACGTGAATGTTCATTTCATAATATGCCAATGCACTTGGCCATTTGTGTGTTTCACACTCTTGCTTAACCCTTTTAGGGTTTCATCATTTCATTACATAATAATCATTTCATCGTATGCCAATGCACTTGGCCATTTAGTGTGTTTTACACTCGTACTTAACCCTTCTAGGGTTACATCATTTCATTACATACACCTTAGGTTCACTTCTTTTAAACGTATGCTACACTTATGGGTCTATACATACAAGCCATGAGGCTTCATTCATAGTTCATTAAGTGACTCATATCTTTCTAAGATTATGTAGTACAAGACTTATGCATCTTGTATGTATGCCAAGATCTCAATTTTGATCTAAGTAGGCGGCGTTATTCGTGAACATTTAATTCACGTATGACTTTTGTATCAATACGGAATTTGGTCAAGGGTACCCAAGTTCGAATCCCTTGGACAACACTTACATTTTTCATTGATTTTATTTTTAGTTCACATGATATTGGGACCCTAGATCGAGCCCCAACAACAACATTTCCTCTTTATTTTTCTCCTTGGAATCTCCTCTTATTTGGCCAAGGGGTTGTGGGATCGAACCCCCACAGCCCCTTTTATTATTTTTGTAAATTTAATTCTTCTTGTCCAATTCGCATAGACCTTGAGGTTGTGGGCTCAAACCCCCACAGCCTCTCTTTATTTTTCTTTTATTTCGCAGCCTACCTAGAGGTCGTGGGTTCAATTCCCACGCCTCACAATTCTTTTATCTTCATTTTTCTTTTGCTTCCACTCGTTGCCTGGAGGTCGTGGGTTCGATTCCCACGCCTCCCATTTTATTTTATTAATTTTCTTGTAAAATACTTTTCAGCCAGCAAACCCAAGATCGATTCCCCTTGACCCCATTTCCCTTTTCACGTTTTTAAGGCAAATTCATGGATGAGGTCACAGGTTCGAATCGTGGTGGCCTCATCCCTTTACACTCAAATAATTTCTAGATTTATTCCTCTACATTTATCCTAAACTAAACTTGTAAGTTTGCTGGAAATTTAGTCATTTTTTTAGCTTATTTTCACCAACATTTTCACTTGAAATCTTAGGGAAATTCATAGATCATTTAACACTTTTTGGGGTGCATTTTCCATAGATTCGTTTAGCCAAAAGATTCGTACTCAAATCATCCACACTTTTATTTTAATGAACATCACGATTTACATAGGTTTATGCACGTAAAGTGACAACCAAAACATTATCAAATTTGAAGCCTTAACCCGAGAACCTCATTCACTGTAACATACTTGCGCACGCACACACTTGCACATAATTTCGAATACATGGTTGTCTTTCATACGATTTCAAGTACACAAACATAATCATATTCATCACGAAAACATAACATACATCTAAATCTATCAGCAATCATACCCAACCTACTATTCATTGGGATCTAGTGACAGGGGCATGCAAAGGGGGAACAATCCTAGTTTTCGGACTGAATAATCTGAACCTTAAGGGGTCTCTTGCGAAAAGGACCAAGAGAGAAGAAAAACCGATACCGTTTTGACGTTAAAACCTTGACTTGCTGCCCAAAAACTTCTCCCAAGAACACGTCTAAGCCTCCTCAATGTCAACTCCACTCGAATGACAACCTCTTTTAGCCTAGTGTACGATTAACATTTGTTTTCTTGTGATTTCGTGTGAGTTCTTCAAGTGTGAAGAACTTGGTTTATTTTTCTGCTTTTGTTTCTTATTTTGGTAGAGAAAATACGTGAGGAAGAATAAGAGAGATTGAGGGTGAGAGTGGAGAGATAAACGTGAGAGAGTGGGAGTTGTAGAAGGCTTAGGAGTCTAATTTTAGGACTTAGTCAATAGGGTTTTGTTTATTTAATAAAAATAAGATTTTTATTTTATTTTAAATCAGCTAATGAATAATAATTAATTAATTAATGATATTAATTTAATATCTTAAATAAAAATCACTTTAATTCATTGCTTCCACCTAGGTTCAAACCCGGGTGGAGCAAGACTTCACTTCAAGAGCCCAATTTCGGCCTTCTCTCCCCAAATTAACCTTACACCTTAATAATTAAATAATTAATTACATATTTAGGGTAATCAGATACTACCCTATGCCAGGAAAAAGCCCATTTTACCCCTAGACCCTTCAAACCTAAGATTTCCCCATTTTAAGTCCAGTAAAGACTCATTCGAGTAAATCTTCGTATTCGAGAGCCCTACATGGTTGGACCCAACCCTTTATAGCGCAAATAACTCCCCAAGTTAGTTGGCTTGGCTGTAGTAAGGGTTCCGAGGTCTGGTTCTATGCGCATCAATTCGTGTGAACCCTGGTCTAATCATAGGCATTCTTGACACATTAAGCATTTCTTATCTTATCCATTTTTAGGGTTGTTACATTATCCCCCCCCTTAGGAACATTCGTCCCCGAATGACACTACTACTATCTAGCGTAATGCCAGTTAGATCATAACATAATCACTATGCACAGTCAAGCAATAGCAACAAAAATATGGAGAGATAAGGAAACTTAGACTTAAGAGTAGGAAGTCTAACCTCAAGAGCTGAAAAGATGAGGGTAGCGGGATCTCATATCGGCCTCCACCTCCCACGTAGCACCCTCAACAATATGATTTCTCCACAATACCTTCACTGTGGCAATCTCCTTGTTCCTCAGCCGCTTGATCTGTCCGTCTAAGATCTCCACAGGTACCTCCTCGTAGGATAAGTCTTCATCGACCCCCAAACCTTCTTCAGGTAGAATCGATGCTGGATTACCTAGGCACTTCTTTAACATGGATACATGAAAGACTGGATGGACAGAATCTAGCTACGCAGGCAATGCAAACTCATAGGCCACCTCACCCACACGATGTAGGATCTCGTATGGCCCAACATACCTTGGACTCAACTTCCCCTTCCTGCCAAACCTCATCACCCCCTTCATAGGTGATATCTTAAGATAGACCTGGTCACCAACATCAAACTCTAAGGGCCGTTTTCTGTTATCTGCATATGACTTCTGTCGACTGTAAGCAGTTGCCAACCTGTCCCTAATCACTCTAACCTTCTCTAAGGCCTCATGAATGATCTCTGGACCTAAAATGGATGACTCTCCAACCTCAAACCACCCAACTGGAGATCTACACCTCCTACCATATAGTGCCTCAAACGGTGCCATCCTAATGCTGGAGTGATAGCTATTATTATACGAGAACTCTATCAAAGGCAGATGGTCATCACAGCTACCCCTGAAGTCAATCACACACGCTCTCAACATGTCCTCCAATGTCTGAATGGTGCACTCTGCCTGCCCATCAGTCTGAGGATGAAAGGTAGTACTAAGCTTTACCTGCGTGCCCAATCTCTTCTAGAAAGATCTCTAGAAATGGGAAGTAAATAGAGTTCCTCTATTTGAAATGATAGACAAAAGAATCCCATGCCATCTCACAATCTCATCAATGTAGAGTCTCGCATAATCTTCGGCTCTGTAAGTAGACTTCACAGGGATAAAGTGAGCATACTTAGTCATCCTGTCCACAATAACCCATATGGAGTCATGTTGTCTCCTAGTCCTCGGAAGAAAAACCACGAAGTCCATATTAATGGCCTCCCACTTCCAAGTCAGAACCTCAATAATTTGAGTAAGACCGCCAGGCTTAAGATGTTCTGCCTTAACCTGCTGACAATTAGGACACTTGGCCACATATTCTGCAATGTCCTTCTTCATGCCATCCCACCAATAAATTTGCTTAAGATCATGATACATCTTGGTGGAACCTGGATGTATGAAATATCTGGAACCATGGGCCTCTGCAATAATCCTGGTCCGCAAATCATCCACATCTGGTACACACAGCCTCTCCTAATACCTAAGTATGCCGTCACCTCCCAAAGCGAAAGACTCATTCATCTTTATCAACATTGAGTCCTTCAGCTCCATCAACACAGGATCGAGATGCTGACCCTGCTGGACTTCAACTACCAAGGATGATTTAGAACTAGGATGAACTGAAACACCCCCACTAGTAGAGTCAACCAATCGCACACCCAGTCTGTGTACATCTTTCGCCAACTCCTTCTTCTCATCCTCAACGGGGGCTGTACTTCCCATGCTCATCCTTCTCAAAACATTAGCTACAACATTAGCCTTACCTGTATGGTAGTGAACATTCATGTCATAGTCCTTCAACAGCTCCAACCATCTCCGCTGACGTAGATTCAACTCTCTCTGCGTGAACACGTACTGGAGACTCTTGTGGTCTGTGAACACATCCACATGCACTCCATACAAGTAGTGCCTCAACAGCTTCAGTGCAAATACCACGGCTTCCAACTCCAGGTCATGAGTGGGATAATTCTTCTTATGAACCTTGAGCTATCTGGAAGCATAGGCTATCACCTTACCAACCTGCATAAGAACACAACCCAAACCAACCCTAGATGCATCACAGTAAAAAGTGTAATTCTCACCACACTTAGGCAAAGTAAGCACCGGGGCTGAAGTGAGTCTGTCCTTGAGCTCCTGGAAACTCTTCTCACAAGTCTCCGTCCATTGAAACTTGGCTTTCTTCTTATTCAAAGCTGTCAGTGGGGCAGCAATGGAAGAAAAGCCCTTCACTAACGTGCGGTAGTAACCATCCAATCCCAGAAAGCTACGGATGTAAGTGGGAGTAATAGGTTTTAGCCAGTTCTTCACAGCCTGAGTATTCCTGGGATCCACCTCCACGCCCTGATCGGACACAACATGACCCAGGAAGGTCACTGATCTAAGCCAGAATTCACACTTGCTGAACTTGGCATACAGCTGATGTTGTCTAATTACCTGCAAGGTTAGTCTCAAATGATGTTCATACTCTTCCTTGGTCCTATAGTAGATGAGGATGTCATCAATGAATACTATGACGAAAGAGTCAAGGTATTCACGGAAGACTCGGTTCATGAGGTCCATAAATGCAGCAGGTGCATTCGTGAGACGAAATGACATAACTAAGAACTAATAATGACCATAACGGGTACGAAAGGCTGTCTTTGGGATATCTCCATCCGTAACCCTAAGCTGATGATACCCTGAACGAAGATTAATCTTAGAGAAGAAACTACACCCTTAGAGCTAATTGAACAAATCCTCTATTCTGGGAAGTGGATACTTATTCTTTATAGTGACTTTGTTGAGCTGCCGATAATCGATACACATTCTGAGGGTTCCACCCTTCTTTTCCACAAACAACACTGGAGCGCCCTAAGGGGATACGCTCGACTGAATGAGACCCTTATTAGTGAGATCTTTTAACTGCAGCTTCAACTCCTTGAGTTTAGCTGGAGCCATCCTGTAGGGAGGAATTGAAATTGGTTTAGTATCGGGTTCTAAGTCGATACCAAAGTCAATCTCTCGAGTGGGAGGGACTCCAGGCAAACCATCAGGAAATACATCTAGGAACTCATTCACTACAGGCACTGAGTCTATGGAAGGAATGGCATGATCTAAATCATTAACACTCACAAGATGACACAATAACCCTTTGGACATCATTTTATTGGCCTTAAGGTTCGAAATCAAGGTATTAGGATGACTCGAGTTGTACCCCTCCCAGACTAGCTCCTCTTCATTAGGGAAACAAAATCTCACCACTCGACTATGACAATCCAAACAAGCATAACAACTGTGAAGCCAGTCCATGCCAAGAATAACATCAAAATCATGCATGGGTAAAACCAAGTCTGCACACATAGTCTTACCACTTACAACTATTGGGCAATCCTTGTATACTCTATCAGTTCTTACATTTTCTCCTAAAGGTGTACTAACCACTATAGTATCATGCAGAACTTCAGGCAATATCTCAAAAGTGAGAGCAAGCAAAGGAGTTACAAAGGAAAGCGTAGACCCTGGATCAAGTAAAGCATAAATAGAAGTTGACAATACTTGCAGCATACCTGTGACCACATCAGCAGACTTCTCCTGCTCCTCCCTGCCCTTCAGGGCATAGAATTTGTTCCTCTTAGGAGTCTTGGCTTCTGCTGTACCCTGTGGATTAGGCCTAGGCTGAGCATTACCTCTAGCCAGACCTCTGTTCTGTGGGCAGTCTCTAACCATATGCCCACTCTTACCGCAACCGAAACACGCATTAGTGCCCTGTCTGCACTCTCCATTGTGAGCACAGCCATATTTAGCACAGTTCTTTTTGGGATGCTGTATTTCACCTCCATTGCCCTTCTTGGGCTCAGGTCTGCCTCCTCTAGGTGTTGTACTCCTCTGAGAATTAGAGTTCCCAGAACTCTGCTGCCCCTTCTAGAACCTGGGCAGCCACGGACGCCAAAATTGTTCATGTGGCCTCCATGGCTGGGACCTGTCTAATCTTGAGTCTTAGGCCTCCTAGAATCACGAACACCCCTCTTTTTGCGTCTGTCCTCTACCTGCTGGACATGCACCATCAATCTGGAAAGGTCCATGTTATCATAGAGCATCGTAGACCGACACTCCTCCTCCAGATCTCCGTTGATTCCTGTGAGGAACCTGCTCATCTCATCCCTGCTGTTAGATACAAGGGAAAGAGCATACCTGGATAATTTAACAAACTTCAGTACTCATCACATTCTCGCTATTAGATACTAAGGAAAGTAGCATACCTGGATAGTTTAACAAACTTCAGGGAATACTCCATGACTGTCATAGATCCCTGCTTAAGGTAGATAAACTCCTCGACCTTTGCCTCCCTCATCTCCCTGTCTTAAACAACTCCCAAGTGACCGAAACTCCGCCCAAAGATCGGCTATCCTGCCATATCTTGCACTAAGTCTGTGCAACATCCTTGAGCTGAGAGGAAGCCAGCTCAGCCTTCTCAATATCTGTGCCCCCCATAGCCACCAAAATCTTATGTACCTCATCCAGAAACTCCTAGGGTCCTCTGAAGTCTTAGACCCTATGAAAATAGGAGGATTCATCCTCGTGAAGTCTCTCAACCTGTCATCCATGCTACGAACTGGTGGGTTCTCCCTCTAAACATCCTGCTGGTTGACCTGGGCAGTCATAGTCTGGGCCTGCAAAGTGATGGCCTGTGCCATCTAGGCCAGAGATGCCCGCACCTCCGCATCAGTCAACCCAGCTAGGTTAACCGGCATAGCCACTCCTTCAGCTGGAGCCTGGGGTGGAACCTGATTGCCCCCAGCAGCTGCACCTCCTTTCCTCTGACCACTGGTTCTCCTAGTATTCATTCTCTTAAAACAATAAAGATTGATGTTAGACACGCCCATAACACCAAGAAATTAGACATTTGGAAAAGCACGATAAGATCAGAATAAGGGAAATTTTCCTACGCATCATGCAGTCTCTAATTCAGGATAGTGGTGCACTTCACTACCATGACTTAGAAACTACTCAATGTGGTTGATGTGAACTTATTATCTTCGGAATTTAACCTAGTCCTCTGATACCAACTTTGTCACGATCGGAATGTAGAACCCAGACGAGATCGGCGTCGTTGACCTCTCAAAGGTTGCAGACAAGACTACATACGTCATTGTTACTTCATCTAGGTTAATTTTCGCGGAAAATTTGAACTTTTTGTTTTCTTATTTCATACTAAATATTTTAAACTTAACATCATGGGCTTTCACAAATCAACCATCTAATATATTGATAATCAAATGAAAGAAACAATTCATAATTGCAGTAAACGTATTTTTGCCAAAACGGCACCAATACAAAGTCTGAAATGAAAGTGGAAAGAAACACTAGTGGAACATGCTCCACTAGCTAAAGCCTACATCTAAGCTAGATAATAACGGTAGACATCCTCGAAAGAATGAGGGCCTACCAAGTCCGGATGAAAGCTCCACGTCCGGATAGCTGCAACGTCAACCTGTAATCTCTAGCGTCCACCTATGCCTGCACCTAAAAATATAGAGTTGTATGATAGTAGTACACACTTGTACTAAGTATGGGTATATGCAAGCACACACCAAGGACATGCATGAGTAAGAATAGCTCTTTCCTAACAACATGATTATGGAAAGTCAAGTCAGTGGACTTGCCAAATTGGGATTAGGAAAGTTAGTGAACTTTCCAAATTTGGATTAGAAAAGTCAGTGAGCTTTCCAAATTTGGATTAGGAAAGTCAGTGATCTTTCCAAATTTGGATTAGGAAAGTTGTGCCATGAGAGTAACATATATCATCATACTTATCATATTGCACACAGCACATAACATCTTACCCATAGCACATATCATACTGCATTTAGTACATAACGTCTTTTGTAACATTCATTCATATGCCATGAGACCTTGGAATCATGGACTTGACATTAAGACTTTCCAAAATGAGGGCTCAACATATGGGACCTCAACTAGGGAGTCTTCATTAGCAAACACAGAGTCTACTTCATTCATTCATACGTACTTCATTTCATTTCTTTCATAGGCTAGTGTGATCACCAGCTATACCTAGGATGTAGTTTAAGACTTACATCGGGTTTGCTGTGCAATGATCAAGAATAACCTAGTGTCATTACTTGAGTCTAGCTCACCTCTTGATTATCCTATCCTAACACCTTTGGTATCGTTCATTTCATTATGTGCATCATTTGAGGCTGGCCTCATTTATTCATTGGAAACTTTAACTTTAACCAACATAGATCATGTGAGCATCATGAAATCCATTGTCTCCCCCACACCGAAAAAAGGTGGAATCACCGGCCAAAGTGACCCAAAACATGCTAGCGTACATGGGAATTGAACCCCACCAGATCCCTATATTGGCAGTATAGGTTCGAAGACTAGGAGATATAAGGACACCCAAACCCGGCATGCCGGGCAGTCTCATCTCATGAGAGTTACGTGAACCTCCGCCCTTCCCGAAAGAAGGAATCACCGCTCATAGCTAGTCTATCGGTGCTCAGTATAAAGTTCCATTTCATTCAACTCATACGTCATGTAAGCTGGATTCTAGTATGAGGACATCATAGCTCAATAGATAATTTCTCATCTTATCATTAGTATTTAAGTATGTTAATCTCAATACTTTCATTAGAGTGTTCATAGAGACTGGTCTCTTCATTAACTTTACACGCTCATAGGTGAGTACATTTTGGTAACATTTACTTAGGCTCATTTGAGATTGTTCTCATCTTTTACATTAGCCTCATATCATGTTGTCACCACATTCATTAACATTAGCACATTTGCTCTTCATAATTACTCACCCCTTTTTACGTGAATGTTCATGTCATCATCTGCCAATGCACTTGGACATTTGTGTGTTTCACACTCTTATTTAACCCTTCTAGGGTTTCATCATTTCATTAAATAATAATCATTTCATCGTATGCCAATGCACTTGGCCATTTAGTGTGTTTTACACTCGTACTTAACCCTTTTAGGGTCACATCATTTCATTACGTACATCTTAGATTCACTTCTTTTAAACGTATGCAATTCATAGTTCGTTACGTGACTCATATCTTCCTAAGATTATGTAGTACAAGACTTATGCATCTTGTATGTATGCCAAAATCTAAATTTTGATCTAAGTAGAAGGCATTATTCTTGAACATTTAATTGACATATGAATTTTGTATCAATACGGAATTTGGGAAAGGGAACCCAAGTTCGAATCCCTTGGACAACACTTGCATTTTTCATTGATTTTATTTTTAGTTCACATGACATTGGGACCCTAGATCGAGCCCCAACATCAACATTTCCTCTTTATTTTTCTCCTTGGAATCTCCTCCTATTTGGCCGTGGGTTTGTGGGATTGAACACCCACAACCCCTTTTATTATTTTTGTAAATTTAATTCTTCTTGTCCAATTCGCATAGACCTTGAGGTTGTGGGCTCAAACCCCCACAGCCTCTCTTTATTTTTCTTTTATTTCGCAGCCTACCTAGAGGTCGTGGGTTCAATTCCCACGCCTCACAATTCTTTTATCTTCATTTTTCTTTTGCTTCCACTCGTTGCCTGGAGGTCGTGGGTTCGATTCCCACGCCTCTCATTTTATTTTATTAATTTTCTTGTACCTTACTTTTCAGCCAGCACACCCAAGATCGATTCCCCTTGACCCCATTTCCCTTTTCACGTTTTAAGGCAAATTCACGTATGAGTTCACAGGTTCGAATCCTAGTGGCCTCATCCCTTTACACTCAAATAATTTCCAGATTTATTCCTATATATATAGCCTAAACTAAACTTGTAAGTTTGCTGAAAATTATTTTAGCTTATTTTCACCAACATTTTCACTTGAAATCTTAGGGAAATTCATAGATCATTTAACACTTTTTGGGGTGCATTTTTCATAGATTCGTTTAGCCAAAAGATTTGTACTTAAATCAGCCACACTTTCATTTTAATGAACATCACGATTTACATAGGTTTATGCACGTAAAGTGATAACCAAAACATTATCAAATTTGGAGCCTTAACCCGAGAACCTCATTCACTGTACATACTTGCACACGCACACACTTGCACATAATTACGAATACATGGTTGTCTTTCATACGATTTCAAGTACACAAACATAATCATATTCATCACAAAAACATAACATACACCTAAATCTACCAGCAACCATACCCAACCTACGATTCATTGGGAGCTAGTGACAGGGGCATGCAAAGGGGGAACAATCCTAGTTTTCGGACTGAATAATCTGAACCTTAAGGGGTCTCTTGGGAAAGGGACCAAGAGAGAAGAAAACCCATACCTTTTTGACGTTAAACCCTTGACTTGATGCCCAAAAACTTCACCCAAGAACACGTCTAAGCCTCCTCAATGTCAAATCCACTCGAATGACAACCTCGCTTAGCCTAGTGTGCGATTAACGTTTGTTTTCTTGTGATTTCGTGTGAGTTCTTCAAGTGTGAAGAACTTGGTTTATTTTTATGCCTTTGTATGTTATTTTGGCATAGAAAATACGTGAGAAAGAATAAGAGAGATTGAGCGTGAGAGTGGACAGATAAACGTGAGAGAGTGGGAGTTGTAGGAGCCTTAGGAGTCTAGTTTTAGGACTTAGACAATAGGGTTTTGTTTATTTAATAAAAATCTGATTTTTATTTTATTTTAAATCAGCTAATCAATAATAATAATTAATTAATTACATTAATTTAATAGCTTATATAAAAATGACTTTAATTCATTGCTTCCACCTAGGTTCGAACCCGGGTGGAGCAAGACTTCACTTCAAGAGCCCAATTTCGGCCCTCTCTCCCCAAATTGCCTTTACACCTTATTAATTAAATAATTTATTTAATATTTAGAGTAATTACGATACTACCCTTAGCCAGAAAAAAGACTATTTTACCCCTAGACCCTTCAAACCTAAGATTTCCCCTTTTTAAGTCCGGTAAAGACTTCATCGAGTAAATCTTCGTATTCGAGAGCCCTACATGGTTGGACCCAAACTTTTATAGCTAAACTAACTCCCCAAGATAGTTGGCTTGGCTGTAGCAAGGTTTCCGAGGTCTGTTTCTACGTGCACCAATTCGTGTGAACCCTGGCCTAATCATAGGCATTTTTGACACATTAAGCATTTCTTATCTTATCCATTTTAAGGGTTGTTACATAAGACTAGTATCACTTCCTTTAATACCCCATTCTGGTCACTTACTTCTTTTATACCCCTTTAATTATGTTATGAACTCACGTTACTTCTTTACTTAAGTGTAGTAGCTTCATTTCATCGTTTATGGATGATGAGCACTTCTTTCAATGAATTACATATGTTCATGGTTCATTCTTGTAGAGCATGTTGGGAGTTGTCCCAATGAATGTCATGCCCTTATTTATGGATTCATTGAGTTATTTTAGAAGTTCTTATAATATCATTTTATTCTCTAACTACACAAGATTGGCATATTATTAGTATTGGCTCGAGATTTGGATATTAAACTACATAACCATTTTTGTGGGCATAAGCCAATTTTACGTATGTCCATATTTAAATTGCCATATGTATAACCTTTAGCCAATGTTTCAATTATTTACATAAGCTCCTAGCCATTTGCATGCATTCGTTTTGACTAGGTAGTGTTAGCCAATTTTATTGGCACGAGATAGTCAATTCATTCAAAATGTTAGTTCATAGATGTCTTTGAGCCAATTCTTAGTTCTTGACTTTATGGTAACGTTTTTAAGACATATTGGACATCATCTTATTAACACTTGATGACTATAACATCTTCATAACGTCACAACAACATCAAGTCAACATTCGGCCAAAATACATAATTCACTTAACACATCACAGACGTAACTTAGCATATCATCGATTCTTAATTTACATGATAATATTAACTTTATGCGACTTACAAGCTCATAGGTTCATTAGGTATTCATTATTCAAGAACAATACATGTTAAGAACAGTCAGCACCACATACCAACAACATGATCTCTAACCTATTCAACATGGAATCGAAAAGGATACTAGGGAAAAGGAGTTCGACGATACAGGAAAAACCCTAGTTTTCAAGATCTTTGAATCATTGGAAAGAAAGTTATCTTGGAGAAAGAAGTCCAAGAGAGAAACCCATACCTTATGTAGATTCGAATCTACAACGATCACCCTAACAAAATCCTTGAAATCGCCCAAGAAGAGCATCTAGCATTCTTACGTTTTGCGGTTTGCGTTCTACTGCCTTAGCATCGTGAGTACTCAATATTTGATCGTGAATTCTAGGTTTAGAAACTGATCTTGAATTATAAAACTTAAGACTTTAATTAACTTAATTAATAAATTTATTAGTTAATTGCTAAAATACCCCTCCTAAGTTGACTAGACATAGGAGGACCATTGACTTAGACAAATCCAAAGTTTTTTAAGTGTCTCGGCTGGACCAAGGTTTTAAATTAATTAATTTGGCAGATTAGTTAATTAATTAAGGGACTTAAGGGAATTACTAAAATACCACTAAGTCACTAGGACCACAACTAACAACTTTGGACCATCCTAGGTTAGGTACTAGGTTGTCCCTAAGTTAGTTAGGTGCCACCCGACCAAGTCCTAAATTGTCGGGTGCATTAGGGGGTCCAATTCGGTTAGTCCTAGGTTGGTTGTATAGTTAGGATAGTTGGTTAGGACTTAGAGTTAGTTAGGCTGGCTGGTCCCGCATGGAGGGACCCTCCCATGCGTGTCTTGCCTAATCGCCCTAACCGAATTCGGTTAGGGTGGTTCCGTGGTCCCCCTTGGCCGGATCCTTCACATGTGATGCCCATGTACTTGCACATGGGTTTGTTGCACTTTTCTAACTAATTTATCTTGATGGCTCATTTGGGAATGTTTACTTATTGTCCCAAGGACACTCACCATGTCCTTGGGCACTGCTTAATCCACATGATCAATTTAATTGATCATGTGCCATGGAATCTAGGCTTGACACTTCGATGCCTCATACCTCACACGTTGGTTGTGGAATTATATGTATATATTGCCAATTATATTTGCTTAGGGTCTTCATTGTAGGTACATTTCTCAAACGTCAATCTTGGATTGGGGTATGACAACTCAAAAAGTATATCTTATATTTGTATATAGAAAGTTGGCTAATACCTCTTAGGCAAGTTTTCTATACTATGCCCAATATTTCTCAATATTGGGCATTGGGGTGCCTATGTACCCCTAATAGGCTATCCTAAGGGCATACTGGGCTCTTCATTAGACATATTATTTTCTGAAACATTACATTATCCCCCCTTAGGAATATTCGTCCCCGAATGACACTTACACATCATTTAAACAAAGAGGGTGATTTTCGAAAGTTACTTTATCATGCTAAAACTTTTCTCTTTTGTGAATATCTGATTCACACTTATTTGGATGATGCATAACATTCAAGCTTATATGAAGCTTCATATTTGAGATTGAGGAATTTCCTTCTCATTCACACTTAACTTAATGCACATCGCAACTCATGTAATACAAACATCATGTCTATGCTACACAAAAACAGCAACATGAAATGCAAACATGACATAATTTTAACTCACATAGTGCTATTATAGGACATATGATTAGTGGACTATCACACCTAATCGACTAAAGCACTTATACTTAGAGTTTTCTTAAACATAAACCAGACTAAGGCAGAGAATGTCTAACCTTAGGAACTTAACAAATGAGGGTAGCGGGATCTCATATCGGCCTCGGCCTCCCATGTTGCTCCCTCAACAAGATGGTTTCACCATAGGACCTTCACGGTGGCAACCTCCTTGTTCCTCAGCCGCTTCACTTGGCGATTTAAAATTTTGACTGGAACCTCTTCATAAGAAAGGTTATCATCAACTGTTAACCCCTCAACAGTCAGAATGGATGCTGGATCGCCTAGACATTTCTTAAGCATAGAAACGTGAAACACTAGATGAAGAGAAGCCAAGTCTTGAGGTAATTTTAGCTCATATGCAATGTTTCCCACTCGCTGCAAGATCTCATAAGGACCTATATAGCCTTTCTTACCAAACCTCATCACCCCTTTCATGGGTGATATCTTCAGGTAGACTTGATTACCCACCTCAAACTCAAGAGCTCTCTTTCGGTTATCTGCATAGGATTTCAGACGACTATAAGCAGTAGACAATCTATCCTTAATCATCTTCACCTTCTCCATATCCTCATGCATGATCTCGAGACCAAGGATGTCCGATTCTCCTACTTCGAACCAGCAATTGGAGATCTACATCTTCGGCTATATAATGCTTCGAAAGGTGCTATTCCAATACTGGAATGGTAGCTATTATTGTAAGAGAACTCTATCATTGGCAAATGATCATCCCAAATCCCCTTGAAGTCAATGACACATGCTCTCAACATGTCTTCAAAGGTCTGGATGGTACGCTCTGTCTTCCCATCTGTCTGCGGATGAAAAGCAGTAATAAGCTTCACCTGTACCCAAAATTTTCTGGAAAGATTTCCAAAAATGATAAGTGCATTGAGCCCCTCTGTCCGAAATAATAGATAGAGGAATCCCATGCCATCTCACTATCTCATCTATATAAAGCTTGGCATAGTCTTTGGTCTTGAAGGTAGACTTCACAGGTATGAAGTGAGCGGACTTGGTCATTCTGTCAACAATAACCCAAATGGAATTATGTAGTTTCCTAGTCTTTAGCATAACAACCACAAAATTCATATTGATAGCCTCCCACTTCCACGTTGGGATCTCAATCGTCTAAGTGAGACCTCCAGGCTTAAGGTGTTCGACCTTAACCTGTTGGCAGTTCGAACACTCCTCCACGAACTTAGAGATATCTCTCTTCATGCCTTCCTACCAATAGACCTCTTTAAGGTCTTGGTACATTTTGGTGGCACCTAGACGGATTGAATATCGGTAACCATGAGCTTCTGCCAAAATACATGACCTCAAATCATTCACATTGGGCACACATAATCTGTTCTGATATCTGAGTATGCCATCTCCACCTAACGAGAATGACTCATTCAACTTACTCAATAACGAGTCTTTCAACTCCATGAGTACTGGGTCAAGGTGTTGATTGGCTTTAACTTCTACAACAAGTGAGGATTCAGAACTTGAGTGAACCGAAACACCCCCACTTGGTGCATCTATCAGCCGTACACCCAATCTTGCCAATTGGTGAACCTCTTTGACCAGCTCCTTTTTTTCATCATCAATATGTGAAACGCTGCCCATACTCAATCTTCCCAATGCATCGGCCACCATGTTGGCATTACCTGGGTGATAGTACACACTCATGTCATAATCTTTGAGAAGTTCTAGCCATCTCCTCTGACGAAGATTCAACTTCCTCTGCGTGAATACATACTGAAGACTCTTATGGTCAGTATACACATCAACATGTACACCATATATATAATGTATCCACATCTTCAACGCAAAAACAACCGCGGCTAGTTCAAGATCGTGAGTAGGGTAGTTCTTTTCGTGGATTTTCAATTGTCTTAATGCGTATGCAATCACCTTACCATTCTGCATGAGAACACATCCCAAACCTACTCGTGAAGCATCACAATATACCACGTACCCCTCACCACTTCTCGGCAACATCAATACTGGGGCCGAAGTGAGTCGGTCCTTGAATTCTTGAAAACACTTTTCACATTTCTCGGACCACTCAAACTTTGCCTTCTTCTTTGTAAATGCGGTCAATGGTGCAATAGTGGAAAACCCTTCCACAAACCTGCGATAATAATTGGCTAAGCCCAGAAAACTCCGAATATCTGTAGGAGTAAGGGGTCTCGGCCAATTCTTCACCGCCTCAACCTTCTTAGGATCAACTTCAACACCTTGGTGGGTCACAACATGACCAAGAAAGCTCACTGATCTCAACCAGAATTCACATTTGTTGAACTTCGCATACAACTGATGTTCTCTGAGTACTTGCAATGTCTTTCTTAAGTATACCTTATGCTCTTCTTTAGACTTAGAGTATATGAGAACGTCGTCTATGAATACTATGATGTAGGAATCAAGGTACTCACGTAAGACCCTATTCATAAGGTCCATAAACACGGCTGGTGCGTTAGTGAGACCGAATGACATGACCAAAAACTTATAGTGCCAATATCTAGTACGAAAAGTTGTCTTAGGGACGTCTTCTCGCCTCACTCTATGCTGATGCTAGCCTGACCGAAGGTCTATCTTGGAAAAGAAACTTGAACCTTGGAGTTGGTCAAACAGATCGTTGATTGTGGGAAGAGGGTACTTATTCTTTATAGTGACTTTGTTGAGTTGCCAATAATCGATGCATATTCTAAGGGTTCCATCCTTTTTCTTTATGAACAACACTGGAGTACCCCATGGGGATTTGCTCGGCTGGATGAAGCCCTTATCAAGTAGATCTTTTAACTGCAACTTCAACTCTTTGAGTTCAGCTGGTGCCATCCTATACGGGGGAATAGAAATTGGCTTGGTGTTGAGATCTAAATTAACACCAAAGTCAATCTCACGTTCAGGAGTGACTCCTAGTAAATCCTCCGAAAAGACATCTGGGAACTCATTCACTATTGACACAGAATCTATGGAAGGGACTTCTTGATCTAAGACATTGACTCTAACTAAGTGGTATAAATACCCCTTAGCTATCATCTTATCGGCCTCTAAGTTTGAAACAATTTGGCCGACTGGACTTGAGCCACGCCCTTCCCATTCCAGTTCTAACTCATTTGGATACTGAAACCTCACTACCCTATTTCGATAGTCTATTGTGGCATAACACTTGTGAAGCCAATCCATACCCAAAATTATGTCAAAATCGAGCATGGCTAACCCCACTAGATCAGTGTGAGTGACTATATCAAGGACGTAAATTGGGCAATTTTTGTACACCTTCTCAGCTCTAATGCTGTCCCCTATGGGAGTACTTACTAAAATTGGATCATGCAAGATTTCAGGAAGCACGTCAAATCTACTAGCTATCAATGGAGTGACAGATGATAGAGTGGATCCTGGGTCTAATAATGCATACACAGGGAATGTAAAGACATGCAACGTACCCGTGACTACATCAGCTGACTTCTCTTGCTCTTCTCTACCTTTCAGCGCATACAACATGTTCTTGCTGGGAGGTTCGGCTGCATTATTTGCATTCGGCCGAGGCTGAGCATTTACCTTGGCTGATTACTCACTCGAGGACAGTCTCGGACCATGTGTCCACTTTTGCCGCCCCGAAACAGGTGTTAGTACCTACCAAACATTCACCTCCATACGAACGCCCACACTTACCACAAGGACTGTTGGTTCGCTGGACGTTACGGTCATTGCCCTTTCTGGGGCCAGACTTACTCACCTTATCTCTTGAATTACCTGAAGGAGCGGAGTTACCTGAGTGCCTCTTGAACTTAGGCTTGTTTTGGACTCCAAATGAGCCCCTACCCGAGCTCGAACTAGGCTGGTCCGCGGCCTTAGGCCTCTTGCCTCCGTGAATATTTTTCTTACGGCGACTCTCCTCCACTTGTTGAGCATGCACCATCAACCTGCCCAGATCCATATTGTCATCCAACATGGCTGCCCCACAATCACTACTAGATCCTCCGACACGCCAGTCACGAATCTGCTCATTTCATCCCTGCTATTTGCCACTAGAGAATAAGCATACTTTGAAAGTTTAACAAACTTCCAGGAATACTCCTTGGTAAGAACCTCTCAAAAAAGGCAGTCTTGAGAACATCCCAAGTGATGGGAACATCTTCTCTAGCTCGGCCATCAGCCCACATCCGGTACAAAACCTGTGCCACATCCTTGAGTTGATATGCACTAAACTCAGCCTTTGCCTCCTCATCAACTCCCATGGCACACAGAATCTTGTGGACATTATCTACAAACTCCTGAGGATCCTCACTGGCCTTGGAACCATAGTACACTGCGGGATTCATCCTCGTGAAGTCCCTCAGCCTGCTAGCCATGGTACTAGCATGCGTGTTCTCTCTGGGAGCACCCTCTCTCGCGGCTTGAGCCGTGATGGCTTGAGCCTGAGTCGTGAAGGCCTGTGCCATCTGCAGCAAAGCATTCCTCACTTCACCATCCGTCAACCCATCTTGGTAGACATGCACTTGTTCAACAGCACTTGGGGCTTGAGGAGGAGCGTGATTCCCTTATGAAGCTGCTTCCTCAACTCTTCTCGCGGCATTCCTCCTTCTATTTATTTTCTACACGTATACACAAGAAGAGAGTTAAATCCTCAAAATGACATAAAATGGCACAACTCTACATGGCACGATAAAGAGTAGAATAAGGGAGAATTTCCTATCATCGCATAGTCTCTAAGTCATGATTGTGGCGCGCTTCACAACCATAAGCTAGAAACTACGTAACGTGGTTGTGTTGAGATTAAGATCCTAGGTAATTTAACCTTATGCTATGATACCAAGTTTGTCATGACCCGGATTCTGGAATCCAAATCGCAACCAGCGTCATTGACCTCTCAGAGGTCGCAGACAATCCTCGTCTTGCATTCATCACATTCATCTAGTTAAATTTGCGGAAAATTTAAAACTTTTTATATGTATGAAGTTAACATAGACTTAATATATTCATTTCATATTTAACATGATATACTAAGCTCAACATCAATAGACAACCATCTACCATTAGAGAATCAATTCAAAACTGAAGATGAATATATCGTAAATAGTTTGCCAAACACGGCCTTACATCAAAAGGTTTGAAATTAAATATTAAAGAAATGGTAGGGACAACATTCACTAGCTATGTCTATATCTAAAGCTGGACTAATGCATGTAGCATCCTCGAAATCAAGAGGACCTACCAAATGCTCTGGAGAAATGCTCAAGTCCAAACCGCTACAAGTATCATCAATGTGCTCTCTGACCTTCACCTATAAGAATAGTAAATAGTAGGGGGTTAGTACACCACTTTTACTAAGTATGGGTGTATGCACACATACACATAAATCTATGCATGATCAATGAAAGCTCTTCCTAAACAACATGCCATTTCTGGAAAGTCTAGTCATTATTTGTTATTTGTGAATTGTGGTATGAATATGATGTATTTTAATGCATTCTAAACACACAACTCATTTTCTATATGATTACAAGCAATTAGTATCATTAACATAATTTTAGAACCACTCGTGCGAAGATTTGAAAATTTGCTTCTCCAAACCCGAGAGCTCCAAATTTGACACTTAGATTATTTTTTAGTCTTTTTCTTCTTCTTGTTGTGTAGTTCAATAATTCCTTTAGTCATATGTTTTACTTACAAGTGCAATGATTCATTGTAGTCCCATACCCACAATGAATCGATGTAAGTAATCCAATGACTAAGGAAGGATTTCCCTACCGTATATTAAGTCATTATTTACACTATATATTCATTGCATTTCATAAGTCATTCTCTATTGATCATGACATTTATTTCATTACTTTCATGTTAGGGAAGTTATGAGGTGTTTAGTTAACATTACGTTTCTACTTCCCTTTCTTGGCATCACATAAGAAGTTATTATAAGCAAATCTTATTTGGTTGTGCCCCATTATTTGCTGAAACTTCATGAGTGTGATATTGGCACTTGACATTCTTAAGATCTTCATCATTGCTCACTATGAACATACGTTCCATCATCATCATTCATTCTCACTTTCATAGAGACATCATAGGGAATAAGATCATGCGAGCTAACATGAAATCCAGTGTCTGTCCCACACCAAAAAGGGGTGAGTCACCAGTTAAAATGAATCTAGACCATGTGAGCTACTCATGGAATCCAGTGTTTGCCCCACACATGGAAAGGGGTGATCCTCGGCTAAGGCGAATCCATCTCAAGTGTTCACTCCCCACCGAAAAGGAGTGGCTCACAGCTATAGTGAACCAAGACATATCGTGAGCATTAACCGACATAGATAATGTTAGCTAAACATAAAATCATGTGTCTGCCCCACACCAAAAAGGGGTGGAATCACCGGCCAAGGTGAAACCGTACATGCCTAGCTCGCTTAGGTGGAAACCACTGGCTAGTTCCTATGTTGGGTAGACATAGTTCGAAGACTAATGACTTAATGAGACTACTTATCCACCTCGGTGGTAGCCTCGTCGCATGAGACTTACACGTACAAGCACATGCTCATAACTAGTCTATCGGTGCTGTGCTCACTTTCATTATCTTCTTTATCTTTTTAGAGTTGACTCAAGCATTATGGAAGCTTAATTCTAGATTGAGATTTATTTACTCTTTTGATGACTTGTCATCCTTACTTTACATTGATGAAATGTGAATTGTCCTTACATATCATCCTTACTTTACATTGATGAATGTGAATTGTCCTTACATATCATCCTTACTTTACATTGATGAATGTGAATTATCCTTACATATCATCCTTAGGTTTTAATGAGACTAGTCTCACACATTCTAACACCTTGATTCGAGAGTATTGTTTTAACATAGTAAGTTAGGTGTAAGTAAGACTTGTCTCACTTCCTTTAACACCCCATTCTGGTCACTTACTTTATTTATACCCCTTTAATTATGTTATGAACTCACATTACTTCTTTACCTAAGTGTAGTAGCTTCATTGCATCGTTTATGGACGATGAGCACTTCATTCAATGAATTACATATGTTCATGGTTCATTCTTGTAGAGCATGTTGGGAGTTGTCCCAGTGAATGTCATGCCCTTATTTATGGATTCATTGAGTTATTTTAGAAGTTTTTATAAAATCATTTGATGCTCTAACTACACAAGATTGGCATATTATTAGTATTGGATCGAGATTTGGATATTAAACTACATAACCATATTTGTGGGCATAAGCCAATTTTACGTATGTCCATATTTAAATTTCCATATGTATAACCTTTAGCCAATCTTTCAATTATTTACATAAGCTCCTACCTATTTGCATGCATTCGTTTTGACTAAGTAGTGTTAGCCAATTTTATTGGCACCAGATAGTCAATTTATTCAAGATGTTAGTTCATAGATATCTTTGAGCCAATTCTTAGTTCATGACTTTATGGTAACATTTTTAAGACATATTGGACATCATCATATTAACATTTGATGACTATAACATCTTCATAACGTCACAACAACATCAAGTCAACATTCGTCCAAAACACATAATTCACTTAACACATCACAGGCGTAACTTAGCATATCATCGATTCTTAATTTACATGATAATATTAACGTTATGCGGCTTACAAACTCATAGGTTCATTCGGTATTCATCATTCAAGAACAATACATGTTAAGAACAGCCAGCACCACATACCAACAACATGATCTCTAACCTATTCAACATGGAATCGAAAAGGATACTAGGGACAAGGAGTTCGACGATACGGGAACAACCCTAGTTTTCAACATCTTTGAATCGTTGGAAAGAAAGTTCTCTTGGAGAAAGAAGTCCAGCAGAGAAACCCATACCTTATGTAGATTTGAATCTACGACGATCACCTTAACGAAATCCTTGAAAACACTTGAAATCGCCCAAGAAGAGCCTCTAGCGTTCTTACATTTTGTGGTTTGCGTTCTACTGCTTTAGCATCGTGAGTTCTCAATATTTGATCGTGAATTCTAGGTTTAGAAACTGATCTTTAATTATAAAACATAAGACTTTAATTAACTTAATTAATAAATTAATTAGTTAATTACTAAAATACCCCTCCTAAGTTGACTAGACATAGGAGGACTATTGACTTAGACAAATCCGAAGTTGGCTAAGTGTCTCGGCTGGACCAAGGTTTTAAATTAATTAACTTGGATGCTTAGTTAATTAATTAAAGGACTTAAGGGAATTACTAAAATACCCCTAAGTCACTAGGACCACAACTAACAATTTGGACCATCCTAGGTTAGGTACTAGGTTATCCCTAAGTTAGTTAGGTGCCACCCGACCAAGTCCTAGGTTGTCGGGTGCATTAGGGGGTCTAATTTGCTTAGTCCTAGGTTGGTTGTATAGTTAGGATAGTTGGTTAGGACTTAGAGTTAGTTAGGCTGGCTGGTCCCACATGGAGGGACCCTCCCGTGCGTGTCTTGCCTAACCGCCCTAACCGAATTCGGTTAGGTTGGTTTCGTGGTCCCCATTGGATGGCTCCTTCACGTGTGATGCCCATGTGCTTGCACATGGGTTTGTTGCACTTTCCTAACTAATTTATCTTGATGGATCATTTGGGAATGTTTACTTATTGTCCCAAAGACCCTCACCATGTCATTGGGCACTACTTAATCTGCATGATCATTTTAATTGATCATGTGCCATGGTATCTAGGCTTGACACTTGGATGCCTCATACCTCACACGTTGGCTGTGGAATTATATGTATATAGTGACAATTATATTAGCTTAGGGTATTCACTGCAGGTACATTTCTCAAACGTCAATCTTGAATTGGGGTATGACAACTCAAAAATTATATCTCATATTTGTATATAGAAAATTGGCTAATACCTCTTAGCCAATTTTTCTATACTATGCCCAATATTTCTCAATATTTGGCATTGGGGTGCCTATGTACCCCTAATAGGCTATCCTAAGGGCATACTGGGCTCTTCATTAGACAAATGATTTTCCGGAACGTTACAACGAGTGACCCCAAGTTAATCCTAAACTGAAATATCATAAGCAGATTGAATATTCGATAACAATTAAAAAGGATGAAGAAGCTAAATCATGATAAAACTTAATATTGGGGAATACCCAAAGTTGTTCTAAATAACTAAGATACTTATGAGTTCGATATAGATGAAAGATTAAACTCAGTTCTAAAGTTGAAACTAAACTATGTCCGAAAAGAAGCCTCTACTGACTAAAGCTACTGGACATGCCCCCATCTAATTATAGAAAATACTGAAAACATAAATGTAAAGACTAAACATAGAAACATGGGTGTTGTCCTAGAAATGTGAGGAATCACCACTGAAGCTGTTGAAAATGGAGATCGGGAGTCGATCTACGTGTATGGATGATGAGTACATGAATTTACATCATGAAAGGATGTAACATGGAGTATGCGTCGGTACTTGAAATGTACTTAGCATGTAGGATAGGATAAAGATAAAGAAAACATACTAATCAATAATATATTTTGGACATACTGGATAATACTGAAAACATACTACGAATGAACTTAAATGGAGTCAATCACAAAGTACATAACATGCTAAGACCGAATACTGAAATATATCTGAAAACCTGGTCCAATTCATTAAAGTCTGACTGTTGGAGCTAGTAATAACAAACATAAAACCACGTGAGCTGAACATGGATTCCGATGTATACAACCCATCGAAAGGAACCAATATACCTTGTAAAGGGTATAAAGGCATGTCTTGCAAGATCACTAAACATGATGCCCACAGAGAGGACTTATTTACCTACGAGGCACATAGTTCTGGGACTATACGGGTATGGTGAGCCCTAGTCCACACGGTCTAAGCCTAATCCCAACTACAAATATTAATAAACGACATAATTAAATTATACTTGATAGCTCAATATTCTGACATGCTAACTGGGATTGCAACATTTTAGCATTGGTAACGAAACAGGCAAAATTTGTGGCTTGTATACATATGTATCTAACCTAACTAGTAATTGATGAACTAAATTAATCTACACAACTAGGGTTATGCGTTTCATGCAAAAAGCTAAGCACAATGTCATGAAAACATGATAATATGATTTGGAATACAATAAATGCTAAATCACAAAAATTTATTTAAAGTTCTAAAAACCGTAAGTCTAAACAATACACAGGGAGTCAAGATTCTAACTGAATTTAGGGACCTAATAGATTAAAGGAACCCACTAGTGAAATCACACATACTTGGTGACGAATTTCATGAAGAAATCTATTGATTTTGGGGCTAAAATTAAAAGAAACCTTTTGCACTCTTGGAGAGGGCTGCTAGACTTTTCTCTCTTGTTTTTCCCTAAGATTGATGATTATTATTGAAAAATTGGTTATGGTAGGTTTTGATTATGTTAATAGGCTTAAACTGACAAAAAATATGTAGTTTGGGGGTTAAACGACGTAGTTTAGGTGTCCAACTCATAGGGGAAAAGACCAAACAACCCCTAACTTAAAATTTGGCGAGACTGACCATGGCCCCTATGAATGACTGTAAAAATGACCACAGACCGTCAAGTGGGTCGTGGTCCTTGGTCCAGTGGCTGCTAGCTCTGGGTGGTCCAACCATGAGCCCTACCACGACCTGTGTGAAGGACCACGAATCGTAAAGAACACTGTGGTTCTTCACTTGGGCTGGGGTCTGGTGGCTCAGGTCCACAGACCCTCCCAAGGCCCGTCATCAAGACCACGACCCCAGGAGGGATCTGTGGTATAACACCATAGCTTGGGAGGTTCTTCTACACCCCTAGGAGCCTTTCCATGGCACATGAGGTGGTCTATAGCCCGTGAAGGGCTCTGTGGTCCACCACTTCTGGGGTGTGAGCCATGGGTAGGCCGGCGGACCGTGGTTCCTTTCACGGTCCGTGAACCGTGCGGTGGTCCACTATTTTCTGGTGTTTTTCTCCTCCAACTTCTAAGTATGATTTTCGAGGTGTTACAAGTTTGAATACATTATATTTTATTTTGTGAAATATATTCATTGTTAGAATATATTGAACTATCATAAGGAAGTTTGAACCACTGTACACATATTTAGAATATTGGTTTATAAGTATGTTCATGTACACAAGACATAATATCTTTTGAAGTTTATATATATATATATATATATATATATATATTAGCTAATATACATATGAATTACTTATTAGCTAATTTAATGCTTGAGATTATTTGTTGCAAAACAATATTGTTGTTTTTTAATTAGAAATTGTAGCATATAAATATTTTATTGACAAAATAATATAATACACTTAAAAGTGTAGCCATAGAAATGTCAATTGTGTAGCATATTTCATGAAAATTGTGGTATGCACATGGTCTAACACTACACTTTAAAGTGTTTTCATACAATCTTAGGGGGAGACCATTCGAATGGTTGAATTGATGACTTCGTTTCGATCTCTTCGACAAGATAGAAAAGACAACACTTTAAAATCGTGGGCGATAATGAAGCAAAGGCCACACTTTAAAGTGTGGTTGTATGAGATAGAAATTATGCTATATGATGTACTTTAAATCATCGCCTTTTTTCCTTTTAGGCTATGCTTTTAAGTGTAGCTGATAAGGCAACACTTGAAAAGTGTCGCCTAAACTTTAAGGTAACGCTTCTTTCGGCCACCCATGGAAAAGTGTGGATTAAAGTAAAAAAGTGACATTCATAGTTTAGGCCACACTTTTCTCGGGTGGTTGTAGACATAAAATTTTGTAGTGTCATACTACACTTTTACGCTTTTTTTAGATGCAGCACCTAGCAAGATTCATCACCATCGATCTTCACTCATTCAAGACCCTTTTGTTGTTCAGATTGTGGTGAGCTCTTCAAATCTAGAGACTTGCTGCTTTTCCTTATGTATTTATGTCTACATATTTTATATTTTATTAGACATTTATGTTTTGTATAACTCTACTTCCGTCTTGAGGCTCGTGTACCTAAAATACTAGGTTTGAGGTTTGATTCCTTGTATGCATTTCATATTCTTCAGTTCCTTTTGGAGCCTTTTTGTACATTTTATTCGTTTTTGATGTATCCACGATTGAGGTGATTTCTCATCTTAATACTTTTTATCTTATGTTAGCATGAGTTCAGCTTGCCTACTAGGGTTTATAGTAAGCACCATCAAGATAAGATTTCGGGTCTTGGCATTTATATAAAGAGTTTTCCAAATGTTTATAAAAGTAGAAATCATAGAAATCTCTATATTATATGCATATAAAGATATTTTTTAAACTAATAAATAGAAAAATTGCCTTAAAATGATCTTAAAAATATTATTAATTTTTTAAAACAATTATTACAACGTTGTTTGAAATTGAAGAAAATTAAAAAATTAATAAGAATGTGAAGGCTCAAAATTGGGTGTAAACAAGCCTCCATTGTTTTCCTTTTAAAAAATTACATCACTAGAGTTTTGGAATTTCTGAAGCATTAAGTCACAAACTTATAATTCAACTAACGCTCCGTGCGGCATTTGTAAGAAGTCTTTTTGTATTGCTTGAAGAATGCTTTACAATTTCTTGCTTCAGTTTCAAATGAGAGACTTCTATTTATACTACTCTCCTAGGGGATAAAGTGTAAATAAAACTTAATATACAAGTCACTACATATTTGCAATGTAGTCCCGCTAATAGAATTGTCTACATGCCTGGAGAATTCTAAATCCTTCCAAGAATTCTTCTATTGTATTCCAGAGTCTTCCACAAACCTCTCTAAGACTGTAGATTCTTTCTAATTAAGTTGTCTCACATATAGTTTAATATTATTCCTAAGTGGTATAAACAAGTGGCAGTTCATGACACTCTTCCCACTTGATGCTGCTACGGCTAAGGAGCATCGCTTCTATATGGAAAAACCGAGTAGTGTCTTCACCATCAGCAACTCCGCACACTAGAGTTGGTGGTGCATTGACTATGTTGAGGTTCGTGTTACATGGAATGTAGCTCAATCCTAGTTTTATTTTGGAGGTCTTGGTAATGATGTTAGCCTCCGCACCTGTGTCAATCATACCACGAGTGGGTAGTCCATCGATCGTGATGTATACATATTGTGCATTATATTTTTTTGGCCTCTCTCATCGCTTTTCTATAGCTCTACATAGTCCAATCAATTCTAACTACTTCATATCTAAACCTTGCCCTGACTCTTGTCCATCTTTTTCCTTCTATTCCCATAATTTGAAATGAAGGTTCTTTAGTTAAGGGATTTTTCATAGCCATCGACCCAATGCATATGTAGCAACTGTTTTGGTTTGTAGCCACTCCCTTTCTCTTCGTATCACTTTGACGTCCAAACTTCTTTTCATCGAAAATATAAGTGTCATGATTCATAAGATGTGGCTACTTCTCCTTGTTTTTCAAAAATCTCTCCACCCTTGGTATTGACTACTTCTCATCTCCTCTCTTCTTGATAGATCAGGGTTTTTCATGCATAAATTATGTCAAAGCTTCATCCTCCATGATACCTCCATCAATAGTCCTGACCTGTCACCATTCTAACTCCTTCATGGCCCATTTTTCAGCCCATCCATGAAGTGTAAGAACATATCTTCATCTATGAGGGTTGGAATCTCTAGCCTGAGAGTGGTGAACTTCTTCATGGATTCCGTATGCTTCCTATATAGTTCAGCTCCCTAAACTCACGCTTCGCCACATAGATGATGTTGTTAGGAAAGAAAACCTTCTTGAACTCCACTTGGAACTTCTCGTATTTGTTGACTGTGCAAAGCCCCTTCCTATTTTTGACTCCTTTCACCTCCACCGCAACATGGCCATGTCTGAAAGGTACAACACCGAAATGTTTATCTTTCTCTTATCACTCTTCACCTTGTAGCACTTAAATTAATTCTCCAATTAGCCATTCCCTTAGAAATAATCTGGATCTGATACCAATTTTTCACAAACTCAAACTAACGGTCTGTGTGACACATGACAATTTAGTGATGGATCTTTTACGATCTTATAAGCTCAAGTATGTCTTTCCAAACATATATTAGTAACACAATGAAGAAACAACCAAGAGAGTTTTTAATAAGGAATTTTGTATTGATTGGAGAATGCTTTGCACTTGCTTGGTTGAGTTTCAAATGAGATCCTCTCTGTCTATATTACTCTTCTAAAGAATAAAGTATAAAAGAAAAGTTACTATTCAAGTCCCTATATAATTACAATCTAGTCCATCTAGACTTCTCTACAAGCCTAGAGAGATGTAAAACCTTTCAAGAACTCTTCTTGTGTATTCTACGGTCTTCTAAAAGCCTCTCCAAGAACGTTGCTCCTTTCCCCTTAAAATATATCACTTATGATTTGATTTTATGCCTATGTTAGATGACAAAGTGGCATCATGACAATTATCTAATACTTTATTAAAGTTTGTGACAACTTCCTATGTGATATGGTCATGTGGCACCTGTTTTTTAATTGAAATATACATTGAGTCAAAATATTATTAAAAAACAAAAAACTATACAAAGGATCGGCCCAAAAGCCAAAGCACAATAAAAATGATATAGAAAAATTAAAAAAAAGTAAGAAAATCAAATAGAGAAAAAAAAACTAAAATTGAAGTTAGAGAGGCATTAGATGCTTCTAATGAAAACTTCGACAATCAAAGCATTAGAGAAGTTGTCGAAGATATCAGAGAGTTTAAAGCTTCCACAATGAAGCCATGCGACCAAACCAATATAGCTTAGCCTCTACACTTGTTGAAGAGAAACATATGCTTGTTCACCATGTCAAATTAAATCCCTCAGGTAATTTTATCATCAATAACTATATTTCCTTTCTTGGATGTGTCCTTTAATGGGTTCTATCTCACAAGATTGATTAATTCCACCATCTATGTTTAAATTCTTTAAAGTCTAATTCATTATTTTTTGTGGGAGGTGATTTAAGGAAATCTAGATCTACACCTATCAAATGCCTAAAAAACTTATTGTTTGTTTTATCTGGTAAGTATAACTCTTGTATCTCTATTATTGTATCATATCTACTTACTTGAATTGTTGCGATGGAAAATCGCTGAGATTGTATGAAATCTAAGTAAAATTGTATATCTGTACTTCTATCTAGACATCACACGTTTTTTATTTCAGCAAAAACTAAATTAGAAGACAGAGACTGTACTTCTTCTATAGCTTACCCTTGATTTAAAAAAAAGCTTCAAAAGATTATTTCAATTATATGTCCTATCTTTATAAGTAAAAAAAAAAAAAAATTGATTTGAGCTACTATAGCGGGATAATTGGTCCAATTAGATATTTGTAGCACTATAAAACATTGTAAATGTAAGAAAAAAACTAAGCTAATCCATAATCACACAAAAACGTTTTTGGGGAAGAAAAGAGTGACCTGGGGAAAATTTCAGTAAGTTTTCATGAGGAATGTTTGTAAAGGTAAGCAATGTGATTCCCTACTTTTGTAGTTCGCTTATTAGGTCTTACAAAAATACTTGTGGAACGATGGAAGGGTTTGAATTTATTGTAAGGTGCGAAAAATCCAGGTTTATGAGGATTTTAGGGTGTAAGACCTTCCTTTGTTAATAAAAGAGGCAATTCTTGATTTTATTTATCATAAAGCATTAGAGTAATCACGAGATGAATAGTCCTTGATAAATCAATAGTGGGGAAATTATGAGGTTAGCCTAGAGTTTTGGATTATAATAAAATATGGAATATCTAGGCCATTTGTGATTTTATTGTATTATCATTTTTTATATCAAGAAGAAGCTAAAAGCCTCACAAAAGGACTCAAAGTTTGCAATTAGACTTCAGGAGTTGCTTGGTGATCAGGTAGGCTCGATTTACTTAATTGAATAGTTAGACTTGTATTTTATTTCATAATATTCTTGTACATGGACGAGCGGTTTCATGCACAAACCTTTGTGCATGCTAGAAGGCTAAATGTTATTGTTATTATTGTCAAAGTGGGGAAAGATGAATAAGGGTTAGGTTTTCTAGTTCTTTGTTGTTATCCTTGAATTTTCTTTTTGGGATGGTTTGGTGGTAATTTTAAGGTTAAGTATTATGAAATTGTTGAGTTATAGCCATTTTGGAACTTGTGATAATCAAGGGGAACTGAATGAATGGAAAGAGTATTAATTGATGGACAAGGGAGGTAGTTCAATGTTAATGAATGTCTAATAATAATGGGGTCCAATATTAGTCTATTGATATATAGTTGTATATATGTATGTGTGTGTTCATATTGACTGTTCCATGTAAAATGTTTGCGTAATGCATGTTTATGAAATAAAGGGTAAAGGTGAAATGACTTCATGTTTGTAATCTCATGCAATGAACTTGTTCAATTTACGCATGGCTTCAAGTATGGTTATTCATTGTGATTTTGATTGTGCATGTTGTTTGTGATTAATGGTTTGCTCGAGTACCACGCTAGTATATAATAATAACGGGTGACTCTAGTACTACTACAGGAAAACTGTTAATTACATGGGGATTTTTATAGGGATTAGTATGAAAGTCCGTATGAAAATAAGTTTCCTGCAAATTTTCATACTAATCCTAGTAAAATCCCCATGTAATTCACCCTTTTCTTGTTGTGTACCACACTAATAAAAAAAACTAATGGTTGGCTCGGATAGCACGCCTGGTATGTACTAACAATTGTTGACTTAATACCACACTGATCTAGTATCAGTTTGTGTATGAATCTCACGAGAGAACTAGGTTTTGATTATTATGTTATATTTGTCACATGTTGTTTATTTGTCATATGTTGTTCCACAAATGGTTGGGTAAATGTTGGGATGGTTCTTATATAGATCATATTTTCATGTCAAAAACTACAAATGATGTTTTATGAACTCTTGAGTGGCCCAGGTTACTTGAAAGGCAAGCTGAACTCATATATTGATTTATCTATGATCACGTAGGACATTTAAGTTTGAGGTTAATTCTTCTCCTATCTAGGTGTTAGAGTCGGTGTGTGTATGACAAGTGGATTGGATTGTGACAATTTGGTATCAGATCCCACAAGTGTGATCATGTGGGACGTTAAGTTTGGGGTTATGGATCATAACAATTTGGTATTAGAGTCAAAATATTAGATCATCAGGCTATATATCATTTTAGAAACTTGTCTCACTTCTTCACTCCTTTTGTGTGGCGCGTATCTTGTCATGTGAGGTGAGTCCAATTGTATCTCGGGATTCTTATTGGTTTCTTGACGAGGTAATGTAAATTCTTTTGTTATAACTGAAGGGACTCAAGGAAAGATTAGAACTAGGAAGGTTCCGATTGGTATCTAGCTTTAAGAATCATGTGAATGTTTGGGTGATTAGTTTGTGGTCATTAATGATATGAATAAGAGGTAACAAACCTGACTTTCCATGACAATATAACTTAATGATGGTTACTTTGTGCATTGTATTTCCTGAATTTTTGCATTTGCAGGAAGTGTAATTACTTGTATTCGTATGATATTATGGACAAGAAAAGTATTTAAATTGATTATGTATGATGAATTAATGATAAATTTGTATATGATTGACTGAACATGCTTTGGTATAGTTTAGTCCAATAATTTAATGGTTATGTTATTGATTGGAAGTGATGGGTTAAACTGGCACAGACATTCCATTGGTACAAATGGTAAGGAAAATAGATAAATTGTGACAGTGGGGAAAATCTGATTTTTGAACAGTTGTTATTTGTTGGGAACCATAGGAAGAGGGCTTTTTGTATGATAGTGAGAATGTGATATCATGCACTAATTTCTAGTGTTATTCATAACTAATTTTGTGAGAAGGTGGTGTTAGGTGCTTAATTATATGTTGCTCGATATGATCTTGGGATTTGTTTAGAATCTATGATGCATATATCTAGGATATCTATGTTTCGGATGGATCTGGGGATTATATTATTAATAGTTATGTGTTTTAAGAGTTGGTAGGTATAATGAAACGGAAAACAATTCTTATTTTAGAAAATTTATGGACTGAACTCGTCAAGGCTGCATAGCGAGACTTGGCCACTATAGTGGGAGTTTTTCTACTATGAAATTTATCGTGATAGTGATGTGTTATTATCTATAGTGGAAATGGTGAGGTAGAACCTGAACTTTGTTTCTCCTATTTTTGCATTGCATTTCCCAACAATTAAAATCTCCTGTTTGAGTTCATATCCCTGTGAAATAACATAAATGCATCTGAAATATGTGGTGTTCGAAGAGTCCCGAAATATCACCTTTGAAGTGTTTGGGGTACTCAATCTTTGTTGGTGGATTTGTATTCCTTAGGTTGTAAATTTAATACAAAATGTGTTTCTAGATTCTCATGATTCATGAGTTTTCATTCATCCGGGTCTAACCAAGATGTTTCAGAATTTGTGGCAACTCTATCTTGGCCTGGATTGAAGAGGGACAAGGCGGAGTAAGTTTCCAAGTGTTAGAATTGTCTGAAGGTGTATATCAGACTAGACGACTACATAGTTTTCTTCAAGAGATGACCGTTCTTGAATGAAAGCTGAAAATAATAACTATGGACTTCGTGGTGGGTTTTGCTAAGGCTTTGGAGAAGTATGATTTGATTTCTACCATTGGAATCATTTCTTACCATATGCGAGTTCTCATACAAAAATACTTATCACTTCGGTATAAATATGACATCCTTTGAGACACTTTATGCGAGGGGATATTGATTTCTCATTTGGTTGATTGAAGTCGATGCATAGAGGTTTGAAGGCGGAGTAAGTTTCCAAGTCGATGCATAGAGGTTTTCACTAGATAAGAAGGGTAAGCATAACCCTCGACATATTGAGTTATTTGAGGTTTTTGACAATGTAGGGCCAGTAATGTATAGGTTAGCTTTCCACCAAGTTATTTATATTCCATTCAGTGTTCCATGCATCCATGATGAAATAGTACCACAGGATGGGGAGTACACTATGTAGTGAAACTTAATAGGTCTATACAAGGATCTACAATATGAAGAAAAGCCAGTTGCTATGTTTTATTATGATGTCAAAAAGTTGAGAATAAAGTATATTACATTGGTAAAGGTTTGATAGAAGCATCATATAGTTGAGTAAGCTACTTGAGAAATCAAGAAGGACCTACGGGACAAACATCTTTATTTATTTGAGCAATCGGGCACTACTTTCTTCTTGACTTAAACAGTTGTTTCTTGAGTGATCGCTTGGAAATGAGCATGAGTAAATAAGTATCTATTGTAACAACCTGTCATGTCATTAGGAGTAAGGAAAATAGTCTATCTAGGTTGCTATAGTGGGGTAAGTTGTAAATGTAGGAAAACCCCTAAAATTGCCCATATTCATCCAAGAATGTTGTGGATAAGTATAAAAGGGTGATCTAAGGCAAATTTAACTATTTTTATCATAAGGAATTTTCATAAAGGTAAGCAATTTGTTCTCTTACTTGTATAGTTTAAGCTTTGGACCTTAGAGAAGATATTTGTGACCGTGAAGATATTTGTGACCGTGTGTATGTTAATTTTTTAAGATTTGAGGGTGTAACACCTTGGGTAACTTAAAAGAGGCAATTTTGATTTAATTTACCATAAGGCACTAGTGTAACCATGATGTTGGTAATCCTAGAAGAATTAATAGTGGGAAAGACCTAGATTAGGTGGGAAAATGATGAGGCTGGCCTAACATTTTGGGTTCTGGTATAATTTTAAAATACCTAGTCCATTTGTGATTGATTTTGAATTGTATTATTATTTTACGCCAAAAAAAAGCTAAAAACTTTACAAAAGGAGACAAAGTTCGCGATCAAATTTCTATAGCATTTGCTTCGCCCCAAGTAGGCTAGGTTATCTTAAATGAATATTTAGACCTATATTCTATTTCATAATATTCTTGTAGATGGATGGGAGATTTCGTGCATAATCTTTCAAGCACGATGTCTGAATGGCTAAAGGTTGTAGTTATTGCTATTAAGGCGGGGTTAAGGGTTAAGTTTTTTTAGTTCTCTATTGTTAACGTTAAGTTTTCTTGTTGGTGTGGTTTGGGCTAAGATCTCAAAGCCGACAAGCAATAGCTCCAGTTGAGGGCCTAGAACCAAAGGAGAGAAAGTAGACATATGTGCAAAAGATAAGCAATCTGTTCACATACTCGTTTTCACACATTGGCATATAGAGTCAGTTAAAACTCCGGTTTTAGAAAGAAGGGCCTACGACATAAGGCTCCTCCTACAAACCTATGAACATAAGGAATTGAGTTCAGCATCGAGAAGCCTACTCCTCGGGTTGTTCGGTACTTAAATATGCTTGCCGCGGAGAAAGACTACTTTTCTATTCACTTGCATGCGCGCCTCTACTCGTGCGGGACTAACTGTGCAATACCAAGAATGGAGTACGCCGACCATCAAAGTAACTCCAGAAATAGACATTAATCCTAACAAAACAAATAATATTAAAGAATTCGAATCGCCAATTTTTTTTTCCAAATATTAAAAAGAAGAAATACTCGAGTAATATGGAAATTCCATCAAAAGGGAAAATAAAACTCCCCACCTTGGAATAGAAATGGTCTTTATTCTTTTGCCAGCAAAAAGGTTACTATTAAGCTAATTAGTGATGATCGCAGGTTAAGTGTTATGAAATTTCTAGTTATAGCCATTTCTAGGACCTGCGGTAATTAAGTGAACTGAGTAAACGGGAAGAGTATTAACTCATGGGACTGTGGAGGTAATTTTCCAAGGAACGAATTTGTACTCATAATGGGTCTAGTATTGGGCTATTAATATATAGGTGTATATAAGTATTTTTTTGTTCATATTGACTAACCCATGTGAAATGCGTGTGTAATATATGTTTAGGAAATAAATGTTGAATGTCAATTTACTTCATGTTGATAATATCATAGAATAAACCTGTTTAATTTACTTGTGGCTTCCACTCTGATTGTGATTGTGCATGTTGACTAGGGTACCACACCAGTATGAAATTTTCACGATCCAAACTATACCTTAAATGTGACATGACATATAAGTCCCCGAGAGGCTTTACACAAGCCGTTTGACATACATCTAATACAATAGAATATACAATAAGAGAGTTTAAGTAGGACGTCTCTTATCATGAAAGAAAGTTTTAATAAAAATGTGGAATTATAACTATGTCTTGACAAGTCATTCTAAGCAACAAATAAGTAGTTGGGCTGTAACCCATACATAACGTACAAAGTCCAAAAACGAAATACATAAAAAAATGTAGCATAGCTAGTATAGCCCTAAGAATATGAGGACTCACTGATATTGACAGGAAAGCAAACTACTAGTTAAGAGTGAGAGGAGAAAGAGCGTTAGGCACTACATTATGAGATAATGTAGGAACGAGTATGCATTGATACACGAAATGTACTAAGTATGGGGAAAATATGCATAAATGTAGATATGATATCATAATAAGCTTAAAACATGTAAGGCATGAGAAATTAGAATGTTTAAAACCTTAGGAAAAGCATGATCCAAAAAGAAACATGAAACAAGGCCAATGCATTAGTACAAGGACATAACGTAAATCTTTAAGATAAATCATAGTTCTTTTGTGGTATATTAGATTTAACCGACAATACACCATGTGAGCTATAATATGGAATTTGATCTAACTCCCACACTGAAAAGGAGATCTAATTACAAAAATATAACGATGTATCGTATCATCAAGGCTATGTGGATCCACCAGAGCTAGGTTACTTAAGAGAGTCCTACGAGTCATGTAGTTTGGGACTAGAGAGTGATACTAGAGAATACCCTATTTGAGCCTCCACCTTAAAGTACTCTTTTTGCTAAGTTAAATCCAAATGGAATTAGATTATGTCAGTTATCAAAGTATAAGATCAGCAAAAGGAATGATCGCAATACCAATTCAAATAACAAAGTCATATAAGAGTAGTTTCTTTCAAAACCATGATTTCATAACTTTATTCATATAAATAATTACCTTCTTAAGCATCAAAAATCATGATTTCTTTCAAATTGGGAGAAAAACTTTCGAAACTCATTGATACTTAACTTAAAATCATCCTAAATCATAACTTCGTCCTTTCAGAAAATATGCCCAAAATCTCATATCAATTCATGATCATTGTTCATTGTTCATAGGTAAAATTCAAAGCATAAAACATTGGTCTGGATGAAATCAATTATAAACAATGTAATTAGGTTAAATAATGCAAAATAAGATAGAACAAAATCACTTGAATCATAATAAAAAAGATCTATGAAGATTTACATAAAACCCTAATTGAATGGGAGATTAGAGTTCTTTTGGGACCCAATGGATGAAAGGAATCCATTGGTGAATTCCCACAACCTTAATAATCAAAGAACAAAAAGCAATGGATATTGAGGCCTTGGATCCTTTGAAAATCTAGTTCTTCACATAGAAGGTTAAGAGAGATTAGGAAATTTTAAGTGAATAGAAGAAATTAGGCTTAGTTTGTAAGAGTAGAAAAGGGAATACGAAATTTATAGGTTCAAGAAAAAATTAGTTTAGGTTTTGGTTTGTAGAAAAT
The DNA here is from genome assembly GCA_016801875.1 of Solanum sitiens. Classification (NCBI taxonomy): domain Eukaryota; kingdom Viridiplantae; phylum Streptophyta; class Magnoliopsida; order Solanales; family Solanaceae; genus Solanum; species Solanum sitiens. The sequence goes on from JABWTJ010000028.1 coordinate 1,945,035, forward strand.
GACCAAATCACCCTCAATTTAGAAACTACGAAAGTTACCTACAATTTTGAGTTCTGGTTCATAGACCTTTCTACTCCCCATACTAGTTAATCGTTGAATCACTTACTGAGCCTAAAATCTTGGGCAATTCCTACGAGTAAGTCTTAGGACTTTTCATTTGGTCTACATTCCGTAGACCTTACCCGTATTCCTAATTTTAAGTCCAAAATTTTACCAAGTCTGAAATAACACGACGGTCACTTTCTATGGCATACAATTCATCATATGACTCATCCTGCTCAATCATAGACCCAACTTTGAAAACTCAATTTTTCCTAAATCTCAACTTAGTTCCTATTAACCCTACCTATGACTCATAGATGCTCCTGCGAACTGTATATGGGTCTCATGGGTTTGATGAAATAGCCAAACAAATAAAAGCTTTCCTTTCCAATTTGAATTTCCAACTTCGGTGTTACAGGAATACTGATGGTTGGCTTGAGTACCGAAGCAATGCATAATACAAAGGGTTGGCTCGAATTCCACGCCTAGCACGTACTAATAATGGTTTTGTAGGATACCATGTCAGTACACTAGTAGTTTGTGTGTGAGTTCCATGAGAAACTGAGTTTATTTATTATGTTATATTTGTGACATGTTAGTCCATGAGTGTTCGGGTTTGTGTTTAAGTATTAGGATTGTTCTTGTATATACAATATTTACATGTAAATACTTTGGATGATTTTTAATGATCCTTGTTACATAAAAAAGGTGAGATGGACTCATGTATAAATTTGTGTGTGATCATGTGGGACAGGCTTCATCTGAAGGTTAAGTTTGGGGTTGAGTGTTTTCCTATATAAGTATTAGAGTAGGTGTCCGCACGGTTTGGTGAGTTGGGTTGTTATACTAATAAAAATAAATATAGTAATCTCTAACTAAGTTACTATTTCAATTTTAGAGAGAATTAGTTATTAAGAACTCATTGACCTTCTCCATTATTCTCCCCAGATAGAATGAATCTCAAAGAGACTAATGCCACAAACAATGGGAAGAAAGTAAAGATGTATAATAAATGAGTAAATATTAGCTAAATAACCCTAAACAACAAAGAAAATCACATAGTTGCATGTAAAACAATCTAAAATCAATCACTTAAATACTTAAGTAGTAGTTAGTTACTATTGTTCACCTTAATCTCTAACTATTTTTCACCTTAATCTCTTACCTAGTGGCATATTTAAAAGTTTATATGAACTAAGTTTAGATTGGTCATGATGCAACCTATGTGAGAAATGGACATTGATATAGAGTTATTTGTTTTTTGTTTGAGTAAGTCTTAAATGAGGCAAACTCATTTTAAACATGTTCATGGTTCTCGCTCCTAGAAGTGGAATATCTTAAAAATTCTCTATCATGTGTTTACATGTAAAATGAAAAGATAAGTTGGCAAAAAAATTAAATAGTGTGTTGCCTTCCCTAAGAGGGTGTTTTAATTGAATTTGGTCATCGTCCCTTATTATGTTTACAACTTGTACCTCCTTCACAACACGTAAGAGCACTTTATATCTTCTTTTCTATATATTGAGCATAACAAGTTAGTCAAAGGAATATAACCTTTATCTGTAATACCCCATATCCAAAACAGACCAAAATCAGTTATTCTGAAATTTGCAGGTGCAATCGAAGGTCATTACTGATGGACCGTAGTCTTATCTACAGTTCGTACTGTGCATCTAAAGTTTGCCACTGAAACTCTCCCAAATACAAATCCCAGAAAATCGACGAAGTGTCGATCCACGGTCAGATCTACAGTCATTAAGTCATACTACGGTCCGTGGTCTCTGTCCATAGATTGAGACTTAAGTTACGCAGCGTCTGGAATGAATTACTGATGACCATCACGGACCGTCGTTCGATCTACGGTCCGTAGGTCTGACCGTAGGTGAAAGTTAGTAGTCAGTCGGGGGGAAATGTTGTTGAGTAAACTTCAAATGGGCATAACTCTTAGCACAAAATTAATTAGGTGTCCCATTACCTATCAAAAGATAGATAATTGAATTATGTTTCCATAGCCACCGAGTTTGCTAAAATACAACCTCTGAGTAAAGAGTTATGCCTATTTTAGTAAAGTCCTGTCGAGGAGAACAAACCTACGGACCCAAACGATGGACCATTAATTGAACGACGGCCCATCAGTCCAGGTCATCATTTGGTCCGACAGCAAAATTTCCAGGGGTCTTTTGGAATTTTCCAACTTCGTTTAAACCCTAAGATACGTCGTTTAAGCCCTAAATCATCATATTTTAGTCAGCTTAAGCCTAGAAACATAACAAGAACTTCCCTAAGTCAAAATCATAAATCAAAACTTAGAAAATTAGAAGCAAGAAAGGAGAAAAAGGTCAAGAACCCTAGTTTAAGAATGCAGCAAGGTTCGAGCAGATCTAGCCCTGAAATCTAAATATTTCTCCGTGGATTTCATTACCAGGGATGTGGGATTTGACTAGTGGATTTCTTTCACCCATTAGATTCCTAGTTTTCAGGCAGTTCTTGATTCTTTTATAATGATTAAACCTATGGTTTCTAGAATTACAGCAGATCATCACAAATTAGTTAAATATATGTTCCAAATCATATTGTAAAGTTATTATTCAGTTTATCGCATGAATTTCAGAACCCTAGCTATGTATTTCTTTAGTTCTTGAATTACACATGCTAGGTCAGATATTTCAGTTACTTCAGATGTACATACCTTAGTTACTAATGCATAATTATCAGATTAATAGTTGCATTCTAAGTTTGCATGTTCACTTTTGAGTTATCAAGTATTGTAGAAATTCAGTCATAATGTCTTAATCACTTTGTTCAGTGGGAGTAGCATAATACCATGTAGGACTAGGGTTTAGTGCACCCAAATAGCCCCAGAACTACTAGTCATGTAGGTTGTAAGTCCCACCGTGGCCATCAGTTTAGTGATCACTCTAGCATGTCTTTATACCTTGGCAGGTATATTGGGTCCTCTTGATGGGACGTATACATAGGACTCCACATTTAGCTCATGTGATTTTATTATCTGTTATTAGTAGCTCCTACAGTTCAGTCAGACTCTATTGCATTGACCATACTTACAGTTCAATCAGTATTCAGTCTCAGCATGTTATAAATGTGGTCATTGTATCCAGTTAGCTCAGAATGTAGTATATCATGTTAAGAATATTATACTTTCTTTTGTGCTTTTTCAATTATGCTTTATTTTAGCTTTACTCTATCCTACATGCTCAGTACCTTTCAAGTACTAACGCATACGTGCGCTATATCTTCTTGTGATATAGGTTCAAGTTCTCAGCATCCAGATCACACTTAGATCGATTTCTGATCTCCAGTTCAGCAGAATCAGTGGTGAGTCCTCATTCTCCAAGTACAATTGTCATGAGTATATTTCAGTCTTTTAGCCATTTTGTTTCAGTTTCTGCTCGACATAGTTAGGGCTTGTCCCAGATTTCTAGTCAGTTAGAGGCTTATTTCAGACATAGTTAGTTTAAGCTTGGTATTGAGTTAGTATTTTCTTTGTATTAAACTCATCAGTTTTCAAATATCTCACTTATAGAATATGGGTATTCCCCATTTTTCATCTCTATTATGATTTATCTTCCACATTCAGTTTATTATCTTTAGTATGCTCATGATCATGCTACCAGGGTTAGCTTGGGATCACTTGTGGTCCTAGGGCCCGTGTCCATGTCTCGGGGGTATCCTAGGGCGTGAAAAACTTGGTATCAGAGCATTAGGTTTAAGAGTCCTAGGATGCCTGAAAAACCACACTAAGTAGAGTCATTTTCATGGGTGTGAAGGGCACCACATCTAATGAGAGGGAGGCTATGAAGTGTTATAGGAAAAACTTCAGTTACTTGTTACTATTATCGTGCGTAAGGTATGATCTAATTCCATTCTAACTCGATGTTCTACGTTTTATATCATGCCTCTTCATAGAGCTAACGCTGGCAATATGAATGCCAGGAATGCAAATGCAGCTTCTCTAGTTCCAGATCAGGAAGTCTCTAATGTTTAATTCAGGAACGCCATTCAGATGTTGGCTTAGAGTGTGGCCAACCAGAACGATCGGGGTTCAATATCATATGAATGTTAATGGTGGATCAGCATCAGCAAGTGTCCGTGACTTTGTTAGGATGAATCTGCCTGAGTTCTTAGGATCACAGACTAATGAAAATCCCTAAAATTTCTTGGATGAGATCACAAAGATCTTTGGGGTGATGCAAATCATTGGGAATGATCGGGTTGAGTTAGAACCATACCAGTTGAAGGATGTCGCTCATATCTGGTACACTCAGTTGAAGAAAAATAGGCGTACAGATGCACCTCCTATTACTTGGGTGTGCTTTAGTGAGACCTTTTTGGATAGGTTTTTCCCAATAGAGTTAACAGAAGTGAAGGCTCAGGAATTCATGAACTTAAGGCAGGGTAACATGACAGTCCAAGAGTATGGACTCAAGTTTAACCAACTTTCCAGGTATGCTCCTCACATGGTTACTTACTCCAGGGCTCAAATGAATAAGTTCTTGTATAGAGTGCCAGATTTGGTGAAAATTAAGTGCAGAAATGCTATGTTACTGGGAGATTTGAACATCTCTAGGCTTATGACTCATGCTTAGCAGATTTAGGGTGATATTCTTTGGGAACAGGCCAAGGAGAATAAGAAGACTAGGACTGGGAACTATGACTATTCTCAGCAGAAAATGGGTGGTGGAAATTACTCCCAGAGTTAGGAAAAATTTTCAACCCAGCCCATTCATCAGCTAGTGTTCCATCCTCAAAGAACAGGTATGATAAGAAGGTTAGGACACCAGGATCTATGTCTCAGGGAAGTAGGGAAGTTTTTCAGGCACAAAGACTTATCCCACTTTCCCTAAGTGTAGTAAGAACCATCCAAGAGAGTGCCTCACAGGAAAGGAAAGATGCTTTGGGTATGGTCAGTATGGTCAGTCTGGTCACAGGTTGAGGGATTGTTCTTCTAAACAAGGTCAAGCAGGTGGTAATGGTAGAGCTCCGTCTACAACTTCAGCAGCACCAGCAAGTCGCCCGACTTAGCAGGGTAACTCATCATCTACAGGTGGCAGTCAGCGCCAAATAGGTTGTATGATCTTCAGGCTCATCAGGATCAGGAAGGTTCTCCTGATGTAGTCAATGGTTTGTTATGAGTCTTTGACCTTGTTGTTTATGCATTGTTAGATCCAGAGTCTACTCTTTCTTTTGTACCTCCCTACATAGTAGTACAATTCAGTGTTAGTCTCTCAGAACCTTTCTCAGTTTCTACTCTAGTTGGTGATCCAATTATAGCTAGAAGGGCATACAAACAATTCCCAGTCACAGTCTCTTAGAATTCACCTCAGCAGATCTTGTAGAGTTAGAAATGGTAGACTTCGATGTCATTCTAGGCATAGATTGGTTACATTCCTATTATGCCTCAGTCGATTGTAGAACTATGATTGTTCATTTTCAGTTTCCAAATGAACCAATCTTAGAATGTAAGGGTAGTAGCTTAGCGCCTATGGGTCGATTCATTTGTTACCTTAAGGCCAAAAAGATGATCTTTAAGGGTTATCTCTATCATTTAGTTCGGGTTAAGGATTCTAGCTCTGAAACCCCAACTCTTGAGTCAGTTCCAGTAGTCTGTGAGTTTCCAAAAGTGTTTCCAGAAGATCTTCTCGGAGTCCCTCCTGAAAGGGAAATCGACTTTGGAATTGATCTCCTTCGAGATATACAACATATTTCTATTCCTCCTTACAGAATGGCTCCAGTTAAGCTTAAGGAATTGAAAGAACAGTTGAAAGACCTTCTAGATAAGGGCTTCATCAAACCTACTATTTCTCCATGGGGTGCACCAGTGTTGTTCGTAAAGTAGAAAGTTAATTCTCTCAGAATGTGCATTGACTATAGATAATTGAACAATGTCACAATCAAGAATAAGTATCCCATCTCCAAGATTGATGACTTGTTTGACCAACTTCAGGGTGCTAGTCACTTCTAAAATATAGACCTTAGATCGGGTTATCATCACCTCAGAGTCATAGTGAAATTTCGAGACAACCTTCAGAACTGGATATGGTCATTGTGAATTTGTAGTTATGTAATTTGGACTAACCAATGCTCCTGCAGCTTTCATGGATTTGATGAACAGAGTGTTCAAACAGTACTTAGACTTATTCGTTATCGTCTTTATTGATGATATCCTCATTTACCCTAGGAATGAGGAAGAACATGCGAGTAATTTTAGAGTTGTTCTGCAGACTCTCAAGGATCACCAGTTATTCGCTAAGTTAGCAAATGTGAGTTTTGGTTGCAATCTGTTTCATTCCTTGGTCATATTGTATTTAGCGAGGGGATCTGAGTGGATTCGCATAATATAGAAGTAGTGAAAAAATGGCCCAGACCTACCTCTCCTACAGATTTCAGAAGTTTCTTAGGTCTAGCAGGTTATTATAGAAGGTTCGCAGAAGGATTTTTATCCATAGCCTCACCATTGTCTAGGTTGACTATCAGAAGATGGTCAAGTTTCAATGGTCAGATGATTGTGAAAAAAACTTTGCAGACTTGAAAACTAGATTGAGTGAAGCTCCTGTCTTGACTCTACCAGAGGGTTTAGATGGTTATGTGATCTATTGTAATGCATCAAAAGTTGGCCTAGGTTGTGTGTTGATGCAGCGAGATAAGGTTATAGCTTATGCTTCTAGACAACTTAAGGTGCATGAGAAGAACTATCCAACTCATGACCTCGAGCTTGCAGTAGTGGTGTTTACACTCAAGATTTGGAGGCACAACTTGTATGGTGTTCCTGTATATGTGTTCACTAACCATATGATTCTTCACTATGTGTCCACCCAGAAAGAGTTGAATCTTCACAAAGGAGATGGCTTGAGTTCCTTAAGGATTATTATATTAGTGTGCATTACCATCCAGGTAAGGTGAATGTAGTAGCAGATGCTCTTAGTATATTATCTATGGGTAGTGTAGTCCATGTTAAGGAAGAACACAAGGAGCTAGTGAAGGATGTTCACATTCTTACTCGCTTGGGAGTTCAGCTTATGATCATGTCATACAGTGGTGTAACAATTAAGAATGGGGTAGAATCTTGGTAGTGGAGGTTAAGGAAAAGCAAGATATTGATCCAATCTTGTTTGAACTTAAGGGTGCAGTCCAGAATCAGAGAGTGGAGGTTTTTGTCCAAGGGAGAGATGGTGTACTTCGCTACCAAAGTAGATTGTGTGTTCTTGATGTGGGAGAGTTGAGACACCATATTCTTGTATAAACCCATAACTCCAGATATTTTATTCATCCAGGTGCCACTAAGATGTACCGCGATCTACGGGAAGTGTACTGGTAGAATGGTATGAAGAGGGATATAGCAGATTTTGTGAGTAAGTTCCCCAATTACCAGCAAGTCAACGTAGAACATCAGAAACCCGGGGGTATGACTCACGAGATCAACATTCCTACTTGGAAGTGGGAAGTGATCAATATAGATTTCATCACAGGGTTACCTCTTACTCGCAGATAACATGACTCCATTTGGGTGATAGTTGATCAGATGACTAAGTCTTCTCGCTTTTTTGCGGTAAAGACTACAGATTCGGCAGAGGACTATTCCAAGCTTTACATTAATGAAATTGTGAGGTTGCATGGGGTTCCTCTGTTTATCATCTCAGATAGAGGTCGTCAGTTTACCTCTCATTTCTGGAAGTCATTTCAGAAGGTTCTTGGTACTCAGGTTAACCTTAGCACAACATATCATCCGCAAATTGATGGACAGGCAGAGTGTACCATTCAGACCCTAGAGGATATTTTAAGAGCTTGTGTGATCGATTTCAAGGGTAGTTGGATGATCACCTCCCTCTTATTGAGTTCGCCTACAATAATAGTTACCATTCCAGCATTCAGATGGCCCCTTATGAGGCACTGTGGGGGTGTAGATGTAGATCTCCTATTGTTTGGTTTTAAGTAGGTGAAGCAACTTTGATAGGGTCAGATTCAGTATTTTATGTTATGGACAATGTGCAACTCATTAGAGATAGACTTAAGACAGCCCAAAGCCGTCAAAAATCTTATGCAGATGTCAGGAGAATGGAACTAGAGTTCCAAGTTGATGATTGGGTTTTCGTGAAAGTGTCACCTATGAAAGCGGCGATGAGATTTGGAAAGAAAGAGAAGCTCAGTCTTATATATGTAGGCCATTACAAGATCTCGAAAAGGGTTGGCAAGGTGTCATATGAGTTAGAGTTGCCCGCAGAACTAGCAGTAGTGCATCCTGTCTACCACATCTCACTCTTAAAGAAGTGTGGGTGACCTAGCCTTTGTAGTACCATTAGAGACTGTGGCTGTGAAAGATAGTCTTTCTTATGAATATGTGCCAGTTGAGATTCTTGACCGTCAGGTTAAAAGGTTGAGAAACAAAGAAGTAGCTTCAGTCAAGGTTTTGTGGAGGAGTCAGTCCGTAGAGGGAGATACTTGGGAAGCAAATGCAGCCATAAAATCCAAGTATCCTCGCCTCTTTCCTTCAGATTCAACTCTAGCTTGAGGTAATAGTTACTCTTTAGCTTTTCATTCATGCGTGAATTAAGCCTTAGAATCATGTTCCATTAGTTTGTAATTGCATTTTCAGCGTATTTGCATGTTCTTGGAACTCAATTCAGTCAAAAAACTCAATGCTCAGTGTTTAGTAGTAGGGATTGCAGCTCTCTCCCTATATTTCAGCTAGTTAGTCTTCATTCGAGGACGAATGCTCCGAAGGGGGAGATAATGTAACACCCCGTATCCAAAATAGACAAAAAATAAGTTTTTTAAAATCTACAGGTGCAATCGATGGTAACTATCAACGAACCATAGTCTGATCTATGGCCCGTACTGTGCATCCATTGTTTGCCACTGAAACTCTCCCAAATACTCAGCTCAGAAAATTTACCAAGTGTTGATCCACAAATAGATCTACGGACCATGGTCTGTGTCTCTAGATTGAGACTCAAGTTACCCAACCTCTGACATGAACTACAGTTGACCAGCAAGGACCGTCATTCGATCTACGGTCCATAGGTCTGACCGTAGGTGAAAGTTAGCAGTCAATTAGGGCGGTTCAGCAAACACTAAATTGGAAAAAAAAATTGTAATTTTTCTATACCTTACCCCTAATACAAAAAAGCTTCAAAAAGATTATTTTAATGACATGTCCTATCTTTATGAGTAAAAAAAAAGAAAAATTCAGGTTGCTATAATGGGATCAACATCTGATTAGACCTCTATAGCGCGATAGACATTGTAAATGTAGAAAGACTCCTAAAATCACCCATAATCACCCAAGAAAGTTTTTGCAGAAGAAAATAGTGATCTAGGGAAATTTTCAGTAGGTTTTCGTGAGGAAAATTCGTAAAGGTGAACAATATGATTCCCTACTTTTGTAGTATGCTTATAAGGTCTTATAAAAACATTTGTGGCACGATGGAAGGGTTTGAATTCATTCTAAGGTGAAGAAAATCTAGGTTTATGGGGATTTTAGGGTGTAAGATCTTTAGCTATTCATAAAAGAGGCAATTCTTGATTTTATTTATCATAATGCATTAGACTAATCGCGAGACTGATAATCCTTGATAAATTAATAGTGGGGAAATAATGAAGTTAGTCTAGAGTTTTGGATTATGATGTAATTTGGAATATTTAGGTCATTTGTGATTGAATTTGGCATTGCATTATTATTTTAAAACAAGAACAAGCTAAAGGCCTCACAAAAGGAGTCAAAGTTTCAAGAGTTTCTTGTGCTCAAGTAGGCTCAACTTTCTGAATTTATACTGAATAGTTAGACTTGTATTCTATTTCATAATATTCTTATAGATGGACGAGAGGTTCAATGCATAGGACTTTGTGCATGCTGGAAGGCTAAAGGTTATTGTTATTACTGTCAATGTGGGGAAAGATAATGAATAAGGGTTATGTTTTGTAGTTCTTGATTGTTAACCTTGAATTTTCTTTTTGGGGTTGTTTGGTAGTGATTTTAAGGTTATGTATTATGAAATTGTTGAGTTATAGCCATTTTTGGGAGTTGTAATGAATGTGTAGTAATAATGGGTTCAAATATTGGGCTATTGATACATAGGTGTATATGTATGTGTGTATTCATATTAACTGTTCCATGTGAATTTTTTTTAATGCATGTTTATGAAATAAAGGGTGAATGTGAAATGACTTCATATTTATAATCTCATGCAATGAACCTGTTTAATTTGCACATGGCTTCAAGTGTGGCTGTTCATTGTGCATTTGATTGTGAATGTTATTTGTAATTGGTAGTTTACTCGGGTACCACACTAGTATATAATACTAATGGTTGGCTCGAGTACCAAACTAATAAAATACACTAATGGTTGTCTCAGATACCACGCCTAGTATGTACTAAAAAGGTTGACTTTGGATACCACACTGATATAGTATCAGTTTTTGTATGGGTTTCATGAGAGAACTAGGTTTGATTATTGTGTTATGTTTGTCACGTGTTGGTCCATAAATGGTTGGGTTTGTGCTTAAATAATGGGATGGTTCTTATGTAGATCATATTTTCATGTCAAAAACAACAAATGATGTTTTATTAATTCTTGATTGGTCTAGGTTACTTGAAAGGTGAGTCGGACTCATATATAAGGATGTATGTGTGATCATGTGGACAATTAAGTTTGGGGTTAATGGTTCTCCTATGTAGGTGTTAGAGTAGATTCATGTATGACAACAGGGTTGGATCGTGACAATTTGGTATGAGATCCCACATGTGTGATCATGTGGGACTTTAAGTTTGGGGTTAAGAGATCTGACAATTTGGTATTAGAGTCCATATTGGATCAGCAGGCTATAAATCATTTTAGAAACTTGTGTCACTTCTTCACTCCTTTTATGTGAAGTGTCTCTTATCATTTGAGGTAAGTCCAATTGTATCTCGGGATTCCTATTGGTTCCTTGACGAGGTAAGCTAGATTCCATAGTTACAACTGAAGGGACTCAAGCAAGGAAAGATTAGAATCGGGAAGGTTTCAATTTGTCTCTGGCTTCAATAGTCATGTGAATGCTTGGATGATCAGTTTGTGGTAATTAATGATGTGAATAAGAGGTAACCAATCTGGCTTCCCATAACAAAATAATTTAATAATTGTTACTTTTTGCATTGTATTTCCTCAATTTTTGCATGTGCGTGAAGTGTAATTACTTGTATTTGTATGATATTATGAGCAAGAAAAGTACTTAAATTTATTATGTGTGATGAATTAATAATAAATTTATATATGATTTACATAACATGTTTTGGTATAGTCCAATCCCATAATTTAATGGTTATGTTATTGATTGGAAGTGTCGTGTTAAGCTGGCACACACTTACTATTGGTACCGATGGTAAGGGAAAAGGATAAAGTGTGATACTAGGGAACTCTGATTTAGGAAAAGGTTGTATGGGTTGGGAACCATAAGTAAGAGGCTTTTCTGGTATGATAGTGATAATATGATATTATGCCCTACTTTCTAGTGTTATTATTAATTAATTTTGTGAGAAGGTGGTGTTAGGTGCCTACTTATATGATGTTGGATATGATCTTGGGGTTTGTATTGAATCTATGATGCACATATTTAAGATACCTATGTATCACACTGATGTTGGGATTATATTATTAATAGTTATGTGTTTCAACAGTTGGTAGGGATAAGGAAATGGAAAACAATTCTTATTTTAGAAAATTTATGGGCTGAACTTATCAAGCCTGCATAGCGCGACTGGACAACTATAAAGGGAGTTTTTCTGCAATGAAAGTTGCCATAATAGTGTTGTGTGAGTATATATAGTGGAAATGGTGAGGTAGAATCTGAACTTTGTTTCCCCTATTTTTGCATTGCATTTATAACAATTTAAATTTCAAGTTTGAGTTCATATTAGTGTAAAATAACATAAATGCATTTGAAACAGTGTGGTGTTAAGAGAGGCCCGAAATTCCACCCTTGATGTGTGTGGGGTACTGAGTCTTATTTAGTGGGTTTGAATTCCTCATGTTGATCATTTAATTCAAAATGTTTTGGTACAATCTCATGAATCATGGGTTTTGATTCATCCGAGTCTAACCAAGATGTTTCAGAATTTGAGGAAAGTCTATGTTGGCTTTGATTGAAGAGGGACATAGTGGAGTAAGTGTCCAAGTGTTGAATTTTTTGTAAGTGGAATATCAGACTAGCCGCCTACATAATCTTCTTCAAGAGATGCCCATTCTTGAATGAAAACGGAAAATAATAGCCATGGACATCGTGGTGAGTCTTCCTAAGGCTTTGGAGAAGTATGATTTGATTTTCACCATTGGGATAATTTCTTACCATTGTGTGAGTTCCTATACAAAAATACTTATCATTTCAGTATAAATATGACATCCTTTGAGACACTCTATGCGAAAGGATAAAGATTTGTTATTGGATTTTTTGAAGCATGCGAGGTGAAACCTCTATGCATTGACTTGATAAAGGAAGCTTAGAACAAAGTGAGGTGTATCTAAACAAAGTTGTTGGAAACTCAAAGTAGAAACAAGTTGTATGCAGATTACAATGTATGGGATATGGCATTTCAGGTTGGTGAACAAGTATTATTGAATGTGCAACCAATGAAAGGTGGGATGAGCATCTATAAGAAAGGTAATCATAGCTCTCGACATATTGGGTTATTTGAGGTTCTTGAAAATGTAGGTGAACTAGTGTATAGGTGAGCTTGCCACCAAAATAAGTGTTTCCATGGATCCATGCTGAAAAGATACCACGGGATAGGGAGTCCATTATCAAGTGAGTCTTAATAGTGCTATACACAGATAAAAAATATGAAGAATATTCAATTGCTATGCTTTATTAAGATGTCCAAAAGTTTAGAATAGAGGAAATTAGATTGGAAAAGGTTCGATAGAAGCATGATATTGTTAAGTAACCTACTTGACAAATTGAGGGGGACCTACGGGACAAACATCCTCATTTATTTGAGTAGTCGAGCACTACTTTCTTCTTGACTTAGCCAGTTTGAGTGATGAGTAAACTAGTATCTATTATAATAACTCGTTATTTAATTAAGAGTAAGAAAAATAGTTCCAGGCTGCTATAATGGGGTAAGGTTTTGTAAATGTAGGAAAAAACCCTAAAATTGCCATATTCATCCAAGAACGTTTTGGATAAGAAAAAAGGGTGATCTAAGGATAATTTAAGAGTTTTTCATGATGAATTTTCATAAAGGTAAGCAATCTGATCCCCTACTTTTGTAGTTCAAGTTTTAGGCCTTAGAGAATATATCTGTGACAGTTGGGGGGGGGGTTGAATTCATCCTAAGGTAGGGAAATGCTAATTTTTGAAGATTTCAAGGTGTAACAACTTGGTAGTTCATAAAAATGCAATTCTTGAATTAATAGTGGGAAACACCTATATTAAGTGGCAAAATCATGAGGTTGGCCTATAATTTTGAATTATGATATAATTTAAAAATATTTAGGCCATTTGTGATCAATTTTGTATTGTATTATTATTTTACGCCAAAAATAAGCTTAAAATTTCACAAAAGGAAATAAAGTTTGTGATTAGATTTCTGCGGCATTTGCTTGGCCCCAAGTAGGCTAGGTTATCTTAAATGAATAGTTAGACCTATATTCTATTTCATAATACTCTTGTAGATAGACAAGGGATTTTGTGCGTATTCTTTCATACACGGAGTCTGAATGGCTAAAGGTTGTAGTAATTGCTATTAAGGCGAGGAAAGATAACGACTAAGGGTTAGGTTTTCAAATTTTTGATTGTTAACCTTGAGTTTTCTTGCTGGTGTTGTTTGGTAGTTATCGTAGGTTAAGTGTTATGAAATTTCTATTTATGGCCATTTCTAAGACTTGTGGTTATTAAGGGAACTGAATAAACGAGAAGAGTATTAATTCATGAGAGGGTGGACGTAATTTTCCAAGGAACGAATTTATACCCATAAAGGGTCTCGTATTGGTCTATTGATATATAGTTGTGTATAAGTATATGTTTGTTAATAATTACTAATCCAAGTGAAATGCCCGTGTAATATATGTTTAGGAAATAAATGTTGAATGTCAATTCACTTCATTTTGATAATCTCATAGAATAAACATGTTTCATTTGCTTGTGGCTTCCAGTGTGGTTGTTCACTCTGATTGTGATTTTTCATGTTATTTATGATTTCTGGTTGACTAACATACCACCTTATATGAAATTGTCATGAACCAAACTATACCATTGACATGACATGGCATATAAGACCCCGAGAGGCCCTACGCAAGTCACTTGACATACATCAAATACAATAGAATAAACAGTAAGAGAGTTTATGTAGTACTTCTCATATCATGAAAGACAGTTTTAACAAAAATGTGGAATCATAACTATGTCTTGACAAGCCATTTTTAGCAACGTAAGAGTGATTGGCCTGTAACCCATACATAATGTACAAAGTCCAAAAACTAAATGCATAAAAAATGTAGCATAGGTAACATAGACCTCAGAATATGAGGAATCACTAATTTTAACAAGAAAGTAAACTACTAGCCACAAATGAGAGGAGAAAGACTGTCAGGGCCTATATTATGAGTCAATAAAGGCACAAGTATGTATTGGTACACGTAATGTAGTAATTATGGGGAAAATATGCATAAATGTAGATATGATATCATAATATGCTTAAAACATGTAATGCATCACCAATTAGAACATTTAAAACCTTAGGCAAAGCAGATCTAAAAAAATGAAACAAGGCCAATGCATTAGTAAAATGACATAACGTAAATATTTAAGGGAAATGTCACGCCTCAAGCCTACACGTCGGACATGGAGTGCACTCGAGAATCATTGTTGGTCCAAAGCGAACCCTTGCCTGACTTACTTACTCAGTGGAAGACTTAAACATAAGAGATATAACTCATGCAATAACTAAGCAAATAATAACATAACAAATTGTAACTCAAGTCTTATATGTATACAACTTAAATGAATAAGACTAACGACTATAATTATTTTTCTATGAAACCTCTAAAATAAAGAGGTATATCGGTACAAGACCCTCGATCATCATAACAATGAAATACTAAAAGCAAATGAAAAAAAAAGAGTCATCTAAAACGCAAGGAGGCTCACCAACTGACTCTTAGTGCTCAACTTGATCAACGAGGAACTGGATGTTGATCCCGGTTATCGATGTCGTCATCATAAGACGATGCAGGCTAAGTGGAATCAGCACATTTATTGTACGAGTATGCGAGTTTGAATGATAAACAAAACTTAAGCTTGAAAAGGATCTCAAAGGAACACTTACCTTGACTTTACTCAATTCATGAATAACTGAACTCAAAATACAGTATAAAAAAATAATTATAGTGAAATTTATGCAAAACATTTAGAACAATAAGTAACAACTCAATTTGTTAAAGATTTGCAATAGCAAACTCAACTTTACTCATATATCAAGCTAATATAGTTTCTGTGGGAGTTTCTATAACAAACAACCACCACTATGAGCGTAAGTGGTGATACAACATCTTGCCCACGTTTCCATAACTGTCTTATACTTTGCCATCATATAGAATGTCCTATATAAGTAGATCCACTAATCAATGCTAAAAATCAATTAAAGAGTCATCTAAAAAGTATGATTCTTTACTACCCATGAGGGCTACATGGTTTATGGAGACTTATGTTAATATACACTCGTATCCCCATATCTATCCTCAATACTACTCCCAAAATATACTTAGCTCATATGTTTTTAAAACAAACTTCTTTCTTTGTCTTGAGATAATTACTCAAAACTTTGCTCGAAAGCTCTTTTGTAAATCGGTGTTTCCCTTTGTTATTCAAATGTGAAAATATTTTTAAACTATTGGTAATACATAGTCCCCATAGACTTTTCATGAAATAAACTTCAATCCTTACTCTTTTACTCTTTACTCAACTTGAATTTTACGTCTTAAAACAAAGTTAAAAGCAATGACAAAATACTTCTTGAAAAGACTCTTAAAACTTCCTAGTAATGGCTCTTAACTTTTCTTGAATTTTAATTTATGGATTCAAGGTTATGATTCATGTTTCTTGATGATTTCTAGATGTTTAGAAGTCCTTTAGAGTAGTTAGAAATAATGAAAGGTTTATTACACTTTAGAAGGACTTAATAGGCTAAACGACAAAAAAGTGGTGAAAACAATGATCCAGGCGCGTCCAAATTTCTGGGGCTCATATCAGGCGCACTGTTGTTGCACCAAGCCAGCCCCTTGGGTGGTACGGGGGTGTCGCACCAGCCCTCCTTCAGGCAAAATTTGACGAACTTTTGATCTCGTTTTCTGATGATAAATCATTTTAATCGGATTCTTTTTCTCAAATTCACTTTAGATTCATGCACCCAAATAATATGCACAAAATCTAACCCAAACGACTCAAGGAATCAACATTTTATAATTAAGAAAATCCTTAATCGCAACTCATATTCAAGAATGAAATTAATTCAAGAACAACTATCAAGAACATCAAAGTCTCAATCTTTTTAAGACAAAAATACATTGCATTAGGCATGCTTTGCATGTAGGTTAACTAAACCAACGCTGTGTGATCTCATATACCTCGTAAGGATCTCCCCTTGACGTAATCCACAATCTTAGCTTCAAGAACTGATGATTTCTTAACTTCTCCTTTTCTTCTCTCCTCTTCTTTTCTCATCTCTAAAACCCTAAATTTTTTTTCAAAATCGTAAACTGACTAAGATTTGTTTGGACACCAATTAATTACCTAAAAACGAAATAAAATAATTAGGTAAGGAAAAGACCTTACTACCCTTCTAAAAATTGGATTGGACATTTTCTTATTTGAACAACGCAACTTCGAATGGACATATCTCACTCATAAAAACTCGATATCGCACAAAATTGGTGGCGTTAGAAAGATTATTCCTCGATCTTTCCTATGATATTTTGATCCACACCTAACTCATCTTCAGCTAACAGTTATGGTCTTTTGAAGTTGACTGAAAATCCAACTTAACAAACTTAACAAATTTTTCAGATTTTTATATTCTTTCAAAAAATGGCTATTTCCAATTCTTTATCTTCTTCCCAGTTATTTTGGATTTGTGAGATGTTACAATATCTCCCCCCTTAGGAACATTCATCCTCAAATGAGATTACTCTTACTAGGCTAAGGGTACAACATCTAACATTCTCTTCAACATCCATGAAGTAATGCATATACAACATGCCAACATATATATTACAGATTTCTAAGAAGAGAATTAGTACCTTGATCTGGAAATTCTCCGAATCGGAAGAGATGTGGATATCTTATCTTTATATCATCTTCAGCTTCACAAGTAGCTTCCTTAGCAAATTGGTTCCTCTAAATGACTTTGACTAATGATAATTCCTTAGTCCTCAACTTGCAAACTTTGAAATCTAAAATCTGAACATGAATCTCTTCATAAGATAAGCTATCCTTGATCCAATATCTTCAGTTGGTATGACCAATGATGGATCACCCTTGCACTTCTTTAACATGGAGATGTGAAAAATCAGATGAAACATTGCTAACTCTTGTGGTAGCTCCAACTCATAAGCTACATTACCTACCCTTTTCGATAAGAGACAATAAAGAAAGGACTAAATTTCCACTTCTTACCAAATCTCATAACACCCTTCATGGGTGAAACTTTAATTTATACTCAATTATCTACTTCATACTCTAACTCTCTTCTCCAAATATCATAATTAGATTTTTGATGACTTTGTGCCGTTTTCAACCTCGATTGAATCACTTTCACCTTCTCCATAGCTTGAGAACTAAATATGGTCCTATCAACCCAACTTCAACAACTTCATACCATCCAATAGGAATTTGCATCTTCTCACATAAAGAGCTTCATAAGGATCCCTTTGGATGCAAGAGTGGTAACTATTGTTTTAAGAAAACTCAACTAGAGGGAGGTGATTATCTCAATTACATTTGAAATCGATCACGCGTCATCAACATATCCTCTACGGTCATAATATTATGCTATACCATTCTATTTGTCTGAGAATGAATAACAATACTCAAGTTCACTTTTGAACCCAAACCTTTCTAAAACGATTTCCAGAACTGTGTCATAAATTGTGCACCTCTATTTGAAATAATCAAAACTGGTACCCCATGAAGTCTTACCACCTCTTGAATATACAACTTAGCATAATTCTCTAGTGTATGGGTAGTCATTACTGGCAAAAAGTGGGATGGTTTTATCATTCTATCGACAATCACCCAAATCGAATCATACTGCCTGCGAGACCTTGGTAAACCTGTGATGAAATCCATATTGATCATTTCCCACTTTCATGTTCAAATTTCTATATTTTGAGCTAGACCTTCTGACCTTTGGTGCTCTACTTTAACTTATTGGCAGATAAGAAACTTAGCAACAAAGTCTGCAATGCCCTTCTTCATACTACTCCATGAATAAACTTCTCTCAAATTGCGATACATCTTTGTGGAACCCGGATGAATGGAATATCTTGAGCTATGAGTTTCCTCCATGATACTATTTAGGAGTTCATCCATCCTTGGTACACACAATCTACCTTGGACGCTCAATCCTCCATCTCCCCCTTGTTCAAAAGCCATTACTTTTTGCTTATAAATATTTGCCTTTAATTCAAGCAAAATAGGATCTTGGTCTTGCTTTTCTTTTACTTTTAGCACTAATCATCATTCAACCCCATTTATCACTACCACACTTCCTTGTATGAAATCCATTAGTCTGACTCACAGGTGTACAAGTCTTGCATATCTTTTACTATATCTCTATTTTCTTCCTCAACATGGATGGTACTACCCATAGACAACCTTCTTAAGGCATCAATAATAGTATTAGCCTCACATAGATGGTAAAGAATACTTATGCCATAATCCTTGAGTAATATTAACCACCTCCTTTGTCGGGGATTAATCTCTTTCTAATTAAACACATATTGAAGATTCTTATGATCTGTGAACACATCCACATGCACACCATGAAGATAATGGCGCCATATTTTCATAGAAAATACTAAGGAAACAAACTCTAAGTCATGGGTTGGGTGGTTCTTCTCATGAACTTTGAACTGTCTGGAGACATAAGCTATAACCTTACCATTTTCCATTTAATACGCAACCCAAAAAAACTCTAGAAGCATCACAGTACACAAAGTAAACTTGGATACCTTCTGGTAAGGTCAAAATTGGGGTAGTAGTCAACCTCTTTGTCAATTCCTGAAAGCTTTTCTAACATCCTTCAAACTAGTGAAACTTCATTATCTTATGCGTTAACTTGGTCAAAGGTAATTAAATATATGAGAACCTCTCTACGAACCTTCTGTAATATCCAGCCAAACCCAAGAAACTGTAAATATCGATTATGGATATGGGTCTAGGTCAATTTCTGAGTATCAACTTTAATTTCCTCTCCAGACACAATGTGACCTAAGAATGCCACAGACTCAAGACAAAACTCACACTTAGAGAACTTGGCATATAACTCTCTATCTTTTAAAGTCTGGATAACTATTCTAAGATGACTAGCATGAGTTTTTCATTCCTTGAATAGATAAGTATGTCATCAATGAAGATGACAACAAACATATCTAAATAAGGTTTTAATACCCTATTCATAAGGTCCATGAGTTATGTAGGCGCATTCGTTAACCAAAGGACATGACCAAAAATACATATTGACCATAATGGGTCCTGAATTCTGTTTTAGGAGTATCACACTCCCTTACTTTCAATTGGTGGTATCCAAATCTAAGGTATATCTTAGAAAAACAAGAAGCACCCTGAAGTTGATCAAAAAGATCATCCATTCTCGAAAGATGATACTTGTTCTTGATGGTAGCCTTGTTCAATTAGCGGTAGTCTACACACATTCTAACGGAACCATTTTTATTTCTCACAAATAAGACCGGATCGACCCAAGGTGAGACACATTGTAGAATAAAAACCTTATCAAGGATATCTTTCAAATGTTCATTAAGTTGTTTCAAATCAACTAGAGGTATTCTATATGGCGGAACAAATATAGAATGAGTATCTGAAAGAATGTCTATGCATAAGTCTATTTCTCTCTCAGGAGGAAATCTGGGTAGATCATTTGGAAAGACTTTTGGAAACATTTTTACCATAGAAAGTGACTGAATGGGAGGTATCTCAATGCTAGAGTCATTAACTCGAAGTAAGTGATAGACACAACTATTAGAAACTAACTTTCCCGCATTAAGGTACGAAATGAAATGACCCTTAGGCACTGTTGAACTACTACTCTACCTCATGACAAGACCATTAGGAATCTGGAACTTGACAACTCGAGTTCTATAATCTATTGATGCATAAAACGAATAAAGTTGGTCCATAACTAGAATGAAATCAAAATCCACCATGTTTAATTCAACTAAGTCCTCCATGGTGTTCTTATGATTGATGGAAATGACAGAATCATAATGTACTCGCTCAGCTAGAAAAGACTCCCCTACAGGTGTCAAAACACAAAAGGGTTCACAAAGTTTCTCATGAAGAATAGCAAAATTATTTGCAACATAAGAATTAACAAATGATACACTTTCTCTTGGGTCTAGCCATGTATAAACATCAAGAGAAAAGACTTTGAGCATACCAGTGATAACATCTGGAGAGTTCTCTTGCTCTTAATGGCTATTAATCGCATAGATGTGGTTTGTTCCTCTGCACGTACCGGATGTAGCTCCTCTAGGTGAAGACTTGTCTAGTGGAGGAACTCATGAAAATTGGGCTATATTGCCTTGATTTCTTTTACCTTGTCGGTTCGTATGACACTCTTTCATACAGTGACCCTCTTGCCCACACTTTGAAACAACCTGACTTGCCATCGCGACATTTACCTTGTTGGATTCTACTATACCTAGCACATGCAGAAGCCCAGTTACCTCCTTGTGCCACACTACCCAAAGACGCAGTTCTAGCTCTGAAGTTTTGTTTATTCTAACCATTATACTCACCTTTGTTTCTGGGTGCAGGTGTTTAACGACCCGGGAGTACCCCCTAGGCATCAAAAGGCGTACTTGACCTCAAGGAGGTCTTGTCCAAGCCTCTTAGCTTTCATTCATTACATACGTATGAAAAGTAGTATGTAATTAAAACTTTTCACAATAAAGTTAATAAGACACTCTTTTATAAAACGTAAGAAGAACTAAGTCTCATAATCACAAGCCATCTTAGACACATTTTATCATCATAGGGTCACGACCCTTACATAGAAAAGAAACTCATGTCTAATACAAAGTCTTAAAATAGAATGAAACTAAAAGTAACATCAACGTCCTCGAACATATGAGGCCGTACCTAGAGACTTGAGGAGACCGATCTACTTTCCAAGGTTCAACTCTAAGATCCTCACTTCCTTCTACCTAAACTTGTAGAAATAGAGAAGAATATGGAGTTAGTATAATTAATGCACTAAGTATGGCAATACACAAAAATCATGCTTTAAAGAGGAAATTTTAGTGGAAATATGATTTTCATGCTATTTTGATAAAACCTTATGAATCAAGTGTAAAAGATATCATACAAGTCAATCATTAACATGCAAGGTAATATTCCCTTAATTCTCAACATATGATCATATTTATTAAGTATCCCATTAACCATTTAGACTCTCCTATCCAAAGTTATCCTAAGATCCACCTAGGTAAGACATGAAGAGACCGCTCATTCAACCTCTTCAGTACACACATAATTAATTCTTAAGACTACCCAAGATACTTCCTTTTCATCACAACGCAACAAGTTAACATTCATTACTAGAGATACTAGAGGAAACATTCATGCATTTAAGAACTTCATGTAACAACCATCCCCTAGGATAACCCCAAGTTACTATAGTGCAATGTGAAAGTAACATCACATTCTACTACTCCCACTTAGTGCTCCTTTGGAACCACCTAGACTAGGAACACCACATTAAACCATTTACATAACCTTCATTTACATTAGACATAAGACCAACATGCTTCATTAACATTAGACATAATGTCAACTTACCTCTTTAACATCATATAGTAACCCATTCATTAATTAACATTAAAAGGACACACCAAGACTCCCCCAAATGTCTACTTGTGCAATGCATATATGGCTTTCTATTCTTCCACCTACCTTATGTAATACACTCTTAGAAAGACCTAGTTCAGTACATTCATTTTACGGGGGCTAGATTTAAATGACATAGACGATGAGAGCTTAGCATGGAATCCTGGTATTAACCCGGTAGAGGTATCCCCACTTGCCTAAGGTGTGCTCATTCTTTTATCCTTTATCTGGAACACCACTAGCTAGTCCTATGCGAGCGCATAGTTAAGGGATCAGGAGAGTGCTTTTAAGTAATACATCTCAACTCACTAAGAGTACCCATCTCAAGAGGTTACATTTGTATACTACATCTATACTCACAAAAAGTATCCACCCTTTTGTCAAATCCTCTTGGTGCAAAGCACTAACCCATACAGAGTTTTAGACATTCCTTACATTTCTTAGCTATAGGTTAAGAGATTGCTACTAAGTACTACATCCCAACCTATCATTCATTCATTGAAAAGATCTTAGGAATATCGAGGTTTTTACTAGACACTACATCTCTACTCACGAAGAGTTTTGTAACAACCCTAAAAAAATGAATAAGCTGAATGTTTAAGGTGTCAAGAATGCTTGCGATTAGACCAAGGTTCACACGAATTGATACGCATAGAACCAGACCTCAGAACCCTTACTACGACCAAGACAACTAACTTGGGGAGTTAGTTGAGCTTGGAAAGGTTGTAACCGACCAAGTACGGCTCTCGAAAATGAAGATTTAATCGAAGGAGTCTTTACCGGACTTAAAAAGAAGAAATTTTAAGTTTTGAGGGTCTAAGGGTAAAATGGTCCTTTACCAGGCTAGGGGTAATATCGTAATTACCCTAAATATATAATTAATTAATTATTTAATAAAGTGGAGGGGCAATTTGGGGAGAGAGAGCCGAAATTGGTCTCTTGAAATGAAGTCTTGCTCCACCCGAGTTCGAACCTAGGTGGGAGCAAGGATTTAATATGATTTTTATTATTATTGGTGAATTAATTTAATAAATTTATAATTAATGGCTCATGTAAAAAGTAAAATAAGATCTTATTATTATTATTTATTATTTATTTACTTATTAGTTAATGTTTTTTTTAAATTGACTAAGTCTTGCCAACTATCCTAGTATTAAGATGCACTATCTCACACTATCTCTCTCCCTCAAGCTTAAATCTCTCTCTCTCTCATCCAAATTATTTTTATTGGCTGCAAAAACAGAAGATAAAAACATTAGAAAGCAATCAAAATTTCTCTAAACTCAAAGAACTTACAAAAAAAAATATACAAGCAAGCAAGCTAACTTAAGAAACGAAAACTTTGCATCATCTTCTCGACGGGTTTGTGTTGAAGGTTTAGGGGAGGAGTTTGGCAGCACTTGGAAGGTGTGGAAAGCTACAACAAGGTATGGGTTTTGTCTCTTGGAATCCTTTCTCCAAGAGGAATTTCTTTCTACAAAAGTCGACATATGAAACTAGGGTTGTCCCCTTGAATGTTGAACTCCTTGTCCCTAGTCTCCTTCCGATTCTAATCTAAATTAGTTTAGAAATCATGTTGTTGGTATGGTTGCTGGTAGATAAGTGTAAAATATGATGTTCCTTGTGATTTTATGTTTGGAAATAGCAAGCATGTTCAATGATGTCAACCGAAAATGATGTGGTGCAATGTGTAAAATGTTTGTTGTTGTTCTCCGTTTGAAGTCTTAAAATGGCTTGTTTGATGATTGGAATTATTGTGCATAAGGTGTGTAAATTGTGATGTTAAATGAAGTGTAAGGTGGCTGATCATAAGTGGAAAAATCTAAGCTTAAACAACAATGAATCTACACCTAAGAATGTATTAAACGAATCGTGAAAGTACCTCAAAACGAATGTATGAATGTTGTTAAATAAAGGCTAGAAAATTTAATAAAATTTCCAGCACTTGGTGATGGAATTTTCGGCCATAATACTTAAGGTTGAGAGGTATAAAAATATATTTAAAATATGTGAGGTCAGTGGGGATTGAACCCAAGACCTCACTACATGAAAGCTGGAAAAAAAATGAGAGGTGTGGGATTCGAACCCACAACCTCTCGGCCAAACAAGAGAGTAAGAGAGGAATTTTAAATTAATAAAAATAAATGTGGAGAGTGGGGATTGAACCCACAACCTCTTGAATGGATGAGAGAGTTAGGAGAAAAATAAAGGAGAAAAATAAATGTGGAGAGTGGGGATTGAACCCACAACCTCTTGAATGGATGAGAGAGTTAGGAGAAAAATAAAGGAGAAAAATAAATGTGGAGAGTGGGGATTGAACCCACAACCTCTTGAATGGATGAGAGAGTTAGGAGAAAAATAAAGGAGAAAAATAAATGTGGAGAGTGGGGATTGAACCCACAACCTCTTGAATAGATGAGAGAGTTAGGAGAAAAAAATAAAGGAGAAAATAAATGTGGAGAGTGGGGATTGAACCCACAACCGCTTGGATAGGTGAGAAAGTTAAGAGATAAATTAAAAGAAAAATAATGAGCTTGTGGGGGATTGAACCCACAACCTCCTTGCCTTAAAACGAAAAAGGAGAGGAGAACAAGAAAGAAATATAATGGGGTTGATGGGAATCGAACTAGGGTCTCCCAAATCTGAAAAATGCAATTACCAAGTTTAAAATAAGATTAAGTGTTATCCAAGGGATTCGAAATTGGGTTCCCTTGCCCAATTCTGTATTGACACATAAGTCATACGTAAGTAAATATTTAATGAATGTTGCCTCTAAATATCGAAATCAATATCTTGGCATATCTACAAGATGCATAAGTCTTGTTCCACATAATCTTGGGTAAACATGAATCACTTAGACAAACTATGAATGAAGCCTCATGGCTTGTATGTATAGACACATAAGTCTAACATACATTCAAAAGTAAGTGAACCTAAGATGTATGAAATGAGATGAACAATGAAATGATGAAATGAACAATAAAAAAAAATGAAACCCTAGAAGGGTTAAGTAAGGGTGTGAAACACACCAAATGGCCAAGTGCATTGACATATGATGAAATGAACATTTACGTAATAAGAGGTGAATAACTATGAGAAGCAAAGGTGCTAATGATGATGAATGTGGTGACAACATGATATGAGGCTAATGTATATGATCAGAGCAATCTCAAATGAGACTAAGTAAATGTTACCAATACGTACTCACCTATGAGAGTGTAAGATAATGAAGAGACCAGTCTCTATGAACACTCTAATGAGAGTATTTAGCTTAACACACTCAATACGAATGATGAGATGAGAAATCATCTAATGAGCTATGATGTCCTCATACTAGAAGCCAGCTTCCATGACGTATGAGATGAATATAATGGAACTTTATACTAAGCACCGATAGACTAGCTATGAGCGGTAATGCCTTCTTTTGGGAAGGACAGAGGTTCACTTAACTCTCATGAGATGAGACTGTCCAGCATGCCAGGTATGGGTCTCCTTATATCTCCTAGTCTTCGAACCTATACTGCCAATATAGGGATCTGGCGGGGTTAAATTCCCATGTACGCTAGCATGTTTTTGGGTCACTTTGGCCGGTGATTCCACCTCTTTTCGGTGTGGGGGAGACAATGGATTTCATGATGCTCACATGATCTATGTCGGTTAAAGTTAAAGTTTCCAATGAATGAATGAGGCTAGCCTCAAATGAAGCACATAATGAAATGAATGATACCAAAGGTGCTAGAATAGGATAATCAAAAGTTGAGTTAGATCAAGTAATGACATTAGGTTATTCTTGGTCATTGCACAACAAACCTAATGAAAGTCTTAAACTACATCCTAGGTATAACTGGTGTTTACACTGGCCTATGAACGAAATGAAATGGAGTACGTATGAATGAACAAAGCAGACTCTGTGTTTGCTAATGAAGACTCTCTAGTTGAGGTCCCATCTGTTGAGCCCTCATTTCTGGGATGTCTTAATGTTAAGTCCATGATTCCGAGGTCTCATGGCATATGAATGAATGATATTAAAGGAGTTATGTGCTACATACAAAGTGTGTTGTAAGCTATATGATATGTGCTACGTGTAAATGTTATGTGCTGTTTGCAAATGTGAAAAGTATGATGATGTATGTTATTCTCATGGCATAAGCTTCCTATTCCAAATCTGGAAAGCTCACTGACTTTCCTAATCCAAATTTGGAAAGCTCATTGACTTTCCTAATCCAAATTTGGGAACCTCCTAATCTCAATTTGGCAAGTCCACGGACTTGACTTCCAAAAATCATGTCGTTAGAAAAGAGCTATTCTTTCTCATGCATGTCCTTGGTGTGTGCTTGCATATACCCATACTTAGTATGAGTGTGTACTAACCCTATACATCTATACTATTTTAGGTGCAGGCACAGGTGGACGATAGAGCTACAGGATCATTGTTGCAGCTATCAGGACATCAGCATTCATCTGGAGTTTGGTAGGTCCTCATACTTTCGAGGATGCTACTGTTTTACATTCTAGCTTAGTTTTAGAGTTGAGCTAATGGAGCATGTTCCACTAGCATTTCTTTCCTGTTTTTATTCGGACCTTGCGTTGGTGCCATTTTGGCAATTATACATTTAATACTTATTGATCTATTCCTTCCAGTTGCTTATCTCTTAATGTTAGATGGTTGATGGTGAACTATTATAAAAATGTTATGAATGTTTAACAAATATGTTAGGAGCAAAAAGTTTCAAATTTTCCCCTAAAATTAACCTAAGTGAAGTATGAATAACGTAAGTAGGCTTGTCTGCGACCTCTGAGAGGTCAACGATGCCGGTCTCGTCTGGGGTCTAGATTCCAGTCGTGACAAGTGTCCACTCCAAAATAACCCATTCATTCATTAGAGTTCTATTGAGAAAACCTTTCAATAGACTCTGATTCGTTACGTTTTCATTAGCTTCATTTGTTCATTCATTGTGTGTGTATATGTGAAAAATCCTTTACAAAATCACCATCATTCATAACATTATCTTCTAAACATGATCATACTACATCCATCATAATCCACACACAGTCATACTTCATATTCACATCATACTTCAATTATTCATGCTATCTTTAAGATACAGATTCATAACTTCATAAGACCTCTCTATGCATATACTTCATAACATCACTTTACTTCACATTAATTACCTTCAAGGCCATAATCACAATTCACATATACATTCATATACATAAACTAAATACCGCCACCATAAGTAGACCATACAACACAAGATCAACTCAATAAGAAGTAGAACAATTTGGGTCAATTTACCCTTCATCCAAGACATGATCACTCTTATCAATTCTCCAACAATTCATCATAATTAGGCATGTATATCAATAGATAACCATAGTACAACATAGTATAAACACAATTCTAACAATATCCAATCACAATCATCAAACCAACTTCATAAGACAAAATTAGAGAATTAGGATTTTCATGGGTCCATGGAGTTTTTTATCATAAGATCGTCAATTAAAATTGAGAACATCATAATTCATCCATTAAAACCTTTTAATTTCAAGAATCCATGCTTAGAATTCGACATAGAAATTTTAGGATTTTGAAATCTTTTGAAAAGCCTTTGGAGTGATTTCTTGAATGATAGAAGAATCAAGGATGAAATCACCATACCTTAATGAAGTATTATCCACGAAATTTGGGTTGAAAAATTGGAGAGTTTGACCTTCTTCCTTGGAGCTTCAAAGCTCATCAATTGACATTTTGGAGAGAGAGAATGAAGAGCTGTTGATTTTCAAATTTTGAGGTTTTTGTTTTGATTGGTGAATTTTGGGGTAAAAGTGACTCAAAACCGTTTATAATAAATCCCCAAAGCCCCCAAGACACCTCTACACAAATTGGACCTTTTAACCAAGTCTAATTTGACTGTAAATGATGCACCCAAATCTGTTACATGGTTACGCGTTGCAGGGACACTTCCAATTCTTGGTTCTGGAATTTAATTTAAGGAAAAATGGTTCTTGGCAAGCCTATATCACAAGAAAAACTTTTTTCCATTTAAGTGATGCAGGCGCAACGCGCAAGCACTCTCAAAAAGGGGTTTCCTGCACGCTGCCATGGCAGTCTTCTTGCCAATCCTTGGGTCCTCCTCAAGGACCCTTTGGTTGGTCCTTGGGGATTCATGCCCAGAAGTTTTGACCCTAAACTCAATTTTTAATACACTAGGGTCATCTCCACTAATTTTAGACTCTAAACAACACTTAAAAATACATACAACATACATGGACACACTAGCACATCACAAGGCTAGTTCTCGGACATCTTTGTCGTCCTTTGACGTTTCACTTGGAAACTCTTTAAATATGAATTCAATATCTATTATTTATTATCTTAACAAGTTATTAACTCAAGGAACTCATGTTAAACTCTAGTTTGTTCTATTTCATTTTGGGGGTCGTTAGAAGGTGAACTAGCAGATGATCGAAGAGGTCCCTTTTTCTTTTGCTGAAAGGACGAACGGTTCACATTACTTTTATGCTGCCTGGACTCATTCCCTGTCTTATACTTCTTATTTCTAAACTCTTCCCTATCCCTTAGTTTCTCTTACTCAACCTTCTGCACATGTATCATTAACCTTAATATATTTATTTCCCCAATTAAAATCGTTCCCATGCCCTCTTTGCTTGATAGACAGGACAACCCTGAAACAAATAGACCCATTCTGCTCCTTATATCCGCAACTATCTCCGGAGCATAGAGGGATAGTTGGGTGAACTTTAAGACACACTCATGAACATTTAGGGAATCTGTCTTAAGGGTAAGAAACTCTCCTACCGTTGCCTCTTTCAGTTCTTCGAAGAAGAAACACCCCAAAAAGATTCCTCAAAACATGCCCAACTCGCAGGTGGTGCTTTATCACCTCTACCCTTCTTCCACTTGTGTTACGACCCAAAGTACCCCCTAGGCGTAATTGGCTTCGTCGTCCTCTAAGAGGAATTAGACAAGCCCTTAGCATTTGTCATCACATATCATAGGTGAAAAATGCATATCATAGGTCAAAAATGCAGAAAACTTTAAAACTTTTACTTATATATATATAGTGAGGTTTGCATAGACCTCTCACATACTACTTATGGAGTTTACATAGACTGCTCACATAGGAATCTTACTTAGGCTTCTCGCTTAGAAAATCATTGCCATACATAGAAATTTAGTCTAATACTTTGTGTCACATTAAAACCATCTAAACAAGTGGAACGTTGGGCATAGCCTTTATACAAATTCATAATTACCACATAGGGATTACAACAACATCTTCACCAATAGGAGAGAAAATAATGTCTTTAGACAATACAAATACTACTAAGGTAGAATACGCGGCAACATCCTCAAACTAGAGGACCTACCAAAACTTGGAGAGTCTAGTCTAAGCCTTCTTTCTTTATCCTCAAGATACCTCAATTGGCCGAATCTACAATGTTTGGGAAAATGGAAGAAATAAGGGTTAGTACAAACCACGTGTACAAAGTATGGTCCCTATGCATAAAAATCATTAATGCATGAGAAAAGACACAATTTAGTCAAAACCATGCATAATATCAAATAACTCAATATACACATATATGGAGCATCATAAGTCAACTCAACATATAAGAAACTCAAGCAAAACTTGTGCAATGCCAAGAATAAATCCCCATAACCCTATCCAAGCTAAGCATCACATTAAGCAACCCATTTCATACTTACTAGATCTTCTCATACTTTTCATAACATGCTTCATACATCAATGGTACTCATAACTTATCAACATAACCATAATCATAATCACAATCATAATAATAAAGGAACACTACTAGAACCATCCCTTAGGATCCCACATGTGCAATGTATAAGAGAAGTCTCATACTCTCCCTCACACTATGTAGTATCCTCTCAGACAACCCTAATAAGAATTGACATACTTAACTTGTTCATTTACTTTTAGATTAGGGAAATAAATGCAATAACCGACATGAGACCATGTGAGCTACATTGAATCTGGTGTTCTACTCCCAGAACAAAAAGAGAGGTTAACACTTGCCTAAGGTGCAATCATTCGTACATAGCTATCTAGGTGGATACTCCAAGCTAGAGTCCTATGTGGGCACATAGTTAAGGGTCAAGGAGATTGTTGCTAGAGACCTTGACTTCCTAAACGTGAAGGTTTCTATCTCATGAGCCAACACATAACTTGGGAATCCGAACTTACTAACGTGAGGAAACCCATGTGGGAGGCCGGACATACTAAACGTGAGACCTCCATCTCATTTACATGCCCTTTGGGTGCTAAGCAATTATTCCCTTTAGTAATCATCTTAATTGATCATACAAGTTCACATTAGTCTCTTCTAGACCCATATGTAAACATCTTATCATTTTAGCTCATAGGTCATCATAAGTGAGAACAATCCTTTCACCTTAGACATCACTTAAAAAGTGAGTAAACCTTTCACTTAACACTTTATAATAATCATGAGAAAGTACATTCAATCATATAATATTCGTATCATAACATACATACATAATTCATGTCTTATTAAATGTCTTAGGTTTAAGTATAAGGAACACTTAGCATCAACATCACAACCACACATTAGACATAGAACATTACTATCATAGTAAATCATACTTAATAATTGAATCCAAGAAGAGCCAATCAACATACCTCTTTGTCCCTTTAAAGAACCTTCATACTCCCATTACCAAGAATACATATCTGATTACATAAACAAGGTAAATTCAAGAAGCAATTATATAATTAACAACAATGTAGGCAACCTACATGTTCATCATCTTCACAACTCACCATATCAATTCAAGGTTTTCATAAAATTGGGGAAAGACATGGGTCTAGGGAAATATCATAGGAAATCATCAATTAACCATCAATATATACTCTAACAACATTAATTAATGATAATTCATCACAATTGATTCATAATATGGTTTTTCAAAGAAGACCCATGTGAGAAGAAAAATCATAGTTTTGGGAAATTTAGAAATCGTCTTTTTGGAGGGACCACTTGGGAAAAGAATCCCAAGAGTGAAAGAAACCATACATTAAAGATGAATCACCACGAAATTGAGTAGAATATTAGAGGATTTGGTCTTCTTCTTCAACCTTCAAAGCTTCTTCAATGGAGGATGAGGGGAGAGAGAAAGTAGAGAGAGGTGAGAGCTTTTGTGTTCGATTTGGTTTTTGGTTTTTGTGTGAAATTATGGTGAAAGACTGATTTAAAATCAATATATAATACTCCTCTAAAATACTCAAAAGACCCCTCACTTAAATTGACCCTTGAATGAAGTCAAACTCGAATTCAATTTCAGATTTTTCATCGGGGAACAAGTCCGCATCGTAGAGCTGCTCCCGCAAAATTTCCAAAAAAAAATTTTGAACCATAAGAGTCCGCGATGTGTCCACATCGCAGACCAAATATTTTGGCCTTGGGTGTGCCAAGTCCGCGTGCGGACTGGCTCCCTCCAAGAACAAAAGTTGTTGCCTCTTGGTAGCTTGCTTGGTCCAAAGTGGGGTCCCTTCGTCGACCTCTCGGGCGATCCTTGGGGGGTCGGACCTAGAAGTTTTGACCCTATATACATTATTTTACCTATTTAAAGTCCTTTTACAAGTTTAGACTTCATAAGACATGCCCAAGCCTTCACAAGACCTAAGGACATTCACTAGCTCAATTTTGATAGTTTCCGGATGTCGTGGTCGTTTCTTAGCGGTTTGGTTCTAATACTTCTTAAAAAAGTTTATTACACTTATTTAGGTATAAAATCATCATTAATTATTGTGTTAGCCTCTAGACTAGGTCATAGAATTAATGAGGTGTGTCAACTTTTCAAACAAAGTCCTAGAAACATCCTTCAATTGATATGCAACTAGTTTTACTCGCTCAGCATCGGTGACGTGCATAACATCAAATACCCTCTTCAGCTCCTCAATAAATTTCTTTGGATCCTCAGTAGTGCTCGAACCAGTGAAGCTTGTAGGATTCATCCTAAAGAACTCACGAAACCTCAAAGTGTAATTCTCTTTATGTTGAGCCCCTCTTTGTTGCCCGACCAGATTATTCAGAGCTGCACAGAGCATCCTTATTGCTTCTCTGAACTCAGCATTAGTGACTTCCTCTTGAGGTTGCACTTCAAGTGCATTTGGTAACTCTTGCCCCTCAACATTACGCCTAGTAGGACAACCTCTGACAACAGTTCTTCGAGGCATGATTAACTAAAAAACACGTGCAAGTACGAATTAGAAGGAAAGTTTTCATATATCAAACTCTAATGTACGAAATGAGTGTGAAAGAAGTGACGTAATTTCCTAAGTGTTCCAGCTTCCTAATTATAGATATGGTGCGCTTGACACCGATAAATAGGACTCTACAAACAAAGATTCATAGACTCTCTAGGAGTCTTGTACTCTGGACTCTAACACAAAGTTTTTAATGTCCGAGCCTACATCCTGGATGTGGCTAGCACTTGAAAACCACTATTGGTCCCATGAGAAACCTTGGTCTGACTTACTTACTCAGCAGAAGACGTAAACATAAGAAATGTAAATCATGCAATAACTTAAGAAATAATAACTTATCCAAAATGGAAAATCAAGTCTTAAACATATACAAATAAAATGAATAGACTAAAGATTATGACTATATGCCTATGAAGCCTCTAAAACAAAGAGGGATGTCGGGACAAGACCCCCAATCATCCTAACAGTGAGATATCAAAAGCAAATAACAAAAAGAGTCCTACAAAATGCAAAGAGGCTCACCAACTAACTCAGAGTGCTCAACTCGATCAACGAGGCGATGGATGTTTATCCTGGTTACTTTTGTCTGAATCATAAAACGATGCAGGAAAAGCAGTATCAGTACATTGAATGTACGAGTATGCGAGTTGAAATGCTAAACACAACTTAAGCTTAAAAGGATCTAAAGGAACACTTACCTTGGCTTTACTCAACTCAAAGTGCAGTATAAAACAACAATAGTTATGTAATTTATACAAAGCATTTAAAACATTAAGTAACAACTAAATTTGTTAAAGATATGCAATAACAAACTAAACTTTACTCAGATATCAAAGTAATATAGTTTCTGTGGGAGTTTCTCTAATCGAAAACCACCACTATGAGCCTAAGTGGTGATACAACATCTTGTCCACACTGCTAGAATTCTCCTATACTTTGTCGTCATATAGAACGCCTTAACTAAGTGGATCCACTAATCTATGCTAAAAAGCACTTAAGGAGTCATCTAAAAAGTATGATCTTTTACTACCTATGATTGGTACATTGTTTATTGAGACTTGAGTTAATATGAACTCGCATTCCCATATCAGTACTCAATACAACTCCCTAATACTTAGCTTATATGTTTTTAAAACAAACTTCTTTATTTGGCTTGAGATAATTACTCAAAATTCAGCTTGAAAGCTCTCTTGAAAATCGGTGTTTCCCTTCTTCAAATGTGAAAAAGTTTTTAAATTATTTGGAATACATAGTCCCCATATACTTTTGAAGAATTGAACTTCAATCATTACTCTTTACTCTTTACTAAACTTAAACTTTAAGTCTAAAAACAAAGTAAAAGCTTTCTCAAAAGACTTCTTGAAAAGACTCTTAAATTTATGGATTCAAGGTTATGATTCATCTTTCTAGACGATTTCTCAATGTTTTAAGTCCTTTAGAGTATTTAGAATAAATGGAAAGTGTTAGTACACTTTAGAAGGACTTAAATAGGCTAACTGACAAACAACTGGTGAAAGACATACATTCGGGCGCGTCCATTGTGCACTACGCCAGCCCCAACTTTCTGGGGCTCATTAGGCGCACTTGTGGCGCGCCGCGCCAGCCCATCGGGCATTATGGATGTACGTTGCGCCAGCCTCCCTTCAGGCAAAATTCTGATATTGAGGCAAAACAATAAATCATGTAATTATGTTAAATAATGTAAAATAAGATAGAAGAAAATCAATTGAATGATGATAAATCTAATCCATGAAGATTTACATAAAACCCTAACTGAATTGGAGATTGGATCTTCTGGGACCCAATGGATGAAAGGAATCCATTAGTGAATTCCCACGACCTTGATAATAAAAGCACAAAAAGCAATGGATATTTAGGCCTTGAATCCTTTGAAAAACTAGTTCTTCACCTATAAAGTTAAGAGAGATTAGGGAATTTTAAGTGAATGGAATAAATTAGGCTTAGTTTGTAAGAATAAAAAAGATTATACGGAAGTTATAGTTCCAAAAAACTAGTTTAGGTTTCGGTGGGTAGAAAATGACCAAAACTCCCTCAAGTTAGAAAATACCAAAGTTACCTACGGTTTCGACCTGTGGTCCATAGACCTTTCAACACCCCATACTAGTCAATCATCGAATCACTTACTGGGGCCTAAAATCATGGGCAATTCCTACGAGTTAGTCTTACTACTTGTCATCTGGTCTACAATCCGTAGACCTTACCTGTAGTCCTTAACTTTGACTCCAAAAATATACCAAGTATGAATCAACTGTAATGTCACTTCCTATGGCCTGTAAATAATACCTTCGACCCATCATGCTCAATCATAGACCCAACTTTGAAAACTCAAATTTTTCTAAATCTCAACTTCGTTCCTACAAATGCTATCTATGACTCATAGATGCTCCTACGAGGTGTAGATAGGTCTCATGGGTTTGAAGAAATAACCAAACAATGAAAGGTTTCCTTTCCAATTTGACTTTACAACTTCGGTGTTACAGGAATACTAATGGTTGGCTTGTGTACCAAAACAATACATAATACTAATGGTTGTCTCAAATGCAACGCCTACTATGTTCTAAAAATTGTTTGCTCGGATACCATGCCAGTACACTATCAGTTTGTGTGTGAGATCCATGAGAGACTGAGTTTATTTATAATGTTATATTTTTGACATGTTAGACCATGAGTGTCCGGGTTTCTGTTTAAATATTGGGATGGTTATTGTATATATCATATTTAAAATTAAATACTTTGGATGATTTATAAGGGTCCTTCTTAAATGAAA
Organism: Solanum sitiens; assembly: GCA_016801875.1. Lineage (NCBI taxonomy): Eukaryota > Viridiplantae > Streptophyta > Magnoliopsida > Solanales > Solanaceae > Solanum > Solanum sitiens. The sequence goes on from JABWTJ010000028.1 coordinate 1,980,261, forward strand.
AAGGTGAGATGGACTCGAATATGAATTTGTGTGTGATCATGTGGGACATGCTTCATCTGAAGGTTAAGTTTGGGGTTGAGTTTTTTCCTATTAAGTATTAGAGTAGGTGTCCCTACGGTTTGGTGAATTTTGTTGTTTCACTAATAAAAATAAGTTCTAGAAACTAGAACAATAGTAATTCTAACTAAGTTACTGTTTAAATTTTAGAGTGAATTAGTTGTAAAGAACTCATTGACCTTCTCCATTATTCTCCCATGATATAATGAATATCAAAGAGAATAATGCCACAAACTATGGGAATAAAGTAAATATGTATGATAAATAAGTAAATATCAGCTAAATAACCCTAAAACAACAAAGAAAATCACATAGTTGCATGTTAAAACAATATAAAATCATTCACTTAAATACTTAATTAGTAGTGAATTACTATTGTTCACCTTAATCTCTTACCTAGTAACATATTTAACAGTTTATATGAAGTAACTTTAGGTTGGTCATTAGTTGATTAACTATTTTCCAGCTCTCCATGATGCAACCTATGTGATAAATGAACATTGATATAGAGTTATATGTTTTTTATTTGAGTAAGTATTAAATGAGGCGAACTCATTTTAAACATGTTCATGGTTCTCTTTCCTAGAAGTGGAATATCTTAAAAATTCTCTATCATGTATGTACCTGTAAATTGAATAGATAAGTTGGCAAAATAATTAGTCAGTGTGTTGCCTTCCCTAAGAGTGTGTTTTGACTGAATAGGGTCATCGTCCCTGTAACAACCCTAAAAATGAATAGGATCAAGACTTAGGTTTTTCAAGAATGTATGCGATTAGACCAAGGTTCACACGTATTGATACGCGTAGAACCAGACCTCATAACCCTTAGTAAGACCAAGCCAACTAACTTGGGGAGTTTATTGAGCTTGGAAAGGTTGGAACCAACAATGTGAGGCTCGCGAAAACGAAAATTTAATTGAAAGAGTTTTTACCGGACTCAAAAGAAGAAATCTTAAATTTTGATGGTCCAAGGGTAAAATGGTCTTTTCCAAGCCAAGGGTAATATTGTAATTACCCTAAGGAACAAATTAATTAATAAATTAATTTATTTATTTTAGGTGTTTTTGAGTGGGGCAACCCGAATTGACCCATTCTCGCAAATGGGGTCACTCGGGTTCGAGCCCCACTAGAAGCAAGATTAAACTTGCTTTTATTTTAATGTGTTAACTTAGTTTTTAATAAATAATTAATATTATCTGATTTAGGAAAAAGAAATCAGATTTTTTATTAATTTTGATTAATTATTAAGTTGACTAATTCAAACCCACAAAGTCCTACTTCTACTAGACTTCTATCTCGCATTTCCCCCACTCTCTCTTGCACGATTTCTCTCTCTCTCTTTCACTCTCTTTTTCTTGGCTGAAAATGTTAGAAAACAATCAGCAAAAGAAAAATAAAGTAAAGGCAAAAGTTCATCAAGAACTTGAAAGATAGAAATACAAAGAGAAAACAATCCGGTAACGTTAAGCAGAACTACTACACTAGTCGGGTAAGGTGTGACTTTGGGTGTGTGGGCTGATTTGTGGAGGTGTTCTTGGGCAGAATTCTGGACATTTAACAAGAAAACAAGGTATGGCTTTTCTTACTCTTGGTCCCTTTCCCAAGAGACCCTTAAGACTCAGTATATTCGGCTAAAAAACTAAGGTTGTTTCCCCGTGGCATGTCCCTGTCATTAGCTCCCAACGAATGTAGGTTGGTATAAATGCTGGTAGACTTAGGATTATGTGATGTTTGTGCTGAATGTAATGTATTGGATGTATGCTAATTCATGAAAAGACAACTATGTGTGTGTGTTCGAATCAAGAAAAGAAAAATGCATGGCATGTGTGAGTCTCGGCCTAGAGACTTGATTTTTTGTTAATGTTATGTTGTTGTTTTATGTACTCCAATTGAAGTAAATTGTGATGTTCGTGTGACATGAAGTGTGGCTGATTTGAGGAGTAAACATCTTGGTTAAGAATTCGTGAAGAATTGTATTAAAGAACGTACCAAATAAACTATGTATTGTCCTATGAATTTACTAACAAATGGAGATAAAAATGAGTAAAGAAGTCACTTTAAATTTCCAGCATTATGTTGATATATCTCTGCCAAATTAAGATGTTTAGAATGTCAAGAAAAATAAGGAAGAATAGGTGAGGTCATTGAGGGTCGAACCCGAGACCTAACCCCTTTAAAAATCAAAAAACAAAATGAAGAAGAAGAAAATTCGTGTGGTGAGGGGGATTCGAACCTGCCTTGGCTGGGAAATAAGTGTGAAGAAAAAGAAAATAAGAAATGAGAGGGGTGAGATTCGAACCCACACCCTCTCGGTTAGAAACCAAGGAAAAGGAAAAATTAAGGAAAATTTTGAGAGGCGTGAGAATCGAACCCACGACCTCTATGCGGATGAGGGAAGTAAAAATAAAAAAATGAAATGAGGCTGTGGGGATTCGACCCCACAACCTCATAGTCAACTCAATCAGTCAACTCTTAAAAAGGGAGAATAAAATAAAGAGGTTGTGGGGGTTCGAACCCACAACCTCTCGGCCTAAGCGAATGGAAGGGAAGGGAAATTAAAGGATAATTTAGTGTGGCTGAGGGGACTCGACCTCGGGTCCCAAAGCCTCATATGAACCGAAACAAATAAAAGAAATACAAAAATGGGGTTGTGGGGGGCTTGAACCCACAACCCATCGGCCAATGTAGGAGAGACTTTAAGTGGAAAAGTAAACCTTCAATGCAAACATTGTGATTTGACTCAGAGTTAAAAATGTTATGAATAATAGAATAAAATCAATTAATAATGTAAATGACATTCAATTGATTCAAGACTTGAGATTCCTTGCCCAAACTTCCGTTTGATACATAAGTCATACGTGAACAAATCATTCAAGAATAATGCCACCTACTTAGATCAAATTCAAGATCTTGGCATAACTACAAGATAATAAGTCTTGTACTACATAATCTTAGGAATGTAAGAATTACTTAACGAACTACGAATGAAGCCTCATGGCTTGTGTGTTTAGACTCATAAGTCTAACATACGTTCAAAAGTAAGTGAACCTAAGATGTATGAAATGAAATGATGAACCCTAGAGGGGTTAAGTAAGGGTGTGAGACACACCAAATGGCCAAGTGCATTGGCATATGACGAAATGAACATAATCGTAATAAGAGGTGAATAACTAACAAAAACAAAGATGCAAATGATAATGAATGTTGTAACAACGTGATATGAGGCTAATGTAAATGAGGAGAGTAATCTCATATGAGCCTAAGAAAAGGTTACCAACATGTATTCACCTATGAGAGTGTAAGATAATGAAGAGACCAGTGCCTATGAACACTCTAATGAGAGTATTGAGCTTAACACACTTAATATGAATGATGAGATGAGAAATCATCTAATGAGCTATGATGTCCTCATACTAAAAGTTAGCTTCCATGACGTATGAGATGAATGAAATGGAACTTTATACTGAGCACCGATAGACTAGCTATGAGCGGTGATACCTTCTTTCGGGAAGGGCGGAGGTTCACGTAACTCTCATGAGATGAGACTGTCCGGCTTGCCGGGTATGGGTCTCCTTATATCTCGTAGTCTTCGAACCTATACTGCCAATATAGGGATCTGGCGGGGTTAAAATCCCATGTACGCTAGCATGTTATTGGATCACTTTGGCCGGTGATTCCACCTCTTTTCGGTGTGGGGGAGACACTGGATTTCATGATTCTCACATGATCTATGTCGGTTAAAGTTAAAGTTCCTAATGAATGAATGAGGCCAGCCTCAAATGATGCACATAATGAAATGAATGATACCAAAGGTGTTAGGATAGGATAATCAAAAGGTGAGTTAGATTCAAGTAATGACATTAGGTCATTCTTGGTCATTGCACAACGAACCTAATGAAAGTCTTAAACTACATCCTAGGTATAACTGGTGTTTACACTAGTCTATGAATGAAATGAAAGGGAGTACGTATGAATGAACGAAGCAGACTTTGTGTTTGCTAACGAAGACTCCCTAGTTGAGGTCCCATATGTTGAGCCCTCATTTTGGAAAGTCTTAATGTTAAGTCCATGATTCCAAGGTCTCATGGCATATGAATGAATGGTATGAAAGATGTTATGTGCTATATGCAATATGATATGTGATATGTGTAAAATGTTATGTGATGTGTGCAATATGATAAGTATGATGATGCATGTTACTCTCATGGCATGACTTTCCTAATCCATATTTGGAAAGCTCACTGACTTTCCTAATCCAAATTTGGAAAGCTCACTGACTTTCCTAATCCAAATTTAGAAAGTTCACTAACTTTCCTAATCTCAATTTGGCAAGTCCACTGACTTGACTTCCAACAATCATGTTGTTAGGAAAGAGCTATTCTTTATCATGCATGTCCTTGGTGTGTGCTTGAATATACCCATACTTAGTACAAGTGTGTACTAACCCTATACAAACTCTATTATTTAGGTGCAGGCACAGGTGGACGGTAGAGCTACAGGATCATCGCTGCATTTATCCGGACGTCAAGCATTAATCCGGTTTTTGGTAGGTCCTCATGCATTCGAGGATCCTACTATTTGTGCTCTATCTTAGTTTAGGAGTTGAGATAGTGGAGCATGTTCCACTAGCGTTTCTTTCTTATTTTATTCAGACTATGTATGGGTGCCATTTTGGCAATTATACAATTATGTTATTGAACTATTTTTTTCATTTGATTATCTCTTAATGTTTAGATGGTTGATGTTGAACGAATTATGAATGTATTAGAAGTGTTTAGTAAGTAATGTTTAGAAACAAAAAAGTTTCAAATTTTCCGCTAAAATTAACCTATATAAAGTAAGAATGACGTAAGTAGGCTTGTCTGCGACCTCTAAGAGGTCAACGACGCCGGTCTCGTCTGGGGTCTAGATTTCAGTTGTGACAAAGTTGGTATCAGAGCACTAGGTTAAATTCCGAAAATAATAAGTTCACATCAACCACATTAGGTAGTTTCTAAGTCATGGTAGTGAAGTGCACCACTATCCTGGATTAGAGACTGCATGATGCGTAGGAATGTTTCCCTTCTTCTGATCTTATCGTGCTTTTCTGAATGTCTGAATTCTTGGTGTTATGAGCGTGTCTAACATCAATCCTTTTTGTTTTTCCAGAAAATGAACACTAGGAGAGGAAATAGTAAGAGGAGAGGAGGAGTAGCTGCTAGGGGTAATCAGGATCTACCCCAGGCTCCAGCTGAAGGAGTGGCCATGCTAGTTAACCCAGCTGGGTTGACTGATGCTGAGGTGAGGGCATCTCTGGCCCAAATGGCACAGGCCATTACTATGCAGGCCCAGGCTATGACTGCCCAGGTCAGCCGACATGATGTTCAGAGGGAGAACCCAACGTTTTTTGTAGCATGGCTGACAGACTGAGGGATTTCACGAGGATGAATCCTCCTATTTTCAATTGGTCTAGGACATCAGAGGATCCCCAGGAGTTTGTGGATGAGATTCATAAGATCCTGGTGGCTATGGGGGCCACTGATATTGAGAAGGCTGAGCTGGCTTCCTATCAGCTCAAGGATGTTGTACAGACTTGGTGCAAGATGTGGTAAGATAGCCGTGTCTTAGGTGGAGTGACAGTCACATGGGAGCTATTCAAGACAGCATTTCTGGAGAGATTCTTTCCCAGGGAGATGAGGGAGGCCAAGGTTGAGGAATTCATCAATGTCAAACAAGGCTCCATGACATTCGGGGAGTATTCCCTGAAGTTTGTTAAGTTGTCAAGGTATGTTGTTTTTCCCCAAGTATTTAATAGTAAGAATAAGAATAATACTGAACTTTGTTGGAATCTCCCAGGTATGCTACTTCCCTGGTTTCTAACAGCAGGGATGAGATAAGCAGGCTCCTCATAGGAATCAATGGAGACCTGGAGGAGGAGTGTCGATCTGCTATGCTCTATGATAATATCGATCTTTCCAGGTTGATGGTACATGTCCAGCAGGTAGAGGACAGCCGTAGGAAAAGAGGTGTTCGTGATGCTAGAAGGACCAGGCCTCAAGACCAGGCAGGACCCAGTCATGGAGGGCACAGGAATAACTTTGGTGTTCGTGAGCAGCCAAGGTTCAAAAAAGGGCAACAAAGCTCTGGGAATTCTAATCCTCAAAGGAGTACTACACCTAAAGGAGGCAGACCTGATCCCAAGGAGGGAAATGGAGGCGAGATGCAGCGTACTAAGAAGAATTGTGCTAAGTGTGGCCGAGCTCACAGTGGAGAGTGCAGACAGGGCACTAATGCCTGTTTCGGTTGTGGTAAGAGTGGACACATGGTCAGAGACTGCCCACATAACAGAGGTCAGGCTGGAGGTAATATTTAGCCTAGGCCTAACCTACAGGGTGCAGCAGCAGCCGAGCCTCCTAAGAGAAACAGATTCTATGCCCTGAAGGGCAGAGAAGAGCAGGAGAAGTCCGCTGATGTGGTCACAGGTATGCTGCAAATGTACTCAACTTCTGTTTATGCTTTACTTGCTCCAGGGTCTACACTTTCCTTTGTAACTCCTCTGCTTGCTCTTACTTTCGAGGTGTTGCCTGAAGTTCTACATGATCCTATAGTGGTTAGTACACCTTTAGGAGAGAATGTAAGAACTGATAGAGTGTACAAAGATTGCCCAATAGTTGTGAGTGGTAAAACTATGTGTGCAAACCTGATTGAGTTACCCATGCATGATTTTGATATTATTCTTGGCATGGATTGGCTTCACAGTTGCTATGCTCACTTGGACTGTCGTAGTAGAGTTGTGAGATTTCGCTTTCCTAATGAAGAAGAGTTAGTCTGGGAGGGGTACAATTCTAGTCGTCCTAACCCCTTGATTTCTAACCTTAAGGCCAATAAAATGATTTCCAAGGGGTTATTGTGTCATCTTGTGAGTGTTAATGATTTAGATCATGACATTCCTTCCATAGACTCAGTACCTGTAGTGAATGAGTTCTTAGATGTGTTCCCTGATGATTTACCTGGAGTCCCTCCCCTTCGAGAGATTGACTTTGGTATCGATTTAGAGCCCGATACTAAACCAATCTCAATTTCTCCTTACAGAATGGCTCCAGCAGAACTCAAAGAGTTGAAGCTGCAGTTAAAAGATCTCAGTGACAAGGGTTTCATTCAAACGAGCATATCCCCTTGGGGCGCTCCAGTGTTGTTTGTAAAGAAGAAGGATGGAACCCTTAGAATGTGTATCGATTATCGGCAGCTCAACAAAGTCACTATAAAGAATAAGTATCCACTCCCCAGAATAGATGATATGTTTGACCAACTCCAAGGGTCTAGTTTCTTCTCTAAGATTGATCTTCGTTTAGGGTATCATCAGCTTAGGGTTAGGGATGGAGATATCCCAAAGACAGCCTTTCATACCCGCTATGGTCACTATGAGTTTTTAGTCATGTAATTTGGTCTCACGAATGCACCTGCTGCATTTATGGACCTCATGAACAGGCTCTTCTGTGAATACCTTGACTCTTTCGTCATAGTATTCATTGATGACATTCTCATCTACTCTAAGACAAAGGAAGAGCATGAACAGCATTTGAGACTAACCTTGCAGGTACTTAGACAGCATCAGTTGTATGCCAAATTGAGCAAATGTGAATTCTGGCTGAGATCAGTGACCTTCCTGGGGCATGTTGTGTCCGATCAGGGCGTGGAGGTGGATCCCAGGAAGACTGAGACTGTGAAGAACTGGCCAAAACCTCTTACTCCTACTAATATCCGTAGCTTTTTGGGATTGGCTGGTTACTACCGCAGGTTTGTGGAGGGATTTTCTTCCATTGCTTCCCCATTGACAGCTTTGACTAAGAAGAAAGCCAAGTTGGAATGGACAGAGACTTGTGAGAAGAGTTTCCAGGAGCTCAAGGATAGACTCACTTCAGCCCCGGTGCTTACTTTGCCAAAGTGTGGAGAGAACTACACTGTTTATTATGATGCATCTAGGGTTGGTTTGGGTTGTGTTCTTATGCAGGTTGGTAAGGTGATAGCCTATGCATCTAGACAACTCAAGGTTCATGAGAAGAATTATTCCACTCACGACCTGGAGTTGGCAGCTGTGGTATTTGCACTGAAGCTGTGGAGGCATTATCTGTATGGAGTGCATGTAGATGTGTTCACAGACCATAAAAGTCTCCAGTATGTGTTCACACAGAGGGAGTTGAATTTACGTCAGCGGAGATGGTTGGAGCTGTTGAAGGATTATGACATGAATGTACACTATCATCCAGGTAAGGCTAATGTTGTAGCTGATGCTTTGAGCAGGATGAGCATGGGAAGTACAACTCAGATTGAAGATGAGAAGAGGGAGCTGGTAAAAGATGTACACAGACTGGCCAGACTGGGTGTGCGTTTGGTTGACTCCACTAGTGGGGACGTTTCAGTTCATCCTAGTTCTGAATCATCCTTGGTAGTTGAAGTCAAGCAGGGTCAGCATTTAGATCCCGTGTCGATCGACTTGAAGGACTCAGTGCTGCTGAAGATGAACGAGTCTTTCGCTTTGGGAGGTGATGGCATACTTAGATATCAGGACAGGCTGTGTGTGCCAGATGTGGGTGATTTGCGGACCAGGATTGTTGTAGAGGCCCATGGTTCCAGATATTCTATACATCCAGGTTCCACCAAAATGTATCATGATCTCAAGCAGATTTATTGGTGGGATGGCATGAAGAAGAACATTGCAGAATATGTGGCCAAGTGTCCTAATTGTCAGCAGGTTAAGGAAGAGCATCTTAGGCCTGGTGGTCTGACGCAGATTATTGAGGTTCCGACTTGGAAATGGGAGGCCATTAATATGGACTTCGTGGTTGGGCTTCCGAGGACTAGGAGGCAGCATGACTCTATATGGGTTATTGTGGACAGATTGACTAACTCTGCCCACTTTATCCCTGTGAAGTCTACTTACAGAGCCGAGGATTATGCGAGGCTCTACATTGATGATATTGTGAGATGGCATGGGATTCCCTTTTCTATTATTTCAGACAGAGGAACTCAGTTTACTTCTCACTTCTGGAGATCTTTCCAGAAGAGCTTGGGCACGCAGGTGAAACTTAGCACTGCCATTCACCCTCAGACAGATGGGCAGGCAGAGCACACCATACAAACATTGGAGGATATGTTGAGGGCGTGTGTGATCGACTTCAGAGGTAACTGGGATGACCATCTGCCTTTGATAGAGTTCTCGTATAATAATAGCTATCACTCCAGCATTGGGATGGCACCGTTGAGGCACTATATGGTAGGAGGTGTAGATCTCCAGTTGGGTGGTTCGAGGTTGGAGAGTCATCTATTTTGGGGCCGGAGATCATTCATGAGGCCTTAGAGAAGGTCAGAATTATTAGGGACAGGTTGACTACTGCGTACAGTCGGCAAAAGTCATATACTGATAACAGAAAGCGACCTTTAGAGTTTGATGGTTGTGACCAGGTTTACTTAAAAATATCACCTATGAAAGGGGTGATGAGATTTGGTAGGAAAGGGAAGCTGAGTCCGAGATATGTTGGGCCATATGAGATCCTACAGCATGTGGGTGAGGTGGCCTATGAGTTGGCATTGCCCGCGGAGTTAGCTTCTGTCCATCCAGTCTTTCATGTATCTATGTTGAAGGAATGCCTAGGTGATCCAGCATCAATCTTACCTGTTGAAGGTTTGGGGGTTGATGAAGACTTGTCTTATGAGGAGGTACTGGTTGAAATCTTAGACAGACAGGTCAAGCGGCTGAGGAACAAGGAGATTGCCACAGTGAAAGTATTGTGGAGAAATCATCTTGTTGAGGGTGCTACGTGGGAAGCTGAGGCTGACATGAGGGCCCGCTACCCTCACCTGTTCAGCTCTTGAGGTTAGACTTTATACTCTTAAACCTATGTTTCCTTACCTCCCCGTATTTTGTTGCTATTGATTGACGTGCTTTTATTATGGTCTGACTGGCATTACAACATGAAGTAGTAGTGTCATTCGGGGACGAATGTTCCTAAGGGGGGGATAATGTAACAACCCTAAAAATGAATAGGATCAAGACTTAGGTTTTTCAAGAATGTATGCGATTAGACCAAGGCTCACACGTATTGATACGCGTAGAACCAGACCTCAGTACCCTTACTACGACCAAGCCAACTAACTTGGGGAGTTAATTGAGCTTGGAAAGGTTGGAACCAACCATGTGAGGCTCGCGAAAACAAAGATTTAATTGAAAGAGTTTTTACCGGACTCAAAAGAAGAAATCTTAAATTTTGAGGGTCCAAAGGTAAAATGGTCTTTTCCAAGCCAAGGGTAATATTATAATTACCCTAAGGAACAAATTAATTAATAAATTAATTAATTTATTTAAGGTGTTTTCGGGTGGGGCAACCCGAATTGACCCATTCTCGCAAAAGGGGTCACTCGGGTTCGAGCCCCACTAGAAGCAAGATTAAACTTGCTTTTATTTTAATGTGTTAACTTAGTTTTTAATAAATAATTAATATTAGCTGATTTAGGAAAAAGAAATCAGATTTTTTATTAATTTTGATTAATTATTAAGTTGACTAATTCAAACCCACAAAGTCCTACTTCTACTAGACTTCTATCTCCCATTTACCCCACTCTCTCTTGCACGATTTCTCTCTCTCTTTCACTCTCTTTTTCTTGGCTGAAAACGTGTGAAAACAATCAGCAAAATAAAAATAAAGTAAAGGCAAAAGTTCATCAAGAACTTGAAAGATAGAAACACAAAGAGAAAACAATCCGGTAACGTTAAGCAGAACTACTACACTGGTCGGGTAAGGTGTGACTTTGGGTGTGTGGGCTGATTTGTGGAGGAGTTCTTGGGCAGCATTCTGGACATTTAACAAGAAAACAAGGTATGGGTTTTCTTACTGTTGGTCCCTTTCCCAAGAGACCCTTAAGACTCAGTATATTCGGCTCAAAAACTAAGGTTGTTTCCCCGTGGCATGTCCCTGTCATTAGCTCCCAACGAATGTAGGTTGGTATGAATGCTGGTAGACTTAGGATTATGTGATGTTTGTGCTGAATGTAATGTATTGGATGTATGTTAATTCATGAAAAGACAACTATGTGTGTGTGTTCGAATCAAGAAAAGAAAAATGCATGGCATGTGTGAGTCTCGGCCTAGAGACTTGATTTTTTGTTAATGTTATGTTGTTGTTTTATGTACTCCAATTGAAGTAAATTGTGATGTTCGTGTGACATGAAGTGTGGCTGATTTGAGGAGTAAACATCTTGGTTAAGAATTCGTGAAGAATTGTATTAAAGAACGTACCAAATGAACTATGTATTGTCCTATAAATTTACTAACAAATGGAGATAAAAATGAGTAAAGAAGTCACTTTAAATTTCCAACATTATGTTGATATATCTCTGCCAAATTAAGATGTTTAGAATGTCAAGAAAAATAAGGAAGAATAGGTGAGGTCATTGAGGGTCGAACCCGAGACCTCACCCCTTTAAAGATCAAAAAAAAATAAAGAAGAAGAAAATTTGTGTGGTGAGGGGGATTCGAACCTGCCTTGGTTGGGAAATAAATGTGAAGAAAAAGAAAATAAGAAATGAGAGGGGTGAGATTCGAACCCACACCCTCTCAGTTAGAAACCAAGGAAAAGGAAAAATTAAGGAAAATTTTGAGAGGCGTGGGAATCGAACCCACGACCTCTATGCTGATGAGGGAAGTAAAAATGAAAAAATGAAATGAGGCTGTGAATATTCGACCCCACAACCTCATAGTCAACTCAATCAGTCAACTCTTAAAAAGGGAGAATAAAATAAAGAGGTTGTGGGGGTTCGAACCCACAAACTCTCGGCCTAAGCGAATGGAAGGGAAGGGAAATTAAAGGATAATTTAGTGTGGCTGAGGGGACTCGACCTCGGGTCCCAAAGCCTCATATGAACCAAAACAAATAAAAGAAATACGAAAATGGGGTTGTGGGGGGCTTGAACCCACAACCCATCGGCCAATGTAAGAGAGACTTTAAGTGGAAAAGTAAACCTTCAATGTAAACATTGTGATTTCACTCAGAGTTAAAAATGTTATGACTAATAGAATAAAATCAATTAATAATGTAAATGACATTCAATTGATTCAAGACTTGGGATTCCTTGCCCAAACTTCCGTTTGATACATAAGTCATACGTGAACAAATCATTCAAGAATAATGCCACCTGCTTAGATCAAATTCAAGATCTTGGCATAACTACAAGATACATAAGTCTTGAACTAGATAATCTTAGGAATGTAAGAATTACTTAACGAACTACGAATGAAGCCTCATGGCTTGTGTGTTTAGACTCATAAGTCTAACATACGTTCAAAAGTAAGTGAACCTAATATGTATGAAATGAAATGATGAACCCTAGAGGGGTTAATTAAGGGTGTGAGACACACCAAATGGCCAAGTGCATTGGCATATGACGGAATGAACATACACGTAATAAGAGGTGAATAACTAACAAAAACAAAGATGCAAATGATGATGAATGTGGTAACAACGTGATATGAGGCTAATGTAAATGACGAGAGAAATCTCATATGAGCCTAAGAAAAGGTTACCAACATGTATTCACCTATGAGAGTGTAAGATAATGAAGAGACCAGTCTCTATGAACACTCTAATGAGAGTATTGAGATTAACACACTTAATACGAATGATGAGACGAGAAATCATTTAATGAGCTATGATGTTCTCATACTAGAAGTTAGCTTCCATGACGTATGAGATGAATGAAATAGAACTTTATACTGAGCACCGATAGACGAGCTATGAGCGGTGATGCCTTCTTTCGGGAAGGGCGGAGGTTCATGTAGTTCTCATGAGATGAGACTGTCCGGCTTGCCGGGTATGGGTCTCCTTATATCTCCTAGTCTTCGAACCTATACTGCCAATATAGGGATCTGGCGGGGTTAAAATCCCATGTACGCTAGCATGTTATTGGATCACTTTGGCCGGTGATTCCATCTCTTTTCGGTGTGGGGGAGACACTGGATTTCATGATGCTCACATGATCTATGTCTGTTAAAGTTAAAGTTCGCAATGAATGAATGAGGCCAGCCTCAAAATGATGCACATAATGAAATGAATGATACCAAAGGTGTTAGGATAGGATAATCAAAAGGTGAGTTAGATTCAAGTAATGACATTAGGTCATTCTTGGTCATTGCACAACGAACCTAATGAAAGTCTTAAACTACATCCTAGGTATAACTGGTGTTTACACTAGTCTATTAATGAAATGAAAGGGAGTACGTATGAATGAACGAAGCAGACTTTGTGTTTGCTAACGAAGACTCCCTAGTTGAGGTCCCATATGTTGAACCCTCATTTTGGAAAGTCTTAATGTTAAGTCCATGATGCCAAGGTCTCATGGCATATGAATGAATGGTATGAAAGATGTTATGTGCTATATGCAATATGATATGTGATATGTGTAAAATGTTATGTGATGTGTGCAATATGATAAGTATGATGATGCATGTTACTCTCATGGCATGACTTTCCTAATCCATATTTGGAAAGCTAACTGACTTTCCTAATCCAAATTTGGAAAGCTCACTGACTTTCCTAATCCAAATTTGGAAAGTTCACTAACTTTCCTAATCTCAATTTGGCAAGTCCACTGACTTGACTTCCAACAATCATGTTGTTAGGAAAGAGCTATTCTTTCTCATGCATTTCCTTGGTGTGTGCTTGCATATACCCATACTTAGTACAAGTGTGTACTAACCCTATACAAACTCTACTATTTTAGGTGCAGGCACAGGTGGACGGTAGAGCTACAGGATCATCGCTGCAGTTATCCGGACGTCCAGCATTCATCCATTTTTTGGTAGGTCCTCATGCTTTCGAGGATGCTACTATTTGTGCTGTAGCTTAGTTTAGGAGTTGAGCTAGTGGAGCATGTTCCACTAGCGTTTCTTTCTTATCTTATTCAGACTATGTATGGGTGTCACTTTGGCAATTATACAATTATGTTATTGAACTATTTTTTTCATTTGATTATCTCTTAATGTTTAGATGGTTGATGTTGAACGAATTACGAATGTATTAGAAGTGTTTAGTAAGTAATGTTTAGAAACAAAAAAGTTTCAAATTTTCCGCTAAAATTAACCTATGTAAAGTAAGAATGACGTAAGTAGGCTTGTCTGCGACCTCTGAGAGGTCAACGACGCCTGTCTCGTCTGGGGTCTAGATTCTAGTCATGACAGTCCCTTACTATGTTTACAACTTCAACCTCCTTCATAACACTCTAGAGCGCTTTCTATCTTCTTTTCTATATATTGAGCTTAACAAGTTATCCAGAGGAATATAACCTTTATCAATACAAAACTAAACCCCTTGTCTAATTGTTACTACTTCAGTAATAAGATTTTTGGAATCAATAATTCTCCTTCCTTTCACCCCTAAAATAATTCTTTTACTATTTTTTAAGCAAATAGCAGTAGACTAGGACCAAGTTACCTTGGTTGCATTATCTTTGTTGAATATAAACCATCCAAGAGAAGAGGGATTCCTCTCACAATCATATGTCATTAACTTGACTTTCATTATTCCGAAAATCATAACATATGAGGCCATTTCGTTGATAAATTTTACAATAAAGGGAAGTTTATGAAGATAAAGTTATGATAAGAATAACTTATCTCATGAATTACCTCCTCATAAGTAAAACTATCCACCATGAATATTAGTATTCCTTATCTTCCATGTAAACCATAATATCATTACATGTACTATAACCATAATACTCCTAACCTTTAGGCAGATTTTTTGTCAAAAGGGACCTTGAGATGAGAAAATATTGAAATTGCAAAATTTCATTTTTAGGGGGCCTCTGTTTCATTATTTAAGATTTCTTTTTGGTGGGAATTATAAAATTTTAGATAATCTAAATATAGGGGACATAGAATTATTTGAGATTTATTTTATCTTCTTATGTTGTATATGTCAATTTCATTCACCCTAAATTAGAAAAATATATATTAAATATGCATTAAATTATAAGTGAATTTGGATGAGCAGGGGTTGGTGGGTGCCCCATGCCTCCTTCGATTTCATCTATTTAATAAATAAATCATGTTCAATGTTCTTCATCCAAACAATTTTCTACCTATGCAAATATCTTTCTTACTCGGCTATTTTCTTTATTTTTATATGTTATAAGTCTTCATAAGTCATCCCCTCCCCCTCTTCTCTCACACAAACCCACCATTAGCTTTTACTTAAAAACACATTTTTTACTTCTTGAGATTTCCATACTCCATGCTCCATGCTCCATGCTCCATGCTCCATCTTTTATAACTACTAAATATAATTTTATATAAATCTAAGATGAATAGTAATAATTGGGATATAAGCACGATTATAAGGAGTTTCAAAATTACTAAATTTAAAAGTATTGTAGCTCCTAGATCATACTTGATTTCTTAATTATCAAAATTATCACAGAAATTATCTTGACATACTTATACATTTGACATGACTAATTTGAATTTCTTTCTTTCTTTATTTCCTATGAATTTTCTAGTTTCTTATCGGAAAAACCCAAATAATCAATCTTTTGTGATCATCAACATCACAAACCCCATTCATGAGATTGTTAATCAAGTCATGAACGAAAATGATAACCAACAAATTTTATGATTCGTTTAATCAACGTTACTATTATGTAAAACATACTCATAAAATAATTAATAAGACGAGCAAAAATGTTTACATGTTTCTATACAATCAAAAATATAATTATTATAGAGGATCAAGTCACTCTTGTGGTACTACAACAATTGTTGGTACATACGCTAGGTCAGCAACTGGTGGTAAAAGGGGAAGAAAGGTTTGTTGGCTTATATGATTTTGTGGAAAGGATCATAGTATTTGTTGATTATCATTTTTATTCATGATAGCCAAATCAACACTTACAGGAATGAGAATTGGGGGATTGATGATCTCTAAATATTGATAATTTATAAAATATTTAGTAAAGCAATCCAAATTAGTAATGTTAACATCTTTCAAGAGAATTCCAATTAACATTTTCATAATTCAGAGACTCTAAGCTTGATCTAGAATCTACAACATTTTAGACTTATTAATTTTGAAGCTTCCAACAACTGTGTATATTTCTTAATTGTTATCACCCATATCATATCGAAATAAAATTACATCTAGTTAAATACAAAATAAATGAAGTACAAATCAAAAATATTACAAAATAAATAATATTCATTCAAAAATAGAAGTTAATTATGTTTTTTGTGAGAGGGGAGCGGGGGAAAAGGGATGACTTATAAAGAACAATAACATAAAAGAACAAAGAAAATAAAGCAACTCAAAAAGGGTAACCTACCCACCCTCACTCATCCACACTCAGTTAGAATTTAATGTATATTAATTTTTTTTTGTTTTATGGTATGATAAAATATGTTAAAAAGGGCGGTTGATACGAATGAAAATATTTTTCGATTTTTTGGTTACTCAAAACATTTGATAAAGTCTTTTCTTTAAGATTGAAAAAAATGATTTCTCTGCTAATAAAACAAATATTCATAAGTAACGTGTATTATCTTATTCCTACCCTCCAACACATTCGGCCATCGATCCCCACCACCCTATACCTCATCTTCACCCTGTAGCACCCCCGTAACTTGCATTTCCATCGCCCCACACCTTACCTTCCACTTTCTACACTCATATAGTTTTTCTAGAAGATATTTTCCTTCATACTAAACACAACAAAAACTCATGTTCTTTTTTCATGGATTATTGGCTTAATCATCGATATTTATCTATAATAATAATAATGATAATTAAAAATGTATATGAATTTCATGCAAGAGATGGTCTAAGGTTTGATTCTCATACATCTTCATGGAAAATTAAACTTAGAAAAAGGCAACAACTATAAAAAAGATTCATTGATACTAAAATGAATGTGGGGAGAAAAGAGATCCTAGATGCGTTTAGGGCACAATCACGTGTCGTAATTGAGAAACAAAATTGTTTTTGCAACAAGATCAAATGCTACTACAAGCTCGACTCATGGCTTTATTAATACTCTGCAGGCTTATGTTTTGGTTTCCTCCAAACACTTACAAGTTATGAGTTAACTCCCTTTCCTAAGTGTGTCCCTCTTGGTTTTGCCGCCTACATTTCACGTGGCCATGTTCAAAATTCTGAGAACTACACTTACGTTGTAATTCGTTCTCTTAGATACCGAGTTATTCATAGGTATATATATTTACATGATCTCAATCTCTGTCTGTTTTGATACTATATATCTCGATCTCTGTCTATTCTGATAGTCATGAATATATATACATGGTACAAGTACTGGGAGTTGGATTCAACATCCTCCTGAAACTCCATTGTCATGTTCGATCATGTCTATCTCAGTGTCCTTTGTAGGAACAAGATCTAAAATCATAACTTAACATTGGCATCTTTGATCATGTCTATCTCAGTTTCCTCTAGAGCAACATGATCTAAAACAAAACATTATCATTGGCATCAGAATATAAGAATATGCCAATGTTAATGTTCCAATTTTAGATCTTATTCCTACAATGGAAACTGAGATAGACATTATCAAAGATGCCAATGTTACCGTTCCGATTGTAGATATTTTTGCTACAGAGGAAATTAAGATTGACATGATCGAATATAAAAATGCAGTTTCAGTAGGATGTTGGATCTAACTCAGAGTCCATATACACGTATTTATATTCATGACTATCAGAATAGACAGAGATCGAGATATACAGTATCAGAAAAAAAAAAGATCGAGATCATAAAAATAGTTATACCTATGAATAACTCGGTATCTTGGAGAATGAAACACAACGCTAGTGTAGTTCTCAGAATTTTGATCATCTTCAAGTGAAATGTAGGAGGAAAAACCATGATTGACACACTCATCAAAGGGAGTTAAACTCATAACTGGTAAGGGTTTGGAGGAGCCAAAATATAAGGCTGTGGAGAATTAATAAAGCCATGAGTCAAGCTTGTAGTCGCATTTGATCTTGTAGCAGCAGTAACTTCTTTCTTAATTACAACATGCGATCGTTACCTAAAACCATCTAGGATCTCTTTTCTGAATCTTTTTATAGTTGTTGCCTTTTTCTCAGCTGAATTTTTCATGAAGATGAATGAGAGTCCAACCATATACCATCTATCACACAAACTTCATATATACAAGTTTAATTGTCATCATCATGATTATCGATATATATAAATAATTGAGCCAATAATCCATGAAGAAAAAAACATGAGATTTGTTGTGTTTGGTACGAAGGAAAATGTTTTCAATAAAAACTCTATGAGTGTAGAGGGTGGAAGTAGGGGTGGCAATTTCAGCCCATATTTATAAAATCAGGCCAGTTTGTCCATATTAAATAAGTTGGATCACTCACTTTCTAAATGGATAGATATGGATTTCAGCTTATTTTAAAAGCCCACATAAATATAGTCAATATGGGTTAATAGTAGGTGCCCATTTTTTTACCCGTAACAGATCAATTTTTTAGGCAAAATCCCTAATTCAGGTGCGCAGAAATCTCTGATACAAGTTGCACTTGCAAGACCGATGGTTCAAATTTTTTCTCCATTTCCCGACTCTCTACTGAAAAATTCCATTGTTAAGGTATGTATTTCCTTGAGTTTCTTAATCAAGTTGGAAAGAAAATTCGTTCTCATCAACAAATTGCAACTCTCTGCTGAAAAAAATCCATTGTTAGGGTATATATTTGCTTGAGTTTGTTAATCAAGTTGGAAAGAAAATCCGTTCTCATCATCAAATTGCAAAGAATGTTTCTATGTCCACAACACTCTACTTGTTTTTCTTTGACAGAAATATATATGGAGGTTAATGAGACTTCTTGTGTTACACCCTCAAAATGAGCTAGGTTGAATTAGAGCCTAAGATGTTGGTTATGAGTTTATTAAGTCCTTAAATGACTAATGATAGTGTTAAAAGGCAGTGTGTTAAGTTTAGAGGAGTTTAGAGGTCAAACGTCCAAGACGTTCGATAGTTGGTCTTTAGACGTGCTAGCGAGTCCTTGTATGTTTGCCTTGTTTTTATGTGTTGTTTGGAGTTGAAATACAGTGTAGTTCACCGTATTATCATAATAATCATGTTAAGGGTCAAAACGTCCAGGTCCGACTCCTCAAGGATCGCCCTAGGGGTCCACGAAGGGACCCTGAACTTTAGCCAAGCAAGCTGCCCAAGGCAGCAGGGTCTGAACCTTAGTGAAACACAGGCGCGGCGTGCTCTGGTAGCATACTTCACTGTCCAAGAATTTATTTCCAAGAACGTGTGGGAGTAGATCCGCGACGTGGACTTGTTCCCCGATGAAGATTCCGAAAATTAAAGTTGAGTTTGACATGTCTAAAAGTCCAAATAAGTATGGGGGTATTCTGGTAACCTAGGTGAACGTTTATTAACAATTTTCAGGACATTTTAAAACCATTTCCCAAGTCAAAACCCCAACACCCATTAAGAAATCAAAAACCCCAAAACTCTCTCTTCTTTCAAAAACCCCAAAACCATCATTGAAGACCAAGCTCAAGAACAAGCTATGGAGGTGGATTCTTGGAGTTTCTTCTCAAATTTTCATGGGCTTTATAATGTAAATGGTATGGTGATCCTTATTCATAGATAACCATTCATCTATGGAGTCCTTTCAAAGATTTTTCTAAACATGATTCTAAGTCAAAAATCCTATATTTCAATGTAGCCATGGGTTCATTGTTAAAGTGATTTCAAAAGCATTCTAAAGATGAATATATGTTTAGTTACTGATTTTATGATGAATTTCTATCCAATTTTACGAAGAACCCATGATCCTCCTAATTTCTCAAATTTGCCTATAATGTGGGTCTCGTGATCTTGATGATATGATTATTAAATTATGTTTAGATTGTAATAAATTTCTTAGTTCTATATTCCTTTACGTCAATTGATTATGAATTTTTTGGAATTGATCAATATGATCATTAGCTTGGTGATTTGGTAAGTTGGCCTATTTTCCTCTATTTAGCTTAGAATGTATATTGAATTGTGTTGATTGGTATGGTCCACATATGGTGGCGGTGTTTATATTCTTGTACATGTTTATGTGATATGATCATGGCCTTGAAGGCATTAGATGCAAGATGAATTTTATATGATGATTCCATGTTTAGAAAGTTAAAGGATTTAGCCTTGATTCTAATATCATGTTTCAATTCATGTTATGTGGAGTTATATGTATAGACTTCCACACTAGTTGTATAGCTAGGTGTGGGGATGATGTTATATGTATATGTGTGATGATCATGTTAGGGTTAGGTGGTCTATATGGCTAGTGATGAAGAATATCCTTGTAGCATGACCCTTACCTATATGAACCCTATATAAATGTGTAATCAAAGTATGCTATGAGTGTTCTATTCTATTGTTGAATATGTACTTGTCTCACATGATGTAAAGTGAGTGTGTGTAGTCTATAGTCCTTACTACTATATATGTGTCTATGACTTGAGACTTGAGGAATGTTGTACATATGTTGTGATCTTTAGAGGGTGGCTTCCTCAATGTTATGTTATAGCCATTATGTGATCATGTTGACCAATGTACACACACACTTCATGCATGACTATGAATAGGGTAGATTCATGATGATTAAGGAAAGGCTAGTTATCCTATACATCATTACCTTTTTTTATACATGTAAGAATATGTTAATGAAGTTATGAGCATATGTGACTAGAGGTATTTATGTGAAGGTAAATCTCACATTCTATGCACAAAGACATGATGTATGATTGTATGAATTTGTGAAAGGGCATTCTCACATGAAGTAGGGTCTATGATGAAAGGACATTCTCATGTTAGAATCCTTAGAGCTATATGATGTATGAAGGAGAAAGCTCCTAAGCCTTCTTTATAAATTAATGCACTAAAGGCTTAACTATATTAAAAAGGGAGTTAGAGCCTAGCACCGAGTGAACATGACAAATGAGAGTGTAATCTTCACGTTAGTAAGTCCGGCTTCCCACAAAGAGAACCTTCACATTTAGCAAGTTCGGGTTCGCAACATAGATCTTGTCTCATGAGATGGAAACCTCCACGCTAGTAAGTAAAGGTTTGTAGAAGCAATCTCTATGTTCCATAACTACGTGCCCCCATAGGTTATAACTTGTGGATAGCACTTATATAGCTATGTACGATTGGTTAGACCTTAGACAAGTGTTAACTCTCTCTTTTCGGTGTGGGAGTAGAACGCTAGATTCCATGTAGCTCACATGGTCTATGTAGGTTATGGCAATGTCTCCCAAAGTAATAAATGAACTAAGATAAGATTATGGATTCTAATTACAACTTCTTGAGGATTTTACTTAGTATAGGTAGGACTATGGACCCTACCCATGCATTGCACTAGTGAACTCCAAGAAAGGATATTATAAATATATGTAAGAAAGTAAAACTAATGTTATTTATGTATGAATTGTATGAGTGCATTGTTAAGTGACTTTGCTATGTCAAGACATGAATTATGTGTATGTGGGTGAACTTCACTTATGGCTTCTAAAAGGAGTTTACTTTATATATGTGGGGGTATGGGACTCCATGTGTACATTGCACAAGTAAGCTTGTGAAAGAGTTGTCAGAGTGGTTTTATGATCTAAATGAGTTATGACTAAGGTTGTAGTAAAGAAAAGAGTCCTTATACGTTGCTATGAAGTATGTGGCCTTATGTTTAGTTATAAATGAAAGTGTTATGACTTTTTAAGTATGTTATGCCTAGTCTAGGGTGACTTCTTAGGTACTCTTAGCGGAAGTAGTATTATGGGATGCTACCAATACATCGCACTAAGTTTAACTTAGGGGTTGTCTTAGATGGTGGTGCTTATGTGAAGCTTTTGTTTATGATGTTCTTATGGCTTGTGAGTATATGTGGTTTTGCTTATGAATAATATCTATGAAAGATTATTGTAATATGACCTCAAGGTGATACATTGTACTAAGTACACTTGAGGGTTACCTAAGGAAAGAAGTAAGATAAAAGAGAGGTGATGTATTGAATATGCCTCAAGTATGATAAATCACTTTATGTGCTATTATGAGTAGTATCCATGTCTATATGATGTATGTGAACTATATTGAGCTTATATGTGCCTATGTTTATGAAGTTTACTAAAAGACATGTTGCATGATTTCAAATGAAATGTCTTCTTTAAATGCATGTTTGTGCATGGTTGTCATACTTAGTGCATTCTTGTACTAATATCATTCTTCTTCATATTTTTACACAAAGTGTAGGTGTTGATGACTAGAGGATGTTTCTTAAGTGAAGAGCTTGGATAGATCTCCCAAGTTCAAGTAAAGTGACCCTTGTGATTCAAGGGTTGCCTATGTCAAGATATTTCTTTAAGTTGATGTAATATCTTAGATATTATTTTATAATGTTCAGGGTTGTGTCCCTATTCTACTCTATTGGTGTCGACTCTAAGATGGCAAAGAGACTTAGAGTCTAAATATCTACTTATGATTATATATATATATATATATATATATATATATATATATATGAAGTAATGTTCTAGCATATGATGTGCTATGAAAACTTTTAAATTTTCTGCTATTTTTACTATTATGCAATGAAAGATGACTAAGGGCTTGTCTAATACCTTTGAGAGGTCGATGATGCCGTGTGAAGACTCAAGAGTGCTCCTTTCTCCTAGGGTGTACTTGCGGGTCGTAACAAACATGGCATCAGAGCATAAGGCTTTGTGTTTTGTTCTTAGGTTTTAAAGTCTCGTATTGCCATGTCTAGTAGAGTCTCGTTCATCAATGGTGAATCGCGACACATCTATGACCGAGAGGCTATAGGACGATAGATTTTCCCTTCTTCACTATTCTCATATCGTGCCATAGAACTTAACTCTATATGATCTCTCTCGTATGTTTCCTTGTCTGGTGGTCTTTTAGATACGATTGCTTGGATTGGGATAGTATCTCAATGCTTGATAGAGAAAAGGTGAGTTTTGATGCTTCCCTTGGTTTTATGGTTTGGTGAGTATATGTGAAGGTGAATTTAGTATATGTTGATGTGATGCCATTTATGGATCTAGGTGGTTATGAGGAAGGAGATGCTATGTTGAGAAGTTATGATATGATGTGGTTATAGCTTGTTAGTAGTTGTTATGATTGAATGGAGTTCCCCTTGGAATTATGTATTGCCTTATGATTATGTAGGATGGTGGTATGATGTTATGATATAGGCTTCAAAAGTCTTGTAGAATGCCATATATAGTGAGAAACATGAATGTTGCCTTTGTTTATGTTAAATGCTTCATAATTGTCCTTTTGTGAATTTGAATCTTTTGTATAGGCTTGCTCTTAAGGAGGGAAGATAGTGTGTTGAGCGTTGTAAAGTGATGGTGAAGTATGATAGTTAATTAGAGAACCCTTATGACTAGTTAATGATTCCCTCTACGAACCTATTCTAAGAGTGGTAAAAAGGAGAAAAGGAGTTTTATTCCATAACTTGGAAGTATTTTTACCCTAAGGTGACTTAGGGGGATGTATGGTATGTACCGCCTTAGTTCTTAAAGAGAGGAGAGAATTGAGGTTGACCTACTTTGAAGTGGTTAGTTGTCTTTTAAGCTTGAATTTCAGTATGTTCAATTGAGTAAGTGCTTAGATTATTCCTAGCCATGGTTGGTTGGAAGGTTCCACCAAAAGTGATGAACCTTTTAGGTTGGTCTTGACTTGCCTCGACCTTGGTGTTTAAAGGCATGATGTGATTTGGATTACCCCAAGAGAGGGACAATGTGCATAGATGGTACGATTTTAAGTGCCCTTGATGTCCCTATGTTGAGTTCCCTTGAACTCATCTAGGTTGAAAATCACTTTGTAGTGATGGTAAGAACGGTTTTCATAATCTTAGATCCCAAGAGAGGGATGACGTGCTTAGTTAATAAGGTTTGTACGCTAAATTCACCTAGAGTTGAGATGATTTGATCTTAAATGGGTTTATACTAAGGGGGATGATGATTTGAGTAGTAAGGTTGTAGATATCCTTATCTTTTCCATCTATTCCAACTCAAGCTTGAAACCAATGAGTTCCTAAGTAACTTGTTCATGATAGGAGTCTTGCATAAAGGGATAAGTTTCATATTGTTATGCATGTCTTAAATGACACTATGTTATGCATGTTATGAAAGGTCATTATTGCATGAAAAAGGAAATTTTGATAAATTGCATGTTGCTCATGTTGTTGTGCATCCTTATATGATAAATGTGCAATTTGATTTCATGAGATAGCTTAATAAGCATGCTTAATGTCACTCATATTGTGTGGTGTTTTGGCCTCACTATGAAAAATGGAGTCTCCTTTAAATATGAAAAGACGAGTCTCTTTGAAAAATGTGTGACTTTTGAGATTTGGGGAGTAATACTATAGGCTCACTCTTGAGGAGTGATGGTTTGTCTAGCCTATATTTGTTGGTGTGCCTATAAATTGTGATAAATTTCCCTAAATGATGCATGTTTATGGAAGCTAGTGATGTGATAGAAATAGAAAGCTGTAAATTTACTTCCTAATGTTGTTATGTGCTTGGTGTGACCTACCATGTTGATTTCAGAAGGAAGTAAGTATAAGTATAATGTGGTTTGGAGTAAAGAAATCCTCCTTAATATGAATTAATCTCTATGCATTACTTTAATATGAACTTTATGATGCCATGTGTATATATTGTGAATATGAGAAGGTAGTTCCTCCTTAAACGAAGCTAAGCGTGGTCATGTCATATATGACCTTGATGGTATTATGTCTAGTCTATAAGATTGTATTCGAACTACATTATTCATGATTCTTGTGCAACTAAATGAATTGTTCAAAATTTTCTCATGAGTTTAAGTGTGGATTATGCCTATGTGTACAATTTAAATCCATTGTATGTCTAACCTTGTCATGAAATAATGAAGATGCCTAAAGTTGGAGAAGGTAGTTCCTCAAAATGGCAATGAATATGTAGAAGTATGCATCCATGGAAATAATTGTAGAAGTAGTCCATGTTTGATTATGTTGCTTTGGTTGCATGATTATATGAAGTTGGTGTCCTTTGTAAGTTTGGTGCATTGACTATTGTGTGATAACATGTTGAAGTGTTTTGAGCTGCTACAGACTCATTGAGTCCTTGGAAGTGTTTAGAATGTTTCAAGTGTCATTCGAGGACAAATATTTCCAAGTGAGGGAGTATTGTTACACCCTCAAAATGAGCTAGGTTGAATTAGAGACTAACATGTTGTTTATGAATTTATTAAGTCCTTAAATGAATAATTATAGTGTTAAAAGACATTGTGTTAAGTTTGGAGAAGTTTGGAGGTCAAACGTCCAAGAACGTCCAAGACGTTGGAAAGTTGGTCTTTAGACGTGCTAGTGAGTCCTTGTATGTTGTCCTTGTTTTATGTGTTGTTTGGAGTTGAAAGACAATGTAGTTGAACCTAGTATCTTAATAAGCATGTTAAGGGTCAAAATGTCCAAGTCGGACCCCCCCAAGGATCGCCCTAGGGGTCCACAAAGGGACCCCGAACTTTGGCCAAGCAAGCTGCCCAAGGCAGCAGGGTTTGTGCCTTCGTGAAACACAGGCGCGCCGTGCACTGTTCACGCACTTCACTGTCAAAAAATTTATTTCCAAGAACGTGTGGGAGAAGCTCCGCGACGCGGACTTGTTCCCTGATGAAGATTCCAAAAATTAAAGTTGAGTTTGACATGTCTAAAAGTCCAAATAAGTATGGGGGTGTTTTGGTAACTTAGGGGAACGTTTATTAAAAGTTTTTAGGACCTTTTAAAACCCTTTCCCAAGCTAAAAACCCAACACCCATTAAGAAATCAAAAACCCCAAAACTCTCTTTTCTTCAAAAAAACCCAAAACCTCCATTGAAGACCAAGCTCAAGAACAAGCTATGGAGGTGGATTCTTGGAGCTTTCTTCTCAGATTTTCATGGGATTTATAATGTAAAAGGTATGGTGATCCTTCATCCATAGATAACCATTCATCTATGGAGTCCTTTCAAAGCTTTTTCTAAACATGATCGGAAGTCAAAAATCCTATTATTTCAATCTAGCCATGGGTTCATTGTTAAAGTGATTTCAAAAGCATTCTAATGATGAATATATGTTTATTTACTGATTTTATGATGAATTTCTATTCAATTTTATGAAGAACACAAGATCCTCCTAATTTCTCAAATTGTCCTATAATGTCGGTCTTGTGATCTCGATGATATGATTATTAGATTATGTTTAGATTGTAATGAATTGCTTAGTTATATATTCATTTATGTTAATTGATTATGAATTATTGGGAATTGATAAAGATGACCATTAGATTGGAGATTCGGTAAGTTGACCTATTTTCCTCTATTTAGCTTAGAATGTATATTGAATTGTGTTGATTGATATGGTCCACTTATGGTGGCGGTGTTTATATTCCTGTATATGTTTATGTGATATGATCATGGTTTTGAAGGATGCAAGCTGAATTTTATATGATGATTCCATGTTTAGGAAGTTGAAGGATTTAGCCTTGATTCTAATATCATGTTTCAATTCATGTTATGTGGAGTAATATGTATAGACATCCACACTAGTTGTATAGCTAGGTGTGGGGATGATGTTATCTGTATATGTGTGATGATCATGTTAGGGTTAGATTGTCTATATGGCTAGTGATGAAGAATATCCTTGTAGCATTATCCTTACCTATATGCACCCTATATGAATGTGTAATCAAAGTATGCTAGGAGTATTCTATGCTATTGTTGAATATGTACTTGTCTCCGATGATGTAATGTGAGTGTGTGTAGTCTATAGTCCTTACTACTATATATGAGTGTATGACTTGAGACTTGAGGAATGTTGTACATATGTTGTGATCTTTAGAGAGTTCCTCCTCAATGTTATGTTATAGCCATTATGTGATCATGTTGACCAATGTACAGACACTTAATGCATGACTATGAATATGGTTGATTCATGATGATTAAGGAAAGGATAGTTATACTATGCATCATTAGATATTTTTATGCATATAAGTATAGGATTAATGAAGTTATGAGCATGTGTGACTAGAGGTGTTTATGTGAAGGTAAATCTCACATTCTATGCACACACACATGATGTATGATTGTATGAATATGTGAAAGGACATTCTCACATGAAGTAGGGTCTATGATGAAAGGACATTCTCATCTTAGAATCTTTTGAGCTATATGATGTATGAAGGAGCAAGCTCCTAAGCCTTCTTTATGAATTAATGCACTAAAGGCTTAAGTATATTAAAAAGAGAGTTAGAGCGTAGCACCGAGTGAACATGACGAATGAGAATGGGAGCTTCACATTAGTAAGTCCGGCTTCCCACAAAGAGAACCTTCACGTTTAGCAAGTCCCGGTTCCCATTATAGATGTTGTCTCATGAGATGGAAACCTCCATGTTAGTAAGTCAAGGTTTCTAGAAGGGATCTCCATGTTCTATAACTAAGTACCCCTATAGGTATAGCTTGTGGATACCATTTATATAGCTATGTACGATTCGTTACACCTTAGGAAAGCATTAACCCTTTCTTTTCAGTGTGGGAGTAGAACACCGGATTCCATGTAGCTCACATGGTCTATGTCGGTTATGGCATTGTCTCCCAAAGAAATAAATGAACTAAGATAAGATTATGGATTCTAATCACAACTCCTTGAGGAGGTTGCTTAGTACAGTTTGGACTATAGAATCTACCCATGCATTGTACTAGTGAACTCCAAGAAGGGATAAGAGTAGTATATGTATGAAAGTAAGACTTATGTTATGACGTATGAATTGTATGAGTGCATTGTTAAGTGACTTTGCTATGTCAAGACATGAATTATGTGTATGTGGGTGAACTGCACTTATGGCTTCTAAAAGGAGTTTACTTTGTATATGTGGGGGTATGGGACTCCATGTGTACATTGCACAAGTAAGCTTGTGAAAGAGTTGTCAGAGTGGTTTACATATGGTATGACCTAAATGAGTTATAACTAAGGTTGTAGAAAAGAAAAGAGTCCTTATATGATGCTATGAAGTATGTGGCCTTATGTTTAGTTATAAATGAAAGTGTTATGACTTGTTAAGTATGTTATGCCAACTCTATGGTGACTTCTGAGGTACACTTAGTGGAAGTAGTATTATGGGATGCTACCAACACATTGCAGTAAGTGTGACTTAGGGGTTGTCTTAGATGGTGGTGCTTATGTGAAGATTATGTTTATGATGTGCTTATGACTTGTGAGTATATGTGGTTGTGTTTATGAATCATATCTATGAAAGACTATTGTAAGATAACCTTAAGGCGATACATTGTATTAAGTGCACTTGAGGGTTACTTAAGGAAAGAAGTACGATAAAAGAGAGGTCATGTATTGTATGTATTGAATATGCCTCAAGTATGATAAACGGCTTTATGTGCTTTTATGAGTAGTATCCATGTCAATATGATGTATGTGAACTATATTGAGCTTATATGTTCCTATGTTCATGAAGTTTCTAAAAAGACATATTGCATGATTTCAAACGAAATGTCCTCTTTAAATGCATGTTTTTGCATGGTTTTCGTACTTAGTGCATTCTTGTACTAATATCATTCTTCTTCATCTTTTTACACAAATTGTAGGTGTTGATGACTAGAGGATGTTTCCTAAGTGAAGAGCTTGGATAGATCTCCCAAGTTCAAGTAAAGGGACCCTTATGATTTAAGGGTTGCCTATGTCAAGATGTTTCTTTAAGTTGATGTAATAACTTATTTATTATTTTATGTTTTTAAGGGTCGTGTCCCTATTCTACTCTATTGGTGTTGACTCTAAGATGGCAAAGTGACTTAGAGTCTAACTATGTACTTATGGTTATATATATATATATATATATATATATATATATATATATATATATATATATATATATATATATATATATATATATATATATAAATTAATGTTCTAGCATATGATGTGCTATGAAAAGTTTTAAATCTTCTGCTATTTTTACAATTATGCAATGAAAGATGACTAAGGGCTTGTCTTAGACCTCCGAGAGGTCAACGACGTCGTGTGATAACTCAATAGTGCTCCTTTCTCCTAGGGTGTACTTGCGGGCGCAACATCTTGTGAGATCCATTCGTCTATCTCGAGAAAACGACAAAAAAGAAATAGTTCAATTGTTTGGAATACTTTCTCAAAATTGCCTCGTGCTAGTGACAGTGAGAGATTAAAAGGACAATGTCAGGTATGTAAGGAAATATTTGTAGTCGATGTTGGCACTACAACTATGAAACTTCTTATATATAAGCACTTGGATAACACACAAGAACACGGATATTCACAAATTGATCAAATAATTTATCTTGAAAAATTATATGTTGCTATTCTAAAGCATAATTATCCTTTTAGCTTTGTTGAACATCAAGGAAATAGAGATATCCATTCATACTAAAATGCATCTGTGAAAATTATCTCAAGAAATATGGCTAAGGCTGATATATTGAAGTTATACGACCGGGAGAAAGAACCTTTAAAGTGTTACCTTGCAATGATTCCTAGTAAAATCTATCTGACTTCAGACATGTGGACGTCTGCAGCGTCAAATAACTATGTGTGTTTAACAACTTATTATGTTGATTTGAATTAGAATCTTCAAAAAAGAGTTTTAATTTTTTGTCATGTTCCGCCTCCACATTCTAGTGCAGTTTTGGTCCTTTGCTTATTGAATTTAATAAGGAATGGGGCATTGAAAAGAATATTAGCACTCTTACTTTGGATAATGCTAGTTGCAATAATGGTGTGGTAGATCAATTAAAAGATCATTTATCTCTGATGCATTCTCTAGATTGTGATGGAAAGTTCTTTCATATTAGTTGCAGTAATCATATCTTGAACTTAATAGTGAAGGCTGGTTTGGAAAAAGCAAATGAAACCATTGAAAAAGTAAGAGAAGGTGTTAAGCACATTAAAAATTCAGAAGGAAGAATATTGAAGTTTGTGGAATGCATTAAGAATCATGGGTTACAATGTTCAAAGAAGCTTCGTCAAGATGTAAGTACTCGTTGAAATTCCACTTACCAAATTCTTGATAGCGCTCTTCTCTGCCAACAAGCTTATATTCAATATAAATTTCTTGATATTGATGTTAAATATAATCTTTCCAAGGAGGAATGGAAAAGGGTAAAGAGTATTGCTAAATTCTTGAAGCCATTTTATGAGATTACTAAATTATTTTCCGAAGCCAAATATCGTACTGCAAATTTGTATCTTCCAAATGTATGGAAAATTCAAATGTTGTTAAGGGAAGCAAAAAATAATAGTGACCGAGTTATGACTGATATGGCTACTTTGATGCTAAGAAAGTTTAAGAAATATTGGAGGTCATATAGTATGATTTTTTCAATTACCATTGTCCT
This sequence comes from Solanum sitiens, assembly GCA_016801875.1. Classification (NCBI taxonomy): domain Eukaryota; kingdom Viridiplantae; phylum Streptophyta; class Magnoliopsida; order Solanales; family Solanaceae; genus Solanum; species Solanum sitiens. Next base: position 2,010,782 of record JABWTJ010000028.1, read on the forward strand.
TGATCCCCGATATAAATTAACCTTGTGAGGTTTTGTTTCTCCAAGATAGATCCTATGACCACCGATGCTATGGTTGAAAAAGTTGTAGATCATTTACAATTGTTATTTAGAGAACACTTGATACCTTCAACAACAATTTCTCTCATCATACAAGCAACAATGAAATGAGGGATGATCTTGAAGAGTTTGATGTGATTGACAATCAGTTAGATTGTGGTAGAGATAAAACACAACTGGATTTGTACTTAGAGAAGCCTAAACTTGATCGTAAAGGGAATCCAAATTTAGATGTATTTGCATATGGGAAGGAAAATAGAGGAAGGTATCCAGAGCTTTCATTGATGGCACGAGATATCTTGAGCATACCAATTACCACGGTAGCTTCAGAATCTACCTTTAGCATTGGAGGTCGTATTATTGGAAAGTTTCAAAGTTCTATGTTACCTTGAAATGCTGAAGCAAAATTGTGTTCTAAAAATTGGCTTTGCGGACAAGAAGGTAAGTCATCATTTACATATTGAGATTTATTTTGTTATGTTATAATAGCCTTCCTTTATAGTTTAACGTCTTATTTTCTAGATTGTGATGGATAACCGATGAGGATGAATTTGCAGTGGAAATTCAACCGTATCTTGCCAAACTTGGCTCGCATTGATAGGTAAATTTTGATTCTATCTGAACGACTTTTATTTTGGAAAATTAGTTTCATGTGTCTTTATAAAGGGCCCTTTACCTATGATTGATTAGTTTTAATGATAATATAAATGTATTCTACTTTCTCCAATGTCACGCTTTGCTCTATTGTTGGATCCTACTTGCTCTTGTTTTGGAATGTAGAAGGGTTGTTGAACTATGTTTGGCTTATGAATGGGAGAAGTTGAGAAATATAATGATCAGAATTTGTAGTTGATGTTGTTCTCTGTTTCTTATTTTGACAATATCACATTATAGTATAAGTTTCCATTTAATTAATATGAATAATACATACTTTGTTCTTTTGTTACTTTAGTTTCCTACATACATGCATTGGTAGCTTTTAGGATAACAAATTAGTTGTTGGAATTTGCTACCAAATGTTTTTGTGATGGAATTTTTGATTTTTGTTGGTTATTCAAATATATAAAGAGCTTGGCTTTGAAATTTTTGGATATGGGTAAATTTCACTTTGGGTTGATGTTTTATGTTCGTTAGTATTTTCTCTCATTGATGCTCAGGCTTCTGCATTTTGAATTCATGGGAAAAGTTGTGCAAATTTAACAACTTCTATCTTTTAGCTTGTATCTGAGATGTTCACTTCTTTATTTGTAGTGATAACGTCTTATGTATTCTTTATGTCTGTGTGGGTTTGGTATTGCCCGGTGCTCATGGAGTGATGATATTCGTCCATAGTTCTCTACCTTTTCTTATGTAGCTTAATCATGGAAAGGGACTGTGATTTATTGAGTTTTGGTCTATGATTTATTCAATGCATTCTAACTAATTTCAAAGTTGGAACTTGAGTAAAATAGTACTATGTAAAAGTTAAAATCATCTTGAAGGTTTCTCAAGGTTAGCTACTGTGAGGAAAAAAAAAAACTTCAAAGCTTTGACAAGCTTATCTTTTGTTCGAAAAGTTTCTTTGAGTTGGCATCCATCTATGTAGATCAGTTGGATTTATATTATATCCCACTTATTTGTATAGATGAAAGTGTGGCTTACCTAGTACCGTTTTCTATAAGTACCAATATTTTTGCATAGTCATTATGTAGATCTTGAACATTTTGTATATTTTCTCCTTAATGTTCTGTAGATTACTTATCAAAAGAATATATTGTATTTACTTTTACATTGAAGTGAGAAGTCTTTCTATTTATTCCTATAGTTGTTGTGGTCCAATTGCAGGACTATCAGAACCCAGAAACTGAATTCCGGATCATGTTACCTGCCTCATCCTGATAAAAAAGATACTGGTGTAGAGGATGCTCATTTTATTTGTAGTAATGAACAAGCAATTGGTGTAACTGATGGTATAGGTGGTTGGGGATCTTGGTATTGATGATGGGAAGTATGCATGAAATATTTGAGACATCACCAACAAATAGTACTCCAAATGAATACCGATCTTTATCCTCTTAGTATCATTTGGAGTACTATTTGTTGGTGATGTCTCTTTAGTTGTTAATATTTGATTTTCACTTCTTGATTGCTTACTGTTTGTATATTAATGTTAGATGGAGATAAATGGGGGTGGTGATTTGATGTATGGAGTAATTGAGAAAATTGTGTAATAATGTTGTATTATCGAGAAGAAATAGATAAATTGATGTGATGAAGGAGATAACGTTTGTTTCCAACAATTGGGAAGGTTTCCCAGTTCGCTTAGTCAAGGAAATATGGATAGGTTCTTAGTTGGTTAGAACCCTTTTACCCAGACCATATTTGACCAATTCCATATTTGTCCATATTCTATTTAGGTGGATTGTGATCCAAACTATTTTTGCTCAATCCATATTTAAGTCATCCAAATTCGATCTAATCCAAACAATTGTCACCCCTAGGTAGAAGGTAAGGTGTGCGGTGATGGATATGGAAGCTATGGGGGGTGGTAGAGGGTTAAGGTAAGATGTAGGGTGGTGGGGATCGATGGCTGGATGTGTTGGAGGGTAGGAAAAAGATAATAAACGTCAGTTATGAATATTTTTTTATTAGCAGAGAAGTCAATTTTTTCAATCATAAAAAAAGAGTTTATCAGAAGTTTTGAGTAGCAACCGCATTCTTGAAACCATGTTTATGTTTGATAAAATCGTTCCCTTCAACAATTTTGAATCCATTTTTTCCCCATTAAATCATAATGAAACCAAATTCTTGACTCATATTTCCTTCGAACATAGCCCACACCCTAATATTTCTCTATATTCGTCTTCCCGTTTCCCTGAAAAGAATGTATTCACTATTATGATTAGAAATCTCAAGTCATGATGAAACCTACAACATTCCATCAGTGGGTAAGTCATTCATATCCCAGAATAGATAAACCTTTGAATTCTTATCCCTTAGGAATTTTGAAATTTCTATTGTCCCAAATCGATAGAACCAAATTTTTCTTAAATTTTGAAATGTATATCAATCCATGAAGTCTCACCTTGTTTCAAATAGGGAAGGGACACCCAAAAGGCTAAAATTTCCTCTACTTGACTTGGTTTTGGACACTTTGTCCTCAGTCTATTAGTTATGAAATTATTAACTTCTAAGATTTTTTTTTCTTTGTTATTTTTTAGTTGAAGCTCAAGGGTGGAATTGTTTATGGTTTTCTTAATAATCTGTGTTCAAAGTATTTTTTTTATTTAAGCAGACGAGCTTAAACAAAGTTTCTGGCTCCTGAGATCATGTAATAATTTAGTATTCTACTTTGTCTTTTTGACTTAAACATTGTTTTGAGACTTAAAATATGTTAAGATTTATGGTTAGTTTTAGTGTTTAACAAAGGAGAATAAAAACTAATTGAAGAGAAAATGGAAAACTGTTTTCTATTGATAAATGAGACTGAGTAAATACGTCACAACTTAACTAAGATGATGTAAATTAATGCTACAAAATAAGCTAAAATTAAATTATTGTTTGCTGAAATTGAGCAACTAATACTTAAAGTCACTAACAGAGTTTTAAACGAACTAGTAAACAGAAATAGCTAAAATAAATTTATTGTTTGCTGAAACTTAGTAACTATACTTAACAATAACTAATAGAGTTTTACACAAACTAGGAAACAGAAAATAGCTAAAATATAGCAATTTATTCTGGTGTGCACTTCCTAAATATTATTTTTCCCTACGTCATCTTCTAGCTTGAATTTAGGTCATGTAAATCTACAAGACAAATGTAACACTCCTCATGGCTTAACAACTACATAGTCCAAGTGTAACACCTCGAACTTCCATCAGTTTTAGTTTTAGATCAAATTCAAATAATTATATATTTATAACATATTGAGTTAGGTTAACCATGACCTATAAAATTGAAAGTCTTTGAGTTCTCTTTACTATGCCACCAAGTTTAATAAATTTTCAGCTCCGAGTAAAAAGTTATGACTGTTTGAGTGAAGCCTCTCTAGTTAAGACATTTCATCCATTTGAGAAAGGGGTATTTTGGTCTTTTCCTTATCCCACTAGGCTTGACCACGTTTCTCACCCAATATAGGGGTCCAATCAGACTCTTAACTTATATTTTAACATTCCTAAACACTTAGAATTTTAGGGCGAAGTTTCAAGAAGAGGAAAAAATGGTTTTTAACCGTTCATTCAACGGTTGAGAAATTTCGCCAAGAATTATCGTTCTTTCGAGGGTATGTGATGTTTGTCATAGTATTTGTCATGCCCTGAGCCTACACTCTCGACGTAGCAAGAACTTGAGAACCAAAGCTTGTACCCAAGAGAACCCTAACCAACCCTTGACCAGGTGTAACATCTCGCAACTACAAATGACTAGAAAAGAGGTTAAAATCTGAAAATATTTATTTTTGGAAAGAATAAGCAAAAAGCAGGAAAATTGTCTAGGTTAGGAAAGTGAGTTTTGGTCATTTTCAAACGACCATAGCTCCTAGCTTAGGATGAGTTAGGAGTAATTCCATATATGGTTTGAAAACCCTTTGAATAATCTTTTCAACACCGCTAAGTTTGCGCGATTTTCATATCGTATGAGTGAGATATGCCTTCTGGAAGTTGGGTTGTTGGATTAAGGAAAGTCCAATCTTGATTTGGGAAGGGCAAAGTTGTCTTTTACTTACCTAATTATATTAATTCATTTTTAGGGATTAATTGGGGTAAAATAAAATGTTAATCAGTTTAGAAAGGTTTAGAATTCACGCTAGGGCTTGGAGAAAGGAGAAAAGAGGAGAAAACCAAGAATTTTCCAAGAACATTCAAGCTTTGCGTGTGAAATTCGACGGGGGTGATCCCTAAAAAGGTATGTGAGATTACATAGTTTTGGGTTAGTTCACTACACACCAATCTTTTCTAATTCAAAGAATCTAAGCTATTTGAATGTTAAAAAATTGAGTTCTTGAAGAACATTGTTGAAGTTTCATTAAATTCTTAATAGTTGGGTTGTAGAAGTTTAAATTCACGTTTCCAGGTGTGATTTCGGGTCGAATATATTGGGTATTGATTGTATTAATGATCCTAAGTGTTTGGGAAAAGAGCCATGGAAGTTAAGAGGGTTTAGAGATGAAAAATGAAGGAGAAAAGACGAGAACACCTGGATAGGGGTTGGGGCATCGTGCCTCTCAAAGTCCCAAAGGACAATCTCTATCCGTAGGTCCTTGGGGCGCCGCGCCATCCAGAGCACCCCAGCCTGTTCTCTGATGTTTGAGGGTTAACGCCCCGCCCCTCTCAGAGCACCAGGGACGCCAGTGCTCCCCATTCTTTCCCTACCTTTTCGTACTAGTTCCTAAGTGATGTACCCATGTTTCTTAGTTTATTCCACCACTCTAAGGTACATCTAAACATCTTGAAAGTTAAGATCAAAGTCAAAGAAGTTAAGAGTCAAGACTACAAGTTAAGAAGCAAGTCAAACAAAAGTTCTTAAAAGTTTTCAAGGGTCTTTAGCAACGTTTTAACATTGTTTTAAGACACAAGTTTCAAGTTAAGTAACAAGTAAAGAGTTGAGTTCATTTATGAAAAAGTTATAAGGGAACTAAGTATTCTCTAAGAGTGATTTTAAGAATCGAGTTTCAAGTTAAGTAAAGAGTAAAGAGTTGAGTTCATTTTTCTCAAAAGCAATAAGGGAACTAAGTATTCCCTAAGAGTTTATAAATGTTTTTCACATTTAAGATAAGAGGAAACTAAGATTTCCCAAAAGAGGTTTGAGCAAAAAAATCGAACATTGATTCCAAGAGAGCTTACAAAGCTAAGACTTGAGAAATTATCTCAACCTAGAGAAAGAAGTTGTTTTAAAAACACATGAGCTAAGTATATTTTGAGAGTAGTATTGAGCACCGATACTGGGATACGAGTTCATAATAACTCAAGTCTCCATAAACCATGTAGTTATCATGAGCATTAAAGGATCATACTTTTTAGACGATCACTTAAGTTGAGCTAAGGGATCCACTAATTTAAGTAAGGTCCTATATCGATGGCAAGGTATAGGATGGTCCTCGACAGCGTGTGATATAATGTTGTACCATCTCTTAGGCTCATAGTGATGGTTGTTTGTTAGAGAATCTCCGACAATAGTTATATTGTTTTAAATGAGTAAAGTTAAGTTTGTTATTGTTATATCTTTAATGAACTATGATTGTTTTCAGTTGCTCTATAGTTTATAGGCTCATGTGTTTTACTGATTTATATTGAGTTAGGTATACGTGTGTTGAGCTGAGCCAAGATAAGTGGTTACTTATTACTACTTTTCAAGCTTAAGTTGTTTTAGCTTTCCAACTCGCATACTCATACATTCAATGTACTGATGCCAGTTGGCCTGCATCGTCTTATCATGTAGACGCAGGTAACTAGGATCAGCATCCGTCATACTGTTGATCCAGTGAGTAGCTAAAAGTTAGTTTGTCACAACTGGAATCTAGACCCCAGACGAGACCGGCGTCGTTGACCTCTCAGAGGTCGCAAACAAGCCTACTTACGTCATACTTACTTTACATAGGTTAATTTTAGCGGAAAATTTGAAACTTTTTGTTCTTTAAACATGCTTGCCAAACATTCTTAAAATTTTATAATCGTTCATCATCAACCATCTAACATTAAAGAGATAAACAACTGAAAGAAATAGTTCATAAGTCTTAATTGTATAATTGCCAAAATGGCCCAAATACAAAATCTGAATAAAGAGCAGGAAAGAAATGCTAGTGGAACATCCTCCACTAGCTAAACTCTAAAACTACGCTAGAATATAAAACAGTAGTATCCTCGAAAGCATGAGGACCTACCAAACTCCGGATGAATGCTGACGTCTGGATAGCTGCAACAATGATCCTGCAACTCTATCGACCACCTGTGCGTGCACCTAAAATAGTATAGATGTATATAGGTTAGTACACACTTGTACTAAGTATGGGTACATGCAAGCACACACCACAGACATGCATGAGAAAGAATAGCTCTTTCCTAACAACATGATTTTTGGAAGTCAAGTCAGTGGACTTGCCAATTTGAGATTAGGAAGGTCATGCCATGAGAGTAACATGCATCATATTAAATATCGCATTGCACACAACACATATCATCTTCATATAGCAAATATCATAACACACAACACACAACACATAGCTTCGTTCGTATCATTCATTCATATGCCATGAGACCTTGGAATCATGGACTTAATATTAAGACTTTCCAAAATGAGGGCTCAACATATGGGACCTCAAGTAGGGAGTCTTTATTAGCAAACACAGAGTCTGCTTCATTCATTCATACGTACTTCATTGCATTTCATTCATAGTCCATTGTGAACACCAGCTATACCTAGGGTGTAGTTTAAGACTTTCATCGGGTTTGCTGTGCAATGATCAGGAATAGCCTAATGTCATTACCTGAGTCTAGCTCACCTCTTGATTATCCTATCCTAACACCTTTGGTATCATTCAATTCTTTATGTGCTTCATTTGAGGCTGACCTCATTCATTTATTGGGAACTTTAACTTTAACCGACATAGATCATGTGAGCATCATGAAATCCAGTGTCTCCCCCACACCGAAAAGAGGTGGAATCACCGGCCAAACTAACCCAATAACATGCTAGCGTACATGGGAATTTAACCCCGCCAGGTCCCTATGTTGGCAGTATGGGTTCAAAGACTAGGAGATATATGGAGACCCATACCCGGCAGGCCGGACAGTCTCATCTCATGAGAGTTACGTGAACCTTCGCCCTTCCCGAAAGAAGGCATCACCGCTCATAGCTAGTCTATCGGTGCTCAGTATAAAGTTCCATTTCATTCATCTCATACGTCATGGAAGCTGGCTTCTAGTATATGGACATTATAGCTCATTAGATGATTTCTCATCTCATAATTAGTATTAAGTGTGTTAAGCTCAATACTTTCATTATAGTGTTCATAGAGACTGGTCTCTTCATTATCTTACACTCTCATAGGTGAGTCCACTTTAATAACATTTACTTAGACTCATTTGAGATTGCTCTCATCATTTACATTAGACTCACATCATGTTGTCACCACATTCTTCATTATTAGCACCTTACTTTTCATAGTTACTCACCTCTTATTACGTGAATGTTCATTTCATCATATGCCAATGCACTAGGACTTTTAGTGTATCTTACACTCATACTTAACCCTTCTAGGGTTCGTCATTTCATTACATACATCTTGGTTTCACTTACTTTTGAACGTATGTTTGACTTATGTGTCTATACATACAAGACATGGGCTTCATTCATAATTCGTTAAGTGATTCTTACTTTCCTAAAATTATGTAGTACAATACTTATGTATCTTGTATATATGCCAAGATCTTAATTATTTTTTTTTTATCTAAGTAGATGGCATTATTTTTGGATAATTTACTCACGTATGACTTATGCATCAATACGGAATTTTGGGGAAGGAAACCCAAATCTTGAATCACTTGGATATCATTTATATTTTTTATTAATTTTATTTCTAATATTCATAACATTAAACTTTAAATTAAATCTCAACATTTGTAGCAAAGGATAAATTTTCTAGTTTAATTTCCCTCTTAATTAATCAAAGGGTTGAGGGTTCAAGCCCCCACAACCTCTTAAATTTTTTTATTTAATAAAAGTTCAATACAATGGGGAGGTTGTGGGTTCGAACCCCCACAACCCCCTTTATTTTTGTCAAATTTCGCTGAAGGGGGACTGTGAAGTGGTGGGTTCGAACCCCCAAAGCCCCCTTTATTTTTTGTTTTAAATTCGCTGAAAGGGGGACTGTGAGGTGGTGGGTTCGAACCCCCACAACCCCCTTTATTTTTTTGTTTCTTCCTTCTCTCTTTGCGCGCACTGGGAGGTCGTCGGTTCGAATCCCACGCCTCCCCTTTAATTTTTTTATTTTTTTCTTTTCCTTTTCGCGAATATGGGGCTGGGTCGCCAGTTCGATTCCCCCAGCCCCCCCTTTTGCTTTCTTTTTCCTCGCGACCACTATGAATAAGAAGGAGGTCACAGGTTCGAAACCTGATGGCCTCACTTTTTTAAAAGTGTGAAATTTTCCAGATTTCTAGAAATTTCTTTCTCTTTATTTTCCATCCGTTTTGAGTCACATGTTTCATGAGTTTACTTAGTTAAAAGACTATTATTCCACCCGACATTTTCTTTATCATACACACCACATTGCACATACGTTACATACATAAAACACATCAAATACACCCATAAAAATCGACCCAAAACAGTGGCTGAAGCCACTGCCACGATGTGCACACACACACATTTTTTTTGCACTTCGAATATCATTTCATAATTTCCCTCACATAAAACATGTTCGAATTTAATATAAACATGTAAATCATGCCTAAATCTAGCAGCACAACATACCCATCCTATGAAATCGTTTGGGAACTAAGGACAAGGACATACGAAGGGGAACAACCTTAGTTTCAAGAGTTTAAGAAACATTCGAAAGAAAGTACTCTTGGAGAAAGAATTCCATGAGAGAAACCCATACCTTTTGACGTTGTTCAAGCTTGAAGCTGCTGCCCGGAAACTTCTCCAAACCACGCCAAATTTACTTCAACGCACACCCTACTCGATGAACCTCTCTTAGCCTTGTCGTTTTGATTCCTTTGTCTTTACTTAAAAAACATTCTAGTGAGTTCTTCAAGTGTGAAGAAGTCTTGATGTATTTTTCTGCTTTTCTTGTTGTTCTTGGCAGAACTAATGTGAGAAAGAGATTGAGAACGTGAGAGAGTTGAGAAACATGAGGGAGAGAGTTGGTTTAGGATTAGGAGACTAAATTTAAGACTTAGTCAAAAGTTAGGATTTTTAATTAACTAAAAATAAATAAATAAATAAAATCTGATTTTTCCTTTTTATTAATCAGATTAATAATGATCAATTAATTAAATTAATTTACCAACCTTAAATCTTGACACCCTAAGTCTTGATCCTATTCATTTTAGGGTTGTTACATTACCCCCCCCCTTAGGAACATTCGTCCCCGAATGACACTACCACTTCACATCGTAATTCCAGTCAGATCATAACAAAATCACTATACATAGTCGATCAATGGCAACAAAATACGGAGAGATAAGGAAACATAGGTTTAAAAGTAGGAAGTCTAACCTCAAGAGCTGAACAGGTGAGGGTAGCGGGCTCTCATGTCGGCCTCAGCCTCCCACGTAGCACCCTCAACAAGATGATTTCTCCACAATACCTTCACTGTGGCAATCTCCTTGTTCCTCAGCCGCTTGACCTGTCTGTCTAAAATCTCAACAGGTACCTCCTCATAAGACAAGTCTTCACCAACCCCCAAACCTTCAACAGGTAAGATTGATGTTGGATCACCTAGGCACTTCTTCAACATAGAGACATGAAAGACTGGGTGAACAGAAGCTAGTTCTGTAGGCAATGCTAACTCATAGGCCACCTCACCCACACGCTGTAGGATCTCGTATGGCCCAACATACCTCGGACTCAGTTTCCCTTTTCTACCAAATCTCATCACGCCTTTCATAGGCGATATTTTCAAGTAAACCTGGTCACCAACATCAAACTCTAAGGGCCGCTTTCTGTTATCAGCATATGACTTCTGCCGACTGTAAGCAGTAGTCAACCTATACCTAATCATTCTGACCTTCTCTAAGGCCTCATGAATGATCTCCGGACCCAAAATGGATGACTCTCCAACCTCGAACCACCCAACTGGAGATATACACCTCCTACCATACAGTGCCTCAAACGATGCCATCCCAATGCTGGAGTGATAGCTATTATTATACAAGAACTCTATCAAAGGCAGATGGTCATCCCAGTTACCTCTGAAGTCAATCACACACGCTCTCAACATATCCTACAATGTCTGTATGGTGCGCTCTGCCTGCCCATCTGTCTGAGGGTGAAAGGCAGTGCTAAGCTTCACCTGCGTGCCCAAGCTCTTTTGGAAAGATCTCTAGAAATGAGACATAAACTAAGCTCATCTGTATGAAATAATAGACAAGGGAATCCCATTCCATATCACAATCTCATCAATGTAGAGTCTCGCATAATCCTCATCTCTGTAAGTAGACTTCACAGGGATAAAGTGGGCAGACTTAGTCAATCTATCCACAATAACCCATATAGAGTCATGCTGCCTCCTAGTCCTCGGAAGCCCAACCACGAAGTCCATATTAATGGCCTCCAATTTCCAAGTTGGAACCTCAATAATCTGAGTCAGACCACTAGGCTTAAGATGCTCTGCCTTAACCTGCTGACAATTAGGACACTTGGCCACATATTTTGCAATGTCCTTCTTCATGCCATCCCACCAATAAATCTGCTTGAGATCATGATACATCTTGGTGGAACCTGGATGTATAGAATATCTAGAACTATAGGCCTCTGCAACAATCCTGGTCTGCAAATCATCCACATCTGGCACACACAGCCTGTCCTGATATCTAAGTATGCCATCACCTCCCAAAGCGAAAGACTCATTCATCTTCATCAGCACTGAGTCTTTTAGCTCCATCAACACAGGATCTAGATGCTGACCCTGCTTGACTTCAACTACCAAGGATGATTCAGAACTAGGATGAACTGAAACATCCCCACTAGTGGAGTCAACCAAACGCACACCCAGTCTGGCCAGTGTGTGTACAGCTTTCACCAGCTCTTTCTTCTCATCCTCAACGTGAGTTGTACTTCCCATGCTCATCCTGCTCAAAGCATCAACTACAACATTAGCCTTACCTGGATGGTAGTGCACATTCATGTCATAATCCTTCAACAGCTCCAACCATCTCCGCTGACGTAGATTCTACTCCCTCTGTGTGAACACGTACTGGAGGCTCTTATGGTCTGTGAACACATCTACATGCACTCCATACAGATAATGCCTCTACAGCTTCAGTGCAAACACCATAGCTGCCAACTCCAGGTCATGTGTGGGATAATTCTTCTCATGAACCTTGAGCTGTCTGGATGCATAGGCTATCACCTTACCAACCTTCATAAGAACACAACCCAAACCAACCCTAGATGTATCACAATAAACAGTGTAATTCTCACCACACTTAGGCAAAGTAAGCACCGGGGCTGACGTGAGTCTGTCCTTGAGCTCTAGGAAACTCTTCTCACAAGTCTCCGTCCATTCAAACTTGGCTTTCTTCTTAGTCAAAGCTGTCAATGGGGCAGAAATGGAAGAAAAGCCCTCCACAAACCTGCGGTAGTAACCAGCCAATCCCAAAAAGCTACGGATGTCAGTAGGAGTAAGAGGCTTTGGCCAGTTCTTCACAGCCTCAGTCTTCTTGGGATCCACCTCCACTCCCTGATCGGACACAACATGACCCAGGAAGGTCACTGATCTCCGCCAGAATTCACATTTGCTTAATTTGGCATACAACTGATGCTGTCTAAGTACCTGCAAGGTTAGTCGCAAATGCTGTTCATGCTCTTCCTTAGTCTTAGAGTAGATGAGAATGTCATCAATGAATACTATGATGAAAGAGTCAAGGTATTCACGGAAGACCCTGTTCATGAGATCCATAAATGCAGCAGGTGCATTCGTGAGACCAAATGACATGACTAAAAACTCATAGTGACCATAGCGGGTACAAAAGGCTGTCTTTGGGATATCTCCATCCCTAACCCTAAGCTGATGATACCCTGAACGAAGATCAATCTTAGAGAAGAAACTAGACCCTTGGAGTTGATCGAACAAATCATCTATTCTGGGGAGTGGATACTTATTCTTTATAGTGACTTTGTTGAGCTGTCGATAATCGATACACATTCTAAGGGTTCCATCTTTCTTTTTTACAAACAACACTGGAGCGCCCTAAGGGGATATGCTCGGCTTAATGAAACCCTTGTCCGTGAGATCTTTTAACTGCAGCTACAACTCTTTGAGCTCAGCTGGAGCCATTCTGTAAGGAGGAATTGAAATTGGTTTAGTATCGGGTTCTAAATCGATACCAAAGTCAATCTCTCGAAGGGGAGGGACTCCAGGTAAATCATCAGGAAACACATTAAGAACTCATTCACTACAGGTACTGAGTCTATGGAAGGAATGTCATGATCTAAATAATTAACACTCATAAGATGACACAATAACCCCTTGGACATCATTTTATTGGCCTTAAGGTTAGAAATCAAGGGGTTAGGACGACTCAAATTGTACCCCTCCCAGACTAACTCTTCTTCATTAGGAAAGCGAAATCTCACCACTCTACTACGACAGTCCAAGCAAGCATAACAACTGTGAAGCCAATCCATGCCAAGAATAACATCAAAATCATGCATGGGTCACTCAACCAGGTTCGCACACATAGTTTTACCACTCACAACTATTGGGCAATCCTTGTATACTCTATCAGTTCTTATATTCTCTCCTAAAGGTGTACTAACCACTATAGGATCATGTAGAACTTCAGGCAATATCTAAAAAGTAAGAGAAAGCAGAGGAGTTACAAAGGAAAGTGTAGAACCTGGATCAAGTAAAGCATAAACAGAAGTTGAGAACACTTGCAGCATACCTGTGACCACATCAGCGGACTTCTCCTGCTCCTCCCTTCCCTTTAGGGCATAGAACGTGTTCCTCTTAGGAGGCTCGGCTGCTGCTGCACCCTGTGGATTAGGCCTAGGCTGAGCATTACCTCCATCCTGACCTCTGTTCTGTGGACAGTCTCTGACCATGTGTCCACTCTTACCACAACCGAAGCAGGCATTAGTGCCCTGTCTGCACTCTCCACCGTGAGCTCGGCCACACTTAGCACAATTCTTCTTAGGACGCTGCATCTCACCTCCATTGCCCCTCTTGGGCTCAGGTCTGCCTCCTATAGTTGTAGGACCTCTCTGAGGATTAAAATTCCTAGAACTCTGCTGCCCCCTTTTGAACCTTGGCTGCTCACGGACTCCAAAGTTATTCCTGTGGCCTCCATGACTGGGTCCTGCCTGATCTTGAGGCCTAGGCCTCCTAGCATCACGAACACCTCTCTTTTTCTGCAGCTGTCCTTTACCTGCTGGACAAGCACCATCAACCTGGAAAGATCCATATTATCATGGAGCATCGCAAATTGACACTCCTACTCCAGGTCCCCATTGATTCCTGTGAGAAACCTGCTCATCTCATCCCTGTTGTTAGCAACCAGGGAAGTAGCATACCTGGATGATTTCAACAAAGTTCAGTATTCTCCTAAGATCAAGCCATGACGGTCCAAGCTAATCGGGAAGTTATACCCTGATCAAACCAACAAGTTGCTATCATGACCTCCCGTCTAAGGGATTTCACTAGGATGAATCCCCCTACTTTCTATGAGCCGAAGGTTGAAGAAGACCTTCATGATTTCATTGATGAAATCTGCAAGATCCTCTATGCTATGGGGTTTACTACTAGTAAGAAGGTCGAGTTAGCCACTTACCAACTCAAAGGTGTGGCTCAAACTTGGTATGTCCAATGGAGGTACAATAGGTCGTTAAGGGGTGGACCGGTGACTTGGGAAGTTTTCAAGAAATCTTTTCTTGATAGATTCTTTACTAGGGAGAAGCGGGAATCCAAGGTGGTGGAGTTCATCAAACTTAATCAAGGAGGTATGAGTGTTCTTGAATACTCCTTGAAATTCACTCAATTGTCAAAATATGCTCCTTTTTTGGTTTCCGATCCTAGGGATGAAATGAACAGCTTTGTGATGAGAGTGTCGGATGACTTGCAAGAGGAGTGTCATTCGGCTATGCTACATGACAATATGACCATTTCTCATCTCAGGGTTCATGCCCTACAAGTGGAAGAGGCAAGGGCTAAAAGAAAGAATAGAGATGCAAAGAGGGCAAGGTCATTTGATGGTGGTTCTTCAAAGGGTGGGCTTGATATCCAAGACAAGCCTAGGTTCAAGAAAATGGTTTCTAATAAAGTTCCTTACAAATTACCTAAGGCTAGGTATGAGAGGGTGTCTAACCCTGAGCCTAAAAAGGGAAGGGACACTAGTTCGCCAAACTAGAAGCCAACTTGTGGAAAGTGTGGCAAGAAGCACTATGGTGATTGTCTTAAGGGAACGGATAATTGTTTTGGTTGTGGTAAAAGTGGGCACAATGTTCGAGATTGCTCAAATGTGAAGGGTCAAGACAAGGATAGTGGGCAAGCAAGTGATTCTAATGATGCTCCGAAGAAAAATCGCTTCTATGCTCTCCACCCTAGAGGTGAGCAAGAGAATTCTCCCGACGTGGTGACCAGTATGTTAAAAGTCTTTTCCTTTGATGTATATGCTTTACTTAATCCGGGCGCTACATTATCTTTTGTTACTCCCTTGATAGCTAATAAATTTGAGATTTTGCCCGACCTTCTAAATGAACCTTTTATGGTGTCTACCCCGGTGGATCAGTAGGTTGTTGCAAAAAGGGCATATAGAAATTGTCCTTTATTGTTTCCCAATAGAGTTACTTATGTTGAACTAATAGAACTTGGTATGTTTGATTTGATGTCATATTGGGTATGGATTGGTTGCATGCTTTCTTTGTCTCTATAGATTGTAGAACAAGGGTGGTGAAGTTTAACTTTCCAAATGAGCCCATTTTAGAATGGAAGGGGGGATATTCTATTCCTAGAGGTCGTATCATTTCTTGTTTGAAAGCTTGTAGGATGATCTCTAAAGGGTGCTTATACCATATAGTAAGAGTCTAAGATTTAGATTCCGAAATTCCTCCCATTGAGTCAGTCCCCATAGTGATGGAATTTCCGGAGGTCTTTCCTAATGATCTTCCGGGTATTCCTCCAAAACGTACAGTCTCATCTCATGAGAGTTACGTGAACCTCCGCCCCTCCCAAAAGAAGGCAACACCGCTCATAGCTAGTCTATCGGTGCTCAGTATAATGTTTCATTACATTCAACTCATATGTCATGGAAGCTGGCTTCTAGTATGAGGACATCATAGCTCAATAGATGATTTCTCATCTCATCATTAGTATTAAGTGTGTTAATCTCAATACTTTCATTAGAGTGTTCATAGAGACTGGTCTCTTCATTAACTTTACACTCTCATAGGTGAGTACGTTTTGGTAACATTTACTTAGGCTCATTTAAGATTTTTCTCATCTTTTACATTAGCCTCATATCATGTTGTCACCACATTCATTAACATTAGCACATTTGTTCTTCATAATTACTCACCCCATTTTACGTGAATGTTCATTTCATCATATGCCAATATACTTGGCCATTTGTGTGTTTCACACTCTTACTTAACCCTTCTAGGGTTTCGTCATTTCATTACATAATAATCATTTCATCGTATGCCAATGCACTTGGCCATTTAGTGTGTTTTACACTCGTACTTAACCCATTCTAGGGTTACTTCATTTCATTACATACATCTTAGGTTCACTTATTTTTAAACGTATGCTAGACATATGGGTGTATACATACAAGCCATGAGACTTCATTCATAGTTCGTTAAGTGACTTATATCTTCCTAAGATTATGTAGTACAAGAATTATGTATCTTGTATGTATGCCAAAATCTTGATTTTGATCTAAGTAGGTGGCATTATTCTTGAACATTTAATTCATGTATGACTTACGTTTCAATACGGAAATTTGGGCAAGGGAACCCAAGTTCGAAACACTTGGACAATACTTACATTTTTCCTTGACTTTATTTTTAGTTTTCATGACATTGGGACCCTAGATAGAGCCCCAACATCAACATTCTATCTTTATTTTTCTCCTTGGGTTTTCCTCTTATTTGGCCGAAGGGTTGTGGGATCGAACCCCTACAACCCCTTTTATTTTTCATTTAAAATTTGTCCGATTTCGCCTAGACCAAGAGATTGTGGAATCAAACCCCCACATCCTCTTTTTATTTTAGTCTTTATTTCGCTGGAATTGGGAGGTTGTGTGTTCGAACCCCCACAGCCTCCTTATTTTATTTTTAATTTCGCCAGGGCTGTGAGGTTGTGGGTTCGAACCCCCACAGCCTCCTTAATTTATTTTTATTTAACATTTGCCTTAGCTATGCATAGGCAGTGAGGTTGTGGGATCGAGCCCCCACAACCTCACTTTATTTTCTTATTTGATTCGCCCTTGTCTTTTCCATCCTTGAGGTCGTGGGTTCGATTCCCACGCCTCACATTTTCTTTTCATTAATTTTCTTCTTTCATTCGCTGCCTGGAGGTCGTGGGTTCGATTCCCATGCCTCTCATTTTATTTATTTAAATTTTTGCATTCTCCTTACTCGCCTGTACACCCCATTTCGAATCCCCCCAACCCCATTTCTTTATTTCTTGCGAGATTAAGGTTCCACACGGGTGAGGTCACAGGTTCGAATCCTGGTGGCCTCACCCCTTTAAATCAATTTAATTTTCCAGATTTCCCTTCTATATTTTAGCCTAAACTAAACTTATATTCTTGGCTGTACACTTAATCATTTTCTTAACTTATTTTCATCAATATTTCCACTTGAAAACATAGGAAGATTCATGGATCGTTTAACACTTTTTGGGGTGTATTTCATGGATTAGTTTAGCCAAATTATTGACGCTCAAATCAGCCCCACTTCCATTTTTATGAACATCACGATTTACATAGGTTTATGTATGTAAAATGACAACCAAAACAATATTAAACGTGAAGCCTTAACTTGCCCTCATTCACAGTAACTTCACAGTGACATTTTTTACACATACACACACTTGCACAAACTTTCGATTACATGGTTGCATTTATTACGATTTCAAGTACACAAACGTAATCATAGTCATCACGAAAATATCACATACACCTAAATCTACCAGCAATCATACCCAACCTACGATTCATTGGGAGCTAGTGACAGGGGCATCCAAAAGGGGAAACAATCCTAGTTTTCGAATGAATAATATGAACCTTAAGGGGTCTCTTGGGAAAGGGACCAAGAGAGAAGAAAACCCATACCTTATTTTGACGTTCAAAACTTGAATTTGCTTCCCAAAAACTCCACTCAAGAACTCGTCTAAGCCTCCTCAATATCAACTCCACTCGAATGACAACCTCCCTTAGCCTAGTGTGCGATTAACGTTTGTTTTCTTGTGATTTCGTGTGAGTTTTTCAAGTGTGAAGAAATTGTTTTTTTTTTCTGCTTTTGTATCTTATTTTGGTAGAAAAATGTCGTGTGAAAGAATGGGAGAGATTGAGCGTGAGAGTTGAGAGATAGACGTGAGAGAGTGGGAGTTATATTAAGCTTAGGAGTCTAGTTTAGGACTTAGTCAAATAAGGTTTAGTTAATTATTAAAAATCTGATTTTCATTTTATTTTAAATCAGCTAATGAATAATAATTATTAATTGATTAAATTAATTCAATAGCTTAAATAAAAATCACATAAATTCATTGCTTCCACCTAGGTTCGAACCCGGGTAGAGCAAGACTTAACTTAAAGAGCTCAATTTCGGCTCTCTCTCCCCAATTTTCCCTCCACCTTATTAAATAAATAATTAATTATATATTTAGGGTAATTAAGATACTACCCTTAGCCAGGGAAAAAGACCATTTTACCCCTAGGCCTTCAAACCTAAGATTTCCTCTTTTTAAGTCTGGTAAAGACTCCTTCGAGTAAATCTTCGTATTCGAGAGCCCTACATGGTTGGACCCAACCTTTCCAAGCTCAACTAACTCCCCAAGTTAGTTGGCTTGAATATAGCAAGGGTTCCGAGGTCTTGTTCTACGCGCGTCAATTCGTGTGAACCCTGGTCTAATCGTAGGCATTCTTGACACATTAAGCATTTCTTATCTTATTCATATTTAGGGTTGTTACGTTATCCCCCCCTTAGGAACATTCTTCCCTGAATGACACTACCATTATATAGCGCAATGCCAGTCAGATCATAACATAATCACTATGCACAGTCAAGCAATGGCAATAAAATATGGAGAGATAAGGAAACTTAGACTTAAGAGTAAGAAGTCTTACCTCAAGAGCTGAAAAGATGAGGGTAACGGGATCTCATATAGGCCTCAGCCTCCCACGTAGCACCCTCAACAAGATTATTTCTCCACAATACCTTCACTGTGGCAATCTTTTTATTCCTCAGCCGCTTGATCTGTCTGTCTAAGATCTCAATCGGTACCTCCTCATAGGATAAGTCTTCACCGACCCCCAAACCTTCCACAGGTAAAATCGATGCTGGATCACCTAGGCACTTCTTTAACATGGATACATGAAAGACTGGATGGACAGAAGCTAGCTCCGCAGGCAATGCCAACTCATAGGCCACCTCACCCACACGCTGTAGGATCTCGTATGGCCCAACATACCTCGGACTCAACTTCCCCTTCCTGCCAAACCTCATCACCCCCTTCATAGGTGATATCTTCAGATAGACCTGGTCACCAACATCAAACTCTAAGGGCTGTTTTCTGTTATCTGCATATGACTTCTGCCGACTGTAAGCAGTAGCCAACCTGTCCCTAATCACTCTGACCTTCTCTAAGGCCTCATGAATGATCTCTGGACCCAAAATGGATGACTCTCCAACCTCAAAATACCCAATTGGAGATCTACACCTCCTACCATACAGTGCCTCAAACGGTGCCATCCCAATGCTGGAGTGATAGCTATTATTATACGAGAACTCTATCAAAGGCAGATGGTCATCCCAGCTACCCCTGAAGTCAATCACACACGCTTTCAATATGTCCTCCAATGTCTGAATGGTGCGCTCTGCCTGCCCATCAGTCTGAGGATGAAAGGGAGTACTAAGCTTCACCTGCGTGCCCAAGCTCTTCTAGAAAGATCTCCATAAATGTGAAGTAAACTGAGCTCCTCTATCTTAAATGATAGACAAAGGAATCCCATGCCATCTCACAATCTCATCAATGTAGAGTCTCGCATAATCCTTGGCTCTATAAGTAGACTTCACAGGGATAAAGTGGGCTGACTTAGTCAATCTGTCCACAATAACCCATATATAGTCATGCTGCCTCCTAGTCCTCGGAAGACCAACCACGAAGTCCATATTAATGGCCTCCCACTTCCAAGTCGGAACCTCAATAATCTGAGTCAGACCGCCAGGCTTAAGATGTTCTGCCTTCACCTGCTGACAATTAAGACACTTCGCCACATATTCTGCAATGTCCTTCTTCATGCCATCCCACCAATAAATCTGCTTAAGATCATGATACATCTTGGTGAAACCTGGATGTATGGAATATCTGGAACCATGGGCCTCTGTAACAATCCTGGTCCGCAAATCATCCATATCTGGTACACACAGCCTGTCCTGATACCTAAGTATGCCATCACCTCCCAAAGCGAAAGACTCATTTATCTTTATCAACACTGAGTCCTTCAGCTCCATCAACACAGGATCTAGATGCTGACCCTGCTTGACTTCAACTACAAAGGATGATTCAGAACTAGGATGAACTGAAACACCCCCACTAGTAGAGTCAACCAAATGTACACCCAGTCTGGCCAGTCTGTGTACATCTTTCACCAACTCCTTCTTCTCATCCTCAACGTGGGCTGTACTTCCCATGCTCATCCTGCTCAAAGCATCAGCTACAATATTAGCCTTACCTGGATGGTAGTGGACATTCATATCATAGTTCTTCAACAGCTCCAACCATCTCCGCTGACGTAGATTCAACTCCCTCTGTGTGAACACGTACTGCAGACTCTTGTTGTCTGTGAACACATCCACATGCACTCCATACAAGTAGTGCCTCCACAGCTTCAGTGCAAACATCACAGCTGCTAACTCCAGGTCATGAGTGGGATAATTCTTCTCATGAACCTTGAGCTATCTGGACGCATAGGCTATCACCTTACCAACCTACATAAGAACACAACCCAAACCAACCCTAGATGCATCACAGTAAACAGTGTAATTCTCACCACACTTAGGCAAAGTAAGCACCGGGGCTGAAGTGAGTCTGTCCTTGAGCTCCTGGAAACTCTTATCACAAGTCTCCGTCCATTTAAACTTGGCTTTCTTCTTAGTCAAAGCTGTCAATGGGGCAGCAATGGAAGAAAATCCCTCCACAAACCTGCGGTAGTAACCAGCCAATCACAGAAAGCTACGGATGTCAGTGGGAGTAAGAGGCTTTGGCCAGTTCTTCACAGCCTCAGTCTTCCTGGGATCCACCTCCACGTCCTGATCAGACACAACATGACCCAGGAAGGTCACTGATCTAAGCCAAAATTCACACTTGCTGAATTTGGCATACAGCTGATGTTGTCTAAGTACCTGCAGGGTTAGTCTCAAATGTTGTTCATGCTCTTCCTTGGTCCTAGAGTAGATGAGGATGTCGTCAATGAATACTATGACGAAAGAATCAAGGTATTCATGGAAGACTCGGTTCATGAGGTCCATAAATGCAGCAGGTGCATTTGTAAAACCAAATGACATGACTAAGAACTCATAATCACCATAACGGGTACGAATGGTTGTCTTTGGGATATCTCCATCCCTAACCCTAAGCTAATGATACCCTGAACGAGGATCAATCTTAGAGAAGAAACTAGACCCTTGGAGCTGATCGAACAAATCCTCTATTATGAGAAGTGGACATTTATTCTTTATAGTGACCTTGTTGAGGTGCCGATAATCGATACACATTCTAAGGGTTCCATCATTTTTCTTCACAAACAACACTGGAGCGCCCCAAAGGGATATGCTCGACTGAATGAAACCCTTATCAGTGAGATCTTTTAACTACAGCTTCAACTCTTTGAGTTCAGCTAGAGCCATTCTTTAAGGAGGAATAGAAATTGGTTTAGTATCGGGTTCTAAGTCGATACCAAAATAAATCTCTCGAGGGGGAGGGACTCCAGGCAAATAAATCATCAGGAAATACATCTAGGAACTCATTCACTACAGGCACTGAGTCTATGGAAGGAATGTCATGATCTAAATCATTAACACTCACAAGATGACACAATAACCCCTTGGGCATCATTTTATTGGCCTTAAGGTTTGAAATCAAGGGGTTAGGACGACTCGAGTTGTACCCCTCCCAGACTAGCTCCTCTTCATTAGGGAAACGAAATCTCACCACTCTACTACGACAGTCCAAACAAGCATAACAACTGTGAAGCCAGTCCATGCCAACAATAACATCAAAATCATGCATGGGTAACTCAACCAAGTCTGCACACATAGTCTTACCACTTATAACTATTGGGCAATCCTTGTATACTCTATCAGTTCTTACATTTTCTCCTAAAGGTGTACTAACCACTATAGGATCATGCAGAACTTCAGGCAATATCTCAAAAGTGAGAGAAAGCAAAGGAGTTACAAAGGAAAGCGTAGACCCTGGATCAAGTAAAGCATAAACAAAAGTTGAGAATACTTACAGCATACCTGTGACCACATCAGCGGACTTCTCCTGCTCCTCCCTACCCTTTAGGGCATAGAACCTATTCCTCCTAGGAGGCTCGGCTGCTGCTGCACCCTGTGGATGAGGCCTAGGTTGAGCATTACCTCCAGCCTGACCTCTGTTCTATGGGCAGTCTCTAACCATGTGCCCACTCTTACCGCAACCGAAGCAGGCATTAGTGCCCTGTCTGCACTCTCCACTGTGAGCACAACCACACTTAGCACAGTTTTTTTTAGGATGTTGCATCTCACCTCCATTGCCCTTCTTGGTCTCAGGTCTGCCTCCTCTAGGTGTTGTACTCCTCTGAGAATTAGAGTTCCCAGAACTCTGTTGCCCCTTCTTGAACCTGGGCTGCTCACGGATGCCAAAATTGTTTCTGTGGCCTCCATGGCTGGGACCTGCCTGATATTGAGGCTTAGGCCTCCTATCATCACGAATACCCCTCTTTTTGCGGCTTTCCTCTACCTGCTGGACATGCACCATCAACATGGAGAGGTCCATATTATCATGGAGCATTGCAGATCGACACTCCTCCTCCAGATCTCCATTGATTCGTGTGAGGAAGTTGCTCATCTCATCCCTGCTGTTAGATACAAGGGAAGTAACATACCTTGATAATTTAACAAACTTCAGTACTCATATCATCCTTGTTGTTAGATACTAAGGAAAGTAGCATACCTGGATAGTTTAACAAACTTTAGGGAATGCTCCCTGACTGTCATAGATCCCTGCTTAAGGTTGAGAAACTTCTCAAACTTTGCCTCCCTCATATCCCTGGGAAAGAATCTCTCCAGGAAGGCTGTCTTAAACAGCTCCCAAGTGACTGGAACTCCGCCCAAAGCTCGGCTATCCTGCCACATCTTGCACCAAGTCTATGCAACATCCTTGAGCTGTTAGGAAGCCAGCTCAGCCTTCTCAATATCTGTGGCCCCCATGGCCGCCAAAATCTTGTGTACCTCATCCATGAATTCCTAGGGATCCTCTTAAGTCTTGGACCCTGTTAAAATAGGAGGATTCATCCTCGTAAAGTCTCGCAGCCTGTCAGCCATGCTACGTACCGGTGGGTTCTCCCTCTGAACATTCTACCGGTTGACCTAGGCAGTCATAGCTTGGGCCTGCATAGTGATGATCTGTGCCATCTGGGCCAGGGATGCCCGCACATCCACATCAGTCAACCCAGCTGGGTTAACCGGCATGGCCACTCCTTCAGCTGGAGCCTGGGGTGGAACCTGATTGTTCCCGGCAGCTGCTTCTCCTCTCTTCTGACCAATGTTCCTCCTAGTATTCATTCTCTGAAAATAATAAGAATTGATGTTAGACACGCTCATAACACCAAGAAATCATACATTAGGAAAAGCACGATAAGATCAGAAAAAGGGAAAATTTCCTATGCATCATGCAGTCTCTAATTCAGGATAGTGGTGCACTTCACTACCATGGCTTAGAAACTACTCAATGTGGTTGATGTGAACTCATTATTCTCGAAATTTAACCTAGTGCTCTGATACAAACTTTGTCACGACCGGAATCTAGACCCTAGACGAGACCGGCGTCGTTGACCTCTCAGAGGTCGCAGACAAGCCTACTTACGTCATTCTTACTTCATATAGGTTAATTTTAGCGGAAAATTTGAACTTTTTGTTTTCTTATTTCATGCTAAATATTTTAAACTTAGCAAAATGGACGTTCACAAATCAACCATCTAATATAGAGATAATCAAATGAAAGAAATAGTACAATACTGTAATAAATGTATAATTGCCAAAATGGCACCAATACAATGTCTAAAATAAAGACAGAAAGAAACACTAGTGGAACATACTCCACTAGCTAAAGCCTATATATAAGCTAGATAGTAACGGTAGACATCCTCAAAAGCATGAGGGCCTACAAAGTCCAGATGAAAGCTCCACGTCAGGATAGCTGCAACGTCAACATGTATGCTCTAGCATCCACCTGTGCCTGCACCTAAAAATATAGAGTTGTATGGGATTAGTACGCACTTGTACTAAGTATGGCTATATGCAAGCACACACCAAGGACATGCATGAGAAAGGATAGCTCTTTCCTAACAACATGATTATGGAAAGTCAAGTCAGTGGACTTGCCAAATTAGGATTAGGAAAGTTAGTGAACTTTCCAAATTTGGATTAGGAAAGTTAGTGAGCTTTCAAAATTTGGATTAGGAAAGTCATGCCATGAGAGTAACATGCATCATCATACATATAATATTGCACACAACACATAACATCTTACACATAGCACATATCATATAGCATACAACACATAACATCTTTTATAACATTCATTCATATGCCATGAGACCTTGGAATCATGGACTTGGCATTAAGACTTTCCAAAATGAGGTCTCAACATATGGGACCTCAACTAGGGAGTCTTCATTAGCAAACACAGAGTCTGTTTCATTCATTCATACGTACTTCATTACATTTATTTCATAGGCTAGTGTGAACACCAGCTATACCTAGGATGTAGTTTAGGACTTTCATTGGGTTTGCTGTGCAATGATCAAGAATAACCTAGTGTCATTACTTGAATCTAGCTCACCTCTTGATTATCCTAACCTAACACCTTTGGTATCATTCATTTCATTATATGCATCATTTGAGGCTGGCCTCATTCATTCATTGGGAACTTTAACTTTAACCGACATAGATCATGTGAGCATCATGAAATCCAATGTCTCCCCCACATCGAAATGAGGTGGAATCACCGGCCAAAGTGACCCAAAACATGCTAGCGTACATGGGAATTTAACCCCGCCAGATCTCTATATTGGCAGTATAGGTTCGAAGACTAGGAGATATAAGGAGACCCATACCCGGCAAGCCGGACAGTCTCATCTCATGAGAGTTACGTGAACCTCCGCCCTTCCCAAAATAAGGCATCACCGCTCATAGCTAGTCTATCGGGGCTCAGTATAAAGTTCCATTACATTCAACTCATACGTCATAGAAGCTAGCTTCTAGTATGAGGACATCATAGCTCAATAGATGATTTCTCATCTCATCATTAGTATTAAGTGTGTTAATCTCAATACTTTCATTAGAGTGTTCATATAGACTGGTCTCTTCATTAACTTTACACTCTTATAGGTGAGTACGTTTTGGTAATATTTACTTAGGATCATTTGAGATTGTTCTCATCTTTTACATTAGCCTCATATCATGTTGTCACCACATTCATTAACATTAGCACATTTGTTCTTCATAATTACTCACCCCATTTTACGTGAATGTTCATTTCATCATATGCCAATATACTTGGCCATTTGTGTGTTTCACACTCTTACTTAACCCTTCTAGGGTTTCGTCATTTTATTACATAATAATCATTTCATCGTATTCCAATGCACTTGGCCATTTAGTGTGTTTTACACTCGTACTTAACCCATTCTAGGGTTACTTCATTTCCTTACCTACATCTTAGTTTCACTTATTTTTAAATGTATTCTAGACTTATGGGTCTATACATACAAGCCATGAGGCTTCATTCATAGTTCGTTAAGTGACTCATATCTTCCTAAGATTATGTAGTACAAGAATTATGTATCTTGTATGTATGCCAAAATCTTGATTTTGATCTAAGTAGGTGGCATTATTCTTGAACATTTAATTCACGTATGACTTATGTATCAATACGGAAATTTGGGCAAGGGAACCCAAGTTCGAACCACTTGGACAATACTTACATTTTTCCTTGACTTTATTTTTAGTCTTCATGACATGGGGACCCTAGATCGAGCCCCAACATCAACATTCTATCTTTATTTTTCTCCTTGGGTTTTCCTCTTATTTGGTCGAAGGGTTTTGGGATCGAACCCCCACAACCCCTTTTATTTTTCATTTAAAATTTGGTTATCCCATTTTGCCTAGACCAAGAGGTTGTGGGATCAAACCCCCACAGCCTCTTTTTATTTTAGTCTTTATTTCGCTGGAATTGGGAGGTTGTGGGTTCGAACCCCCACAGCCTCCTTATTTTATTTTTAATTTCGCTAGGGTTGTGAGGTTGTAGGTTCGACCCCCCACAGCCTCCTTAATTAATTTTTATCTAACATTTACCTTAGCTTTGCATAGGCAGTGAGGTTGTGGGATCGAGCCCCCACAGCCTTACTTTATTTTCTTATGTAATTCGCCCTTCTCTTTTCCAACCTTGAGGTCGTGGGTTCAATTCCCATGCCTCACATTTTCTTTTCTTTAATTTTCTTCTTTCATTCACTGCCTAAAGGTCGTGGGTTCGATTCCCACGCCTCTCATTTTATTTATTTAAATTTTTGCATTCTCCATACTTGCCTATACACCCCATTTTGAATCTCCCCAACCCTATTTCTTTATTTCTTGCGAGATTAAGGTTCCACATGGGTGAGGTCGCAGGTTCGAATCTTCGTGGCCTCACCCCTTTAAATTAATTTAATTTTCCAGATTTCCCTTCTATATTTTAGCCTAAACTAAACTTATATTCTTGGCTGTACACTTAATCATTTTCTTAACTTATTTTCATCAATATTTCCACTTGAAAACATGGGAAGATTCATGGATCGTTTAACACTTTTTGGTGTGTATTTCATGGATTCGTTTAGCTAAATTATTGACGCTCAAATCAGCCCCACTTCAATTTTTATAAACATCACGATTTACATAGGTTTATGTACGTAAAATGACAACCAAAACAATATTAAATGTGAAGCCTTAACTTTCCCTCATTCACAGTGACTTTTTTTACACATACACACACTTGCACAAACTTTTGATTACATGGTTGCATTTCATACGATTTCAAGTACACAAACGTAATCATAGTCATCACGAAAATATCACATACACCTAAATCTACCAGCAATCATACCCAACCTACGATTCATTGGGAGCTAGTGACAGGGGCATGCAAAAGGGGAAACAATCCTAGTTTTCGAATGAATAATATGAACCTTAAGGGGTCTCTTGGGAAAGGGACCAAGAGAGAAGAAAACCCATACCTTATTTTGACGTTCAAAACTTGAATTTGCTTCCCAAAAACTCCACTCAAGAACTCGTCTAAGCCTCCTCAATATCAACTCCACTCGAATGACAACCTCCCTTAGCCTAGTGTGCGATTAACGTTTGTTTTCTTGTGATTTCGTGTGAGTTTTTCAAGTGTGAAGAAATTGTTTTTTTTTTCTGCTTTTGTATCTTATTTTGGTAGAAAAATGTCGTGTGAAAGAATGGGAGAGATTGAGCGTGAGAGTTGAGAGATAGACGTGAGAGAGTGGGAGTTATATTAAGCTTAGGAGTCTAGTTTAGGACTTAGTCAAATAAGGTTTAGTTAATTATTAAAAATCTGATTTTCATTTTATTTTAAATCAGCTAATGAATAATAATTATTAATTGATTAAATTAATTCAATAGCTTAAATAAAAATCACATAAATTCATTGCTTCCACCTAGGTTCGAACCCGGGTAGAGCAAGACTTAACTTAAAGAGCTCAATTTCGGCTCTCTCTCCCCAATTTTCCCTCCACCTTATTAAATAAATAATTAATTATATATTTAGGGTAATTAAGATACTACCCTTAGCCAGGGAAAAAGACCATTTTACCCCTAGGCCTTCAAACCTAAGATTTCCTCTTTTTAAGTCTGGTAAAGACTCCTTCGAGTAAATCTTCGTATTCGAGAGCCCTACATGGTTGGACCCAACCTTTCCAAGCTCAACTAACTCCCCAAGTTAGTTGGCTTGAATATAGCAAGGGTTCCGAGGTCTTGTTCTACGCGCGTCAATTCGTGTGAACCCTGGTCTAATCGTAGGCATTCTTGACACATTAAGCATTTCTTATCTTATTCATATTTAGGGTTGTTACGTTATCCCCCCCTTAGGAACATTCTTCCCTGAATGACACTACCACTATATAGCGCAATGCCAGTCAGATCATAACATAATCACTATGCACAGTCAAGCAATGGCAATAAAATATGGAGAGATAAGGAAACTTAGACTTAAGAGTAAGAAGTCTTACCTCAAGAGCTGAAAAGATGAGGGTAACGGGATCTCATATAGGCCTCAGCCTCCCACGTAGCACCCTCAACAAGATTATTTCTCCACAATACCTTCACTGTGGCAATCTTTTTATTCCTCAGCCGCTTGATCTGTCTGTCTAAGATCTCAATCGGTACCTCCTCATAGGATAAGTCTTCACCGACCCCCAAACCTTCCACAGGTAAAATCGATGCTGGATCACCTAGGCACTTCTTTAACATGGATACATGAAAGACTGGATGGACAGAAGCTAGCTCCGCAGGCAATGCCAACTCATAGGCCACCTCACCCACACGCTGTAGGATCTCGTATGGCCCAACATACCTCGGACTCAACTTCCCCTTCCTGCCAAACCTCATCACCCCCTTCATAGGTGATATCTTCAGATAGACCTGGTCACCAACATCAAACTCTAAGGGCTGTTTTCTGTTATCTGCATATGACTTCTGCCGACTGTAAGCAGTAGCCAACCTGTCCCTAATCACTCTGACCTTCTCTAAGGCCTCATGAATGATCTCTGGACCCAAAATGGATGACTCTCCAACCTCAAAATACCCAATTGGAGATCTACACCTTCTACCATACAGTGCCTCAAACGGTGCCATCCCAATGCTGGAGTGATAGCTATTATTATACGAGAACTCTATCAAAGGCAGATGGTCATCCCAGCTACCCCTGAAGTCAATCACACACGCTTTCAATATGTCCTCCAATGTCTGAATGGTGCGCTCTGCCTGCCCATCAGTCTGAGGATGAAAGGGAGTACTAAGCTTCACCTGCGTGCCCAAGCTCTTCTAGAAAGATCTCCATAAATGTGAAGTAAACTGAGCTCCTCTATCTTAAATGATAGACAAAGGAATCCCATGCCATCTCACAATCTCATCAATGTAGAGTCTCGCATAATCCTTGGCTCTATAAGTAGACTTCACAGGGATAAAGTGGGCTGACTTAGTCAATCTGTCCACAATAACCCATATATAGTCATGCTGCCTCCTAGTCCTCGGAAGACCAACCACGAAGTCCATATTAATGGCCTCCCACTTCCAAGTCGGAACCTCAATAATCTGAGTCAGACCGCCAGGCTTAAGATGTTCTGCCTTCACCTGCTGACAATTAAGACACTTCGCCACATATTCTGCAATGTCCTTCTTCATGCCATCCCACCAATAAATCTGCTTAAGATCATGATACATCTTGGTGAAACCTGGATGTATGGAATATCTGGAACCATGGGCCTCTGCAACAATCCTGGTCCGCAAATCATCCATATCTGGTACACACAGCCTGTCCTGATACCTAAGTATGCCATCACCTCCCAAAGCGAAAGACTCATTTATCTTTATCAACACTGAGTCCTTCAGCTCCATCAACACAGGATCTAGATGCTGACCCTGCTTGACTTCAACTACAAAGGATGATTCAGAACTAGGATGAACTGAAACACCCCCACTAGTAGAGTCAACCAAATGTACACCCAGTCTGGCCAGTCTGTGTACATCTTTCACCAACTCCTTCTTCTCATCCTCAACGTGGGCTGTACTTCCCATGCTCATCCTGCTCAAAGCATCAGCTACAATATTAGCCTTACCTGGATGGTAGTGGACATTCATATCATAGTTCTTCAACAGCTCCAACCATCTCCGCTGACGTAGATTCAACTCCCTCTGTGTGAACACGTACTGCAGACTCTTGTTGTCTGTGAACACATCCACATGCACTCCATACAAGTAGTGCCTCCACAACTTCAGTGCAAACATCACAGCTGCTAACTCCAGGTCATGAGTGGGATAATTCTTCTCATGAACCTTGAGCTATCTGGACGCATAGGCTATCACCTTACCAACCTGCATAAGAACACAACCCAAACCAACCCTAGATGCATCACAGTAAACAGTGTAATTCTCACCACACTTAGGCAAAGTAAGCACCGGGGCTGAAGTGAGTCTGTCCTTGAGCTCCTGGAAACTCTTATCACAAGTCTCCGTCCATTTAAACTTGGCTTTCTTCTTAGTCAAAGCTGTCAATGGGGCAGCAATGGAAGAAAATCCCTCCACAAACCTGCGGTAGTAACCAGCCAATCACAGAAAGCTACGGATGTCAGTGGGAGTAAGAGGCTTTGGCCAGTTCTTCACAGCCTCAGTCTTCCTGGGATCCACCTCCACGTCCTGATCGGACACAACATGACCCAGGAAGGTCACTGATCTAAGCCAAAATTCACACTTGCTGAATTTGGCATACAGCTGATGTTGTCTAAGTACCTGCAGGGTTAGTCTCAAATGTTGTTCATGCTCTTCCTTGGTCCTAGAGTAGATGAGGATGTCGTCAATGAATACTATGACGAAAGAATCAAGGTATTCATGGAAGACTCGGTTCATGAGGTCCATAAATGCAGCAGGTGCATTTGTAAAACCAAATGACATGACTAAGAACTCATAATCACCATAACGGGTACGAATGGTTGTCTTTGGGATATCTCCATCCCTAACCCTAAGCTAATGATACCCTGAACGAGGATCAATCTTAGAGAAGAAACTAGACCCTTGGAGCTGAGCGAACAAATCCTCTATTATGAGAAGTGGACATTTATTCTTTATAGTGACCTTGTTGAGGTGCCGATAATCGATACACATTCTAAGGGTTCCATCATTTTTCTTCACAAACAACACTGGAGCGCCCCAAAGGGATATGCTCGGCTGAATGAAACCCTTATCAGTGAGATCTTTTAACTACAGCTTCAACTCTTTGAGTTCAGCTAGAGCCATTCTTTAAGGAGGAATAGAAATTGGTTTAGTATCGGGTTCTAAGTCGATACCAAAATAAATCTCTCGAGGGGGAGGGACTCCAGGCAAATAAATCATCAGGAAATACATCTAGGAACTCATTCACTACAGGCACTGAGTCTATGGAAGGAATGTCATGATCTAAATCATTAACACTCACAAGATGACACAATAACCCCTTGGGCATCATTTTATTGGCCTTAAGGTTTGAAATCAAGGGGTTAGGACGACTCGAGTTGTACCCCTCCCAGACTAGCTCCTCTTCATTAGGGAAACGAAATCTCACCACTCTACTATGACAGTCCAAACAAGCATAACAACTGTGAAGCCAGTCCATGCCAACAATAACATCAAAATCATGCATGGGTAACTCAACCAAGTCTGCACACATAGTCTTACCACTTACAACTATTGGGCAATCCTTGTATACTCTATCAGTTCTTACATTTTCTCCTAAAGGTGTACTAACCACTATAGGATCATGCAGAACTTCAGGCAATATCTCAAAAGTGAGAGAAAGCAAAGGAGTTACAAAGGAAAGCGTAGACCCTGGATCAAGTAAAGCATAAACAAAAGTTGAGAATACTTACAGCATACCTGTGACCACATCAGCGGACTTCTCCTGCTCCTCCCTACCCTTTAGGGCATAGAACCTATTCCTCCTAGGAGGCTCGGCTGCTGCTGCACCCTGTGGATGAGGCCTAGGCTGAGCATTACCTCCAGCCTGACCTCTGTTCTATGGGCAGTCTCTAACCATGTGCCCACTCTTACCGCAACCGAAGCAGGCATTAGTGCCCTGTCTGCACTCTCCACTGTGAGCACAACCACACTTAGCACAGTTTTTTTTAGGATGTTGCATCTCACCTCCATTGCCCTTCTTGGTCTCAGGTCTGCCTCCTCTAGGTGTTGTACTCCTCTGAGAATTAGAGTTCCCAGAACTCTGTTGCCCCTTCTTGAACCTGGGCTGCTCACGGATGCCAAAATTGTTTCTGTGGCCTCCATGGCTGGGACCTGCCTGATATTGAGGCTTAGGCCTCCTATCATCACGAATACCCCTCTTTTTGCGGCTTTCCTCTACCTGCTGGACATGCACCATCAACATGGAGAGGTCCATATTATCGTGGAGCATTGCAGATCGACACTCCTCCTCCAGATCTCCATTGATTCGTGTGAGGAAGTTGCTCATCTCATCCCTGCTGTTAGATACAAGGGAAGTAACATACCTTGATAATTTAACAAACTTCAGTACTCATATCATCCTTGTTGTTAGATACTAAGGAAAGTAGCATACCTGGATAGTTTAACAAACTTTAGGGAATGCTCCCTGACTGTCATAGATCCCTGCTTAAGGTTGATAAACTCCTCAAACTTTGCCTCCCTCATATCCCTGGGAAAGAATCTCTCCAGGAAGGCTGTCTTAAACAGCTCCCAAGTGACTGGAACTCCGCCCAAAGCTCGGCTATCCTGCCACATCTTGCACCAAGTCTATGCAACATCCTTGAGCTGTTAGGAAGCCAGCTCAGCCTTCTCAATATCTGTGGCCCCCATGGCCGCCAAAATCTTGTGTACCTCATCCATGAATTCCTAGGGATCCTCTTAAGTCTTGGACCCTGTTAAAATAGGAGGATTCATCCTCGTAAAGTCTCGCAGCCTGTCAGCCATGCTACGTACCGGTGGGTTCTCCCTCTGAACATTCTACCGGTTGACCTAGGCAGTCATAGCTTGGGCCTGCATAGTGATGATCTGTGCCATCTGGGCCAAGGATGCCCGCACATCCACATCAGTCAACCTAGCTGGGTTAACCGGCATGGCCACTCCTTCAGCTGGAGCCTGGGGTGGAACCTGATTGTTCCCGGCAGCTGCTTCTCCTCTCTTCTGACCAACGTTCCTCCTAGTATTCATTCTCTGAAAATAATAAGAATTGATGTTAGACACGCTCATAACACCAAGAAATCATACATTAGGAAAAGCACGATAAGATCAGAAAAAGGGAAAATTTCCTATGCATCATGCAGTCTCTAATTCAGGATAGTGGTGCACTTCACTACCATGGCTTAGAAACTACTCAATGTGGTTGATGTGAACTCATTATTCTCGAAATTTAACCTAGTGCTCTGATACAAACTTTGTCACGACCGGAATCTAGACCCTAGACGAGACCGGCGTCGTTGACCTCTCAGAGGTCGCAGACAAGCCTACTTACGTCATTCTTACTTCATATAGGTTAATTTTAGCGGAAAATTTGAACTTTTTGTTTTCTTATTTCATGCTAAATATTTTAAACTTAGCAAAATGGACGTTCACAAATCAACCATCTAATATAGAGATAATCAAATGAAAGAAATAGTACAATACTGTAATAAATGTATAATTGCCAAAATGGCACCAATACAATGTCTAAAATAAAGACAGAAAGAAACACTAGTGGAACATACTCCACTAGCTAAAGCCTATATATAAGCTAGATAGTAACGGTAGACATCCTCAAAAGCATGAGGGCCTACAAAGTCCAGATGAAAGCTCCACGTCAGGATAGCTGCAACGTCAACATGTATGCTCTAGCATCCACCTGTGCCTGCACCTAAAAATATAGAGTTGTATGGGATTAGTACGCACTTGTACTAAGTATGGCTATATGCAAGCACACACCAAGGACATGCATGAGAAAGGATAGCTCTTTCCTAACAACATGATTATGGAAAGTCAAGTCAGTGGACTTGCCAAATTAGGATTAGGAAATTAGTGAACTTTCCAAATTTGGATTAGGAAAGTTAGTGAGCTTTCAAAATTTGGATTAGGAAAGTCATGCCATGAGAGTAACATGCATCATCATACATATAATATTGCACACAACACATAACATCTTACACATAGCACATATCATATAGCATACAACACATAACATCTTTTATAACATTCATTCATATGCCATGAGACCTTGGAATCATGGACTTGGCATTAAGACTTTCCAAAATGAGGTCTCAACATATGGGACCTCAACTAGGGAGTCTTCATTAGCAAACACAGAGTCTGTTTCATTCATTCATACGTACTTCATTACATTTATTTCATAGGCTAGTGTGAACACCAGCTATACCTAGGATGTAGTTTAGGACTTTCATTGGGTTTGCTGTGCAATGATCAAGAATAACCTAGTGTCATTACTTGAATCTAGCTCACCTCTTGATTATCCTAACCTAACACCTTTGGTATCATTCATTTCATTATATGCATCATTTGAGGCTGGCCTCATTCATTCATTGGGAACTTTAACTTTAACCGACATAGATCATGTGAGCATCATGAAATCCAATGTCTCCCCCACATCGAAATGAGGTGGAATCACCGGCCAAAGTGACCCAAAACATGCTAGCGTACATGGGAATTTAACCCCGCCAGATCTCTATATTGGCAGTATAGGTTCGAAGACTAGGAGATATAAGGAGACCCATACCCGGCAAGCCGGACAGTCCCATCTCATGAGAGTTACGTGAACCTCCGCCCTTCCCAAAATAAGGCATCACCGCTCATAGCTAGTCTATCGGGGCTCAGTATAAAGTTCCATTACATTCAACTCATACGTCATAGAAGCTAGCTTCTAGTATGAGGACATCATAGCTCAATAGATGATTTCTCATCTCATCATTAGTATTAAGTGTGTTAATCTCAATACTTTCATTAGAGTGTTCATATAGACTGGTCTCTTCATTAACCTTACACTCTTATAGGTGAGTACGTTTTGGTAATATTTACTTAGGATCATTTGAGATTGTTCTCATCTTTTACATTAGCCTCATATCATGTTGTCACCACATTCATTAACATTAGCACATTTGTTCTTCATAATTACTCACCCCATTTTACGTGAATGTTCATTTCATCATATGCCAATATACTTGGCCATTTGTGTGTTTCACACTCTTACTTAACCCTTCTAGGGTTTCGTCATTTTATTACATAATAATCATTTCATCGTATTCCAATGCACTTGGCCATTTAGTGTGTTTTACACTCGTACTTAACCCATTCTAGGGTTACTTCATTTCCTTACCTACATCTTAGTTTCACTTATTTTTAAATGTATTCTAGACTTATGGGTCTATACATACAAGCCATGAGGCTTCATTCATAGTTCGTTAAGTGACTCATATCTTCCTAAGATTATGTAGTACAAGAATTATGTATCTTGTATGTATGCCAAAATCTTGATTTTGATCTAAGTAGGTGGCATTATTCTTGAACATTTAATTCACGTATGACTTATGTATCAATACGGAAATTTGGGCAAGGGAACCCAAGTTCGAACCACTTGGACAATACTTACATTTTTCCTTGACTTTATTTTTAGTCTTCATGACATGGGGACCCTAGATCGAGCCCCAACATCAACATTCTATCTTTATTTTTCTCCTTGGGTTTTCCTCTTATTTGGTCGAAGGGTTTTGGGATCGAACCCCCACAACCCCTTTTATTTTTCATTTAAAATTTGGTTATCCCATTTTGCCTAGACCAAGAGGTTGTGGGATCAAACCCCCACAGCCTCTTTTTATTTTAGTCTTTATTTCGCTGGAATTGGGAGGTTGTGGGTTCGAACCCCCACAGCCTCCTTATTTTATTTTTAATTTCGCTAGGGCTGTGAGGTTGTAGGTTCGACCCCCCACAGCCTCCTTAATTAATTTTTATCTAACATTTACCTTAGCTTTGCATAGGCAGTGAGGTTGTGGGATCGAGCCCCCACAGCCTTACTTTATTTTCTTATGTAATTCGCCCTTCTCTTTTCCAACCTTGAGGTCGTGGGTTCAATTCCCATGCCTCACATTTTCTTTTCTTTAATTTTCTTCTTTCATTCACTGCCTAAAGGTCGTGGGTTCGATTCCCACGCCTCTCATTTTATTTATTTAAATTTTTGCATTCTCCATACTTGCCTATACACCCCATTTTGAATCTCCCCAACCCTATTTCTTTATTTCTTGCGAGATTAAGGTTCCACATGGGTGAGGTCGCAGGTTCGAATCTTCGTGGCCTCACCCCTTTAAATTAATTTAATTTTCCAGATTTCCCTTCTATATTTTAGCCTAAACTAAACTTATATTCTTGGCTGTACACTTAATCATTTTCTTAACTTATTTTCATCAATATTTCCACTTGAAAACATGGGAAGATTCATGGATCGTTTAACACTTTTTGGGGTGTATTTCATGGATTCGTTTAGCTAAATTATTGACGCTCAAATCAGCCCCACTTCAATTTTTATAAACATCACGATTTACATAGGTTTATGTACGTAAAATGACAACCAAAACAATATTAAATGTGAAGCCTTAACTTTCCCTCATTCACAGTAACTTCACAGTGACTTTTTTTACACATACACACACTTGCACAAACTTTTGATTACATGGTTGCATTTCATACGATTTCAAGTACACAAACGTAATCATAGTCATCACGAAAATATCACATACACCTAAATCTACCAGCAATCATACCCAACCTACGATTCATTGGGAGCTAGTGACAGGGGCATGCAAAAGGGGAAACAATCCTAGTTTTCGAATGAATAATATGAACCTTAAGGGGTCTCTTGGGAAAGGGACCAAGAGAGAAGAAAACCCATACCTTATTTTGACGTTCAAAACTTGAATTTGCTTCCCAAAAACTCCACTCAAGAACTCGTCTAAGCCTCCTCAATATCAACTCCACTCGAATGACAACCTCCCTTAGCCTAGTGTGCGATTAACGTTTGTTTTCTTGTGATTTCGTGTGAGTTTTTCAAGTGTGAAGAAATTGTTTTTTTTTTCTGCTTTTGTATCTTATTTTGGTAGAAAAATGTCGTGTGAAAGAATGGGAGAGATTGAGCGTGAGAGTTGAGAGATAGACGTGAGAGAGTGGGAGTTATATTAAGCTTAGGAGTCTAGTTTAGGACTTAGTCAAATAAGGTTTAGTTAATTATTAAAAATCTGATTTTCATTTTATTTTAAATCAGCTAATGAATAATAATTATTAATTGATTAAATTAATTCAATAGCTTAAATAAAAATCACATAAATTCATTGCTTCCACCTAGGTTCGAACCCGGGTAGAGCAAGACTTAACTTAAAGAGCTCAATTTCGGCTCTCTCTCCCCAATTTTCCCTCCACCTTATTAAATAAATAATTAATTATATATTTAGGGTAATTAAGATACTACCCTTAGCCAGGGAAAAAGACCATTTTACCCCTAGGCCTTCAAACCTAAGATTTCCTCTTTTTAAGTCTGGTAAAGACTCCTTCGAGTAAATCTTCGTATTCGAGAGCCCTACATGGTTGGACCCAACCTTTCCAAGCTCAACTAACTCCCCAAGTTAGTTGGCTTGAATATAGCAAGGGTTCCGAGGTCTTGTTCTACGCGCGTCAATTCGTGTGAACCCTGGTCTAATCGTAGGCATTCTTGACACATTAAGCATTTCTTATCTTATTCATATTTAGGGTTGTTACGTTATCCCCCCCCTAGGAACATTCTTCCCTGAATGACACTACCACTATATAGCGCAATGCCAGTCAGATCATAACATAATCACTATGCACAGTCAAGCAATGGCAATAAAATATGGAGAGATAAGGAAACTTAGACTTAAGAGTAAGAAGTCTTACCTCAAGATGCATAGGCTATCACCTTACCAACCTGCATAAGAACACAACCCAAACCAACCCTAGATGCATCACAATAAACAGTGTAGTTCTCTCCACACTTTGGCAAAGTAAGCACCGGGGCTGAAGTGAGTCTATCCTTGAGCTCCTGGAAACTCTTCTCACAAGTCTCTGTCCATTCCAACTTGGCTTTCTTCTTAGTCAAAGCTGTCAATGGGGCAGCAATGGAAGAAAATCCCTCCACAAACCTGCGGTAGTAACCAGCCAATCACAGAAAGCTACGGATGTCAGTGGGAGTAAGAGGCTTTGGCCAGTTCTTCACAGCCTCAGTCTTCCTGGGATCCACCTCCACGTCCTGATCGGACACAACATGACCCAGGAAGGTCACTGATCTAAGCCAAAATTCACACTTGCTGAATTTGGCATACAGCTGATGTTGTCTAAGTACCTGCAGGGTTAGTCTCAAATGTTGTTCATGCTCTTCCTTGGTCCTAGAGTAGATGAGGATGTCGTCAATGAATACTATGACGAAAGAATCAAGGTATTCATGGAAGACTCGGTTCATGAGGTCCATAAATGCAGCAGGTGCATTTGTAAAACCAAATGACATGACTAAGAACTCATAATCACCATAACGGGTACGAATGGTTGTCTTTGGGATATCTCCATCCCTAACCCTAAGCTAATGATACCCTGAACGAGGATCAATCTTAGAGAAGAAACTAGACCCTTGGAGCTGATCGAACAAATCCTCTATTATGAGAAGTGGACATTTATTCTTTATAGTGACCTTGTTGAGGTGCCGATAATCGATACACATTCTAAGGGTTCCATCATTTTTCTTCACAAACAACACTGGAGCGCCCCAAAGGGATATGCTCGGCTGAATGAAACCCTTATCAGTGAGATCTTTTAACTACAGCTTCAACTCTTTGAGTTCAGCTAGAGCCATTCTTTAAGGAGGAATA
The DNA here is from genome assembly GCA_016801875.1 of Solanum sitiens. NCBI lineage: Eukaryota > Viridiplantae > Streptophyta > Magnoliopsida > Solanales > Solanaceae > Solanum > Solanum sitiens. The sequence goes on from JABWTJ010000028.1 coordinate 2,049,652, forward strand.
GAAATTGGTTTAGTATTGGGTTCTAAGTCGATACCAAAATAAATCTCTCGAGGGGGAGGGACTCCAGGCAAATAAATCATCAGGAAATACATCTAGGAACTCATTCACTACAGGCACTGAGTCTATGGAAGGAATGTCATGATCTAAATCATTAACACTCACAAGATGACACAATAACCCCTTGGGCATCATTTTATTGGCCTTAAGGTTTGAAATCAAGGGGTTAGGACGACTCGAGTTGTACCCCTCCCAGACTAGCTCATCTTCATTAGGGAAACGAAATCTCACCACTCTACTACGACAGTCCAAACAAGCATAACAACTGTGAAGCCAGTCCATGCCAACAATAACATCAAAATCATGCATGGGTAACTCAACCAAGTCTGCACACATAGTCTTACCACTTACAACTATTGGGCAATCCTTGTATACTCTATCAGTTCTTACATTTTCTCCTAAAGGTGTACTAACCACTATAGGATCATGCAGAACTTCAGGCAATATCTCAAAAGTGAGAGAAAGCAAAGGAGTTACAAAGGAAAGCGTAGACCCTGGATCAAGTAAAGCATAAACAAAAGTTGAGAATACTTACAGCATACCTGTGACCACATCAGCGGACTTCTCCTGCTCCTCCCTACCCTTTAGGACTTAGTCAAATAAGGTTTAGTTAATTATTAAAAATCTAATTTTTAATTTATTTTAAAACATCTAATGAATAATAATTATTAATTGATTACATTAATTCAATTGCTTCAATAAAAATCATATAAATTCATTGCTTCCACCTAGGTTCGAACCCGGGTGGAGCAAGACTTAACTTCAAGTGCTCAATTTTGGCTCTCTCTCCCCAATTTGCCCCTCCAACTTATTAAATAAATAATTGACTATATATTTAGGGTAATTACGATACTACCATTAGCAAGGGAAAAGACCATTTTACCCCTAGACCCTTCAAGCCTAAGATTTCCTCTTTTTAAGTCCGGTAAAGACGCATTCGAGTAAATCTTCGTATTCGAGAGCCCTACTTGGTTGGACCCAACCTTTCCAAGATCAAGTAACTTCCCAAGTTAGTTGGCTTGACTGTAGCAAGGGTTCCGAGGTCTGGTTTTACGCGCATCAATCCGTGTGAAACCTGGTCTAATCGTAGGCATTTTTGACACATTAAGCATTTCTTATCTTATTCATTTTTAAGGTTGTTAAACGGGGTATCACCAACTTATGGTGAGAGGTGATGATACACCAAAGACTGCATTTCGGACTAGATATGGTCTCTATGAGTTCTTAGTAATGTCATTTGGTCTCACTAATGCCCCGGCGACATTTATGGATGTCATGAATAGGGTGTTTCGAAGTTACCTAGATTCATTTGTCATTGTCTTGATTGGCGACATCTTGGTATATTCAAAAAATGAGGGTCATCATATGGACCATTTGAGGATGGTGTTACAAGAGCTTAAGGAGAACCAATTATTTGCCAAGTATAGCAAATATGAATTTTGGTTGAGGTCGGTGGCGTTTCTTGGTCATATCATCTCTATTGAGGAAGTTGAAGTTGATCCAAGGAAAACCGAGGCAGTGAAAAAATTTGCCTAGACCATTGACTCCAACCAACATTAGGAGTTTCTTGGGTCTAGAGGGTTATTATTAGAGTTTTGTGAATGGTTTTGCGTCTATTGCATCTCCCTTGACTACTTTGACCCAAAAGAGTAAGAATTTTGAATGGTCGGAGACATGTGAGAGAATCTTCCAAATCTTGAAGGATAGGCTTACTTCTGCTCTGGTGTTGACTTTACCGGAGGGTACCAAGGGTTTTGTTGTATATTGTGATGCATCCCGAGTGGGTTTAGGGTGTGTGCTTATGCAACATGGGAAAGTAGTAGCCTATGCTCCTAGAAAACTTAAGGTGCATGAGAGAAACTATACAACTCATGATCTTGAGTTAGCGGTCGTGGTTTTTGCCTTTAAAATATGGAGGCATTATTTTTATTGTGTTCTTGTTGATGTGTATACCTATCAAAAGAGTCTACAATATGTGTTTACTCAAAAGAAGTTGAATCACTGACAAAGAATGTGGTTGGAATTGTTGAAAGACTGCAACATGAGTGTTCTCTATCACCCCGGCAAGGCCAATGTGGTAGCGGATGCTTTAAGTCATTTGTCCATGGGTAGTGTGTCTCATGTAGAGGAAGCCAAGAAAGACCTAGTGAAAGGTGTTCCTAGGTTGGCTAGATTGGGTGTTAGGTTGAAAGATTCTCTGAATAGTGGTTTTCTGGTCCATCATAACTCCGAGTCATCATTGGTAGTAGAGGTGAAGTCCAAACAACATCTTGATCAACCATTGATGGAGTTGAAGGAATCGGTTCTTGGCAAGCTTAATGAGTCATTCTCCTTAGGGGGGATGGTGTCTTGAGGTATCAAGGAAGATTGTGTGTTCCCAATGTAGATGGTTTGAGGAACCGGATTCTTGAGGAAGCTCATGGGTCCTGTTAATCCATTTATCCGGGTTCGACAAAGATGTACCATGACGTTAGGGAAGTATTTTGATGGGAAGGTTTGAAGAAGTACATAGCGGAATTTGTTGCTAAGTGTCCAAATTTCCAACAAGTGAAAACCAAAAAACAAAAGTCGGGTGGTTTACTATAAGAAATCCATGTTCCTACTTGGAAGTTGGAAGACATCAATATGGATTTTGTGGTAGGATTGCCTAGGACACAAAAGCAATTTGACTCTAGATGGGTAGTTGTGGATAGGTTGACAAAATCCGCTCATTTTATTCCCATCAAGTTTACTTATTCGGCGGAAGATTATTCAAAGATCTTCATATATGAGATTGTGTGTCGCCATTGTATTTCGTTATCCATCATATCGTATAGGGCTGCACAATTCACATCTAGGTTTTGGAGGTCATTCCAACAAGGTTTGGGTACCAAGGTGAAGTTAAGAACCACTTTTCATCCCCAAACGAATGGTCAAGCAGAGCGTACTATTCAAACCCTTGAGGATATGCTTAAAGCTTGTATTATTGATTTCAAAGGAAATTGGGATAAGCATTTGCCTTTGGTAAAGTTTGCTTACAATAATAGCTACCATTCATCTTTATCTATGGCTCCTTATGAAGCCTTGTATGGTAGGAGATGTAGATCTCCAATTGGATGGTTTGAAGTGGGTGAGTCTTCACTTTTGGGTCCCTATTTAATTTATAAGACTTTGGAGAAGGTTCATATTATAAGTAACTGGTTGAAAACAACCTATAGTCGGCAAAAGTCTTATGCCAATCATAGGAGAAGAGATTTAGAGTTTGAAGAAGGTGATAAAGTGTATTTGCAAATTTCACCTATGAAAGGGGTGGTTAGATTTGGAAAGAAAGGGAAGTTGAGTCCTCGTTATGTGGGTCCCTATTAAATCTTTCAAAGGGTTGGTAAGGTTGCATATGAGTTAAGGTTGCCTAGTGAATTGGCTTCGGTTCATCCGGTTTTCCATGTTTCTATGCTTAAGAAGTGTATCGGTGATCCCAAGTCTATTCTTCCTATTGATGGTCTTAGTGTAAAACGAAAACCTCTCCTATGAGAAGGTTCTGATTCAAATCCTTGATAGACAAGTAAAGAAGTTAAGGAATAAAGAGGTAGCATCCGTAAACGTGTTATGGAAGAATCACCTAGTTCAGGGTGCAACATGTGAGGTCGAGGCCGATATGAAGTCCCATTACCCTCATATATTTGATAAATAAGGTTAGTTATTCCTATTAATAATGAAAATAATGACTAAAAATTGAAGTTGTTTGATTTTTGGTGAAGTTTTACAAAATGTACATTTTTTAAGTCATTATAGTGAAGTTACAGTGAAATTGTGCATATTGACTTGAAAATTTGCAATTCTTCTCGTTTTGAGTCATGTTGTGCATTTTTATATGGTGAGTATCTATGAAATGATATTGTAGTATGTTGATAAGTTAAGATTCCGCATAATTGACTCTTTAATGATATCTTGAGATCATGTTGTTGTTGTGAGAAGGAAGTTCCTCATGTTGTGACTTTGAGCCTTATGTGTGTGAAAATTTGATGCTTTCAGTCATTTGTGCAAATTCCATGATTTATTGTTGAACGGAGTTGTGTAACACTCCTTGTGTTGTAACTCATGTTAATGATGTATGTTGTTTGTTAGGATGCTAGTACTGAGTCTATCTTTTCCTCCCAAATTATTTTAGTGTCATTCGGGGACGAATGTTCCTAAGGGGGGGATAATGTAACACTCCGAAAGTCTATGACCTTAACTAGAGCCTCACATGTTGTTCTAAGGTTATTAAAACTGTCATAAAGCCTAAAATAATGTTAATAAAACATTTAGGAAGTTTTGGAGTCAAGACATCAAGAAACGTCCATGACGTCCGAAAGGTAGTCTAATTTAACTAGTAAAACGTCCTTAGGTTTCAGTAAGGTTTATAGGTATCGTATGAGGTATAAAACTTGTAAAAATAACTTTAAATAGGTAAAACCTGGTATATAGAGTCAAAACTTTGATGTCCGACCCCCCAAGCGTCGCCTTAGGGGTCCACGAAAGGACCACAAACTTGGCTTGGCAAGCTGCCAAAACAACAGCCAAATTACACATCGATGAAACAAGTCCGCGTAGCAGACTTGGGTGGATTTTGGTCAAATCTCAAGTTCCATTCGTTGGAAGGTAGAGGACTTCACTGTCTCGAACATGCGAGAACAGCTCCACGTCGCGGACTTGTTCCCCGACGAAAATATGAAATTTGTATTTGAAGTTTGACTTCATTAAATGGTCAACTTAAGTGAGGGGTCTTTTGGGTATATCATGGGGGGTCTATATATTGATTTCCAATCAGTTTTCTCTCACATTTACTTACTCCAATCAAATTCCCAAATCAAAACCCAAAAGCTCTCAGCTCTCTCTAGTTTCTCTCACTATTCATACTTCATTGAAGGAAGAAGAAAGCTTGAAGAAGAAGACGAATTTCTCTAGGATTTCACTTCATTTTCGTGGATTAATCTTCATTAAGGTATGGGTTCTTCACTCTTGGTATTCCTTCCCCCAAGAGGTCCTCTCAAAGTTGATTTCTAAATTCCCCAATTCCAAGGGTTTTTCTATTCTAATGGGTTTTCTTCTGAACTTCAAGTTGATGATTTATATTGATTAATTGTGATTACTTATGACTAATTAGGTATATATTGTTGGTTAATTGAGGTTAACTGATTAAATTTCATGTTGATCATGTTCTTTTCCCAAATTCCCCAAATCTTGGGTCTTGATTGTATATTGATGGGAATTGAAGTATGAATTGATCATTAGACTTGTTTTATCTATTATAATTCATTCATAGATTGCCTAGGGTAATGTATTATTGGGATTGTATCTATTTCTTAAAGAAGTCAAGATGAACGCTATTCCTCTTAACCTAGGTTATGAATTGGTGTTAATTGGATAGTGATTATGCAATTGACCTAGTTCTTGTGTTAATTACCATTGATTGATATTACTACACCTATTGTTGGATTTAATTGGTTGGTTGATGGTAAAACCATGAAGATGGCTATAGAAGGATTGAGTAAGTCTCTATGATCCTAATGTTTACTTCAATTATGATGACTTGTGATTAGTCTAAGTAGGTGTTGGTATGATGTTGAATTGAAATGTCTTCACATTGGTTTGTGAGGTGTTGGCTAAGATGTAAATTTTCTAAGGATGGTTATGATTTGCCAATGTGTCTTATCATGATATGAAAATGTTAATGTGCTAACCTCACCTATATGAATTGTAATGAAAGGACAATACTCATGCAGTTCTTATTGAGCTATAGTGATAATGATGATGTTTTATACAAGGGTTAGAACATATGACCTACATTAAGCTATGATGATTAATAAAGGTATTAAAGACATTTCAAAAGGGAATCTAGCTTAGCACCGAGTGAACTAGAGTGAGGAGTGTCCCTTCCCACATAGAGAAGGTAGGATCAATATTGTACTCTTGAGATTGGAGATCATAATCCATGTAGGATAAAGAGGGTCCCAAGTATATATATCCTAGTTCTTGAACTATGTTTGCACCATAGAAATACTAGTTAGTGGATCCACGTAGTTGCTATGTTCATGTTTTGGTACTACCTTGGCAAGTAGTCCACCTTATTTTGGTGTAGAGTTTCATGACACCTGATTCCACATTAACTCATGTGGTCTATGTCGGTTAGGGCAAGATGTTCCCAAAAGGTAAAATGAATTAAAGGAATGAACTCTAACTATGATAACCTAAGAGGTTTAGCTTAGTCTAGGTAGGGGTATGGGACTCTACCTATACATTGCATTAGTTAGCCTTAAGGGAATTCTTAGGAGGATGTTCTTATGTATGTATATGCTTATGAAAGTAAATGATATGTATATGATGATCTTACATGTTAATGACTATATGTGATGTTGATTACTCTTATGAAAATGTATTTGGCCTATATTGCTAAAGTATGATATTATGTACTCTTAATGATATGCTATGAGAAGTTGGACATTGGTTATTGTTCTTGCTAGGTTTACTTGATTAAGTAAGGTTATGGGGCTTTTCTTAGTTATTGCACAAGTGGACTTAAAGAGGGTCATGAGTAATGGTCTTTCTTTGGTTATGTTGAAATGTACTCTTATTCTTGCTTGTTGAAGTTATAACTTGATGATAGAGTGGTATTGATTTTATATGCAAGTATGTTGATATGTTCATTGACTTGACTATGATTTGTATTGTTGGTATTGTGAGGTACATGCCTATGACTTAAGGAATATGTCTTATTGATTGGTATGGTCTTGTTGAATTTACATAATGATTTTCAAAGTAAATTGCATGCTTAATGAAATGTCCCTTTTTAGTATGATTTTCATGATCTGTGCACATATGGTCTCATACTTAATACAAGGGGTGTACTAACCCCATTTTCTTCCCTTTCCCTAACATTTTAGGTTCTGTTGATTGAAGGGTTTTGGAGATGACTTGAAGAAAACTTGGATCTCTTAATCATCCAAGTTGGGTAGGTCCTCGCTTTCCGAGGGCGATGGCACTATCAAGCTAATGGAATTGTTTTTAGTTTTAAGACTTCTATGTTCCATCCTTTCAATTGAGTACGAAACATTATATAGCCCATGTGAGGCATTATTACATTTATGTATGGGCTAGGCCCAAGTTGTTATACTCTTATTAGATGGTTATCAGATGAGATGACTATTTGAGACTATGTTATATTTTATATATATATATATATATGTGCAATAAAAGTAGAAGACTAAGTAATCTTTATATACGAAGGGTCTATTTATACTCGATAGATATACTATATGTACGTAGACGTCTATGTAAACCTCATTGTAGAAGTAGTAAAAAAATAAATTTTCGCTAATTTTGACCTATGAATGTAATGATGTAAGCTAAGAGGCTATTCTTAGTCATCAAAGAGGACGGAGACGTCGGTTGCATCTAGGAGGTATTCCCAGATGTCACAAGTTAAGAGTCGCCAAGAGCAAGAGAACACTCGAAATGTTGTCACTGGTATGATCAAAGTCTTTGTTTTTGATATTTTTGTTTTGCTAGACCTAGGAGTAAGTTTATTTTTAGTAACCCTAAATAGTGCAAATAATATTGATATTCTCCCTAAAAAACATTGTGAACCCTTTTGTGTTTCTACACCTGTTAGGGAGTCTATTTTAGCAGAAATATTTTATCATGATTGTCTCATTTTCATCAATCAAAAGCATACCATGACTGATTTAGTTGAGTTATACATGGTAGATTTTGATGTCATTGTAGTTATGGGCTGACTTCATTCCTGTTATGCATCAATAGATTGTAGAACTCGAGTTGTCAAGTTTCAGATTCCTAATGATCCATTCATAGAGTGATGTAGTAGTTCAGCAGTATCTAAGGGTAGTTTCATTTTGTACCTTAAGGGGACAAAGTTAGATTCAAAGGGTTTTATCTATCACTTAGTCCGAGTTAATGACTCAAGTGCGGATGTACCTCCCATCTAGTTAGCTCTTACAGTAAATGAGCTTCAAGTGTTTCCTGATGATCTACCCAGAGTCCCTGTTGAGAGAGAAATAGACTTTGGTATAGATATCATTCAAGATACTCATTCTATCTCTATTCTGCACTATAGAATGGCACCAACATTAATAAAAGAGTTGAAAGAACAGTTGAAAGATATACTGGATAAGGGTTTCATTCAACCAAGTGTCTCACCTTTTGGCGCTCTCGTCTTGTTTGTGAGAAATATAAATGGTTCCCCTGGGATGTGCATAGATTACCGTCAATTGAACAAGGTTACTAGCAAGAATAAATATCCTCTTCCAAGGATTGATGATCTTTTTTACCAGCTTCAGGGTTCTTCTTGCTTCTCGAGAATTGATCTAAGATCACGCTACAATCAGTTGAAAGTTAGGGAATGTGATATTCCAAAGACAACATTCAGAACCAAATATATGCATTATGAGTTTTTGGTCATGTCCTTTGTTTTTATCAATGCGCCTCCAGCATTCATTGATCTTATTAATAGAGTATTCAAGGCTTATTTAGAAATGTTTGTTATCATGTTCATTGATGATATACTAATCTACACAAGGAATGAAGAAGATCATGCTAGTCATCTCATAGCAATTCTTCAGAATTTGAAACATAAGGAGCTATATGCTAAGTTAACAAAATGTGATTTTTGGCTTAAGTCTGTGGTATTCTTAAGCCACATAGTTTCTGGTTATGGAATTAAAGTTGATACCAAAAGATAGAAGTAGTTTAGAGCTAGACCCACGTCTCACTGATATAAAGAGTTTCTTGGGTTTGGATGACTACTATAGAAGGTTTTTTGAGGGGTTTTCGCGTATTTCATCTCCTTTGACCAAGTTGACTCAGAAGACAGTTAAGTTTCAATAGTCTGAATATTGTGAGAAAAGCTTTTAAGGATTGAAAAAGAGGTTGACTACTGGTCCAATTTTGACATTACTATAGGGTACTCAAAGTGTTGTGGTGTACTGTGATGCATCTAGAGTTGTTTTGGGTTGTGTTCTAATGCAACATGACAAGGTAATAGCATATTCCTCCAAATAGTTGAAAGTACATGAGAAAATTTACCCAATCTATGTCTTAGAGTTGGATGCTATAGTTTTTGCCTTTAAAATATGGTGTCACTATTATATGGCGTGTATGTTGAAATATTCACTGATCACAAGAGCTTACAATATGTGTTCACTCAAACAGAGCTTAATCTCAGACAAAGGAGATGGTTAGAATTGCTCAAGGATTATGACATGAGCATTCATTACACAAGGTAAGGCTAATGTGGTTGTTTATGCCTTAAGTAGGTTGTCTATGGGTAGTTACACCCATCTTGAAGAAGAGAAGAAATAAATAGCAAAAGATGTACATAGACTTGCCCGATTAGGAGTCTTATAATGGATTCCACATAAGGAGGGATAGTGGTGAAGAATGGGACTGAATCGTCATCTGTAAGAAGTGAAACAAACTCAAAACCAAGATCCCATTTTGCTTGAATTGAAGGAAAATGTTCATAAGCAAAGAGTATTAGATTTTGAACAAGGGGAGATAGTGTATTGAGATATCAAGGTAGGTTGTGTGTGCCTACGGTGTATTGACTCCAAGAGAGGATCATGGAGGAAGCTCATAGCTCTAAATATTCCATTCATCCGGGTTCCACAAAGATGTACCGCGATTTGAGAGAAGTATATTTGTTGGAAGGTATGAAGAAGGGCATTGCTGAGTTTGTTGCCAAGTGCCCAAACTGTCAACAAGTTATAGTAGAGCACCAAAAGACTGTAGGTTTGGCTCAGAATATAGAACTTCCGGAATGGAAGTGGGAGAGGATTAATATGGACTTCATCACAGGGTTACCAATGTTTTGCAGGCATCATGATGCTATTTGGGTGATTGTCGATAGAATGACAAAATCAGCTTACTTTTTGCCGGTAAAGATTACCCATTCAACAGAGGATTATTCTAAGTTGTACATTCAAGAAGTGGTAAGGCTTCATGGAGTTCCGATCTTCATTTTTTCAGATAGAGGTGCACAATTTACTGCACAATTTTGGAAATCTTTTCAGAAAGGTTTGGGTTCAAAGGTGAACTTGAGTACTACCTTTTATCCTCAGACTGACGGGACAACAGAGCATACTATTCAAACCTTAGAAGATATGTTTAGGGCTTGTGTGATTGTTATAAAGAGAAATTGAGATGATCACCTACATGTCATTGAATCTGCTTACAACAATAGTTACCACTCTAACATCTAGATGGCTCCATATGAAGCTCTTTATGGGAGAAGATGAAGATCTCCTATTGGATGGTTTGAGGTTGGTGAAGCGGGCTTGATAGGACAATATTTAGTTCACCAAGTTATGGAGAGGGTGAAGATGATTCAAGAGAGGTTGAAAATGGCGTAGAGTCATAAAAAATCCTACATTGATGTTAGGAGAAAGCCGTTAGATTTCGAAGTAGATGACTGGAAATATCTGAAATTTTCACCCATGAAAGGTGTTATGACGTTTGGTAAGAAGGGAAAACTCAGTCCCCGATATATTGGACCTTATCGTATATCCAAGAGCATTTGCAATGTAGCTTATGAGTTAGAGCTACCCCCAAGAGTTAGCAATAGTGCATCCGGTGTTTCAGATCTCCATGTTGAAGAAGTGCATGGGTGATCCTTCCTTGATCATTCCAACAAAGAATATTGAGATCAAATATAACCTATCTTATGAGGAGATTCCGGTGCAAATCTTAGATCACCAAGTTCGCAAGTGGAGAAAAAAAGAGGTAGCATCAGTCAAGGTCCTTTGGAGGAACCAATTTGTTGAAGGAGCTACTTGGGAAGCTAAAGAATACATGAAGAAGAGATCCACATCTCTTTGAATCCGGAGAAAATGCATACCAAGGTACTAATTTTCTTCTTAGTACTATCTAATCTTGAGTAAGCATGTTGTTTGGTTGAATTTTCTTGTGGGTGTTTGAACTTGTTGTTGCTACCCTAACTCTAAATAGAGTAACTTCATTCGACGGCGAATGTTCCCAAGGGGTATATATTGTAAAATCTCGCAACTAGAATCAATTAGAAAAGAGGTTAAAATCTGAATATATTTATTTTTGGAAAAAATAAGAACAAATCTGGAAATTTTTCTAAGTTAAGAAAGTGAGTTTTGGTCATTTTCAAATGACCAAAGCTCCTAGCTTAAGATTAGTTAAGAGTAGTTCCAGATATGGTTGGAAAATCCTTAGAATAGTCTTCCAACTCCAGTGAGTTTGTGTGATTTTGATATCGTATGAGTGAGATATACCTTCAGGAAGTTGGGTTGTTAGATTAAGGAAAGTCTAATCCAGATTTGGAAAGGGTAAAGTTGTTTTTTCCTTACCTAATTATATTAATTCATTTACGAGATTTATTAGGGTAAAATAAAACTTCATTTAGTTTAGAAAGGTTAAGAATTCACGTTAAGGCTTGGAGAAAGGAAAAAAAGAGGAGAAAATCAAGAATTTGCCAAGAACATTCAAGCTTTGCGTGTGGAATTCGTCGAGGGTGATACCTAAAAAGGTATGTAAGATCACATAGTGTTGATTTAGTTCACCCACATGCAAATCTTGTTTAATTCAGTGAATCTAAGCGATTTAAATGATAAGAAATTTAGTTCTTAAAGAACATTGTTGAAGTTTCAATGAATTATTGATAGATGTGTTGTAGAAGTTTTGATTCATGTTCCCGGGTATGATTTCGGGTTGAATCTATTAGGTATTGATAGTATTAATGATCCTAAGTTTTTGGGGAAAGAACCATGGAAGTTTCTAGTGTTTAGAAATGAAAAACGAAGGAGAAAAGTCGATAACACCTGGGGAAAGGGGTAGGGGTGTCGCGCCTCTCAGAGCCCCAAAGGAAAATTTCTATCCGTAGGGCCTTGGGGTGCCGCGCCAGCCAGAGCGCCCCAGCCTTCTCTCTAAGGTTTGAGGGTTGGCGCTCCGCGCCTCTCAAAGACCCAGGGACACCAGTTCTTCCCTTTCTTTCCCAACCTTTTCATACTAGTTCGTAAGTGATGTAACCATGTTTGTTAGTTGATTCCAACTCTCTAAGTAACATCTAAACATCATGAAATCATCCATAAACATGAGATCGTGAACCTTGAATCCATAATCCAATTCAAGGAAAGTTAACATCAATGTCAAAGAAGTTAAGAGTCAAGTTTAGAAGTTAAGAAGCAAGTCAAAACAAAGTTCTTAAAAGTTTTCAAGGGTCTTTAACAACATTTTAACTTTGTTTTAAGACAGTTTTAAGTTAAGTAACAAGTAAAGATTTGAGTTCATTTCTCAAAAAAGTCATAAGGGAACTAAGTATTCCCTCAGAGTTGTTGTAAGACTCAAGTTTCAAGCTAAGTAAAAAGTAAAAAGTTGAGTTTATTTCTCATAAGCTATAAAGGAAATAAGTATTCCCTAAGAATTTATAAATGTTTTTCACATTTAAGATAGGAGGAAACTATGATTTCCCAAAAGAGATTTGAGCAAGAAAAGGTAAAATTAATTCTATAAGAACATACAAAGATAAGTGTTAAGCAATTATCTCAACCCAGAGAAAAAAGTTGTTATAAAAACACATTAGCTAAGTATATTTTGGGAGTAGTATTAAGCACCGATATTGTAAAAACTCGTATCCAAAACAGACCAGAAATCAATTTTTCAGAAATTGCACGTGTAATCTACGATCACCATCTGTGGACCATAGTCTAATCTATAGCCCGTACTGAGGGTCCATGGTTCACCACTGTAGCCCCTCCCAAAACTAAACTCAGAAAATCGACTAAGTCTCAAGCCACAGACAGACATATGGTCTGTAAATCAGACACAAACCATGGTCTGTGTTCGTGGATCAAGACTCCTAATACCTTGCCTCTGATATAAACTACGGACGACCAACATGGACCATCGTTCGATCTATGGTCCGTAGGTCTAAGTGTAGGTCAAGGTTAGCTGTTAATTAAAGGACATTGCTGATTGAGTAAACTTCAAATTGTTATAAATGTTAGCATTAAAAGAATTATGTTTTCTATGACCTATGATGTGATAGATAGTTGAATCTTCTTTCCAACACCGCCGAGTTTGAAAAAATCTAAGCTCCGAGTAAAAAGTTATGCCTATTTTAGTGAAGGCCTGTCGAGCAGACTCAAACGATGGACCTTCGTTCAACCGTCGATTGAACGACGGCCCGTGAGTCTAGGTCGTGGATTGCTGTGAGATCATTTATTTTAGGGGTCTTTTGGTCTTTTTCTAGTTTGTTTAACCTGTAAGATACATCATTTAAACCCTAAATCATGAGATATTAGTCAGTTTAAGCGTAGAAACATAACTAAAACTTACCTAAGTTAAATTATTAATCAAAACTTAGAAAATTAAAAGCAAAAAAAGGAGAAAAAGGCCAAGAACCCTAGTTCAAGAACACAACAAGGTTCCATCAGTTCCAGCTCCGGAATCTAAAGATTTCTCCATGGATTTCATCACCAGGTATGTGGGATTTCACTAGTGGGTTCCTTTCACCCATCAAATTTCTAGTTTTTAGTCAGTTTCTAGATTCCCATATCATGACTAGACTTAGGATTTCTTGAATGTTGGAATTATTGGCTTCTTAGCAACTAGAATGATCCAAATCAGATTATTACGTTAGTATTCAGTTTATCGCATAAATTTTAGAACCCTAGCTATGTATTCTTTAGTTCTTGAATTACACATGCTAGGTCAGATATTTTAATTATACATGCCTTAGTTATTGATACATCATTATCATATTAATTGTTGAATTCTCAATTTGCATGTTCAGTTTAAGATATCCAGTATTTACAGAAACTCACTCATAATTAATTAACTACTTAATTCATTGGGAGTAGCATAATACCGAGTTGGACTAGGATTCAGCTTACCCAAATAGTCCTAAATTTACTATTCAAGTAGCTTTTAAGTCCCATATGTGGGCATGAGTTTAGTTATCATGCCAGCATGCCTTTATACCTCTAGCAGGGTATATTGGGTCCTCTAGATGATGCGTATACATCGGACTCCACATTTAGCTCATGTGGTTTTATTATCGGTTATTAGTAGCTTCTAAAGTTCAGTCATATTCCATTACATTGACTATTTATCAGTATATCTAGTATTCAGTTTCAGCATGCTATAAATTGGTCAGTGCATTCAGTTATCTCAACATACAATATATCATTGTTTTATTGGTTTGTTGAGTTATGTATTATTTTAGCTTAACTCTATCTTGCATGCTCAGTACCCTTCAAGTGATGACGCATACATGCGCTACATCTTCTCGTAATATAGGTTCAAGTTCTTAGCATCCAGATCATGCTTAGATCGATTCCCAATCTCCAATTCAGCAAAATCAGTGGTGAGTTCTTATTCTCCGAGGATAACAGTAATAAGTTTCTTTTCAGTATTTTTAGTCCTTTAGTTTTAATTTTTGCTAGACATAGCTGGGGCATGTTCCAGCATTTTTAGTCAGTTAGAGGTTATTTTCAAACATAGTTAGTTTCAGCTTAGCATTGAGTTAATATCTTCTTTGTATTAAACTCATCAGTTTTCATGTATCTCAATTATAGCATATGGGTATTCCCCATATTTTTATTTTATTTATAATTTAGCTTCTGCACCAGTTTATTATATTTTGTATGCTCATGATCATGCTAACAGGGTTAGCTTCGGATAGTTTTTGATCCTAGGTCTCGTGTCTGCGTCTCACGGTTATCTCAGGGCATGACAAACTTATTATTAGACCACTAGGTTTAAGTATCCTAGGATGTCTGAAGTGCACCACATCTAATGAAAGGGAGGCTATGAATTGTTTTAAGGAAAACTTTACTTTCTTGATATTATTATCGTGCGTTGGTATGATCTCCTTTAGAATCCATTATTATGTGCTTAAGATCATGCCTCCTTGTAAAGTTTATGCATGGAATGCTAATGCACACAATGCTAACGCATTTATTCTAGTCCCAGACCATGAGTTTCGAACGCAGAGTTTTGGAATGTGATTCAGATTTTGGCTCAAATTATGACCAACTAGAATAATCAGCAGGTTCCAGTTCCTACTAATAGAAATGGTGGATCAGGGGAAACTAGAATTCGACATTTGGTTAGGAAGAATCCACCTGAGTTTTAGGGTCTTATGTTGTGTAAGGACCCACAGAAGTTCATTGATGTGGTCAAGAAAATATTTGGTGTTATGTAATTAACTTTTACTGATAGGGTGATATTGGAATCCCACCATTTTAAATATGTGACTCACATAAGGTTCACCGACTGGAAAGACAACAGAAAATACTGTCTTTTGTAACTAAGTATAGTAATAAACTTCATTGTTAATCTCGAAAATCTATAGAACCTTTATAAGTCTCTACTATATTTGGTGACCCAGATATAGCAAGACGGGTATACAAAAATTGCCCCGTCACAGTCTCTCAGAAATAGTAAACTTCTATGTAATTCTAGGCATAGATTGGTTACATTCCTATTATGCCTCACTCGATTGTAGAACAAGGATTGTCCGTTTTCAGTTTCCAAATGAGACAATATTAGAGTTGAAGTGTAGTAGCTCAGCCCCTATGGGTCGATTCATTTCTGAACTTAAAGCCAGAAAGATGATCTCGACGGGTTATCCCTATCATATAGTTTGGGTTAAGGATTCTAGCTCTAAAACCTCAACTCTTAAGTCAATTCCAGTAGTATGTGAGTTTCCACATGTGGTTCGAGAATATCTTCCGGAAGTCCCTCCCGAAAGGGAAATCGACTTTGGAATTGATCTCTTTCCAGACACCGAGCCTATTTCTATTCCTTCTTACATGATGGCTCCAGCAGATCTTAAGGAATTAAAAGATCAGTTGAAAGACCTTCTATATAAGGGCTTTATCAAACGTAGTATTTCGCCATGGGGTACACCAGTGTTGTTCGTAAAGAAGAAAGATGGTTCTCTCAGAATATGCATTGACTATAGACAGTTGAACAATGTCACAATCAAGAAAGAGTATCTTATACCCATAATTGATGACTTGTTTGACCAACTTCAGGGTGCTAGTCATTTCTCAAAGATAGACCTCAGATCGGGCTATCATCAGCTCAGAGTCAGAGATAGTGACATTCTAAAAACAGTCTTCAGAAATCAGTATGGTCATTATGAACTTGTAGTTATGTTATTTGGACTAACCAATGCTCCTGCAGCTTTCATGGATTTGATGAACAGAGTGTTCAAACTGTACTTCGACTTATTCGTTATCGTCTTTATTGATGATATCCTCATTTACTCTAGGAATGAGAAAGAATATGCGAGTCATTTGAGAGTTGTTATGCATACTCTCAAACATCTCCAGTTATTAGCCAAGTTTAGGAAATGTGAGTTCTGGTTGCAATCTGTTGCATTCCTTGGTCACATTGTATCTAGCGAGGGGATCCGAGTGGATTCACAGAAGATAAAATAGTGAAACAAAGGCCCAAACCTACCTCTGCTACAAATATTAGAAATTTCTTAAGTCTAGCGGATTATTATAAAAGATTCGTGGAAGGATTTTCATCCATTGCTTCACCATTGACTAGGTTGACTCAGAAGAAGGTCAAGTTTCAATGGTCAAATGATTGTGAGAAAAGCTTTATAGAATTGAAAACTAGATTGACTACAACTAATGTATTAAATCTACAAGAGGGTTCATATAGTTATGTGATATATTGCGACGCATCAAGAGTTGGCCTAGGTTGTGTGTTGATGCGGCTAGATAAGGTTATAACTTTTTCTTTTGGACAGCTTAAGTTGCATGAGAAGAACTATCCAACTCATGACCTCGAGATTGCAATAGTGCTGTTTGCACTCAAGATCTGTAGACACTACTTGTATGGTGTTAATGTAGATGTGTTCACTAACCATAAGAACCTTTAATATGTGTTGACCCAGAAAGATTTGAATCTTCGCCAGAGAAGATGGCTTGAGTTCCTTAAGGATTATGATATGAGTGTGCATTACCATCCTCGTAAGAAGAATGTAGTAGCACATGATCTTAGTAGATTATCTATGGGTAGTGTAGCCCATGTTGAGGAAGAAAGGAAGGAACTAGTGAAGGACGTTCACACGCTAGCTCGCTTGGGAGTTTGCATTATGAGCATATCAGACAGTGGTGTAACATTTCAGAATAGGGCAGCATCTTCTTTGGCAGTGGAAGTTAAGTAAAACCAAGACAGTCATCCAAGTGTTCTTGAACTTAAGGGTGCAGTCCATAATCAGAGAGTGGAGGTTTTCTCCCAAGGGGGAGATGGTGTACTTCCCTACCACGGTAGATTATATGTTCTTGATGTGGGTAAGTTGAGATAGCATATACTTGCAGAAGCCCATAACTCCAGATATTCTATCATCCAGATGCCATTTAGATGTACCGCGATCTGCGGGAAGTCTACTAGTTGAATGGCATAAAGAGGGATATAGCGCATTTTGTGAGTAAGTGCCCCAATTGCCAACAAGTTAAGGTAGAACATCGGAAACTGGGGGGTATGACTCAATAGATCGACATCCCTACTTGGAAGTGTGAAGTGATCAATATGGATTTCATCACACGGTTACCTTGTACTCGCAGACAACATGACTCCATTTGGGTGATAGTTGATCGGATGAATAAAAATTCTCGCTTTTTGGCGGTCTAGACTACAGATTCAACGGAGGACTATGCCAAGCTTTACAGTAATGAAATTGTAAGGTTGCATGGGGTTCCTTTGTCTATCATCTTATATATAGGTCTCAGTTTACCTCTCATTTCTGGAAGTCATTTCAGAAGGGTCTTGGTACTCAAGTTAACCTTAGCACCGCATTTCATCCTCAGATGGATGGATAGGGAGAGCGTACCATTCAGACCTTAGAGGATATGTTGAGAGCTTGTGTGATAGATTTCAAGGGTAGTTGGTATGATTACCTTCCTCTTATTGAGTTCACGTACAATAATAGCTACAATTCCAGCATTCAGATTGCCCCTTATGAGGCACTATATGGGTGTAGATGTAGATCTCTTGTTGGTTGGTTTGAAGTAGGTGAGGCAGCATTTGATAGGACCAGATTTAATCTTTTATGCTATCGAGAAAGTGAAAATCATTACATATAGACTTAAGACAGCCCAGAGTTACCAGAAATGTTATGCAAATGTAAGGAGAAGGGAACTAGAGTTCCAAGTTGATGATTGGATTTTCCTGAAAGTGTCACCTATGAAAGGGCTGATGAGATTTGGCAAGAAAGGTAATCTCAGTCCTAGATATGTAGGTCCTTACAAGATCTTGAAAAAGGTTGGCAAAGTGGCATATGAGTTAGAGTTGCCAACAGAATTAACAGCAGTACATCCGGTCTTCCATATCTCACTTTTGAAGAAGTGTGTGGGTGATCCAACTTTTGTGATACTATTAGAGAGTGTGGATGTGAAAGATAGTCTTTCTTATGAAGATGTACCAGTTGAAATTCTTAACCGTCAGGTTAGAAGGTTGAGAAAGAAATAAGTCGCTTCAGTCAAGGTTTTGTGGAGGAGTCAGTCCATAGAAATAGCTACTTGGGAAGCAGAATCAGCCTTCAAATCCAAGTATCCTCACCTCTTTCCTTCTGATTCCACTCCAGCTTGAGGTAATAGTTCCTCTTTAGTTTTTCAGTCATTCATGCATAAATTCAGCCTTAGAATCATGTTCCCTCAGTTTGTACTTGCATTTTTAGTGTATTTGCATGTCCTTAGAACTCAATTTAGTCAGAAACACAGTTCTCAGTGTTTAGTGGTAGGGATTGCAGCTCTCTCCCTCTATTTCAGCTAGTTTACTCACCATTCGAGGACGAATGTTCCCAAGGGGTAGATAATCAAAATAGACCAGAAATTATTATTTTTCAGAAATTACAGGTGTAATCTACGGTCACCATCTACGAACCACATTATGATCTACTACCCGTACTGTGGGTTCGTGGCTCACCATTGTATCCTCTTCCAAAACTCAACTCAGAAAATCAACTAAGTCTTGACCTACGGTCCGTAAGTCAGACCATGTTCTATGGTTTGTCTCATAGGTCAAGACTCATGTTACCCAGCCTCTAATATAACTACAGACGACCAGCATGGATCGTTGTTCGATCTATGGTCCGTAGGTCTGATCGTAGGGGAAGGCTAGCTGTTAGTTAAGGGAAATTGCTGATTGGTTAAACTTGAAATAGTCATAACTCTTAACACAAAATTAATGATGTGTCCTATTACCTATGATATGATAGATAATTGAACCCTCTTTCTAACGCTGTCGAGTTTGCTAAAATTCGAGCTCCGAGTAAAAAGTTATGCCCATTTTAGTAAAGGCATGTCGAGCAGACTCAAACGACGGACCAAAATGGCGGACCGTCGATTGAACGACGGACCCTCAGTCCAGGTCGTCGATTCCTCCAACATCAATTATTTTAGGGGTCTTTACGTCTTTTCCTAGTTCGTTTAACCCCTAAGATACGTCGTTTAAATCCTAAATAATGAGATTTTAGTCAGTTTAAGCCTAGAAATATAACTAAAACTTACCTAAGTCAAATCATTAATCAAAACTTAGAAAATTAGAAGCAAGAGAGGGAAAAAGTTCAAGAACCCTAGTTCAAGAACGCAGCAAGGTTCCATCAGTTCCATCCCCAAAATCTAAAGATTTCTCCGTGGATTTCATCACCGGGTATATGAGATTTCACTAGTGGGTTCCTTTAACCTATCAGGTCCCTAGTTTTCAGTTAGTTTCTTGATTCCCACATCATGACTAGACTTAGGGTTTCTTGAATGTTAGAATTATTGGGTTCTTAGCTATTAGAATGATCCAAATCAGATTATTGCATTAATATTCAGTTTATCGTATGAATTTGAGAACCCTAGCTATGTATTTCTTTATTTCTTGAATTACACATGCTAGTTCAGATATTTCAGTTATTCAGTTATACATGCCTCAATTAATATTACATCATTATCTGATTAATTGATGCATTCTCAGTTTGCAAGTTCAATTTGAGATATCCAGTATTTACATAAACTCAGTCATAATCAGGTAACTACTTAATTCATTGAGAGTATCATAATATCAAGTTGGATTAGTGTTCAGTGTACCCAAATAGTCCCAGGACTACTAGCTAAGTAGGTTGTAAGTCTCCTCTGTGGGCATCAGTTTAGTGATTACGCCAGCATGCCTTTATACCTCTGGCACGGTATATTGGGTTCTCTCGATGGGGCGTATACATCAGACTACATATTTAGCTCATGTAGTTTTATTATCGGTTATTAGTAGCTCCAACAGTTCAGTCAGATTCCTTTGCATTGACCATTTATCAATATATTTAGTATTCAGTTTCAGCATGTTATAAATTGGTCACTATATTCAGTTATCTCAGCATTCAGTATATCAAGTTCAGATTATATCATTGCTTTGTTGTATTGTTCAATTATGTATTATTTCAGCTTTACTCTATCCTGCATGCTTAGTACCCTTCAAGTACTGACACATACGTGCGCTACATCTTCTCGTGATATAGGTTCAAGTTCTCAGCATCCACATCACGCTTAGATCGATTCTCGATCTTCAATTTAGCAGAATCAATGGTGAGTCGTCATTCTCCGAGGACAACAGTTATAAGTTTCTTTCCAATATTTTTAGTCCTCTAGTTTTAGTTTTTTCTAGACTTGGTTGGGGCCTATCCCAGCATTTCTAGTCAGTTAGAGGCTATTTTCAAACATAGTTAATTTCATCTTAGTATTGAGTTAATATCTTCTTTGTATTAAACTCATTAGTTTTCATGTATCTCAGTTATAGCATATGGGTATTCTCCGTCTTTTTATTTTATTTATGATTTAGATTCCGAACCAGTTTATTATCTTTAGTATTCTCATGATTATGCAAACAGGGTTAGCTTGGGATCACTTGTGGTCCTAATTTCCGTGTTCGCATCTCGGGGGTAGCTCGGGGCTTGACAGATATGGGGATGCGAGTTCATAATAGCTCAAGTCTTAATAAACCATGTAGTCATCATGGAAATTAAAGGATCATACTTTTTAGATGAATACTTGATTTAAGTAAGGTCATATAACGATGGCAAGGTAGAGGATGTTCCTCGGCAGCGTGAGGTAAACCGTTGTACCATCACTTAGGCTAATAGTGATGGTTGTCGGCTAGAGAATCTCCACATAAGTGATATTACTTTAAATAAGTAAATTTAAGTTTATATATATATATATATATATATCGCATGTGTTTTACTGCTTCATATTGAGTTGGGTATCCATGAGTTGAGTAGAGTCAAGGTAAGTGTTTCCTTCTTACTCCTTTTCAAACTTAAGTTGTTTTAGCATTCCAGCTCTCATACTCATACATTCAATATATTGATGTCACTTGGCCTGCAACGTCATACTATGTAGTTGCAGGTAACTAGGATCAGCATCCGTCGTACCGTTGATCCAGTGAGCAGCTCAGAGTCAGTTGGTGAGCCTCACTTCATTCCAGAGCACATCTTTATCATTCAGTTATTGTTTAGTTTTCAGTTTTTAGGGTTATTGGGGGTCCTGTCCAAACATCCCTCTTTCTTTTTGAGGCTTCATAGACAAACAGTATTAATTTCTTTAGACTTTTTCATTTCAGTTGTAAACAATTAAGACGTGAGTTGTCAATTTGGTTAAATATTACTTTAAAGTTATTTCTTGAGTTATATATTGTGTTTAAGACTTCCGCTGAGTAAGTAAGTCAGACCACGGATCCGCTCGAGGCCAGCAATGGTCTTCGAGTGAAAGTCTCGCCCACGGTGTAGTCTCAGGGTATGACACGTAGCTCACTACTCAGTGGAAAACTTACTCAACAAAGAAGAACTTCAATTACAAAGACTTAACTCATAAGGTATCAACAACAACTTAACCCAAAGTATGTCTTGAAATACTCAAAGCAACTCAAAGTCTCAAAACATCACAAAGGAAAAAGTGAAAGACTACTCAACTAGTACTGTCTATGAAGCCTCTCAAAACTATGATAGATGTCGGAACAAGACCCACAACATCTTAACAAAACTGAAACATAAATGTGGAACCTACCAGAAAGCAAGGAGGCTCACCAAAGTTAACTGGAATACAAAGGTATCAACGAAGCGCCTGTTGATGACCTTGAACACATGTATCTGCATCACAAAAATATGTAGGTTGAATGACATCAGGACATTGAATGTACGAGCATGTAAGGGAAAAACTGAAAGTAATAGTTAATTGAACTAATTACGTGGGAAGACAATACTCACCTCAAAATCAACTTCATTTTGAAAACATTAGTAGGAAATGCAATATTTAAAGCTTTTAAATATAGTAGATATCAACTCAAATGTATAAAAATACAATAACATACTTTTTACTCTTATTTGGGAGATTCTCTAATCGAAAATCATCGCTATGAGCTATGTTATGATACAACGTCTTGCACACGCTATTAGAATTGTCCTATACTTTGCTAGGGTATAGAATACCTCAACTAAGTGCATCCATCCATTAAGATATTCTTTAAGGCAATAACAAATCATCTAAAAACTATGATGCTTTACCCATGTTGGCATACATGGTTTATGTGGATTTTGAGTTGTCTGAACTATCCCTAAATCGATGCTCAATACTACTCCCTATAATATATAACTCATTCTCAAATATTTAAAACATAACTCTTTCTCAATTTGAGGTAATTATTCAAAGGACTCTCTTAAAAGAGGCAATCCTCTCAAACTTCTCTGAACTCGTAGATCATATAGAAATCGATGTTTCTCTCTTTTAAATGTAAAAGTATTACATTTTTGGAATGATAAGTTCCCTTATACTCATTTTAAAACATGAAAGATAACTCTTCTCCTTTCTCATATCAATGTAAAGAATTCTCAAAGTGACTCAAACAGACCTCTTAAATTTCCTCTTAACTTTACTTTAATTCGAAATATGAATTACGACATGTTATTATGACATATAAGATCTCTCAAGAATTACAGAAGACATTAAGAGTTCATATTAAGAACATAACGTACACATGATTTGAATAAACCCATACGGAAAGAAAGACAGAATAGTAAAGACCTGGAGATCCTGGTGCACTAATTGGCGCAGGGCGCCATCACCCAAATTACCGAGCAGTGTTTGGGATTCACAACTGGCACAGCGCGTCAGGCCCAAAACTACTAGCCATTAGTTTGGGCACTATGGTTGGTGCGACCCTCCACCAATCTGTCGAGAAACACGACAAATTTTTTTGTCAAATTTCAAGTCTTAGCTCATCTAGAATCGAATGATTTCCTCCAAACTCTCTTTGACTCATAAACCCAATACGGATTCATGAAATTCCACACAAAATATATCAAGAAGAATCACTCATTCGCAAAGGCCTCACCTCAAAACTCAAAACCTCCATTGTTAAAGAATAGGGCTAAAACTCATGAACTTCTCAAGAATCTCAATATAAACAATTTTATGGACGAATTCATGTGAAATTATATGATTTGTGTGAGGGCGAACAAACTAAACACGATGAGACGCTTACATACCATGAAGAACCTTCTTTATTAGCAAAGTTCCTCAACCTTTGATTGAACACTTGAAAACCCTTTTTTCATTTTCTTGAAACTTAGCTTTGAAATTCTAAGCGTTTTGTCATGTGAAAAAATAACTTAGCATCTGATTAGACCCTTAATTTGGGTGAGGAAAAACGTGGTCAAGTCATGTGGGGTATGGAAACAAAGTACCCCTTTCCCAAACAGTTGAAAAGCCTTAATTGGATAGGCTTCACTCAAATAATCATAATTGTTTACTTACACCTTCAAATTTAGCAAACTTGGTGGCATTGGAAAGAGGACTCAAAGACCTTCATTTGAAGACTCACGTTTCCACCAGTTTTCGTTATTGAGAAACTTCAAATGTCTATATTTTTAGCCCATAAAAAGAGTTAGGTGGACCATTACATATCAAATGCAATGTCTTTGAGTTTCTTTCCAGCACCACCAAGTTTGATAAATTTCGATCTTTGAATTAAATGTTATGTTTGTTTAAGTGAAGCCTCTCTAATTAAGACAGTTCATCTATTTGAGAAAGGGGAGTTTTGGTATTTTCCTTACCCCACTAGGCTTAAACACGCCTTTCTCGCCCAATCTAGGGGTCGAATTAGACGCTAAATTATTTTTCACATACCTAAATACTTAAAAGTAGTAAATGGGCCCGCTCTTCGCGTTGTTAGATGATTTTTCTTTAAAATTTATAAGAATAGAAATTTTCTTGTATTTTGATGTTATATCATTTTTATATAAATCTATTTTCAGGAGTATAGAAGTTATTCAATTGTAGTTTACTAGTTATTATATTAAAAGAAAAGACAAAATTACAAATCATATCACTATTTGTTTTTCTAAATTACATAATTTCATTTTATAGATTTATTAATTTGCTTTAGATATTTTACAATGGTTAATTTGGTTTTATCATCTATCTGCATGGACATAGTGTCTTTAATTAGAGAGTCACATAAATATTTTTCTCAATTTTCTTCTTTGAAATTTCATTATTATGTATAT
Source organism: Solanum sitiens (assembly GCA_016801875.1). Lineage (NCBI taxonomy): Eukaryota > Viridiplantae > Streptophyta > Magnoliopsida > Solanales > Solanaceae > Solanum > Solanum sitiens. The sequence continues at coordinate 2,074,268 of JABWTJ010000028.1, forward strand.
CTATATATCTATATATCTATCTATCTATCTATCTATATATATATATATATATATATATATATATATATATATATATATAACTTTTGTGTTTATCAAGAGCAAAGGTTCCAGAGTCGTATGATATACCAATAAGTAATATGTAGTCATTATTAGTTTTAAAATTAAAATGAAATATTTCAAAATCAAAATCTCATATGTAATATAGTTATGACAGTTTTAAGGAATTTAATTTGTTCACGAACAAAACATTTAAGTTTAAAGATCATTGAAAAAGGGTGAAAGAGAAGTAGTCATTATTGTATATCATACAATTGTAATTAATTGCTAGTGTAAGTTATATAATTTGACTTTCTATTTCTTTTTACTCCTGTCAATATTAACATTATTATGATAACAACTAAAAATCATATAAATTTCTTCGCTTGATCTGTTGGAGAAGAAAAGATTTCTTTGGATAATGTTGTGAAGAAATGTATATACTAAAAAATAACAATTAATATCATAAGTATAAATACTATCAAAAAAATATCAGGATTTGTAACAATAGAATGAAACATAATGGAAAAATTGAGCTCATTGAATACATAGTGTTTTCTTAGGAAATCATTCCGCTCTAGTACCCGAAGTTTAAAGAATTAGATCCTCTCAGGATGAAATGATTTTATTCACCAGTGTAATGATATAACGACAAAAGTGTGAGTGATCCACTCAACATGAGCAAAGTACATAAATATTTAATTGTGCAGAAGAATAAGAAGAAGTCTAGAATCAAATATTTAATTGTGCAGAAAAAGAAGTTCAGGATTTTTGTTATTTTAAAATGAGAGGGAACCCCTCTATTGAAAGACAACAAAGGGTAGTGTGAACAAATGTTTATTGTGCCTAACCGCAAAGGTCACAACCTTTTATAAATGTTACATCCTTTCATAAAAGTCGCAACTCTTCAAAAATGTCACAACTTTTCGTAAAAGTCACAGCTTTTCATAAAAGTTGAAACTCTACATAAAATTCACAATTTTTCATAAAACTCACAACTTTTAATAAAAGTCATCCTTTCATAAATGTCACGAGCAGAATTTAGACCCCAGACGATACCGGCGTTGTTGACCTCTCAGTGGTCGCAGACAAGCCTACTTACGTCATTCTTACTTCATCTAGATTAATTTTAGCGGAAAATTTGAACTTCTTGTTTTCTTATTTCATGCTAAACATTTTAAACTTAACATCATGGGCGTTCACAAATCAACCATCTAATATAGAGATAGTCAAATGAAAGAAACAGTGCAATACTGTAATAAATGTATAATTGCCAAAATGGTACCAATACAGTGTCTGAAATAAAAATGGAAAGAAACACTAGTGGAACATGCTCCACTAGCTAAAGCCTATATCTAAGCTAGATAGTAACGGTAGAAATCCTCGAAAGCATGAGGGCCTACCAAGTCCGGATGAAAGCTCCACGTCCGGATAGCTGCAACGTCAACCTGTACGCTCTAGCGTCCAATTGTGCCTGCACCTAAAATTGTAGAGTTGTATAGAGTTAGTACACACTTGTACTAAGTATGGGTATATGCAAGCACACACCAAGGACATGCATGAGAAAGGATAACTCTTTCCTAACAACATGATTATGGAAAGTCAAGTCAGTGGACTTGCCAAATTGGGATTAGGAAAGTTAGTAAACTTTCCAAATTTGGATTAGGAAAGTCAGTGAGCTTTCCAAATTGGATTAGGAAATTCATGCCATGAGAGTAACATGCATCATCATACTTATCATATTGCACACAACACATAACATCTTACACATAGAACATATCACATAGCATACAACACATAACATCTTTTATAACATTCATTCATATGCCATGAGACCTTGGAATCATGGACTTGGCATTAAGACTTTCCAAAATGAGGGCTCAACATATGGGACCTCAACTAGGGAGTCTTCATTAGCAAACGTAGAGTCTGCTTTATTCATTCATACGTACTTCATTGCATTTCATTCATAGGCTAGTGTGAACACCATCTCTACCTAGGATGTAGTTTAAGACTTTCATCGTGTTTGTTGTGCAATGATCAAGAATAGCCTAGTGTCATTACATGAGTCTAGCTCACCTCTTGATTATCCTATCCTAACACCTTTGGTATCATTCATTTCATTATGTGCATCATTTGAGGTTGGCCTCATTCATTCATTGGGAACTTTAACTTTAACCGACATAGATCATGTGAGCATCATGAAATCCAGTGTCTCCCCCACACCAAAAAGAGGTGGAATCACCGGCCAAGGTGACTAAACACATGCTAGCGTACATGGGAATTTAACCCCGCCAGATCCCTATATTGGCAGTATAGGTTCGAAGACCAAGAGATATAAGGAGACCCATACCCGGCAAGCCGGACAGTCTCATCTCATGAGAGTTACGTGAACCTCCGCCCTTCTTGAAAGAAGGCATCACTGCTCATAGCTAGTCTACCAGTGCTCTGTATAAAGTTCCATTACATTCAACTCATACGTCATGGAAACTGGCTTCTAGTATGAGGACATCATAGCTCAATAGATGATTTCTCATCTCATCATTAGTATTAAGTTTGTTACTCTCAATACTTTCATTAGAGTGTTCATAGAGACTGGTCTCTTCATTAACTTTACACTCTCATAGGTGAGTACGTTTTGGTAACAATTACTTAGGCTCATTTGAGATTGTTCTCATCTTTTACATTAGCCTCATATCATGTTGTCACCACATTCATTAACATTAGCACAATTGCTCTTCATAATTACTCACCCCATTTTAAGTGAATGTTCATTTAATCATATGCCAATATACTTGGCCATTTGTGTGTTTCACATTCTTACTTAACCCTTCTAGGGTTTCGTCATTTCATTACTTAATAATAATTTCATCGTATGCCAATGCACTTGGCCATTTAGTGTGTTTTACACTCGTACTTAACCCTTCTAGGGTTACTTCATTTCATTACATACATCTTAGGTTCACTTATCTTTAAACGTATGCTAGAATTATGGGTCTATACATACAAGCCATGAGGCTTCATTCATAGTTCGTTAAGTGACTCATATCTTCCTAAGATTATGTAGTACAAGACTTATGTATCTTGTATCTATGCCAAGATCTTGATTTTGATCTAAGTAGGTGGCATTATTCTTGAACATTTAATTCACGTATGACTTATGTATCAATTACGGAAATTTGGGCAAGGGAACCCAAGTTCGAACCACTTGGAAAATACTTACATTTTTCCTTGACTTTATTTTTAGTCTTCATGACATTGGGACCCTAGATCGAGCCCCAACATCAACATTCTATTTTTATTTTTCTCCTTGGGTTTTCCCTTTATTTAGTCGAAGGGCTGTGGGATCGAACCCCCACAACCCCTTTTATTTTTCACTTAAAACTTTGTTGTCCCATTTCGCCTAGACCAAGAGGTTGTGGGATCATACCCCCAAAGCCTCTTTTGTTTTAGTCTTTATTTCGCTGGAAATGGGAGGTTGTGGGTTCGAACCCCCACAGCCTCCTTATTTTATTTTTAATTTCGCTAGGGGCTGTGAGGTTGTGGGTTCGAACCTCCACAGCCTCCTCATTTTTATTTTTAATTTAAGTTTACTTAGTTAGGCGTTTGGCAGTGAGGTTGTGGGATCGAGCCCCCACAGCCTCACTTTATTTTCTTATTTAATTCGCCCTTCTCCTTTCCATCCTTGAGGTCGTGGGTTCGATTCCCACGCCTCACATTTTCTTTTCTTTAATTTTTCTTCTTTCATTCACTGCCTGGAGGTCGTGGGTTCGATTCCCACGCCTCCCATTTTATTTCTTTAAATTGTTGCTCTCTCCTTTCTCAACCAGTAGACCCCAGTTCGAATCCCCCCAGCCCGTTTCTGTTTTTTGTGAATTTAAATTGCCACACGGGTGAGGTCACATATTCGAATCCTGGTGGCCTCACCCCTTTAAAATTCATTAAATTTCCAGATTTTTTCATTACACTTTAGCCTAAACTAAAATTGTATTTTTGGCTGGAACTTTATCATCTTATTAACTTATTTTCACCAATATTTTCACTTGAAAACTTAGGACAATTCATGGATCGTTTGTTACTTTTTGGGGGGGTATTTCATGGATTCGTTTAGCCAAAATGTTGACACTCGAATCAACCCTATCTCCATTTTAATGAACATCACGATTACATAAGTTTACACACGTAAAATGACAACCAAAAACAACATCAAAATTGAAGCCATAAATTGAAACCTCATTCAAGTACATTCACAGTAACATTTTGCACGTATACACACACTTGTACAAACTTTTGAATACATGGTTGTCTTTCCTACGATTTCAAGTATACAAACAAAATCATGTTCATCACAAATCATAACATACCTAAAATATCAGCAATCATACCCAACCTACGATTCATTGGGAGCTAGTGACAGGGGCATGCAAAAGGGGAAACAATCCTAGTTTTCGAATGAACAATATGAACCTTAAAAGGTATCTTGGGAAAGGGACCAAGAGAGAAGAAAACCCACACCTTATTTTGACATTCAAAACTTGAAGTTGCTTCCTAAAAACTCTCCAAAACTCACGTCCAAGCCAAGTTCTCAACACAACTTTCGACGGAAAAACCCTCTCTTTGCCTAACGTTCTTACTTACCTTGTTTTCTTATATTTTCGTGTGAGTTCTTCAAGTGTGAAGAACTCTAGTAATTTTTCTGTTCTACTAGTTGTTTTGGCAGAGAGTAATCGTGAAAACAAATGGAGAAACGTGAGAGAGATAAGCGTGAGAGAGATGAGCGTGAGAGAGTGTTAAAAGAGGTGAAGGTGAGAGAGAGTTAAAAGAGGTGAAGTAGTTTAGACTTAGTCAACTAGGAGACTTAGTCATGAAAACATATTAATTAATAAATAAATAATAATTAATAATAAAATATGATTTTCCTTTTTAAATCAGTCATTAATTATTAATTTATTAAATTAATTCACCCATAAAAAAATCATATTAAATCATTGCTCCCACCTAGGTTCGAATCCGGGTGGAGCAAGACTTAACTTCAAGAGCTCCATTTTGTCTCTCTCACCCAAATTTGCCCATCCACCTTATTAAACTAATTAATTAATTATATATTTAGAGTAATTATGATACTACCCTTAGCCTGGTAAAATACCATTTTACCCCTAGACCCTCAAAACTTAAGTTTTCCTCTTTTTAAGTCCGATAAAGACTCCTTCGAGTAAATCTTCGTATTCGATAGCCCTACATGGTTGGACCCAACTTTTCCAAGCTCAACTACCCAAGTTAGGGTGCTTGGCAGTAGCAAGGGTTCTGAGGTCTGGTTCTACGCGCATCAATCCGTGTGAACCCTGGTCTAATAGTATGCATTCTTGACACATTAAGCATTTCTTATCTTATTTATTTTTAGGGTTGTTACAATAAAAGTCGCAACTCTTCATAAAAGTCACAACTTTTAATAACAATCACAATTTTTTAAGAAAGGTAAGACTAATTTTAGAAATAAATAAATTTAAAAAGAAAACCTTGTTTGAGGTGGCACCACATATGCGGGCCTAGAGTTCCCTTTAATATATACTAGGTAAATTGTCCGCGCGGGTTGCATTACCTTAATTAGCTTATCCGTCATTGATTTTGTAGTGTAGTTCAATTATTTTGTAATGGAGAGAGTATTCCGATATATTTAGTTTAAAATATATATTTTTTTACAAATCCTATGGCCCATGGTAAGTTAATATTCAATTATTTTTTGGGAAACTTTCAATTTGATTTAATAATTTTGAGAGGAGAGATATAGTTTATAACTCTGACTTTATTCTAACTTGCAACATAGGCTTGTTTAAAAACATGTCCACAATAAGGTGTATGTCATGCCTTAATATATTTACACACAATTTGTTTCATTATCATCTAAAAATATTCTCATAAGAGTTCATACCTATCAAAGTTATAAGCCTTTAATCATAATATGTAACTCTAGTAAGCCAAAGAAATAGTATTATATTACATTCACTTGGAATTCAACTAATAAAGATAACCAACAAATGTCGTCTTATTAGATGGATTACATAGTAAGTCCACACAATATATCACAAGAATAAGCAACTATATAATTATTTGAATAGTATTTATTTATTTATTTATTTTCACAAAAATGTCAACTTGTGAGCTAACCCATTCATTTTGAAAGAGAGAATTTCAGTTTAATACTAAGTTTTCATAATAGCGTTTTTGAGAAATTCTCCTCAACTTATGTAGAATATATCCATTTTTTTAATCAATGGCGACAATAAAGTTTGTTTGTAAGAAAAAATTCAAAAGGTAACTTTTTTTTTGAGTTAGTAATGAACTCTTTCTTATGTGAAAGTGCATCCACATTGTTGGATTTGTATTTCGCAAGTAGAATAAAGCAGAGTAAAAGTTTCTTTGATGTGTAGATTATTAAGACTCCATTATAGTTGGTCCACATTGTGAACGAGAACAAAATGTAGTATGATCACAAAGGAATGAGGAAATTTAATAAGTAGGATGCTCATTCATTGTTAAAAGTACTACGCAAGCATTATAATAGAAACTATAAACTATTGACAATCCGTCTTATGCATATGTTTATACTATGACCGAAAATAAGATTTGACATAAAATATTCAATGGTTTGAGTAAATAAAATGAATTCCATCAACACCAATTCAACCCTTCATAACAAAAGTACATAAAATAGTAATCTTTTTACTTCCTCCTTAATAAGAGAGAGATGAGAAGTGTGACATTTTATTAAACCTTTAGGACCATCTTCAACTTGAAACTACCTCAAAAGGAAGCATTACACCAAAAAACAAAATTCAAAGAGATTGTAGCCTTTGATAAAGATAAATCAGAGGCAACCACTTCCAAACCAACAAACATAACAAATTTGAACACAATTTAATAAAGGTTAGATTGCACTTTATTTCCTGCTTTATTTCATCTGTCTTGAGCTTAAAAGCGCCCTTCGTGTAGTAAGTACTCGTCTGCCATCACCTTATAGATGGAACAACCTTTTGTTGACTGATCCAACTTGACCTCAAATTTATCTAATATGATTGTTAAAAACATTCTCATCAATATTTCAAATATACAACATACACTAAAGAGGAACTAAACAATGTAATGTTAGTTTGAAACAACATTAAATATTGTTATGATATGGATCAAAAGGAAATTAAAAATGAAACATTCAGCGCAAATCAATACGTAGCTTCATCTCTTCCAAAGCCTAAGATGTACAAGCCATGAAACCTTAATTCAATGGAAGAAAATTGTATGGAAGTCCAATCTTAGAGACATCCACAACTATGAATCTGCATAAAAATGCACCATCTCAAATCATTGTTATAACTCCATTAGTCAAATTTTCTTCTTTACTCTTTCTTAGGACTCTTAAACCAAATATAAACAGCAAAAAAAGAAAGATGATAAAGCATCAAAAACAAAAAATGTAGCTGATTATAATATAAATTCTCAAAACTTTCTAGCTATTAAATCCAATAAGAAACATGAAAGAAAGAAAGCAACCAAAGAAGTAAAATATGATACTTCAAATTTCGTGAAGACTGCTTCTAAAGATAACGACTACTTAAGAAAGTATGAACATAACCTAAAAAGTTAACAAAATGTGATAAAAACATATTGTAAAATTATTATTATATGCAAATTGAATGATGAAGTACATAAGCTATCTACCTCTTGCCATTCCGCTACACAATTTAATCAACAACATTTAAAAATATCTGTAAAGCAATATTTTCAAGAGGTTAAAGTCAACATGAGCAAACTTTTACAGCAAGTTTATTCTACATACTTGACGCAATTAGTCATAATAATTAATTTAATCAAAAAATCCAAGTCAAACAACTATTAGATCTTTTGGTCTTTTTCAATTTAATTATTTTGATCAACATATATGAACTCAATCTAGCAGAATACTCCGGCAAGTAGAGTCAACGCCCAATTGAAAATGTAAGAATTTTATAATGATGCAAGTTAAACTTTCATAAACCTTAATTATATTAAGATTGTCAAAAATGAACCCAAACATAGGTAATCCGCCCAATCCGCCCAGAATTTTAAGGCTTGGGCTCAAGATATTTTAAATTGGGTTCAATCTCAACCCATTAAAGCTTAAACCATTTGCAGAGAATTCTCAATTGAGCCCAATTCAATCTCCAACTTTAACCCATTTTAAAACTTTTTATTAAGATTTGTTTCTATATTGAAGGTATATATTATTATCTATTAAACATCTTTTATGATTTATCTATAAATTTGTTACTTTTTAACAAAGATTATTGAGCGGAAATTCAAATTGTGATTATAAAAGTTAAATATCAATATGTTAAATTATTGAGATTAATCAAGTCAAATTGGGCGGGTCAAGATCCAACCCATTTTTTAGCCCATTTGAGCCCAAAGTATTTATACTCAACCCATTTTAATATTTTCAATTTCAACCCAACCCGCCCATTTGACACCCCTAAATTATATCATCAAAACAAATAGAAAAAAATATTAAGGAACATAGATTGAACAAATGAATAATTTGTGAAACAACAGCAAGCAGGGAACTAATCATGATACACAAATAATATTGTGAAATACAAATGAACTACATATGTAAGAAATTCAAAATCTAGTAAGAATTGAGTTTATAAAAAAGTCTTGTTTGTTCTTGTTGATCCATTGAGTCACTGAAGGAACTTTATTTTAGAGAACATTTGTATATATTTTGTTGAAACCTACTTCGATTCATTTTCAAAGTAATTTTAGTTTGACTGCTAGTAATTGACAGATTGTTAACTTAGCACGTAGCAGCAAAATTTCAGCCGACTATTTGAAAGCAAACAATATTACATGAAAATCATACTCACAAGGCTATAAGGAGTGCCATGTGACAATAACTATAAACTTGCACCTAATTAGCATAAGGTGTTTCCCTAATCCAGGTTATTTGACAAACACACTATAAACCACTGTATGGGAATAACTCCAAATTATTGATGTAAAAAGAGAATGGGTGTAGATGTAGTTACCATATTTTTTCAAGGTTGTTGATTAGTTGAAGTGTTGTTGACGGCATCCAACAGCCTGAGAACAACCAGTACTGTGAGAAAGGTGGTGGATTCAATTCTGACAGAGGCTGAGAACAAAACTAAGTATCAGTCCACAAAAGTTTGTTTCGCTTTATCTACAACAATAATAGCCATGGATAAATCATGGAAAAAAAGGAAGAGCATAAGGTGATAATGTTTGTGTATACCAGTAATGCTTAGTATAAAGATTCATGGTGGGAAGGTCAAAAGTGGTGGAGGAGAAGGTCAAATAAGTAAGCTTAACTTGTGAGTGTCGTATTTTTGTGTGGCATTGAGCAGCGCTTGGAAGTCAGTTATGGAGAACGCCAAGACTTGATTGTAGATTGTTTTAGTAGAGGAAGGAAGGGTACGGAAGGTGGTGGGTAGAAAATAGAGATGATCGGGTAAGAGGGTGTAGTTGGCGAAGGGTAATCAGTAGTTTTATTTATGGTGGTGGCCGTTGGCAACAGGCACGACGTTTGTAGAGGAAGTGATGTTTGAGTGTGGCAATTATAGTGCAAATGGGAGGGTAGTTTTGTCATTTCATAAATAAAATTGGAAACCCTTATTTGTGGTTGTGCCATGTCACCGGGCTGAAGGTTTTCTCTTATATATATGATAATATATGATTTTAGGGAGAAGTTTCAAGAAGAGGAAAAGAAGGGTTTCAAGCGTTCATTCAAGGTTGATGAATTTTGCCAAGAACAATCATTTTTTCTAGTATGTGAGGTTTAACATATTAATGGACTCGTTCATCCTCACGCCAAACATGTAATTCCTCCATTAATTCGTCTATGACATCATTTATGTAAAGATTCTTGAGTAGTACTTGAGTTTTAGCCTCATTTTTTAACATCGGAAGTTTTGAGTTCTTGAGGGTAGGGTCTTGCCAATAAGTGGTGTTTCTTGATAGAATTTTGGTGGTATATCAATGAATTTGTGCTGGGTTTTTGAATCAAAGTACGTTTGCAAGAATACAATTCATTCTAGCTGAGTTAGGACCCGAAATTGAACAAGACAATTCGTCAAAATATGGTTTTAGGGTGGAACAGAGCCCCCCTAAGGCGCCAGAAGCTTGGCGCTTCAGCTTTGGGGTTGGTGCCCTGTGTCTACAGTGTGCCACAAAGCAGCCCCAGGACTGTTGAGGCTGGCGCGGCTTGCCACTACTATGCTAGGTTTCGCCTGACCCTTTTTTTCTCCATTCTTCGTCGCGTATGTAATCTTTCAAATTGTGTCTTCGCTCTCTTCTTGATATTAACTCTTAATATATTTATTAATTCTTGAGAGATCCTGCATATCCTGATCACATCTCGTAATTTAATTTGCAGTTCAAAATTTAAGTAAAGTTAAGAGGAAAGTTTAACGGGTTCATTTAAGTCAAATTTGAGAACTCTTTTGCAATTAACTATAGTTTTGAACTAAATCTTTAGTAAATGAGTATAAGAATGAGAGGAGTTATATTTTGTATTTCAAAATGAGTATAAGGTAACTAAGTATTCCCAAGTGTAACCCTTTTACCTTTAACAGAGAGAAACATCAATTTCTAAATGAGTTTATGAGTTTAGAGAAGTTTCAGAGTATTACCTCTTTTAAGAGGATCTTTTGAGTAACTACCTCCAATTGAGAAATATTTATATTTTATACATTTGAGCACAAATTATATATTATTGGGAGTAGTATTGAGCACTCATATGGGGATGAGTTCAGACAACTCACATTCCTCATAAACCATTTCACCAACATGGGTAAGGGACCGTACTTTCTAGACAACTGCTTATTGCTTTTATGCATAACTTAGTTGATCCACTTAGTTGAGGTATTATATACCAAGGCAAGGTATATGACAGCATTGGTAGCATGGGCGAGAAGTTGTATCATCACATTGCTCATAGTGATGGTTGTCGGTTAGAGAATCTCCCAAATAAGAGTAAAGAGTATGTTATTGTATGTTTATACATTTGAGTTTATATCTTTTGTTTTAAAAGCTTTAAATATTGAATTTATTATTATTTATTTCATATTGTAGTTGATTTTTAGGTGAGTATTGTCTTACCATGTTATTAGTTCAGTTATATATGTTTCAGTTTTCCCCTTATATGCCTATACATTCAATGTACTAATGTCATTCGACCTGCGTTATTTTATGATGCAGATACATGTATTGACGATCATCAAAACACATTCCGTATTACATCTAGTTTTGGTAAGCCTCCTTACTTTCAGGAGTACTTCATGATATCATTACTTTTTTGTTGAGTTGTCTAGGATCCTGTCCCGATAGCTTTCCTAGTATTCAGAGGCTTCCTATATTTTTATATCTTCAGGTGTCTCTCCCTTGTTGATGTTTTGAGACTTTGAGTCACTTATTTATGTTTAGTTTAGTATTTCAGATATTTACTGAGTTGGGTTATTGTTGAGATGCTTTGAGTTAATTGTTGATAGTTGGAGTCCCCATTTTTCTTGAGTAAGTCTTCTGCTAAGTAGTCTGCCATGCCAAGGGTTCGCTTGTGGACCAGTGATAGCTCTCAAGTGTCGTCCATGTCCAGGGTTGAGGCTCGGGATGTGACACGAAGCTTCATTCTAAAGAATTCAATCTTATGAACATGAAATGACTTAGTGAACATCAATATTTTAATCTTCCGACTTGCAATAAACCAACTTCACCTCTCTGTCGTACAATTCGATATTCAGATATTTTGTTTTTCCATGAAAAATTAGATTATGAGAAATTTCCATGGCTGTGTGATTATCCACAAACACTTCCATGCTTTCTTGTTGCTCCAGATCAAGAGCTAACATAATCTTCCTTAGTCAAAGATCTTGATTAACAACTGATATTACAGCTTTAAATTCAGCTTTTGCAGTTGTCTGTTCCATGATACCTTGCTTCTTTTTTAGAACCATGAAAATCCTCCCTAATCACGGGTAAAACAATTACCCAAAGTGATTTTCATGTCATCATTTGACCCAACCCTCACTATAATAATTCCCTTGCAAGTTGAACATTCGACTTTTCCAAAACCTAACACCATTGTCCAAAGTTCCCTTGACTGTGCAACGATACCTTGCTTCTTTTAGAACCATGAAAAACATCCCGAACCTAGAATTAAACAATCACCTGAAGTACTTATGATTTTATGATCAGACCCATCCCAATCACTATCAGAATACCCTTTCAAGTTGACGTTCTAACTTTTCCCGAACCTAATACAATATTCCAAGTTCCCTTGACATACCTTATCACTATTTTGGTTATTTACATGTGCATTGCACTTGCACAATTCAAAAATTTAGATAAGACACCTTCTGCTTGCAGAATTTTGGTTCTCGTGGTAGTGAGATACATTAGATATCAAACCATACTTCTATAACTTCCCTCATCAACCTTGTCACTACCGTCATCTTTAATCAACTTTTCTTTCTGATTCACTAGAGTGTTCATAGGTTTAAAATCTTCTATTATGAACTTCTTCATTGTCTCCTTTGCATATTCTTTGTACAAATAAACACTTCATCGTGGGTTTGACAAATCTGCATTCCATGAAAGTAAGACATTTCTCCCTAGTCTGTTATGTAGAACACTTTCTTCATCTATTCCTTGAGTTCATCTTTCATTTAAAGGTTGTTTTCTATTACAAGAAGATCATCAACATAAAGAGATATAACGATAATATTATAATCTCTTTTTTCAATAAATAGAGTTTATTCGCTTAGGCATTTCTTAAAACTTAAGCCTTTCAAGTGACCATCAATTCGACTGTACGAAGACATGGAGTTTATTTTAACACCAAAAGGGCTTTGTTGAATTGATACACTTTGTCGTCATGTCCCTATAAAGAAAAACCTTACGGTTTCTCCACATAAATTTGCTCATATAGAAAACTATTTTATAAAAAACAGACTTGACCTCTAATTGAAATATTTTCCAACCTTTTTGAGAAGCAATAGCTAGTAACAACCTTATAGTATGAAGCTTAGCAACTGGAGAAAAGGTTTCTGAAATAATCAACTCCAAAAATTTGTGAGTAACTTTTCACAACAAGTATTCTTTGACTTTGTTAACATATCCATCAACATTAAATTTTGTGCGATAAACCCACGTCACATTATTGATATTTCTACTTTATGTTTTTTCCATAAGCTGCCAAGTCTCGCTCTTCTAAATAATTGGAAGCTCCTCTTCCATTGCAGATTTCCACTTGAGATCAAAAACAATTTCTTAAAATCTAGAAGGCTCAAAATGGCCACATTGCATCTCTGGTATATGTCAGAGTGTGGCCTTATTCCTCTTATTAACAGATAATAGATGTTACACTTTTGCTTGGGAGTTTGTTATTAGTTTCCTATATTTCAGCCATATGATGATATACGCAGTTAGTCATCTTTACTATTTAGGACTTTAATAGTTTTCTGTAAACTAGGTTTCTGTTAATATTGTACTTCATCAGTTTTGTATTGGCTCTGTTTAAAGAGAAGGTTGTACGTGAATAAAAACATCTTTCTCTACTATATCTCAAACCTTTAGATTAGTTTTAACAAGAAAACTCTTGGGTTTGAGGCTATTTGTTTGGGAGTTCAGCTAAGTCACGAACTAGCTAACCGTTGACTCGCTTATTCTGACTCTGATTGAGCTAGAAATTAACAAGATAGAATATCAACTACTGGTTATGTTGTCTACCTTGGGAACTCACCAGTCTCTTGGTCTTCTAAAAATGCAAAAGTTTGTCTCCCCCTTATCTACAGAAGTCGAGTACCGAGCTGTTGCTGCTTCTGTTTCGGAAGTTAATTGGCTTAGGAATTTGCTCTGAGAGCTTCACCTATCGTTGTATGCTTCACCAACTGTTTTCTATTACAATGTTAGTACCACCTATATTTGTGCTAATCCTGTTTTCCATAGTAGGATGAAGCGAATATCCATTGACTTTCATTTTATTCGTGAGCAAGTTCAACAGAGGGCACTTGAGGTTTGCCACCTTCACTCTGCTGATCAAGTCGTTGATATCCTCTCCAAACCTCTTCCCCGTACACCTTTTCAACGCCATTTTCACAAGTTGGGTCTTATTTTAGTCACCCCCAACTTGTTGGGGCGTATTAAGAGATACTATATGTTACCGTTTTGCTTAGGATTCTGTTATTAGTTTCCTCTATTTCAGTCATATGATGATATACATAGTTAGTCATCTTTACTATCTATTAAGGACATTAATATTTTCTGGAAACTAGGTTTCTGTTAATATTGTACTTTATCAGTTTTGTATTGGCTCTATTTAAAGAGAAGGTTGTACGTGAATAAAAGCATCTTTCTCTTCCATATCTCAAACCTTTATACCAGGGGCGGAGCTACCCTTGTTGAAGGGGGTTCATCCGAACCCTCTTCGGCGAAAAACTATATTATTTATATATGGTTAAAATAAGTTTATATGTATATATAGTATATGTCGAACCCCCTTCGGCTATCTGTTTCTACAAATTTTGAACCCCCTTATTGAAAATTCTGGCTCCGCCTCTGCTTTATACCTCTCACACATTAATCATCAATATTCTCATCTGAATATATTAGATTGCTTGTAATATGCTTCTGGTTAACTTCTTCCCAGTCCCATTACTTATTCTCCATAAAATATACATCTCTTCTTACCATAATTTTTTTTGTATGAGGCCAAAAAATTCTGTAAATGTTGGAGATTGTAGAATAACCAATAAAGACTCCAAGTTCAAATTTCTTATCTAACTTGTCCCTCTTAATGCGTGGAATATGTGAGAAGCACAAACAACAAAAGATTATTAAGTCTGGTAAGGATGGATTATACACAAGCCATACCTCAAAAGGTGTCTGTTCCTTCACAACTTTTGTAGGCAACCAATTCAGCAACAAAAAAAAAACAATAGTGTTAGTTTCTTCTATCCATAAGTTTTTTGTTAGGCCCTTCTCACATAAAAAGCATCTCTACATCTCCAATATCGATATTTTCTTCCTTTCACTGACATAATTTATTGTGGAGTATATCGAACAATGAGTTGATCCTAATTCCCGCATTTTCAAAAAAAAATTAAATCGATCAGATGTATACTCGGTACCATTATTTGATCTAAGCAATTGAATCCTGCAACCACTTTGATTTTGTACCAAAGTTTGAATTTCCATAACAGTTCATGTACTTCAGGTTTGAAAATGAGAATATAAATCAAACACATTTGTGTCATATTATTAATGAATTCTATAAAATATTTACTTCCATTAAGAGAAGCAGTTCTATGTGGTCCGTACAAATCAGTATGGACTAATTGAAGCTTCATTGATGGTGTTGGGGTTGCCTTGGCAAAAGGAATCCTACTTTTCTTTCCAATTGACATGTGTTGCAAGTTAGATGTTCATCCTCTATAAGTGGTAGCCCTCGAACCATGCCTTTCTTCAACATGTACAAGAGTGCCATGCGATGAAAATGTTTGTCTCTTGTGCCATATATTTGTTGTCATCTCTTGGCTCGGATAGGCAGTCAACTTTTCCTCAATTGGATCAATGGAAAAACTCTTTCCTCTCATTTTAACTTGACAAATTTGTTGGCCCTTTGGATCAAAGATCACACACTTCTTATCCTCAAATGTAAGATTGGAACCATTTTCCAAAAGTTGCCCAATACTGAACAAATTTTGATCAAGTTGTGGAAAAAAAGTACATATGACATTAACTTTGTACTTGAGTAGCTTTCAATAGCATTGTGCATTTCCCTGTGCTAGAAGATGATTCCCATTAACAATTATGACTTAATAGATTGCAGATCTTTATAACTCTCTAAATATCTCCTCATCATGAGTCATATGATTTGTACAACCGCTATCAATTAACCAGCTTTCGCTTGAAATTCTACTTGCAAAAGAAGTAGCCATAAACAATTGATATTGTTCTTATTCGTCTGCAATTTGATCTCCATTTAATTGTTATGGTCCTTTTTCTTTGCAAATAATATCAGAATGACCATGTTTATGACACTTTATGCATCTCATATCAAGTTTTTTCCAATATTTGCAGTGTAGATGGTTTCTCTTCCAACAATGCTGACATGGTGGATATATTCCACTTTTGTTGTCGTTGCTATAATTGCAATATGTTGCAGAAACTTCTGTTTATGTAGAATAGCTATTCTTAAAATTTGCTTCCTACCTTTGCCTTCGACATTGAATTGATGCCTTGCTTGCAAAGCTCCATCTAAAGTTTCCTCGTTCCTTAACATTCTTCTCTGTTCATGTGCATGCAAAAAATTTAGAAGTTCCGCCAAAGTAATGTTTGAGAAATCTTTTGTATTTTCCAGTGAAGCAATTGTTGCTTCAAACTTTTTAGGTAAAGTAACAAGATTTTTTGCACAATCCTTGTATCAGAAAGTTTGACACCAAGTAACTTTACCTTATTAGCCAAACTAATAAGTTTATCTGAGTACTCTTTAATTGTATTAGATTCCTTCATTTTTTGCATTTCAAATTCCCTTACCAGGTTTAAGACATTCATGCTTCAAATTCTTTCGTCTCCATAATGTTCCTTTTTCGGAAAGTCCCGTATTTCTTTAGCTGATTTAAGAGTCAAGATTCTGGAACAATAGTAGGAGATACTACAACATAGAGCCATATCTTCACCTTCAACTTTCTGGTCGTGTTCTTTTTATGAGTTTTAATCTAAGCCATTATAGGATTGCATGGTAATGGAGGAACTTCATAATCCCCCTCTACTGCCTCCCACATATCACATACATCCATGCAGGCTTCCATTCTAACAACCCAAATTTGTTTGTTCATCAAAAACTGGCAGCGCAAAGCTATTTTTATGGAATGGCTTAATTAAGTTTGGATTTTACTCAATATAACTCAAAAATTCGTACAAGTCCCTTAAGAACTAACCAGATGTGATACAAATGTTAGTGTTAACAGAGGAGAATAAGAAATGATTGAAGAAGAAAAAGGTAAAGTAATTTCTATTGTTAAAATACATCACATCTTAACAAAGATGATACAAAGTCATGCTAAACAATATGCTAAAACCAAGTTATTGGTTGCTGAAATTGGGGAACTAATAATGAACAGTAACTAAAAGAGTTTTAATCAAACTAGGAAACAAAAAATGGCTAAAATATAGCCATTTATTGTGGTGTGCACTTCCTCAACATTCTTCTGCCCTTCGTCATCTTTTAGCTTGAATTTAGGTCATGTAGTTGTTGGAGACAACTGCAACTATTAGTTTTAGTTTGATTTATCTATTTGCTTGCTTCAACAATAAAAAATAAACTTCTTTTATCCTCACACTCTCATTTAATTTATTCCCTTATGTTTTTATTTATGTTTCATACAAATCACATGTTTTCTGTGAAAAATATGTTGGTTCAATGCTTAGTATTTACCTTCTTATGTAGTAATTTTATCGAAGCATAACTCATACACTTCTTAATTTTGTCTCACTGATAGTAGAAAAAATGATTCATAATGTAAAAGAGAAGGAGAAATTATCCATGTTATTGTAGAAGCTTGACTCGTGTCTCTAGATTTGGTGTTATAGACTTAATTATTTATGCATGCTATTTTTATTTTTGAAAGTTTGAATTTAAGACTCGATTTACACTTTAGAACTACTTATGTTTTGTATTTTGTCTTTAAATAAATAATAATTTGGATAAAAGATTGTCATACCTATTGATGGAATCAAAATATGTGTCAAATAATGACCTCTATTTTTGGACTGTGACAAATACATAGAGGGAGACAAAGTCGGGGAACGTGTTCTTACTAATAGAAAATTGACATTTTTTAGCTTATTATTTCTACTGTTGTTTTACTTATTTCAGTTTAGTGCTTCCTATTTTCTTGCTAGACTTAATAAACTTTAGTTGTTTAACTTTTTAAAGTTAGTGGCCCCTTTTATGATAGTTAGTGGCACGTGTTCTTATTTAGTTTTAACATCCACTTTGTAAGTGGTTACTAGATAAGAAATGGTTAGGTTTTTCCTTGGATAAATTGAGATCTTCTGCAAAGTAATGCATTGTTGGAATTTTATAAGTTCACTCTGTTTTTATTCTTTAAATCAGTTTCTTGAGTGTTTGTGTTTTAACACTTGCATCAGAGCCTCAAGTTGATCTTACACGACTAAAAAGTTTTAACCTACAACATAATATGACATCCAACAACCTACCTTTAAATGTTAAAATTACCATATTTGGTCCGTGAAAATGCAAGCTTTTCTAAAAGCCTATGAACTTTGAGAAACTATGACAGAAGACAAACCACTTGATGCTCTACCAACAAATCCTACCTTGGCTCAGATCAAATCTGAAAATGAAGAAAAGGTAAGAAATCTAAAGTCAAGTCGATTATGTAGAATACTGTGGACGATTTTGTGTTTTACAGAATAATGACTTGTAAAACAACAATAGAGGCTTGGGGTAGGTTGCAAGAATGATAACAAGATAATGATAGAACATGTCAAATGCAATTGTTGAACCTAAAAGGGAGTTTGAATCCTTGAACATGCAAGATGGTGAAATAATTGGTAAGTATGTTGATCAAATCTCCTTAATTGTTAATAATGTTAGACTTCTTAGTGAAGAATTTATGGAAAAACAAATCGTCGAGAAAATTCTTGTGACTCTTCCTGAGATGTTTTAATCTAAGATTTTCTCTCATGAAGAATCCAAAGACCAGGGCAAACTTTCATTTGGTGCACTAAGAGCGTAGAAGGACTATCAGACGGGACAAGTTCACTAAAGGAGCTTTCTTTATACAATAGAAAATTTCCAGTATAGAAAAGCAAAAGTTCAACCAAAAGAATAAGGTCAAGCATGATGGAGGAAACATCAGTGGAGATATGAAGAAGAAGTTCCCTCCATGCAAACATTGTAAAAGAACTAGACATCCATATAAGTATTGTTGGTGGAGAGTCGATGCAATATGTGGCAATTGCAAAAAGACATAGCGCATATCAAAGGTCTGAAAATTAAGAGCAAAGGCCTCAGAAGTTGCATATGCACATGACGAGTAATTCATTGCAGTTTCATAATTTTCAATTCATGAATCCTCTAATTCATGTCTTCTTGATAGTGGTTGCAGACATCACTTGTGCAATGATGCTGAAAAGTTCAAATTCTTTGATGATACTTACAAATCTAAAGTAAAAGTGGGAAACAATGAGGCAATAGAAGTCAAAGGCAGGGGTACAATGTCTATTTCAACAATATAAAGTATCAAACCTATTCTTAAAGTTCTATACACGCCTAATATGAGTCAAACTTTGTTGAGAGTTGTACAAACACTTGAAATAATTACTCTATGCATTGTCAGAATCATGAATGTGTTGATTCTAAACCTTCTCGATTAAAATTATTCTATGTAATGATGCACAACAAAATATTTTCAGTTATTTGGGAGAAAACAATTGAGCATGCTTACACTAATACTTCATACAAATGTCCAAACTTATGGCACAAAAGGTTTGGTCAATTCAATATGAGAAGCATCGCAGAGATGAAAAAGAAGGCGCTAGTGGAAAATATATCTGAATTTCTTTCTAATGTTCAAGTTTGTGAAACCTGCAAATAGGGAAAAAAACAAAAATTTCAGTTCAAGCAAATCAAGTACAGAGAGCTACCCAGAAACTTGATCATCTCATTCATACGGATGTTTGTGGACAAATGAACACAGATTCATTGAGTGGTAACAAATACTTTCTCCTTTTCAAGGATGCCTACACCAGGATATGTTGGGTTTATTTCATTAGACTTAAGAGTGATGTCTTTTATGTTTAAAAACAACTTAAAGCTTTAGTAAAAAATCAATGAAATCTTAGTATTAACGCTTTAAGTTATGACAATGGAGGAGATTATACTTCTTCTGATCAGTTTGAGGAGTTTTGTAATATCACATGTGTTGTACGCCAATTGACATTGCCATACAGTCCACAACAAAATGACATGTCTAAAAGGAAGAACAAGACAATAATGGATATGACTAGATTTCTTTTTCTTGAAAAAAAGATCCCAAATCAGTATTGGGTGGAGGCACTCAATACCTCTGTATATTTGCTGAACATATTGCCTACTAATACCTTGCATGACATGACTCCATATGAAGCTTGGTGTGGGAACAAACCTTCAATAAACCATCTCAGAATCTTTGGGTGTATATGCTCTTATCGAGTCCTACAAACAAAGAAGAATAATCTGGACAATAAGGCTCATAAAGGCTGATTTATGGGCTATAGTTCATCCAAAGGATACATGATTTTCTGTCTGAAATAGAAAAATTAATTCTTAGCCAAGAAGTGAAGTTTAATGAAGCATCTGGCTGGGACTAGAAAAATTAGAAAATCTCTTATTCGGATTGATTTTCAAAAGAGCACCCTCAACTTCCAGAAGATGAACTCGTAGATGATGTACCAATGAGGGGAACTTGAACCTTAAAAGATATCTACCAGCGCTGTGATTTAGTAACTGATGAGTCATCATACTGGACTCATTTCGAGACTTATTTTAATAAAATTAGTGTCCTCAAATGCTCATTCTATCTTAATATCGAATGAAAACTCAAATGTTTCAGGTATTTGAAGTTTTGGTATAAGCATGAACACTTAAGAGCAAAAGGGGAACAAAAAGGATGAAAAGAGCTAAAGTTGAAGCCTGAGCATCGTCAGCCGAAAAGATGCATTTCGCCCTTTGTTCCAGCAAGCGAAGTCTTGAGAGAAGTGGATCAAAAAGGCGATGAAAAGGAGCAGTCGACACTTCGCCAAGTAGTTTTGCGGAGCAAAATTATTCTTCCCAATGATCCAGAACGCAAAGTCATTAAAGGCAAAGCACAAACGACGATGGTCTAGAAGAAGTATGAATCGTCGAATAACTCGTTGTTCGCAACTAAGGTCGCCGAATGGATTTTCCAGCACAAATTCTAAAGTCTATAAATACTGAACTCATTATTATTTTTTTAAATAGGGAAAAAAGAGGAGAAAGTGAAGACATGATTTTGTAATTTTGAGACTTAGCTCTTCAATTTATTAGTTTTCTCTCAAGATTGGAGAGGGTTTTGTGGGAGACTTGAAGAAATGAGCTCTTCTTCCTTAAATCGGAAGTGAGTCTTCTCTATTCTTCTTCCTTTGCTCATATAAGGTTTAATTTCTTATACCTATTTGATTTACTTATCATTTTAGGTGTATTTTGTTGTTGCTTAATGTGTGGCTAAACCCCCCCATTCTCGGGGTGTGATTTAGCAAATATGTATTAATATTATTGTTGGGTCTTGATTATTGATAGGTTAGATACATTTTGATGTTGATTTCACCTAGTGGTTGTGTCTTTATTTAATGGGTTTGTAGTTGTAAATACCAAACCACCCATGTGTTTTCAGCTTGCTCGAGAGAAAGGTCGCGAAACCAAGACTGCTAGATTGATAACCTAAACAATGGAATGACATGAGGTTCATCCCAAGAGGGTGAATCCTTGTTCCATATCTTATCACTTATCATCGAAAGAGAGGATGTGCGTAAGGCGTAAGCTAGTCTGTATTAGACGAGTGGGTGTCTGAGAGGAACACATTTGATATGGGGTACGTTTCGCGAAAGGGAATTTAATTTCACCTAAAGCTTAGCCTAGTCATCATTATCTTGCTAATTTTCTATCAAAAGCATGTATCCAACGATTTACATCAACTTATATTGCGGTTACAACCCAAGAACTTCTCCCGGTACTTTATTCCCCTTTATTTTTATTGTTTTTACCAAACTCGTGACAAACCATTTTGATATTTGACATTGTTGGTGTCATAAATTGAATTTATTTGGTTTTTATTCGATAATATCTCAAACTATTACTAACTAGAACGGAAGCTCTAGTTTAGTTACTGTTTTCACTACCACTCCCTTGGGACACAACCCCAACCCTTGGTTGAGTTACTATACTCGCTTCGATTCGTAAACACTCAAACTGTAGGCTAGTATCGTTGATCACGATATGATAAAGCATCAAAATAGCGCCGCTGCTAGGGAGTGGTGTCACGTTGATGAGTAGTGTAACATAATTTTTAGTATTAGTTGTCATAGTCTACTTACCTAATATTTACTTGTGTTTTGAGTGTTTGTGTTGGAAATAGGAACGATAAATGCTCACTGCTGCGGTGCTTGCCATGCAAATAGCCCAGCAATCAGTGACCTTCACCCAGACGATATAGATGGTGTTAATAGTAATCTTGATCCTGCTCCTCTAGGTGAAATGGATGCAATTTGCAAGCCTCAAGGTGGTGGAATGGGGTATTTGAGGTTACTATCATGACCCTCCATCTCATACATTCAAGGGTGTATATCGAGGATTTGATCATGAAGATTCACATGAGCACATCAAAGGTTTCATGGAAGTATTCACTCCTTTGTCATTCAAGGACTGGTCATAGGAATCAATCTGGTTGCACTTATTCCCATTGTCACTAACAAGAAGAGCCACCAAGTGGTTAGCAGAACTTCCAAAAAACTCCATCAAAACATGGGCAGAATTGGTCACGGTTTTCCATGAAAGATTCTTCCCTCCTTAAAAAATGATAAAGCTAAGGGATGATATTCAAAATTTCAGACAAAATTAGTCGTGGATTAGATTCAAGAGGTGTCTGCGAAAATACCCAACACACGGGCTACCAGGCGAGTTGCTGCTTCAATATTTTTACCGAAGTCTTGATTCCGTTAACGAGGGGTTTTCTGATGAATTAGTTCTAGGTTGGATAATGTTGCAATCCTTTGAAGTGGCATCGTTCCTCCTATATGGTATGACTAAAGTAAATCAAGTCTGGTATACTGAAGAACATAAAGTCTCCCCATTGTTTTTCAGATTGACGCATGAGCAACTTGATAAAGAAAAAGAGAGAAATGAAAACATTAAAAAGATGTTATCTCAAATGGAAAGTTACAAGAACACGTGACACGGAAATATGAAGTGTTCCACATTGAGGAGGGTTCTTCTTCCGATCAATTGCGATCGATATAGAATCATTGTTGGAACAACAGAAGGATTGAGGTGGTTTTTCACCCGCCATATCAAGTGGAAATCAAGGTTGGAACTACTTTAGAAGTGAAGAACCTAGGAGATATTGCCAAGAGTAGGCAGAGCATATTGATCATGAGGAATACCATACTCAACTTAGAGACAGCCTGATATCAAATGAAAGTGCAAGTATCCCAAGGGTGAACAACCTATTGACACGAATCCTTGATAAAGTTCAAGGCTTTGATGATTTGATAAAGGGAATGAGAAATGATTTTTCTTTGCTAAATAGCAAGGTGAACTCTCATCCAAATGCTATCAAAATGCTGGAAGGTCAATTAAATATGTTATCATCCCAGCTAACGTCCAAGACAATGAAGGAAGATGATGAAAAAGAGCTAAATGTGATTACCCGCAATGGAAAGGTAGCAATAGGTAAGGGGGCAGAAGAAGGCCTACAAAAACGTTCTGAAGATCAGGGTGGTGAAGAAGCAAAAATCCCCGATCATCAAAACCTCAACAAAGAGATACTGGAAGGGGTTGAGAAGCACAACAAGATGCCAAAATTACCGCAACTCTTACCCAAAATATCTCCATCGTTTCCCCAACGCTTGAAAAAGAAGAATAAGGATGAGAAGTTTAAAATATTTGTATGAATTTAAGAAGTTGTCCATCAACCTTCCTTTGGTTGAAGCGCTGTTGAAAATTCCAGGGTATGCTAAATTCATGAAAGAGTTAGTCACAAAGAGAAGAGTTTTGGATTGCGAAATGATTGAAGTGCCTCATAGTTTCAGCCCTATTATGACAAAAGAGTTAATCTCTAAGAGGGGAGATCCTGGAGCTTTTACCATCATGTGTACCATTGGAATGCTCCAATTTGAAAAGCTTTATGCTACCTAGGAGCGAGCATTAACTTGATGCCTTACACCATAGACAAGCATATTGGGTTAATGGAACCAAAGGCAACAACAATGAGACTCATCATGGCAGATCAATCAATTAAGCATCTTGTGGGGATCCTCTATGATATCTGTGTAAAAGTAGATTGATTCATATTTCCGGCTGATATTGTGAATTTAGACTGTGACATTGATTCTTAGAAACTAGAAGAGCATTGGTAGATGTTCAAAGCGGCAAGTTTAAGTTCCAAGTGAATGAAAATTAGGTAACGTTCAATATTTGCATCTATGAAACAACCAAGTGATATCCATGTAGTGTCCAGTGAAGATGTTAGAGATGAGACAGTGGCAAGTGTGAGGCATCTAATGCGCAAAAATGAACCTCTTGAGTCAATAATTTCTAAATATGATGAATCAGAAGTTCAAGAGTACGAGGAATTGGTTGCTTCCTTAATAGGCTTCCAAGAATATGAACGAAATCCAATCAAGTTGGATATCAATTTTAAAAACCGAGAAAGACGACCTGCAAAGCCATCAAATGAAGAACCGCCAATCTTGGAGTTAAAAGTACTGCCATCCAATCTCAAATATGCCTTCTTGGGAACCAATATACTCTACCAGTGATTATCGCAGATGATCTACTTGATGAGCAAGTTCAGTTTCTCATAGAAGTACTATAGAAGCACATCAAAGCTATTGGGTGGACAATAATTGACATTGTAGGCATTCCTCCAGGTATTTGCACTCACAAGATTTGACTGGAAAGTGAGTGCAAACCAAGTGTGGAGCATGAGCGCAGATTGAACCCTCCGATGCAAGAGGTAGTTAAAAAGGA
Organism: Solanum sitiens; assembly: GCA_016801875.1. Lineage (NCBI taxonomy): Eukaryota > Viridiplantae > Streptophyta > Magnoliopsida > Solanales > Solanaceae > Solanum > Solanum sitiens. The sequence continues at coordinate 2,099,127 of JABWTJ010000028.1, forward strand.
GATCATCAAGTGGCTCGATGTGGGGTAATTTATTCGATTGCATATAGCAAGTAGGTAAACCCAATGCAATGCGTCCCCAAAAAGGGTGGCACAACAGTAGTCCCAAATGCAAAAGGGGAGCATGTCCCAACTATACGTGTAACAGGGTATAAGGTGTGTATGGACTACCGAAAGTTAAATTCATGGACCGAAAAAGATCACTTTCCAATGCCCTTCATGGATCAAATGCTTGACAAATTATCGGAAAAAGGATCGTATTTCTTTTTGGATGGATATTCTAGATACAATCAAATATCTATCGCCCCAAAAGATCAAGAGAAAACCACCTTTACTTGAACTTATGGGATATTTTCATTCAAAAGGATGACATTCGAACTCTGCAACGCCCCAACAACTTTTCAACAGTGCATGTTGTCTATCTTTGCAGGCAGGGTGGAAGACTCTATGGAGGTTTTTATGGATGAATTTTTCAGCCGTGGGAGATACATTTGAAGAATGCCTAACACATTTAGGACGAGTGCTCGAAAGGTGTGTGGACACCCATCTTATCCTAAATTGGGAGAGGTATCATTTTATGGTGAAAGAAGACATTGTTCTAGGGAACAAAGTATCGCAACGAAGGCTGGAAGTTGATAAGGCAAAAATTGAGGTCATCGAGAAACTACTTCTACTGATTTAGTTAAAATGTATTCACAATTTTTTGGGTCATGTAAGGTTCTACGAAAGGTTCATTAAACTTTTTCCAAAAATTACACACACACTATGCAAATTGTTAGAGAAGGAAGTGAAGTTCAACTTTGATGAAGCTTGTATGGCAGTCTTTAAGTGCTTGAAGGAGAAGTTGGTATCCACACAGATTATAATACGTCCTAATTGGTCCGAGTCATTCGAGGTGATGTGTGATGCTAGTGGCATGTTATTGCGTGTAGGTATTGGGGCAAAAGGGCAATAAAAAATTCCACCCAATTTATTATGCTAACAAGACTCTAATTAGCGCACAACAAAATTAAACAGTCACAGAACAAGAACTACTAGAAGTGGTCTATGTATTTGAAAAGTTCTGAGCATATCTACTAGGTAAACAAGTGATCGTACATACAGACCATACGATACTCCGCTACCTCATGGAAAAGAAGGATGCCAAGCCAAGGTTGATAAGATGGGTATTGCTCTTACAAGAGTTTGATTTTGAGGTGAAGGATCGAAAAGGTTTCAAAAACCAATTGCCTGATCATCTTTCAATGCTAGAAAGTAAAGTAAGTTCTTAGCAAGACACTGAAATAGATGATTCGTTCCCAGGCGAACATGTATATACTTTCTCTGTCACACACGCACCATGATATGTTGAATTTGTGAATTATATTGTGTCTGGATTGATTCTGGATGAGTTGAACAGTTACCAACAAAAGAACTTCCTATTTGATGTCAAAAATTACTTCTGGGATGAGCCATATTTATTTCTGGAATGAGCTGACCAGGTCATCAGAAGGTGCGTTCCGGAAGAGGAAGTAGTGGAGATTTTTTACACTTGCCACACTTTCCCGGTGAGAAGTCATCCTAGTGGAAACCTTATCGCAGGCAAAGTCCTCCAAAGTCGTTATTACTGGCCATCCCTTTACAAAGATGCCCACGAGTTTGCAAAGAAGTGTCCCCAGTGTCAACAACAATGAGGAGTGTAAAGAAGGCATGAATTACCTCTCACACCCATCTTGAAGATTGAATTATTCGACATGTGGGGAATGGATTTCATGGGCCCATTTGGCAGCTCGTTTGAAAAACACTTATATCTTGGTAGTTGTAGACTATGTTTCCAAATGGGTGGAAGCTATCGCACTTCCTAATAATGAAGGTAGAAGTGTTGTCCTATTTTTGAAGTGGTACAACTTTGCAAGGTTTGGAACCCCTAGAGCAATTATTAGTGATGGGGGTTCACATTTTTACAACAAGTGGTTCTCTATTGAATTTAACAAATACGGGGTTCTATACAAGATTTCAACCCCATACTACCCCCAAACAAGTGGTCAAATTGAGGTGTCTAATCGAGAGATCAAAAACATTCTAGCAAAGACAGTGAACATAAATAGAACTGAATGGTCAAGAAAGCTAGATGACGCACTGTGGGCATATAGATATGCTTACAAAACATCTATAGGGATGTCCCAATATCAAATAGTTTTTGGTAAGTCATGTCATCTACCTCTTGAGATAAAGCACACAACCTTATGGACATTCAAAGCTTTGAACTTAGACTGGACAAAGGCTCCAAGATATAGGCTGCAACAGTTGAACGAAATAGATGAATTCAGGCTCAAATCTTACGAGAGCTCAGCCATTTTACAAAGAGAAAAAGAAAATTGGCACACCGCACGAATAGTTCTAAGGGAATTAAATGTAGGAAATTGGGTATTGTTGTACAACTCACGGTTGAGGCTGTTCCCTGAAGTCCAAATGGTTCGGACCCTTTAGATAACACGTTCATTCACTAACGGTGCCATAAAAGTTGGAGGGAAAGAAGGACCCCATTTAAGGTCACCGGTCAGCGTTTGAAATTATACCTTGGGGACTGCCAGGAGATATGTTTAGTTCAAGAGTTGTATATGAAAAATGCTTGATAGAACTTCTACGTCGTGCTACGACGTTAACTAAGGCGATGTTTGGGAGGCAACCCAAAACCCTTTGTTTGCCTTTTGTTACTTTGATAAGATAAGTGTGTTGATTGTACAGGTTCAGGTATGAAAGTGCTTGAAAAGATGCAAAGTGACGGGAATAGGTCCTTTCGGGAAACCGCCAACATATTCAGTCTAACCAATCATTCCTGCCGTTTGATTCAATGTTCCTCAAAGGTTGAGTCTGTAAAACTCGGTGGAGTTGAAAATTTTTGTCGGCAAATCTCTAACCTTGTGTGCGATCTCGACAAATACATCCAATGTAACGTTAACAATAGTTGGGAATCCTGTTAAATTTGGCGATGAAATAGATACTCAGCACTTCGCCGAGCCATTAAGCGAGATGAATTAACATCGTCGAATGAGCAAAGGTTGGACAGTCACAGGCAACAAGACGTCATACTATCTAATTCAAAGTTGAAGTAATGGCTTAACCAAAAGTTTCAGGGAGAAATGATCCACCCAGACACATAAGAGCACTGGAGTTTAAAGTAGACAAAAAGAAAGCAGAGCTCGCAAGACAAAGAAGAAGCTGCATAGACAGGATTTGTCCTTCAGTCTTTTCTTTGTTTTATCACTCTTCAATTATGAATATTTTCATTATTTGCATTTGAGGACAAATGCTTTTGTTTATAGTGGGGTGAGGTCCACCTTGTTTTTGATTATTTGCTTATTCTGAATACTTGTGTTTGATATATATATATATATATATATATATATATATTTGGGTCATCTATTTTAATAGTGTTTTTAAAACTGCTTTTGCAATTGTTTGAGCTTATGGCTCACTTTTGGCTTAATTGCGAAACAATTTTGTCCTTCCCGAAAAATTTTCATTTTGGAAATTTTTGTCACCTCTTGTGTTGAAAGTGGTTGTTCTTGTACAAATTCAACTCTCGGTTTCGATCAATACCGATGACTTAAATAGTGCTCTCAATCGAACAAACATGAATGTACGACTATAACAAGGACAAATGAAGCTGCATAGGCAATATGTGAACTCTTTGCATCTCGTTGTGATTAGCCATTTATTGAATTGATTCTTTTGTAATGACTATTGCACACTGCGAAAATGTGTAGTCTTGTTTGACTTATGTATCAATATCTTGTGTGATGAGTATACTTTAAACATTGAATGAATAAACCTAGAATTTTCCTGGTTAGTCTGATTGATTTAGAAACGTGTCCTCTTGAGATAATTTATGCAATTTTAAAGAGTGTGAGCCAGCTTTGACATATACCTCTTTTATGTTCTACCCACACTACTAGAAATTAGACCTACAACAATGATACTTATGACAATGGTTTAAATATCATTGTCATAGATGTCCTATTGCAACGGTTTCACCCGTTGCATGTGATACATGACGATATTGGTATATAATATTTTCAAAATTGTTGAAATTAAGAAAACACCGTTTCCATAGAGTTGGTAGTTCAACGATTGTTTCCAACCGTTTCAATAGATCAGATATAGCAACAGTATATATATATATTGCAACGCTTGGTTTTTCCCTCTTCATTTTTCTCCAATTTCACTAAACAGGCTAAAAGATATACCAATATATTATTTTTATTTTCCTAATTACAAATAACATATACAAAAAGAACAAATATTCCAATAAAGAACCTTCAGTTCTCTTAATCAATGACATCAGTATACATAACGCCCTGGAGACTTTTCTAAGCAGCGGTGTAATTTTCGACCGGCGTATCGATTCCTCAGTTCTGTAAACACTTTTGGCAAGCATCTTCTTCAGTTCAAATTCATCATTGTCAGTTTCTCCTGCGCTAGCTGTTTCAATCCCTAAAATTGCTTGCGAGTTAGAACACAAAAGATCCAAAATTTCTCCGCCGATTCACTACACGACTTCTCAAAGCGGCAAGTTTAGGTTATCTTGCCTGTTTTCTCATGTATGTTTTGGGTTTAGCTCTTAATTTTAGGTTATCCTCTTTTAACTTTGAATTCACTTGGGTTAATTATTTTAGGCAACAGATTCTTAAAAGTTTGTGGAAGAAGACGTTGAATATTATTGAGGGTACGTTCTTATTTCTTAAAATTATTGAGTTTGTGGATTTTCATATAGATTTTCAAGTAAAGATTTAGTGTGCGTTGAGTTGATGCATCTAAGAAAATATCAATACGCTATTCTTTATATGTTTGAACTTTGGTTGTCTATTGTTATGTTTTTCTTTCAATTTTACCTGGATAGAAGTCCGTCATTAATGAGTTCTGTGTTGATGTAAATTTTGAGAAATTAATTATAATATCTAAATGTTAGTTGGTGTTGTTCTATGATCATGAAGTTATGAGTTGAGATAGTCATGTCAAAACATGATTCAAATTTAATAGGTATTTCTGTTACAAAGACGAGTGTACAAGGACTCATACGAAGATACGATGGCCAAAATAGTATGAAATTTCTTATTCTATGTTGATCGATATGAAATTTTTGTTCCTTACATATATGATCGATTCAATTTAATTGGACTGTCTTCTCTTGAACCTTATATGTAGGCTGAAATTGTGAGGATAGAAAATCAAGAAAGTGAAGATATTACTCAATCTGTTGACGCATTTACAACAGTTATGGGGAAAGATCATTCAGGTCGAGTAAGATTATATGGATGTGGAGCAACCATGACTCTTTTGAAACAGAAACAGGGAGATTTGGATCCCTCTTCACAAACTGTTGATTATGAAATGATGCAGAAAAAATAAGGAAATGGAAGAGAGGATGCAACAAAGAATGCAAAAATAATTCAATGCGCAAAAAGATATAATTGAAAGAGATGTTCCAGTGAACATCATTCACAGCTTCAGCGTCTAAATTCATGATTAAAACATGATCCTAATATGCTAACATTCATTGTTGGTTCGCCCGGAGATGGCGCTGCTCTTCAACTAATCAATCGTCCATTTGTTGGCTGTAACAGTCAAGGTTAGTTCTCTTACTTCTTCTTCGTTGTCCAAGATTTTCTTCTTCTTATGTTCTATCTTGAACAACTCGATCATGATTCGTATACGCCACTCTTCATTGCTTTCTAGTTCGAATGAGCTAGATTGGGCAAAATTCCTAAATACTGAGAAGGGCGTGCACTACATATATTCAGGAACTTACTCAGTGTTTCTCCTGACTAATATCCCATGGCAGACCTCAGAAGGCAACCCACAGGGGTATAGTCATGATATATTCAGGGTTAAATTGAAAATTTGTAACCCAATTTTGAAGTATTAATGGTTTGTTAAAGAATGTGTATGGTCTTGCTTGCATAACTTCATACAATTTTCTGCATCAGAGAACTGAAGTGGTCGAACAACCATATGTATACCACTTTCTTCACCCTCATTTGGTTTCAACTTAATAGTTGATTTCACTCAGAACCCATTTCATCTCCTTCCGCAATTGGACAAATTAAAGCTAGGTCAAGACTTTCAAATTCTAGGATTTGTAAACATAGTTCAGCTCTTCCTCTAGTGTTACCGGTTTTGCTGTTGATATCTTTATTGAACTGTTAATGTCTAAGTATTTAACTGTTGATATCTGAGCATTGAACTTCTCCGTTTCTTGAGTATTTAATTGACTATTGTTCGAGTATTGACCTGCCAAAGTATTTAATTTATTCCCGAGTAGTAAACTAATTTTTTACCTGAGTATTGACCTGCCTGAGTATTGAATTGTTGACGAGTATAGACCATCCTGACTATTGAACTATTGTATGAGTATTAAATTGTTTCCTGAGTAGTAAACTGATTTGTTGTCCGGATATTGACCTACCTAAGTATTGAATTATTGCCGAGTATTAAACTCTTGCCTCAGTATTATATTGCTGGAGTAATAAAATTTTGCCTATGCACCTGACCTGTATATGAGGCTGCCATAAGCACATGGACCTTTTGCACAATATTAGCCACTTTATGCTCTTTAATCCTAGTTTCAAGTACACCCATTACATCTTTTATGTTTCTGCAAAAAGAGTCTGAGTATTGAACTATTAATGTAAGTGTTGAACTGTTAATGTCTGAGTATTCTTAGTATTGATTTGTTCTGTTTCTTGAGTATTAAATTGCCTGTAAGTTGAACAGGTTGCACTCTCCATCATTTAACTCCAAATTCTGCATATTTCTTCAATTTTGCATTTACTTGGTCCCATGTTTACATTCTCTTAAATGTGTGAATAGTTATGTTATTAGGAGCAATGTTACATTACATGTCTAGGGATATCAATGATATCGATGTGGTTGCAAAGCATGTTTTTGGGAAGACTCTAATCAGCAAACCTCAAAACTCCTCAATGAAGTTCGTTGTAAGCTGCCTAGCTATTAAGACATGAACATTAATTATGATTTATTTTTTTACTTTTATAAGTTAGAAGAGCTATTTCCTTAGGGGACAGGATTGCATTAAAATATTAAGAATGGAGTGGAGCTAGAGATTTTGCAGGGGTGGGGCAGGTTAGAATCGGAGGATTCCTTGCATGGCATATAATTATTTTATGGTTCTTTTAGAATACAATTCTGATCTTTCTACCGTCTTGCCTTGCTATTGTTGTATCCAGTAATTAAATACAACAACAAATATAAATTTTTAACTTTAAAACATCACTAAATCAAGTAGTTGTGAGGGAATTTGTTGCATATAATGATCTAGTGCCAACTGCTATATGTTCTTGTCAGTGAAAAAAGTTATCTCCTCCTAGTGAGTGAAAGAGTAAAAAATAAACTGCCAGTTTATGTTTTACATAACATCTAAATAATTAAGTTAGTTGGTACACTAGAAGATAAAATAGGAATTTTTTGCCGATGAAAAAAGTAACATAGTATTGTCTCCTTAAAGTTATGTGTACTTTCTGCCTCCTCTTAAAGTTATGGTTAATAGTTTGTTTGATTGAGGTTCTTACTTATTATCAAACGGATATAACTTTATGCAAATTCTTTTTTGTAGGTATCGAAAATGAAGGAAGGGGCGAAGATCATAGCTATGAAGATGTTGATCTTGACCTTACTTGAGGAGATTTTTGAATTTTATAGATGTTCTAATATTCGTTGTTCTACAAACATTTGAAAACTTATATCGTAACTCATAGTACTCATGTAAAACCTAATGAATCATTTGGGTTGGAACATATGTTTTGCTTATAGGGATATATATTATTACCCTAAATCTTGTTAGATATTTTGAATTATGAATGTTCATAAAATTTTTTGGAAGGACGTCTAATTATATATGCATATTGTATTATAAGTTACTATAAATATATTGATGGTGTTTTACAACTAAGATTTCTATTTCATATAGATCATTGGAATATGTTGTTAGAACCGAATTGCAATAGAGCAGGAAACCATTGCAATAGGTTAAAAAACCGTTGCAATTGAACTGAAAATAATTGATGTCTTCTCAAAAATAACCATTGTAATAAAGGAAATAAACGTTGCAATATATATTCTATGGCAACGCTTATAAACCATTGCATGTACCAACTATTTTCGTCGCATCAGAAGGATGACAAAACCGTTGCTATAGGAGTGTCTCTGGCAACACAAATTTGCAACCGTTGCAATAGCTCTATGACCACGCGAGCTAATATAATGCATGAAAAACTGTTGTGTTAGATCTATAACAACGGTTTGTCTATCTGTAGCAACGTTTTCTCTGCATTGCCATAAGCATATTTTCTAGTAGTATCGTGAGTGTGTTAAACTCTTTTGAACACCCTTTGAGCCTTCCCTGTCTTTGGAAGAACCTTGATAAGTCCTAAACCTTACGTGATCCACCACCTATAATTGATACGCTTAAATTACACTTCGTTACAGAAGTATAAACGGTCGAATCAAGTAAAGAACCCAACAAGTAGGTTGGGCTCGATCCCATGAGGAAAATGATTTAGACTTAACTTCAATATACAACTACGTCTATTTCGTCAAGTCCTTTTTAAAAACAATTAATTAAAGGGGGGGGGGGTTGTGAAACAAAAGTGTTTAATTAATTCTAAGTAAACAAGAAGCAAGATTAAAACTTTGGTGTTTATCAAGTCGTGAGAGAAACTAGGGCGTGAGTATTCCCCATAGGTTCATAACGCGGTAATCCTAGCTATAACAATTCTTTCCTAGTGTCTTGCATGCAAAGTGATAAGTTATGTATATCTAAATCCTTGGTCCGGCATTTAGAGAATTTCACCCCGTACCTTGGTCCGGCTACGTATGTCTAAGTTACTAACTCTTACCTTTACTTCATATTAAGCATCATATTCGATGTATGTCTTAGTTATTACTTCGCACCAATCGAAACTAGCCTATTAGATAGTGTCCACTAAATCTATGTTGATAATTCTTTTCCTATTAACTACCCCTTGTTCAGGCAAGTAGAAATAGGGCGAGTTCTAACGCGTACACTCGTTAAAAAGACTTCTAAGCGAAAGAATTATCAATACATGCAAGAACATATTCTAGAATTGTTATTTAGCTAGTTTTACTTTGTTAATTACCCATGGTTTCCACAACCCTAGTTGTGGATTTAGTTACCCATGCCTAGAAGAACACAATTCATGGTTGTTAAACAATAATTCATGAACTTACTTTGACAAGTTTGAACAAAATCCAAAAATTACGCTTGAAACAACAAACATTCACTTGATAATCGATTCCGGAAACTTGAATAAAATTGCCAAATTGCAAAGTCAAATCTCCAAGAACGAAAGTATGAAAAACAATAAAAGATCCCACTCCAAAGACGAGGTTTTACACCCTATTTATAAAGACATTGTCCTAAAATAAAAGGATTACAAATAAGGAAAGTTTGTCCAGAAAATGCGACTTTAATCGATAGCCCCACATACAGACCATCGATAGAACGACGGACCGTCGATGGAATGACGGACCGTCGACTGCCTCCGTCGGTTCAGACTTAGCTTTTTCTTTGGCCTTCGCTTTTGCATCTTCTCTGATCCAATCGACGGACCAACAACATGGTCCGTCGATTCACTTAAGGTCCGTCATTGCATACTTAGTTTTTCTTCAACATCGGGTACTGGGACTACTCTCTGATCTGATCGACGGTTTGACAGGACGGTCCGTCGATCCTTCCATAGCCCCACACTTGGTTATAATTCCCCGAGATGCTTCCAGATGTCTGAACCTCCAATTGACGGTCACTACCGACAGGCCGTCGATGGGATGACGGGCCATCGATGGGATGAAGGGCCATCGATGGCTTCGTGGGTCACTTCTGCATTGATTCTTCACAACCTTCTCATTTTTGTTCCGGATAACTTTCCTGCAAAACATAGATAAAAACACATTAAAATTACTACAAAAAGGCCCTAGACAAACACAAAAATTAAGAAAAAAGCATTGAAAGTACCGTGAAACTCGATACATCAACACCCTCAACTTAAATTTGTTGTTTGTCCTCAAGCGACACACTATCACTCACCACAACACTTTTGTACAAGAGTACTCTCTTTTAAGCTTTCGCAATCATATGGCTATCAATCCCGACTTTTCTCATTGCTTTTGTGCATGCTTTTACTCTTAGGCTCCCTAGGCTCATTCATGTGGATCAGACCATGACACAGATTCACCACGCACCGACACCTCTACTCTTTTATCTCTCAACAAGGTACCAACTTTCCAATATTGCAACTAGTGCCCTCACTTCAAAAATAATATCCTCCTTTTTCGCACAGTGATTTCAAATTTGAGTATAAGAATTATTATGCAACACTCACGCTCAGAACAACTTCTCACCTAATTGGTACTTGTCACCATAGGCTTGCCCTTATTTTCACTGATTTAAGTTCACCATATTTGACTCTTAGGATCACGATAGGACTTTCTTGGATTGTAACGTAGGCTCAGGGTCAGGTATGGTACATATGGGTACATTTTAGTGACTTGTTGCCCTCCTTGATATTACGGATAAGTGTCCTACCTCTTTCATTGTCTATTATGCCCTACTTTTCTTTTCTTATCATCTTTGCCTTGTTTTCGCTTTTCTTTCCCTTTTTTTTAATTTTTTTTCTGTCTTTTTGGAAGTGACTTCTTACTTCTTCTTCTTTTATTATTGATAATTGTTTTGACTGAGTCACTTCTCTTGTTTACTGCTTCTTTTATTTCCCACATTCCTCTTTTCATCCCCACTATTCGGGACATTACTCATAATAGCCACCATCAACTTATGGCTTTGCCATGAATCGAGGTACACAATACCCAAGGTTGGTCAGGGCCAAGACGAGGTCAATTTCTGCATTAGCCACCCTCAACTTATGCTTTTGGCCTAAGTTGAGGTGCACATGTCCAAGGAGGGACCAGGGCCAACACAGTATACCCAGAGAAGACGATTTGGTGTAGAAAATAAAGTTCTATTGTAGGCTCAAAATATTTAGATCAAAAGGGAATCGATTTCATTCGGTTCTCACTTATTTAGGCTAAATATTGACTAATTTGAACAAGGGCCTATGGTCCTTTCCTAAATGTCTAACACAAATTCCTTTTTACAGGACTAACCGGGCAAGTTATAGCTAGGTACCATCAGTGGAACAATCAAATTTCCTCACACTCTCTTGACACTTCATTACCCTATCAGATTATCAGATACCTAGTTCGAGTGTTAGATTTCAGGGTTATCCAGTAGTGCGTCTCTATGTCATGCTTAGAGCCAACAAGTTCAACATTCATTATACCTAATCATGCAAGCATTTTCTTTAGAACGGGATATCATTCATATTTAGTCGTCATGCTTCAGATTTCATATTCATACTTTGTACAAGATACTACACATGCCGGTTCAACAATAAAGTAATGAGTCTCTTGGGGCAAAAGAACACAAGCAAGAAAACCACCAAGAGAGGATCGTGAGTTGGGCTACTCAGACTTCACCCTAATACTCACTTTCCAATTTACCCACCCCAACAAAAAAAAAAACATGAAATTGTCCCCAATGCATAAAAAAAATTAAAGATAAAGTGGTGGGTGAAGAAAACCTGAGGTGCATAGCGCCAAAGATCAACAAGCAGGCGGGTCTGATTTCCCGGAACCCGCTCTATAAGTAGTAGGGACACCATCAGTAGTAGGCACACCATCAGTAGTGTCTGCAACAATATTTGCACCTTCAGTGGTGCTCCTCTCAACAACCTCCAATCTGGAGCTAGACGCCCTAGTAGCTAACTCACGCGCCCTCATCTGTTGGGCCTCCTCATCAACCAATAGCTCTCCTCGAAGCCTCCATATCTGATCGCTCCCTTTTCCTAGCCTGAGCGCCCTCAATCTCACTGGTGTGGCTGGAACGGTGCCTTTTGGAACGCTCACGTGGCGGAGGCGGAGGTGTAGTGGTGGTCTAGAACAGTGCAGTAAGCATTGTATCCTCCGCAAGCTCTGCAGGTTCGGCCTCAGGCTCGGGTACCCTCACATTAAGTATCGAATCCACATCAGCCCGCAGACTTGGCACAGCCGCCTGAAGAGTTGTCAAATCAATGGTGGGGGCTAGGCGTGGTAGGACCCTCAACTCAAAAGCATCGAGGCGCTGGTGGACCGCCTGAATCCTCCTCTCCGTCTGCTGAGCAAACTTCTTCTCAATCTGGTCCTCAGCCTCGGCAATGTACTTCTGCATCCAAGGCTGGATATGGTGCATCAATGTGGCCATCTGTGCCTCTAGCTTCTGGACCGGACCAGTGCTGCTGATGGTGGTGTAGACCAGGAGGAACTCGGTGCCCTACTGGTGCCAGGGGCAGACTAAACCGAGGTGGTGTCAGTAGGCTCTGAAGTAGCATGATAAGCCCCTTGGGATTGCTCTACCGTATCCTTCAGGTTCTCACCCAACGGATGCACATCCAATCTGTGCCCTCTATGTGGTGCTGCCTCATTGGCCTCATCTCTGATGAGACCTATATGCACTGTCCCGGTAGGAGTATGGAGGACATCTATGTGCCAAATGGGCACTCCAGCAGTCCTGCACAACTGGAAAATCATACAGCCAAAAGGGTAAGTGGTAGAGGACTTAAAAGCCCTCTCATGGATGACGGACAGCAGTAATATCAGAAAATCAATATCGAACCCGGCTACCATAACAACTACCAAGACCGATCTATCCCACGTAAGTATGTTATCTGCAGTTGTGGGGGATAGGCAGTGGCGGACCAAAAGCCAGATGAACTTGGCCGCAAATGTGAGGTTGCCTTTCTTGATAAGGTCTCTAGGGTTTAGCACCCAGTCTGCACCCTCACCGTCTACGGATATCTGCTGGTCGATCCACCTTTTGGTGGTCTCTCTCAGATATTTGTCTCACTGGAAATGGCCCTTTTTTACCACGTCCTAGCTGTAGTCAAACTCGGGGGTGAGGGGAACCCTTCTGGCATCAGTGTCCTCACCGTATAGGAAGAGGTGAATGGCAGGCAAAGAGATATCCACCCGACAACCACGAACTCTAACATCACTAAGCGGTTCCTGTTTGGTGGGGTTAGACCGCCTGTCCAAAGAACCTCTAAGAGTCGCTACGTAAGAGGCATAGAACTCTTGCACCATCTCCTCACTGTAACGCCCCACACTCCTAGCCATCCACTCGAGCTGGTAGCGGGTGAATATGTTATGTTTCGCAGGGACTATGTGTAGGCTCCCTGTAAGAACCCGCTGCTATACTGTCAAAGTCTGAGTCATAACCCCCTTATCGTTTAGCAGCTTGGAATCCCTATAAATCTGGTGCTGGAATTCTACGCACAACCTGATAGGCTGATCATCAACCGATGCAGGGTCCTCATGCCAGGGTGCTGGAGTAGACTCTGAACTCTAGGCCTCATCAGACGAGGAATGGTGGACAGGTACATCCGGGAGAGTGGCTCCATGTGATCCAGAATCGGAGGCAGTGGCCTCATTCGATCCTGTAGAGTGGGACGACTCAGAACCGGAACCCTCCTCAGATCCAGACGCTCCCTCAGAACCCAAGGCAGACCCAGACGGTGTTCCGGTCAGTGTGCGCTCCTCATAAGACTGGAAGGTAGTGACTACGCCGGGCGCCACCTTCTTGGGTGTACCTCGAGTGGCCCTAGCAGCTGGTGTCGGGGTCTGGGTGCATGGGGGCACGTATTCGGGATCACACTCATCGTCTGACGAGCCAATCATCTGGCGGGATGGTGCCACGAACTTGGACCGTCCCCTGGAATAGACAATATCCGGCTTGGGGGCCATTAGTACCTGAAAAAGGAACTTATTATTTTCATTGTAATCAACCTAAACACTCAATAGAAGCTAAACATAATCAGGAAACACAGGAGGCATGTTAGTGCAGAACTGTAAACTCAGTAGACGGGCACTATCGACGGCCCATCAATGAATCGACGGTCCGTCGATATGTCCATCGATGGACACTTAGCAATTTTCAGGAGTCATCTATCCATAGAACTTTCCGTTAGAAACGACGGACTTGCAGAATGGCCCATCGATCAATCGACAGACCGTAGTCCACTTCCGTTGTTTGACACTTAGAACAATTTTTGAATATCACACAAAGCAAAGTTTCAGATAGAAATGATGGACGTGAAGAATGGTCTGTCGAGCAATCGACGGATCGTAGTCCACTTATGTTGTCCCTGATTTAAGCAAATACAAGGTTCAGCTATCGACAGACCCCATCGACAGTCCATCGATCGACCGACGGTCCATAGACAGGTTTTGCAGACATTCTGTGTACCCCTCAAATGGACAATTTCAAGCATATACCAATACACAAAACATTCAATAACAATCAACAAACAAATTCTTCATTCCTAGGGCTTCGATTTTGCAAATTTCGATCCTAGATTCTAAGAGACTATCAAGCCCTAAGTCGGAAAAACAACAAAACAAACAACATGCAGAGTTCATTGAGATAGTTTGAACCCCCAACCCATTCACTTTCTATCATTCTAAGGGACATGGAACTCAATTTTAACAAGTTAATCATGTAAAGTTGTCCCTAAGTCAAGACCCACATACAATCTATTTGGTTTCTCAAGCAAATGAAGGAGAATTCACTGAGCAGATGAGAATGAAATACCTGTACGCTGTAGTGGAGTGAATGTGTTGGTGAACTTGCAACAATAAATAAGAAGAGAATTTAGAGTGATTGAATGTGGGAGTGAATGGGGGAATAACGGAATAAAGGGAGGGAAACGGTTTGGGGAAGAATTTGAAAAGGTGTGGGAGGGTAACTGAAAGGGTATTTTGTTATATAGCCGGTAGGGTCGGGTTGGGTCACGGGTTTTAGGAACAAACGATTCCCCGTCGATGGACCGTAAGTCCGTCGACGGTCCATCGATTTATCCGTCAATTGTGCCCTAACTTAGATAACATTGGAAAGCACACCTGGGATCCACGGACACCATCGACGGTCCGTCGATGGGATGACGGCTTGTTGGTTGGTCCGTATATCTGTGCACCAGAACAATTTCTGCAGATTTCTTGTGGTGTTGTCCCTGCACATTGAGCACCCAATAAGCCATTCTTTTTGTGTTTTCTGGACACTTTTTAGACACGGACCCTAAACTACTCTCTAGCCAACAGTCTAAAAGAAATAAAAGAAAATTTACACATGACATTGAGTAAAACCAAAAGAATGCAACTATTCCTACAAAGAAAAGAAAAACCTTGGCTAGAGGATACACATTAGGTTGCCTCCCAATAAGCACTTGATTTAATGTCGTGGCACGACGCAAGACTCTTGATTACTCAGACTTCATCAAGATGATATGCCTCAACCACTTCATTGGCATTTTCCGCATGCCCGAGGTAGATCTTGATTCTTTGCCCATTTACCGTGAACCTTGCACCCTTCTTGTTGTCCAACTCAACCGCACCATGTGGGAACACTTTAGTGATCAAGAATGGACCAGTCCATTTGGATTTGAGTTTGCCCGGAAACAAGCGCAGCCTAGAGTTAAACAAAAGCACCAAGTTCCCAACCGCAAATTCGCGCTTCTCAATCTTTTGGTCATGGTACTTCTTCATCGTTTCTTTGTAGAGGGCTGAACTTTCATATGCCTTTAAGTGAAACTCATCAAGTTCATTCAACCCATTTAGTCTCTGTTCTGCTGCTTTATTCCAATACATCTTCAGTTTCTTCATCGCCTACATGGCCTTATGCTCTAACTCAACCGGCAAGTGACAAGCCTTCCCATATACAAGTTGGTATGGATACATACCTATTGGAGTCTTGTATGCTGTTTGGTAGGCCCAAAGAGCATCATCAAGACTCCTTGACCAATCCGTTCTATTAGCATTTATCGTTTTCGATAGAATTTGCTTGATTTGTCTGTTGGACACCTCAACTTGCCCACTAGTCTGTGGATGGTAAGGAGTGGCTACTTTGTGGTGAACCCCATATTTCTCCATAACCCTTTGAACAACTTGTTGCAAAAGTGGGATCCCCCCATCACAAATAATGGCCCTAGGGGTGCCAAATCTGGAAAATATATTCTTTTTCAAGAACGTGGTCACACTCTTACCTTCATTGTTTGTAAGTGCTATGGCTTCCACCCATTTTGACACATAATACACCGCCACAAGAATATATTTCATCCCATGAGAATTCACAAACGGTCCCATTAAATCAATGCCCCATACATCAAACAACTCAATTACTAGAATGGGATTCAATGGGAGTTTTTGCCTCCTCGAAATGCCTCCATCTCTTTGGCACCTATCACATGAATTGGCGAACTCATGAGAATCTTCGTGGATGGTCGACCAATAGTACCCACACTGTAAAATCTTATGGGAGGTCCGGATACCAATATGATGCCGTCCCACAGGTGAGGAATGACATGCCTCCAAAACACTTAGCATCTCAACTTTCGGCACACATCGGCGAATAAGACCATCGGGACAACTCCGGTATAATTAAGGCTTATCCCAAAAGAACTTTTTCACATCATGCATGAACTTTTTTCTCTTATGGAAGGACAAGTCCGATGGAACTATATCACTAGCCAGATAATTTGCAAAATCGGTGAACCATGGAATCAAGTCATGAGAATCGGCCAATACATGCTCATCACGGAAAGTATCATCAATTTCAGCTTTTTCACCCAACTCTTGCATAGCTTCATCCTCTAATCTGGACAAGTGATCGACAACTTGGTTTTCGGTCCCCTTTCTGTCTTTCACCTCAAAATCAAACTCTTGCAATAGTAATACCCATCTAATCAACCTTGGTTTCACATCCTTCTTTACAATCAAATATCTCAAAGAAGAATGATCAGTATGCACTATGACTCTCGTTCCAAGCAAATAGGAGCAAAATTTTTTTAAAGCAAATACCACCGCAAAGAGTTCTTGTTCAGTCACAGTATAGTTCTTTTGAGCTTCATTTAGGGCCTTACTGGCATAATAAATGGGGTGAAGGATTTTATCCCTTCTTTGTCCCAATAACACACCGAGAGCTACCCCACCAGCATCACACATCACCTCAAATGGTTTGCTCCAATCCGGGGAAATAATAATGGGTGCAGACACTAACTTCTCCTTCAACTCTCCAAATGCCTTCTGACAAGATTCATCAAAATAAAATTTACATTCCTTCTCAAGTAACTTGCACAGAGGATGTGCAATTTTTGAGAAATCCTTAATAAATCTCCGATAGAAGCCCGCATGCCCAAGAAAACTTCTCACACCCTTTACAGAGATGGGTGGAGGAAGTCTCTCAATAACCTCTACTTTTGCTCGATCAACCTATATTCCCTTTTCTGGGATGCGATGTCCCAATACAATACCCTCTTTCACCATGAAGTGACATTTCTCGCAATTTAGCATAAGGTTGCAATCTTCACATCTTTTGAGAACTTTGGCCAAGTGACTCAAACAACGATAAAAAAAGTCTCCAACAACGGAAAAGTCATCCATAAACACCTCAATAGTGTCCTCCACCATATCGGAGAATATCGACATCATACATATTCGAAAAGTAGCCGGTGCATTACACAAATCAAAAGGCATCATCTTGAATGCGAAAATACTATAAGGGCAAGTAAAGTTGGTTTTCTCTTGATCTTCCGGTGCAATAGAGATTTGATTGTAATCCGAATAGCCATCAAGAAAACAGTACCATCCTTTTCTTGTGAGTCTATCTAACATCTGATCCATGAAGGGCATAGGAAAATGGTCCTTCTCAGTCCATGCATTTAACTTCCGGTAATCCATACACACTCTCCATCCGGTTACCAGCCTCATTGGAACAAGCTCATTATTCTCATTAGTAACCACTGTCATTCCCCTATCTTTTGGCACACACTGGACAGGACATACCCAACTACTATCTGCGATGGGATATATGACTCCGGCATCCAACCACTTAATAATCTCCTTCTTCACTACCTTTTGCATAGGTGGATTCAAACGTCTCTGGTGCTCAATACTTGGCTTATGATCGGGCATGAGTTGGATTTTTTGTGAACAAATACCGGTAGGGATCCCAATATTATCCGCAATAGTCCACCCAATAACTCTCTGAACCTCTTCAACACTTCCACCAAACACTCTACTTGCACATTCAAATCCGACGCAATAATTACCGGCAAAGTGTCAACTTTTCCCAAGAATACATACCTCAGATGAGGCGGTAAAGCCTTAAGAACTAATTTTTGAGCCTCCTCAATAGATGGTTTCGCGGGTGGAGACTCGCGATGTTTCATATCAAACTCCAATTTCTGTGGTTTGAACCGAAAATCACCTCGATCAAGCGCCGCAACCAATGACCCATACTCTTCAATACCATTACTTTCAAAATTCATGATCACTGCCGCTAGTTTCTCAACACCAAGGCGCTCTTCGATTTGTACCTCAGATGTACTCTCAACTCTATAAGATATAAAAGATACCATTTGGAGCTCACAACTCTGCTTAATGGACCTACAAATGTTGAAAGTTGCCTCTTCATTTTAATCGAAACTTCATCTGCCCCTTTTCCATATCAACCAAAGCGCGACCGATAGAAAGGAATGGTCTCCCAAGAATAATGGGCACCTCGAAATCCAACTCTTAGTCAAAAATAACAAAGTCGGACGGAAATATAAATGACTCCACATTCACTAATAAATCATGGAGTATCTCAATAGGCCTCTTCACCGGTCGATCAGCCATCAATAACCGCATCGCTTTAGGCTTTGGGTCACCCAAACCCAATTTCTTGTAAATTGATAGATACATGATATTTATGCTTGCGCCTAGATGACATAGTGCTTTAGCAAAGTGCAACAACCCGATGGTACATAGAATAGTGAAAGCGCCCGGATCTTTCTTCTTTTGCACTAGACCTTGTAGCAATAGCACTACAATGTTGCATTCGGTCATCATCCTCAAAACTTACCGATCTCTTCTTTGTAACCATATGCTTCATAAACTTAGCATAATCGGGCATTTGTTAAAGAGCTTCTATCAAAACGGACATTGATGGAAAGTTGTTTCAACATAGTAATAAAACGCCAGTATTTACCATCCTCAGTCTTCTTCACCAATCTTTGCGGAAATGGTGGTGGTGGTCTAGGCACGGGGATCACCTTTTGGGGCATCTCTACTTCTTTCACCGCTTCTTTTACCAACTCACAACTAGCTTCTACTACCTCATAATCTCTTCTCACCTTATCTTCTACACCAGACGTCATAGATGGATCAATGATTTGCTTACCCCCTCAAGTCGTGACTGCCATACAATGTCCATCATTTTTTGGATTTTGGAAGGTATTGCTAGGAAGAGTAAACGGTTGACGAGGGTTCAAAGTAGTAGAAAATTAGGCCATTTGCAACTCAAGATGCTTGATTGAGACTGCATGTGCATCCACCTTTTGCCCAATATTAGCTAAATTACCTTTTAACTCCTTGGCGTGCTCAGCACTCGCATCAAACCTCCTACTCATCTTTTGCAACATATCCTAAACTCAGGACATACTACCTTCACCATCCCTAGGAGAAACTTCTAGATTTTGAGGCGGAACATAGGGCCCGCTTCGATTGTTTCTGTTACCATAGTTACCCCGGTTGAAGTTGTTGTAGTTTCCTTCTCGAACGTAATGGCCTTCTCTATTGTAATTCCCATAGTTCTGACCTTGATTTCCTTGACCTTGGTACCAATTCTCCTGATTGGAGCCTTGGGCGTTCGGTCAGAAACCCCCCCGTCTGCTCATTCACTACATAAGAATCTTCTTTATAGTAGTACTCGTCAATCGGCGGTGGTGGTTTAGTCAAATAATTCACTGCATTTACCTTCTCCGTACCTCTAGTGAAATGTTTCAAAACCAACTGGAGCTCAGTTCTCATTTGAGCCATCTCCTCACGAATCTTATCAGCAGCTGGATTATGTGTAGCTTGCACTGCGAAGGTGTTTCTCCCAGTATCCGACATCCTAGTGCTCCAAGCTTTATTATTGCGGGAGATTTTCTCTAACTTCTCTGCGATCTCTGCATAAGTACACTCACCATAAGAACAAACCACATTCGTATCAATCACTACCTTATTATTGTCATCTTGCCCCCGATAGAAGTACTCTTTCAATGACTCATCATCAATGCGGTGGTTTGGGACACTTCTTATGAATGAGGTGAATCTATCCCAAGAGCTACTCACCGACTCCCCAGGTAATGCCACAAAGTTGTTCACCCTATCTTTATTGTTGAGAGTTTTAAGTAACGCCCTAGGAACACATCTCTCAACTGGTCTCAAGTATAGATCGAGTTATAGGGCAACTCAGTAAACCATGTCGCTGCCAATCCCGTCAGTGAGAGAGGGAACACTCTTAACCCGATGACATCCATGTCCAAGTCTGGCCTCCCTACACAAATCTTACTCACCGACCTCAGTTTGGCGATGTGAGCATGCGGATCCTCAGATGGTAGCTCCGAACACAAACCTCTGGCGGAGAGAATCTACATCAAGCTACTAGTTACCACGAAAGTATAAACCTGTGGTAGAGGAGGTAGGACAAAAGGTCCATCAGAGTCAGTGATGTTGATGTTGCCCCTATAGATCTCCTGAGGGCGTGGAATGGGAGGTTTCCTCCTCAAAGCATCATCAAATGGATTATCAACCACCACTTGATTGTGAGAATCTATCGGTGGTAGAGGTTGACGATTGATCCCATCGACAGGATTGTAACACCCCATATAAAAAATAGACCAAAAACTAATTTTTCAGAAAATCTACAGGTGCAACAGATGGTGGCCATCGACGGACCATGTCCTGACCCACGGTCCTTCCTGCACATCAGTCGATTGGGTTAGAAACCACCCAAAATCTCAATCCAGAAGATTTAACTAAGTGTCGAACAATGGACGGACTTACGATCCATAGGTCAGACTACGGTCCGTAGTTTGAGTCCGTTGATCGACATACCATTCACCTACTCTCTAAAAAGATCCACGGATGACCAGCATGATCTGTAGGTGGACCCACGGTCCATAGGTCTGACCGTAGGTGGGAACTAGCAGCCAGTTGGGGGGGAAATACCATAGGGTCAACTTCAAATGATCATAACTCTTAGCACAAAAGGAATTAGATGTTCCATGACATATCATCAGATAGATAATTGAATTATATTTTGATATCCACTGACCTTGCTAAAATCAGACCTCCGAGCAAAACGTTATGCCCGATTTAGTAAAGGCTTGTCGAACAGGACCAAATGATGGACCGTCGATGGATCGACGGACCGTCAGTCCTAGTCGTCGTTTGGTCCGACAACAACTTACCCAGGGGTCTATTGGTCTTTTTCACACTTCGTTTAAACCTTAAGATACGTTGTTTTGACCCTAAATCATCAGATTTTAGTTAGTTTAAGCCTAGAAACATAACTAAAACTTACCTAAGTCAAATCATTAATCAAAACTTAGAAAATTAGAAGCAAAAAAGGAGAAAAAAGATCAAGAACCCTAGTCAAGAACGCAACAAGTTTCCAGCAGTTCCAGCCACGAAATCTAAGTATTTTTCCTTGAATTTCATCACCAGGTATGTGGGATTTCACTAGTGGGTTCCTTTCACCCATTGGGTCCCTAGTTTTCAGTGAGTTCTTGATTCTCTTATAATGATTAAACCTAGGGTTTATAGAACTTTGATAGAACTTCATGAATTTAGTAAATATATGTTCCAAATCATATTATAAAGTTACTATTCAGATTATCGCATGAATTTCAGAACCGTAGCTTTGTATTTCTTTAGTTCTTGAATTATAAATGCTAGGTTAGATATTTTAGTTATTTCAGATATACAAGCCTTAGTTATTAATGCATCATTATCAGATTAAATATTGCATTCTTAGTTTGCATATTCAATTTTGAGCTATCCAGTATTTTACAAAAATTCAGACATAATCAGTTAACTACATAAATTAATGGGAGTAGCATAATATTGAGTTGAAATAGGTTTCAGCGTACCCAATTAGTCCCAGAGCTATTAGCCAAGTAGGTTGTAAGTCCCCTCTGTGGGCAATCAATTTAGTGATCATGCTAGCATGCCTTAATAACTTTGGCAGGGTATATTGGGTCCTCTCGATGGGGCGTATACATCGGACTCCACATTTAACTCATGTGGTTTTATTATTGGTTATTAGTAGCTCCCACAGTTCATTCAGATTCTCTACATTGACCATTTATCAGTATATTTAGTATTCAGTTTCTGCATGTTATAAATTGGTCATTGCATCCAGTTAGCTCAGAATTCAGTATATCATGTTCAGATTATTATACTTGCTTTTGTGCTTGTTCAATTATGTTTTATTTCAGCTTTACTCTATCCTACATGCTTAGTACCTTCAAGTACTGGGGCATACGTGCGCTACAGCTTCTCGTGATGTAGGTTCAGGTTCTCAGCATCCAGATCACGCATAGATCGATTTCTGATCTCCAGTTCAGTACATTCAATGGTGAGTCCTCATTTTACGAGGACAACAATCATGAGTTTAATTTCAGTCTTCAGTCATTTCGTTTTAGTTTTTGCTAGATTTAGCTGGGGCTTGTCCCAGTATTTCTTGTCCAGTTTAGAGGCTTTTTTCCAGACATAGTTAGTTTCAGCTTAGCGTTGAGTTGATATTTTCTTGGTATTAAACTCATCATTTTTCATATATCCCAGATTTAGCATATGGGTATTCCCCATCTTTGCATTTTAAGTATGATTTAGCTTCCGCAACAGTTTATTCTTTAGTATGCTCATGATATTGCTAGCAGGGTTAGCTTGGGATCACTTGTGGTCCTAGGTTCCGTGTCCGCGTCTAGGGGGTAGCTCGGGGCATGACAACACTTGGTATTAGAGCACTAGGTTTAAGTGTCCTAGGATGTATGAAAAACCGCACTAAGTAGAGTCCTTTTCATGGGTGTGAAGTGCACCACATCTAATGAGAGGGATGCTATGAAATGTTTTAGGAAAACTTCACTTTGTTTTTTCTCTTATCGTGCATAAGGTATGATATAATGCAATTCTAACTTGACGTTCTACATTTCAGATCATACCTTCTCGTAGAGATAACGCTAGGAATACGAATGCCAGGAATGCAAACGTAGCTCCTCCAGTCCCAGATCAAGAAGTCTTCAATGCTAAGTTCAGGAATGCCATACAGATGTTGGCTCATAGTATGACCCACCAGAACAATCAGGTTAATGCTACTGTGAATGAAAATGGTGGATTAGCAGCAGCAAGGGTCCGTGACTTTGTTAGGATGAATCCGCCTGAGTTCTTTGGATTGCAGACTAATAAGGATCCTCAAAATTTCTTGGATGAGATCAAGAAGATCTTTGAGGTAATGCAAGTCACTGGGAATGATCGGGTTGAGTTGGCATCTTACCAGTTGAAGGATGTTGCTCATATATGGTACACTTAGTGGAAGGAGAATAGGGGTGCAAATGCAGCTCCTATCACTTGGGATTATTTTAGTGAGACTTTTCTCGACAGGTTTTTCCCAATAGAGTTGAGAGAGGCAAAGGCTCAGGAATTCATGAACTTGAGCCAGGGTAACATGCCGGTGCAAGAGTATGGGCAGAAGTTTAACCAACTCTCCAGGTATGCTCCTCACATGGTTGCTGACTCCAGGACTCAGATGAATAAGTTCTTGTATGGAGTGTCACATTTAGTGAAAATAGAGTGCAGAAATGCTATGTTACTGGGAGATATGAACATCTCTAGGCTTATGACTCATGTTCAAAAAGTTGAGGGTGATAAGCTTAGATAACAGTCCAAAGAGAATAAGAAGGCTAAGACTGGGAACTATGACTATTCTCAGCGAAAATTAGGTGGTGGAAATCGCTTGCAGAGTCAGCAAAAGTTCT
The DNA here is from genome assembly GCA_016801875.1 of Solanum sitiens. Taxonomy (NCBI): domain Eukaryota; kingdom Viridiplantae; phylum Streptophyta; class Magnoliopsida; order Solanales; family Solanaceae; genus Solanum; species Solanum sitiens. Next base: position 2,123,066 of record JABWTJ010000028.1, read on the forward strand.
CATCTCTAGCCCCTTCATCAGCTAGTGTTCCATCCTCCAAGAACAGGTTTGATCAGAAGGTTAGAGCACCAGGCTCTAAGTCTCAGGAAAGTGTTTCACGCACCAAGACTTACCCCGCTTGCCCTAAGTGTGGTAAGAACCATTCGGTCAAGTGTCTTGCAGGAAAAGAAGGATGTTTTGGGTGCGGTCAGTCTGGTCACAGGTTGAGGGATTGTCCTTCGAGACAAGGTCAAGGAGGTGGAAGTGGTATATCTTAGTCTTCAACTTCATCAGCACCAGCAAATCGCCCGACTTAGCAGGGTAACTCATCTGGTACAAGTGGCAGTCAGCGCCAGAATAGGTTTTATGCTCTTCAGGCTCGCCAAGATCAGGAAGGTTCTTCTCATGTAGTCACTGGTACGTTATGAGTCTTTGACGTTGATGTTTATGAATTGTTAGATCCAGGGGCTACTCTTTCTTTTGTAAATCCTTACATAGCAGTCCAATTCAGTGTAAGCCCAGAAACTATCTCAGAACCTTTCTCAGTCTCTACTCGAGTCGGTGACCCAGTTATTGCTAGACAGGTATACAGAAATTGCCCTGTCACAGTCTCTCAGAAAGTCACCTCAGCAGATCTTGTAGAGTTAGAAATGGTAGATTTTGATGTCATTCTAGGCATGGATTTTTTACATTCATGTTAGGCCTCAGTCGATTGTAGAAATAGGATTGTTCGTTTTCATTTTCTAGATGAACCAATCTTAGAATGGAAGGGCAGTAGCTTAGCGCCTATGGGTCGATTCATTTCTTACCTTAAGGCCAAAAAGATGATATCTAAGGGTTATCTCTATTATCTAGTTCGGGTTAAGGATTCTTGATCTGAAACCCCAACTCTTGAGTTAGTTCCAGTAGTCAGTGAATTTCCAGAAGTATTTCCAGAAGATCTTCTCGGAGTTCCTTTCGAAAGGGAAATCGACTTTGGAATTGATCTCCTTTGAGATACCCATCCTATTTCTATTCCTCCTTACAGAATGGCTCCAACAGAGCTTAAGGAATTGAAAGATCAGTTGAAAGACCTTCTAGATAAGGGTTTCATCAGACCTAGCATATCACCATGGGGTGCACCAGTGTTGTTCGTAAAAAAGAAATATGGTTCACTCAGAATGTGTATTGACTATAGACAGTTGAACAAGGTCACAATCAATAATAAGTATCCCATCCCGAGGATTGATGACTTGTTTGACCAACTTCAGGGTGCTAGCCATTTCTCAAAGATAGACCTCAGATCGTGTTATCATCAACTTAGAGTAAGAGATAGTGACAGTCCAAAAACAACCTTCAGAACTCGGTATGGTCATTATGAATTTGTAGTTATGTCATTTGAACTAACCAATGCTCTTGCAGCTTTCATGGATTTGATGAACAAAGTGTTCAAACAGTACTTGGACTTGTTCGTTATCATCTTCATTGATGATATCCTTATTTACTCTAGGAATGAGGAAGAACATTATATTAATGAAAACAGTGTCCTCAAATTCTCATTCTATCTCAATATCCGACGAAATCTCTTATGTTTCAGGTATTTGAAGTTTTGGTATAAGCACAGACACTTAGGCGCAAAACGGGAACAAAAAGTATGAAAAGAGCTGAAGTTGAAGCCTGAGCACCGCGAAGTATACTTGGCAATCAGCGAAAGGATACATTTCTCCCTTTGTTCCAGCAAGTGAGGCCCTGAAGGAAGTGGATAAAAAAGGTGATTAAAAGGAGCAGTCGGCGCTTCACCGAGTAGTTCCCTGAAGAAGAACTATTCCGCCCAATGATCCAGAATGCATAGACACTGAAGGCAAAGAACAAACAACGATGATCTAGAAAAAGGGAGAATCGCCGAATCACTCGGCGTTCACGACTAAACTCATCAAATGGATTTGCCAACACAAATTCCTAAGTCTATAAATACTAAAATCATTATTATTTTTTTAAATAGGGAAAAACATAAAGAGGAGAAAGTAGAGACATAATTTTGTAATTTTTAGACTTAGCTCTTAAGTTTATTATTTTTCTCTCAAGTTTGGAGAGGGTTTTGTGGGATACTTCAAGAAAGAAGCTCTTCTTCCTCAAATTGGAAGTGGGTCTTCTCCATTCTTCTTCCTTTATCATATTAAGGTTTTATTTCTTATACCCATTTGATTTCTTTATCATTTTAGGTGTATTTTGTTATTGCTTAATGTGTGGCTAAAACCCCCTATTCTCGGGGTGTGATTTAGCAAATATGTGTTAATATTATTGTTGGGTCTTTATTATTGATAAGTTAGATGCATTTTAATGGTGATTTCACCTACTGATTGTGGTTTAATTTCATGGGTTTGTAGTTGAAAATACAAAACCACCCATCTGTTTTTGGCTTGCTTGAGAGAGGGGTCGCAAAACCAAAACCGCTAGACTGATGGCCTAAGGAGTGGGACGACATGAGGTTCAGCCCGAGAGGGTGAACCCGAGTTCTATATCATAGCACTCATCATCGAAAGAGCGTGTGTGGGTAAGGCATAGACTAGTCTTTATTAGACGAGTGGGTGTCCGAGAGGAACCCATTTGATACAGAGTTAGATGCCCAAAATGGAATTTACTTACACCTAAAGTTTATCTTATTCATCATTATCTTGCTAATATCCTATCAAAAGCATGTACCCAACTATTTACATCAACATATTTTGTGGTTACACCCCAACAACTTCTCCCCATACTTGATTCCCCTTTTCTTTTTTTATAGTTTTTACCAAACTAGTGACAAAACCTTTTGATATTTGATACTTTTGTGTCACAAAATGAATTTACTTTGTTTTAATTCGATACTTTCTAAAAATTCAAATTATTATTAACAAGACCGGAAAATCTCGTCTAGCTACTATTTTCATTACCACTCCCTTGGGACACTACCCCAACCCTTCTTTGGGTTACTATACTCGCTTCGATTCGTAGACACATAAACTGTAGGCTAGTGTTGTTGATCACGATATAAAAAATCATTAGTTACCTATAATTCAACAAGCAATGCTAAAGCACGAGACTCTCATGCATGGAGAAAATCTATGAAAGATGAACTAGACATGATCCAGAAGAACGGAACCTAGTAGCTTGTTGACAGACCTAGAAATCGCAAGGTGATTGGTGTAAAATTGATTTTCAAGACAAAACTCAACCCATATGGAACAATTTGCAAACATAAGTCTAGTATAGTGGTTGCAAGGTTACACACAACAATATGGTGCAGATTACCATGAAACATTTGCTCATGTAGCAAGGTATGACACAATCTAGCTTATTCGTGCATTTGCATCTCATAGTTTCTAGAAGATTCATCAACTTGATGTCAAATTGGATTTTTTTGAATACTTTGCTTATTGAAGAGATCTATGTAGAGAAACCTTATGGTTTCTCAATTCATGGAATAGAGGATCAAGTTTATCTCATAATGAAGGCCTTGTATGGCCTAAAATAAGCCCCAAGGACATGGTATGAGTAGATGGGCAATCATCTCATCAAACTTGGCTTCAGTAGAAGTCAAAGTGAAGATACTTTGTATGTGAAATTCACTGAAGGTGAGTTCTTAATTGCCTCAATTTATGTGGATGACATACTTGTGACAGGAAGTAAAATTGAACTAATCCGAAGGTTCAAGGATGAAATGGAGAAAATCTTTGAAATGATTGATCTTGGAGTCATGAAGTACTTCCTTGGCATGGAAGTGTTGTATTCCAGTGATAGAATTTTCATATGCCAGCATAAATACATTAAGATAGTCTAAAGAGGTTCAAAATGCAAGACTACAAACCTGTGAGTACTCCAATCTCTATTGGTGTGAAGCTTGGCAAGGATAAGGATTCCGAAAAAGTGAAAGATAGTATGTATAGAATCTTAATTGGTAGTCTTTTATATCTAACCACAAAGAGACCTAACATTTCATTTGTTGAAAGTTTGATATCTAGGTTCATGCATTCTCCTAAAGACACACATTTTTCAAAACGGCTGAAGAGTGTTAAGGTATATTAAAGGAACCATCATGTTTGGAACTTTTTTCCAGCATCTTCCAAAGGAACTATGAACCTAGTCGGGTACTATAATAGTGACTGGGGTGGCTGAGTTGATGATTCCATTTACACCTCTAGATATCTTTTGGGGACAAGTTGTTTTAGTTGTAGCTCTAGGAAACAAAAAATACAGCTCAATCAACAGCAAAATATGAGTACATAGATGTGGCATCTATTGTAAGTCAAGATATCTGGCTACGAAATAAGTTGAAGGACTTGGGCCATGAACAAATAGGAGCTACAAGATCACGTGTGATAACAGTTCAACTATTTCAATATAACAAAAATCAAGTGTTTCATGGTCGAACTAAGAATATAGATATCAAGTTTAGTTTTCTTAGAGAATTCCTATAATAATGAAGTGTTTATTGTTCATTTTTCATCTACGAACCAACTAGCTGACATTTTGACTAAATCACTACCAAATGGAACGTTTGAAGATCTGAGGCAAAGAATTGGTATTTGTCACAAAAATGCCAATGAGTAGTATTATATAATTGACATTTTTCAACTTATTGTTTTTACTGTCTTTTACTTATTTGAATTTGTGCTTCGTATTTTCTAGCTAGACTTAGTCATCTTTAGTTGCTTAACTTTAAGAAATTAGTTGCCCATTTTATCGTTGTTAGTGCCACATGTTCTTATTCAGTTTTAATATCCACTTTGTACTTGGCTACTAGATAGGAAATGGTTAGGTTATTCCTTGGATAAATTCTGATCTTCTACAAATTAATGTATTGCCGGAATTTCACAAGTTCACTCTATTTTTATTCTTCAAAAACGTTTCTTCGAATGATTTTGTTTCCACACTTGCAATGTTGGGTTACGATGTGGATAATGATAATTTAGAAGTGAATTGTGAGTACAACATTGAAGAATATATGAATTAAAAATATAGTATTGAAAAAATAAAGGGAATAGAATACATGGAGGGAAATCGAGTTGGGGATCAGAACATGTTTTGGTTGAAGATATTTATATTGATGTAATAGACTTCCTGTTCTAGAATGTATCAATTACATTGTAGGAAAAAATAATGAAATTGTATCAAATGATCATAATATAGGAGTTTTTATCGCAAATGAATGATGATTATCAAGAGAATTTTGAATACCTAGAGGGACATGAAATCATACACCACCTACTTTCTTTATTGGATTATTATGTAGAGGATTGTTGTAGATCCAAAGGATTACAAATCTTTTGTTTCATGAAGATAAATGCTTGTTATATTTTGTAAGCCTATATCAATCAATATATTATGATATTTTATTTTATTTAAGATAAATTTGTAAGTAGCTAGCTATTGATATATGATAAACGTAGATATGGTCGTTGTTAGTTTTTAATCAATTTAAATGAATTTCATACTTGAATGGATAGTAAAATGGATTCAATAAAGTACACTATTAGGGGTGGAAAAATGGGAAAAAATGGATTCAATAAAATCACGACCGGAATCTATACCCCAGACAAGACCGGCGTCGTTGACCTCTCAGAGGTCGCAGACAAGCCTACATACGTCATTCTTACTTCATCTAGGTTAATTTTAGCGGAAAATTTGAACTTTTTATTTTCTTATTTCATGCTAAACATTTTAAACTTAACATCATAGGCGTTCACAAATCAACCATCTAATATAGAGATAATCAAATGAAAGAAACAGTTCATAATTGCATTAAACGTATTTTTGCCAAAACGGCACCAATACAAAGTATGAAATGAAAGTGGGAAAGAAACACTAGTGGAACATGCTCCACTAGCTAAAGCCTACATCTAAGCTAGATAATAACGGTAGACATCCTTGAAAGCATCAGGCCCTACCAAGTCCGGATAAAAGCTCCACGTCCGGATAGCTGCAACGTCAACCTGTAAACTCTAGCATCCACCTGGGCCTGCACCTAAAAATGTAGAGTTGTATGGGATTAGTACACACTTGTACTAAGTATGGATATATGCAAGCACACACCAAGGACATGCATGAGTAATAATAGCTCTTTCCTAACAACATGATTATGGAAAATCAAGTCAGTGGACTTGCCAAATATGGATTAGGAAAGTTAGTGATCTTTCCAAATTTGGATTAGGAAAGTCAGTGAGCTTTCCAAATTTGGATTAGGAAAGTCAGTGAGCTTTCCAAATTTGGGTTGGGAAAGTCATGCCATGAGAGTAACATGCATCATCATACTTATCATATTGCAAACAGCACATAACATCTTAGACATAGCACATATCATATTGCATATAGCACATAACATCTTTCATATCATTCATTCATATTCCATTAGACCTTGGAATCATGGACTTGGCATTAAGACTTTCCAAAATGAGGGCTCAACATATGGGACCTCAACTAGGGAGTCTTCATTAGCAAACATAGAGTCTGCTTCATTCATTCATACGTACTTCATTGCATTTCATTCATAGGCTAGTGTGAACACCAGCTATACCTAGGATGTAGTTTAAGACTTTCATCGGGTTTGCTGTGCAATGATCAAGAATAGCCTAGTGTCATTACTTGAGTCTAGCTCACCTCTTGATTATCCTATCCTAACACCTTTGGTATCATTCATTTCATTATGTGCATCATTTAAGTGATTCATATCTTTCTAAGATTATGTAGTACAAGACTTATGCATCTTGTATATATGTCAAGATCTCGATTTCAATCTAAGTAGGCGACATTATTCTTGAACATTTAATTCACGTATGACTTATGTATCTACACGGAATTTGGGGCAAGGGAACGCGGTTTCGAGTCCCTTGGACAACACTTACATTTTTCATTAATTTAATTTTTGGTCCACATGACATTGGGACCCTAGATCGAGCCCCAACATCAACATTCCCTCTTTATTCTTCTCCTTGGAATCTCCTCCTACTTGGCCGAAGGGTTGTGGGATCGAACCCCCACAGCCCCTTTTATTTTTTTTCATTTAATTCTCCTTGTCTAATTCGAATAAACCATGAGGTTGTGGGATCAAACCCCTACAGCCTCTCTTTATTTTTTTTCTTATATTTCGTTTAGACCACCTAGAGGTCGTGGGTTCAATTCCCCCGCCTCACAATTCTTTTATCTTCATTTTTCTCTTAACTCCCTTCACTGCCTTGAGGTCGTGGGTTCGATTCCCACGCCTCACATTCCTTTTATTTTATTTTTCCTTTACTCCTTTACTCTATTTCACTGCCTTGAGGTCGTGGGTTCTATTCCCAGGCCTCACATTTCTTTTATTTTATTTTTCCTTTACTTCCACTCACTGTCTGGAGGTCGTGGGTTCGATTCCCACGCCTCCCATTTTATTTTATTAATTTTTGTACTTTACCTTTCAGCCAGCACACCCAAGATCGATTCCCCTTGACCCCATTTCCCTTTTCACATTTTTAAGGCAGTTCACGGGTGAGGTCACAAGTTCGAATCCTGGTGGCCTCATCCCTTTACACTCAAATAATTTCCAGATTTATTCATCATTATTTAGCCTAAACCAAACTTGTAAGTTTGCTGGAAATTTATTAATTTTTTAACTCATTTCACCAACACTTTCACTTGAACTCTTAGGGAAATTCATAGATCATATATTACGTTTTGGGGTGCATTTTTCGTAAATTCGTTTAGCCAAAAAATTGGTACTCAAATCAGCCACACTTTCATTTTAATGAACATCACGATTTACACGGGTTTATGCACGTAAAATGACAACCATACATTATCAAATTTGGAGCCTTAACCCGAGGACCTTAGTCACTGTAACATGCTTGCACACACACACTTGCACATAATTTTGAACACATGGTTGTCTTTCATACAATTTCAAGTACACAAACATAATCATATTCATCACGAAAACATAACATACACCTAAATCTACCAACAATTATACCCAGCCTACAATTCATTGGGAGCTAGTGACAGGGGCATTCAAATGGGAGCAATCCTAGTTTTCGGAATGAATAATCTTAACCTTAAGGGGTCTCTTAGGAAAGGGACCAAAGAGAAGAGAAACCATACCTTTTTGACGTTAAACCCTTGACTTTCTTCCCAAAAACTTCACCCAAGATCACGTGTAAGCCTCCTCAATGTCAACTCCATTCGACGGACAACCTCCCTTAGCCTAGTGTGCGATTAACGTTTGTTTTCTTGTGATTTCGTGTGATTTCTTCAAGTGTGAATAACTTGGTTGATTTTTCTACTCTTGAATCTTATTTTGGCGGAGAGAATGCGCGAGAAAGAAGAAGAGATATTGAGCGTGAGAGTTGAGAGATAAACGTGAGAGAGTGGGAGTTGTAGGAGGCTTAGGAGTCTAGTTTTAGGACTTAGTCAATAAGGTTTTGTTTATTTAATAAAAATCTTATTTATATTTTATTTTAAATCAGCTAATGAATAATAATTATTAATTAATTACATTAATTCAATAGCTTTAATAAAAATCACTTTAATTCATTGCTTCCACCTAGGTTTGAACCCGGGTGGAGCAAGACTTCACTTCAAGAGCCCATTTTTGGCCCTCTCTCACCAAATTGCCCCTCCACCTTATTAATTAAATAACTAATTATATATTTAGGGTAATTACGATACTACCCTTAGCCAAAAAAAAGACCATTTTACCCCTAGACCCTTCAAACCTAAGATTTCCCCTTTTTAAGTCTGGTAAAGACTCCTTCGAGAGAATCTTTTTATTCGAGAGCCCTACATGGTTGGACCCAACCTTTGCAAGCTCAACTAACTCCCCAAGTTAGTTGTCTTGGCTGTAGCAAGGGTTCCGAGGTCTGGTTCTACGCGCATTAGTCCGTGTGAACCCTGGTCTAATCATAGGCATTCTTGACAAATTAAGCATTACTTATCTTATCCATTTTTAGGGTTGTTACATTATCCCCCCCTTAGGAACATTCGTCCCCGAATGACACTACTACTATCTAGCGTAATGCCAGTCAGATCATAACATAATCACTATGCACAGTCAAGCAATAGAAACAAAAATGGAGAGATAAGGAAACTTAGACTTTAGAGTATGAAGTCTAACCTCAAGAGCTGAAAAGATGAGGGTAGCTAGATCTCATATCGGCCTCGGCCTCCCACGTAGTACCCTCAACAAGATGATTTCTCCACAATACCTTCATTGTGGCGATCTCCTTGTTCCTCAGCCGCTTGATCTGTTTGTCTAAAATCTCAATAGGTACCTCCTCATAGGACAAGTCTTCATCGACCCCCAAAGCTTCCAAAGGTAGAATAGATGCTGGATCACCTAGGCACTTCTTTAACATGGATACATGAAAGACTGGATGGACAAAAGCTAGCTCCGCAGGTAATGCCAACTCATAGGCCACCTCAGCCACACTCTGTAGGATCTCGTATGGCCCAACATACCTCGGACTCAACTTCCCCTTCTTTCCAAACCTCATTACCCCCTTCAAAGGTGATATATTCAGATAGACCTGGTCACCAACATCAAACTCTAAGGGCCATTTTCTGTTATCTGCATATGACTTCTGCCGACTGTAAGCAGTAGCCAACCTGTCCCTAATCACTCTGACCTTCCCTAAGGCCTCATGAATGATCTTTGGACCCAAAATGGATGACTCTCCAACCTCAAACCACCCAACTGGAGATCTACACCTCCTACCATACAGTGCCTCAAACGGTGCCATCCCAATGCTGGAGTGATATCTATTATTATACGAGAACTCTATTAAAGGCAGATGGTCATACCAGCTACCCCTGAAGTCAATCACACACGCTCTCAACATGTCCTCCAATGTCTGAATGGAATGCTCTGCCTGCCCATCAGTCTGAGGATGCAAGGCAGTACTAAGCTTTACCTCTGTGCCCAACCTCTTCTGGAAAGTCTCCAAAAATGTGAAGTAAACTGAGCTCCTCTATCTGAAATGATAGACAAAGGAATCCCACGCCATCTCACAATCTCATCAATGTAGAGTCTCACATAATCCTCGGCTCTATAAGTAGAATTCACAGGGATAAAGTGGGCAGACTTAGTCATCCTGTCCACGATAACCCATATAGAGTCATGCTGTCTCCTAGTCCTCGAAAGACCAACCATGAAGTCCGTATTAATGGCCTCCCACTTCCAAGTCGGAACCTCAATAATCTGAGTAAGACCGCCAGGCTTAAGATGTTATGCCTTAACCTACTGACAATTAGGACACTTGGCCACATATTCTGCAATGTCCTTATTCATGCCATCCCACCAATAAATCTGCTGAAGATAATGATATATCTTGGTGGAACCTGGATGTATGGAATATTTGGAACCATGGGCCTCTGCAACAATCCTGGTCCGCAAATCATCCACATCTGGTACACACAGCCTGTCCTGATAACTAAGTATGCCGTCACCTCCCAAAGCGAAAGACTCATTCATCTTTATAAAAACTCAGTCCTTCAGCTCCATCAACACAGGATCGAGATGCAGACCCTTCTTGACTTCAACTACCAAGGATGATTCAGAACTAGGATGAACTGAAACACCCCTACTAGTAGAGTTAAGCAATCGCACACCCAGTCTGGCCAGTCTGTGTACATCTTTCGCCAACTCCTTCATCTCATCCTCAACGTGGGCTGTACTTCTCATGATCATCCTGCTCAAAGCATCAGCTACAACATTAACCTTACCTGGGTGGTAGTGAACATTCATGTCATAGTCCTTTAACAGCTCCAACCATCTCCGCTGACATAGATTCAACTCCCTCTGTGTGAACACGTACTGGAGACTCTTGTGGTCTGTGAACACATCCACATGCACTCCATACAAGTAGTGTCTCCACAGATTTAGTGCAAATACCACATCTGCCAACTCCAGGTCATGAGTGGGATAATTCTTCTCATGAACCATGAGCTCTCTGGACTCATAGGCTATCACCTTACCAACCTGCATAAGAACACAACCCAAACCAACCCTAGATGCATCACAGTAAATAGTGTAATTCTCACCACACTTAGGCAAAGAAAGCACCGGGGCTGAAGTGAGTCTGTCCTATAGCTCCTGGAAACTCTTCTCACAAGTCTCCGTCCATTCAAACTTGGACTTCTTCTTAGTCAAAGCTGTCAGTGGGGCAGCAATGGAAGAATAGCCCTCCACGAACCTGCAGTAGTAACCAACCAATCCCATAAAAGTACGAATGTCAGTACGAGTAAGAGGCTTTGGCCAGTTCTTCACAGCCTCAGTCTTCCTCGGATCCACCTCTACACCCTGATCGGACACAACATGACCTAGGAAGGTCACTAATGTAAGCCAGAATTCACACTTGCTGAATTTGGCATACATCTGATGTTGTTAAGTACCTGCAAGGTTAGTCTCAAATGTTGTTCATGCTCTTCCTTGGTCCTAGAGTAGATGAGGATATCGTCAATGAATACTATGACGAAAGAGTCAAGGTATTCACGAAAGACTCAGTTAATAAGGTCCATAAATGCAGCAGGTGCATTCGTGAGACCAAATGACATAACTAAGAACTCATAATGATCATAACGGGTACGAAAGGCTGTCTTTGGGATATCTCCATCCCTAACCCTAAGCTGATGATACCCTGAATGAAGATCAATCTAAGAGAAGAAACTAGACCCTTGGAGCTGATCGAAGAAATCATCTATTCTGGGTAGTGGATACTTATTCTTTATAGTGACTTTGTTGAGTTGCCGATAATCGATACACATTCTAAGGGTTCCATCCTTCTTTTTCACAAACAACACTGGAGCGCCCCAAGGGGATATGCTCGGCTGAATGAAACCCTTATCAGTGAGATCTTTTAACTGCAGCTTCAACTCCTTGTGTTCAGTTGGAGCCATCATGTAGGGTGGAATTGAAATTGGTTTATTATCGCGTTCTAAGTCGATACCAAAGTCAATCTCTCGAGGGGGAGGGACTCTAGGCAAATCATCACGAAATACATCTAGGAACTCATTCACTATAGGCACTGAGTCTATGGGATGAATGTCATGATCTAAATCATTAACACTCACAAGATGACACAATAACCCCTTGGACATCATTTTATTGGCCTTAAGGTTCGAAATCAAGGGATTAGGACGACTCGAGTTGTACCTCTCCCAGAGTAGCTCCTCTTTATTAGTGAAACGAAATCTTACCACTCTACTACGACAATCCAAACAAGCATAACAACTGTGAAGCCAGTCCATGCCAAGAATAACATCAAAATCATGCATGGGTAACTCAACCAAGTCTGCACACATAGTCTTACCACTTACAACTATTGAGCAATCCTTGTATACTCTATCAGTTCTTACATTTTCTCCTAAAGGTGTACTAACCACTATAGGATCATGCAAAACTTTAGGCAATATCTCAAAAGTGAGAGCAAGGAAAGGAGTTACAAAGGAAAGCGTAGACCCTGGATCAAGTAAAGCATAAACAGAAGTTGAGAATACTTGCAGCATACCTGTGACCACATCAGCGGACTTCTCCTGCTCCTCCCTGCCCTTCAGGGCATAGAATATGATCCTCTTAGAAGGCTCGGCTGCTGCTGCACCCTATGGATTAGGCCTAGGCTGAGCATTACCTCCAGCCTGACCTCTGTTCTGTTGGCAGTCTCTAACCATGTGCCCACTCTTACCGCAACCGAAGCAGGCATTAGTGCCCTGTCTGCACTCTCCACTGTGAGCACGGCAACACTTAGCACAGTTCTTTTTGGGACGCTGCATCTCACCTCCATTGCCCTTCTTGGGCTCAGGTCTGCCTCCTCTAGTTGCTGTACTCCTCTGAGAATTAGAGTTCCCAGAACTCTGCCGCCCCTTCTTGAACCTGGGCTGCTCATGGACGCCAAAATTGTTTCTGTGGCCTTCATGGCTGGGACCTGCCTTATCTTGAGGCTTAGGCCTCCTAGCATCACGAACGCTCTTCTTTTTGCAGCTGTCCTCTACCTGCTGGACATGCACCATCAACCTAGAGAGGTCCACATTATTATGGAGCATCGCTGACCGACACTCCTCCTCCATATCTCCGTTGATTCCTGTGAGAAACCTGCTCATCTCATCCCTGCTGTTAGATACAAGGGAAGTAGCATACCTGGATAATTTAACAAACTTCAGTACTCGTCTCATCCTTGCTGTTAGATACTAAGGAAAGTAGCTGATGTACCGTGGTTTCACGGTACTTTTAATGCTTTTTCCTTAAGTTTATTGTGTGTCTAAAGCCTTTTTGTGTTGATTTTTATAAAAGTTTTCTTTGTTTGCAGGAAATCTGTCCAAGGATGAACGCGGAAGTTTTTGAGTAAAAAATGTAGAAGATACCACATACGGAGCTCACGACGGTCCGTCGAGGCTGTGACGGTCCGTAGGTAGCATCATAGTGAGGAGAAAAGCTTCTGATGGAAGATGGGGAAGCTGACCAAGTGTGGGATTACGGAATTCCATGACGGACCATCATAGCAATGATGGTCCGTCCTGCTTGTTCGTCGTGATGATCAGAGAAGTAGTCCAGTACCCAAATTCCAAGAAGTTCAAGTGTTTTGGAACGGAGACCCTCGATAGACCATCTTGCTTGAAATGGTCCGTCATACTTGTCCGTCGGGGGGATGATGAAAGCAACAGAAGAATGTGTGAAGTATGGGACGACGGACGCCATGACGGTCCATCGTGTCCATGACGGTCCGTCACGAGGTCCGTCGACCCAGACTCATTTGGACAGATTTTCAGTAAATAGAATCCTTCTTTGATTAGGTTTTGTTTTTATTATAAATAGTTCGAAAAACCTCGTTCTTAGGGTTAGACTTTTTGATAATTTTTAGTTCTCTTGTTCAAGTATTGAAGAATTAATTTCAGTAATTGATACACTTTTTCTGGAATTGATTGTTGGTGTTTTGTGTTGATTAATCAAGTTAAATTCTGGATTTTATTCTTTCTCATTAAAGTAAGTACATGAATTCTTCCATTAAAAATATGAATTGTGTAATTATGACCATGGGTAACTAAACTCCATAGCTAGGGTTGTGGGAACCATGGGTGAATAACAAGGTAAACTCTAACTGAAATAACAATTCTAGAATGTTGTCTTGCAAGTATTGATAATTCTTTCGTGTAGAAGTCTTTTTAACGGATGGCCAATGTTAGAACTCGCCTTAATGCTGCTTGCCGGACCAAGGAGGTAGATAATAGGAAAAGAATTATCAAACATAGATTTAGTGTAGACTATCTAATAGGCTAGTATTGGTTGGTACGAGGTAATAACTTAGTCAAATACCGAATACAATGCTTAATATGAGGTAAAGATAAGGGTTAGTAAAGCAACACACGTAGCCGGACCAAGGTGCGGAGTGAAATTTTCTAGATGCCGGACAAAGGATTTAGAGATACATAACTTATCACTTTACATGCAAGATACTAAGATTGAATTATTATAGTTAGAGTTATCAAGTTAGGAACCTGTGGGGAACACTTAATCCCTAGTTACTTTTATTAATTGATTAAACTCCGAAGTTTGAATCTGTTAGTTGTTTACTTTAATTTAGTTAATCATTTTCTTTAATTCAAAAATAAAACCCCCCCTTTTCGTCTTTTGTTTTCTTGGAAAATAGTTGGCTAAATAGTAGTAATAATAGAATAAAGTTAAGTCTGAACTATTTTCCCCGTGGGATCGATCCCAACCTCATTAGTTGGGTTCTTTACTTGATACGACCGCTTTACTTTTTTTTGAGAAGTAAGTTTGAGCGTATCAGTAGCATACCTGGATAGTTTAACAAACTTCAGGGAATATACCCTGACTGTCATTGATCCCTGTGTAAGGTTGATAACCTCCTCAACCTTTGCCTCTCTCATCTCTCTGGGAAAGAATCTCTCCAGGAAGGCTGTCTTAAATAGCTCCCAAGTGACCGGAACTCCGCCCAAGGCTCGACTATCCTTCCACATCTTGCACCAAGTCTGTGCAATATCCTTGAGCTGATAGGAATCCAGCTCAGCCTTCTCAATATCTGTGTCTCCCATAGCCACCAAAATCTTATGCACCTCATCCACAAACTCCTGAGGGTCCTCTGAAGTCTTAGACCCTGTGAAAATAGGAGGATTTATCCTCGTGAAATCTCTCAACCTGTCATCCATGCTACGAACCGATGGGTTCTCCCTCTGAACATCCTGCCGGTTGACCTGGGCAGTCATAGCCTGGGCCTGCATAGTGATGGCCTATGCCATCTGGGCCAGAGATGCCCGCACCTCCGCATCAGTCAACCCAGCTTGGTTAACCGGCATAGCCACTCCTTCAGCTGGAGCCTGGGGTAGAACCTGATTGCCCCCAGCAGCTGCACCTCCTCTCCTCTCACCAATGGTTCTCCTAGTATTCATTCTCTAAAAACAACAAAGATTGATGTTAGACACGCTCATAACACCAAGAAATTAGACATTAGGAAAAGCACGATAAGATCAGAAGAAGGGAAATTTTCCTACGCATCATGCAGTCTCTAATTCAGGATAGTGGTGCACTTCACTACCATGACTTAGAAACTACTCAATGTGGTTGATATGAACTCATTATTCTCGGAATTTAACCTAGTGCTCTGATACCAACTTTGTCACGACCGGAATCTAGACCCCAGACGAGACCGGCGTCGTTGACCTCTCAGAGGTCGCAGACAAGCCTACATACGTCATTCTTACTTCATCAAGGTTAATTTTAGCGGAAAATTTAAACTTTTTATTTTCTTATTTCATGCTTAACATTTTAAACTTAACATCATAGGCGTTCACAATTCAACCATCTAATATAGAGATAATCAAATGAAAGAAACAGTTCATAATTGCATTAAACGTATTTTTGCCAAAACGGCACCAATACAAAGTATGAAATAAAAGTGGGAAAGAAACACTAGTGGAACATGCTCCACTATCTAAAGCCTACATATAAGCTAGATAATAACGGTATACATCCTCGAAAGAATGAGGGCCTACCAAGTCCGGATGAAAGATCCACGTCCGGATAGCTGCAACGTCAACCTATAAACTCTAGCGTCCACCTGTGCCTGCACCTAAAAATGTAGAGTTGTATGGGATTAGTACACACTTGTACTAAGTATGGATATATGCAAGCACACACCAAGGACATGCATGAGTAAGAATAGCTCTTTCCTAACAACATGATTATGGAAAGTCAAGTCAGTGGACTTGCTAAATTGGGATTAGGAAAGTTAGTGAGCTTTCCAAATTTGGATTGGGAAAGTCAGTGAGCTTTCCAAATTTGGACTAGGAAAGTCATGCCATGAGAGTAACATGCATAATTATACTTATCATATTGCACACAACACATAACATCTTACACATAACACATATCATATTGCATATAGCACATAACATCTTTCATATCATTCATTCATATGCCATGAGACCTTGGAATCATGGACTTGACATTATGACTTCCCAAATTGAGCGCTCAACATATGAGACCTCGACTAGGGAGCCTTCTTTAACAAACACAGAGTCTGCTTCATTCATTCGTATGTACTTCATTTCATTCATTCATAAGCTAGTGTAAACACCAGCTATACCTAGGATGTAGTTTAAGACTCTCATCGGGTTTGCTCTGCAATGATCAAGAATAACCTAGTGTCATTACTTGAGTCTAGCTCACCTCTTGATTATCCTATCCTAACAGCTTTGGTATCGTTCATTTCATTATGTGCATCATTTGAGGCTGGCCTCATTCATTCATTGGGAACTTTAACTTTAAGCGACATAGATCGTGTGAGCATTATGAAATACAGTGTCTCCCCCACACCGAAAAGAGGTGGAATCACCGGCCAAAGTGACCCAAAACATGCTAGCGTACATGGGAATTTAACCCCGCCAGATCTCTACATTGGTAGTATAGGTTCGAAGACTAGGAGATATAAGGAGACCCATACCCGGCAAGCCGGACAGTCTCATCTCATGAGAGTTATGTGAACCTCCGCCCTTCCCTAAAGAAGGCATCACCACTCATAGCTAGTCTATCTGTGCTCAGTATAAAGTTCCATTACATTCAACTAATACGTCATGGAAGCTGGCTTCTAGTATGAGGACATCATAGCTCAGTAGATGATTTCTCATCTCATCATTAGTATTAAGTGTGTTAATCTCAATACTTTTATTAGAGTGTTCATACAGACTGGTCTCTTCATTAACTTTACACTCTCATAGGTGAGTACGTTTTGGTCGCATTTACTTAGGTTCATTGAGATCATTATCATCTTTTACATTAGCCTCATATCATGTTGTCACCACATTCATTACATTAGCACATTTTCTCTTCATAATTACTCACCCCTTTTTACGTGAATGTTCATTTCATCATATGCCAATGCACTTGGCCATTTGTGTGTTTCACACTCTTACTTAACCCTTCTAGGGTTTCATCATTTCATTACATAATAATCATTTCATCGTATACCAATGCACTTGACCATTTAGTGTGTTTTACACTCGTACTTAACCCTTCTAGGGTTACATCATTTCATTACATACATCTTAGGTTCACTTATTTTTAAACGTATGCTAGACTTATGGGTCTATACATACAAGCCATGAGGCTTCATTCATGGTTCGTTTAAGTGACTCATATCTTCCTAAGATTATGTAGTACGAGACTTATGCATCTTGTATGTATGCCAAGATCTCGATTTCAATCTAAGTAGGCGGCATTATTCTTGAACATTTAATTCACGTATGACTTATGTATCAATACGGAAATATGGGTAAGGGAACCCGATTTCGAGTCCATTGGACAACACTTACATTTTTCATTTATTTTATTTTTGGTCCACATGACATTGGGACCCTAGATCGAGACCCAACATCAACATTCCCTCTTTATTTTTCTCCTTGGAATCTCCTCCTACTTGGCCAAACGGTTGTGGGATCGAACCCCCACAGCCCCTTTTATTTTTTTTATTTAATTCTCTTTGTCTAATTCGAATAGACCATGAGGTTGTGGGATCAAACCCCCACAGCCTCTCTTTGTTGTTTCTTTTATTTCGCTTAAACAACCTAGAGGTCGTGGGTTCAATTCCCACGCCTCACAATTCTTTTATCTTCATTTTTCTCTTAACTCCCTTCACTGCCTTGAGGTTGTGGGTTTAATTCCCACGCCTCACATTCCTTTTCTTTTATTTTTCCTTTACTTCTTTACTCTCCTTCACTGCCTTGAGGTCATGGGTTCGATTCCCACGCCACACATTTCTTTTCTTTTATTTTTCCTTTACTTCCAGTCGCTGTCTGGAGGTCGTGGATTCGATTCCCACGCCTTCCATTTTATTTTATTAATTTTTGTACTTTACCTTTCAGCCAGCACACCCAAGAACAATTCCCCTTGACCCCATTTCCATTTTCATGTTTTTAAGGCAGTTCACGGATGAGGTCACAGGTTCGAATCCTGGTGGCCTCATCCCTTTACACTCAAATAATTTCCAGATTTATTTATCATTATTTAGCCTAAACAAAACTTGTAAGTTTTCTGGAAATTTAGTCATTTTTCAACTCATATTCACCAACACTTTCACTTGAACTCTTAGGGAAATTCATAGATCATATATTACGTTTTGGGGAGCATTTTTCATAAATTCATTTAGCCAAACGATTGGTACTCAAATCAGCCACACTTTCATTTTAATGAACATCACGACTTACATAGGTTTATGCATGTAAAATGACAACCATAACATTATCAAATTTGCAGCCTTAACCAGAGGACCTTAGTCACTGTAACATGCTTGCACACACACACTTGCACATAATTTCGAACACATGGTTATCTTTCATACGATTTCAAGTGCACAAACATAATCATATTCATCACGAAAACATAACATACACCTAAATCTACCAGCAATCATACCCAACCTATGATTCATTGGGAGCTAGTGACAGGGGCATGTAAAGGGGAGCAATCCTAGTTTTCGGAATGAATAATCTGAACCTTAAGGGGTCTCTTGGGAAAGGGACCAAGAGAGAAGAGAACCCATATATTTTTCACGTTAAACCCTTGACTTTTTGCCAAAAAACATCACCCAAGATTACGTCTAAGCCTCCTCAATGTCAACTCCACTCGACAGACAACCTCCCTTAGCCTAGTGTGCGATTAACGTTTGTTTTCTTGTGATTTCGTGTGAGTTCTTCAAGTGTGAAGAACTTGGTTTATTTTTATGCTCTTGAATCTTATTTTGGCAGAGAGAATACGTGAGAAAGAAGAAGAGAGATTGAGCATGAGAGTTGAGAGATAAACGTGAGAGAGTGGGAGTTGTAGGAGGCTTAGGAGTCTAGTTTTAGGACTTAGTCAATAAGGTTTTGTTTAATTAATAAAAATATGATTTCTATTTTATTTTAAATCAGCAAATGAATAATAATTATTAATTAATTACATTAATTCAATAGCTTAAATAAAAATCACTTTAATTCATTGCTTCCACCTAGGTTCGAACCCGGGTGGAGCAAGACTTCACTTCAAGAGCCCATTTTTGGCCCTCTCTCCCCAAATTACCCCTCCACCTTATTAATTAAATAATTAATTATATATTTAGGGTAATTATGATACTACCCTTATCTAGGAAAAAGACCATTTTACCCCTAGACCCTTCAAATCTAAGATTTCCCTTTTTTAAGTCCGGTAAAGACTCCTTCGAGTAAATCTTCGTATTCGAGAGCCCTACATTGTTGGACCCAACCATTCCAAGCTCAACTAACTCCCCAAGTTAGTTGTCTTGGCTATAGCAAGGGTTTCAAGGTCTGGTTCTACGCGCATCAATCCGTGTGAACCCTGGTCTAATCATAGGCATTCTTGACACATTAAGCATTACTTATCTTATCCATTTTTAGGGTTGTTACATTGGGTGGAATTTTTTATTTGTACATTTTTTTGGGATGGGGGGGGGGCGATGGATGGTAGGGTGTGGAGTGAAGTGATAGATTTTTTTTTAAGTTTTTAAAAATATCTCTAATATTATATGGGAAAATATGGTTACCCATATTATCCATTGGGTAACTCATTTTTACCCATTTAAAATATGAGTCGAGTCAGGTAACTTACCCATATTTATTTAACTCGTTTATTGACCGACTCATATTTGACTAGACTCGCTCGTTTGTCACTACTATACACTATCATATGAGATATACAATCAATGTCAATGTATTGCATTCTTGGGCATGTCAAGCATGAAATACTATGACATTGATTCCATGACTCATATAACAATGTAGTAGTTTGAGTCAACTTCATGATCCACCCAAGTAAGGAATGCATTAACATAAATTATATGTCTCATCTAGTAATGTAATAGGATGATTCCATTTCATGATCCACCCAATCACGAGGTGCATTAAAATTGATATGACTTATCCAATAATGTAATAGTATAAGGCCTCTTCATGAATGACTCAGTCATAAAATATATTGACATTAATTTCATTATATATCTAATAATATAAGGATAAGTCACAACCTCCTAAACTATAACCGGAATCTCAATAATACACCTTAACTAAAAAGGTACTATTACCCCAAACTCATTTTTCTTTTTGTAATTTTGTACACCTTTTGGCTTACATGGAACACTTTGTGACTCCACGTAGTTGAGGCACGTGGTAGGTGTGTGGATGGAATTTAAGTCAAAAGGTATACATAATTACAGAAGAAAATTGGGTTCGTAGGGGGCGTGGTGTGGGGGTGGTGTGGGGGGTTAGGTATAATAAGACCTTAGTTTAGTTAAGATGTATCTCTAGGATTTCCATCATAGCCTAGGGGATACTTGTTCTTTATCACAATGATACAATAAAGTGATCCACTAGATGATCTATCTGAACATATAATACATTGACAATTACATGTCTCATCTAGTATTGCATTACACCGAGTTAACTTATTAATCAATCTAAGCATAAAATATATTAACATTATCTCCACGATTAATCTAGTAATGTAATAGCTTGAATACCCCACATGATCTACTCAAAATGAAATATATCGACATTGATTTCATGTCTTATCTTGTAATGTAGTATACAAAAGTCTACTGTATAACCCATCCAAATATAAAATATATTGATATAGACTCAATGAAATATTTAGTAATGTAACATACTGTAACAATGTTCATCTAATACTCATACAGTCCGATCACCATCTAATGAAGTATGTTAAGATAAAGATTTTGTTTCACTTAATATTAATTAAAAGATTATTTATATATAATCATTTATCTCCTGCTTATCATCTTATTTAGTTGCTATATATTGTCAACAAGAACCTACCACATATTCTGTAGCCACAAAAGATCAAAGGTGGGTAGAGGCAATGAAATATGAGATACAAGCATTGAAAGATAATAAGACTTGGAGTGTTACAGACTTAACAGCTGGAAAGAAGGCTATAGGATGCGGGTGGATATACAAGATTTAAGTATAAATCTACAGGTTAAGTGGAAAGATTTAAGGTAATACTTGTAGAAAAATGGTATAGTCAAAAGGAGGGAATATATTACAAAGAAACTATCTCTCCTGTAGTGAAAATGCTACCAATTAGGAGTATACTATCCATTATGGCAGCAGGAAGCTGGCATATTCACCAAATAGATGTGTTCAATGCATATTTGTAAGGTAATTTGGAGGATGCGATTTATATGACTATGCCGCAGGGGTTTTCCAGTCAAGGGGGATAAGGTATGTAGACTGATCAAATCCCTCTATGGGCTAAAGCAGGATCCAAGACAGTGGAATCACAAACTCACTGTAGCCCTTATCAGTCTCAACTTCAACAAAGTTAACATGAATATTCCTTGTTTATTAGGTGAAATAGTGAAGGGATAACTATTATACTTGTGTATGTTGATGATATGCTTATCATATGTAGTAGCTTAAAGCTTGTTGAAGGTGCAAAGAAAGCAATTCTAAGTGTTTTAAAGATAAAAAAAATTAGGAGAGCTTAAGTATATTTTCGAAATTTAGTTCACAAGATCAAAAAAAGTAAATACACTCTAGAACTTTTATAACAAGTTGGATTCTATATATCTAAACCAGCAAGTACTCCTATTGTCTATAATGTTAAGTTGTTTTCAAGATAGTATGATGAATGTCACGACTAGAGCATACACCCTGGGTGTGGCCTGCACTCAAAGACCATTGCTGACCTCGAGCGGACTCTTGTCCTGACTTACTTAACTCAGCGGAAGACGATATGCATAACTATAATGATCAATAACTCAAATAAACTAATAAATCATACAAACTCAGAATGTTGTAAATATTAAAGATTCAAATGGCCAAAAGTGGTAACCCAAGTCTTAACAAATAGAAAAAAAATGAAAAGACTAAAGGACTAACATCTGACTTTTTATGTATGAAGCCTCTAAAACTGAGATAGATATTGGGACATACCTCTCAACATCCTCATAAAGAAAATACTCAAAACAATAAAAGGAGTCCTCCAGAATGTAAGGAGGCTCACCATATGATTCTAGAGTGCTCAACTTGATCAATGGTGCATTGGATGCCGATCCTCGTTACCTGCGTCTGTATCATAAAACGATGCATGCCAACTGGCATCAGTGCATTTAGTGTACGAGTATTCGAGTTTGAAAGCTAAACAACATAGGCTAGAAAGAATCTGAAAGAAACTGAAGAGCTTACCTCGCTCAACTAAACTCAACATAACTGACTTATTTCAATATAAATCAATTTAAAAACAAATGCAATAAAAAGAAAAGCTATTTAAAAACATGTTGCGAACTCTTTATGTATGCAAGGATTCAAGTAACTCTGAAATGTATATAAGAGTACAAGTAATCTGTGTATAAATTTAGATAGGTTTAACTTTTGTGGTAGTTTCTCTAACCGAAAACCATCATTTAAGACCTATAGTGATGATACATTGATCTACCTCACGCTGCCAGCACATCCTATACCTGGCCAAGGGTGTAAAACTTGAACTACCTAATGGATCCATTAGTCTACTGTGAAAAGGGTTCATCTAAAAAGTATGACCCTTTTCTACACAGGGTGGCTACATGGTTTTATGGAGATCTGAGTTATCAGAACTCATACTCATCCCCAATCGGTGCTTAATATTACTCCCAAAATATACTGGATCTTATGTTATTGAAACATATTGCTTCTATGATTTTTGATTAGTGCTAAAAAACTCAGGTAAAAGTCTATATTGGAAATCTCAGTTTCCTGCTTCCTTTATTTAGAAAGCTAATACTCTTTTCTGAAAATTAGCCCAAACGCTCTTTGGAAATCTCAGATTCCCTTCTTTTTAAATGTGAAAACATTTTATAATTTTTTGGGAATACTTATTCCCCATATACTTCTTTGAATAACAGATTTCACTTTACTCTGAACTGAACTCAAAACTAAAGTCTTAAAACAGAGTTAAAACGTTTGGAAAAGACATATGAAAACTTGAAATGAACTTATCTCACTTGACTTTGGACTTATCTTGACTTTGATTTTAACTTTTCTTGACTTTACTCTCAACTGATCCTTGACTTGAATTATGGATTCAATGATTAAGATTTGTGTTTGTAAGGATCTCATGTTGTTTAGGAATGATTTTAGATAGCTAAACAAGAGAAAAGACTAAAAAGCAAGATTTGGATGTGGGTTCGTGACGCGGAGGCATATTTAAATTCTTGTTCAAAAACGTATTTGGAGGCAGAACACCTCGTGTCAGCTCCGTGACGCGGAGTAGAGTTTCAATTTTGGGAACAGGTCGCGCGACGCACTCATATGTCAAAATTTCGCCCGTCGAAATTTCTTCTTTGTTTCTTCCCCAAATCAACCCAAACTCAGTTCTTATTCTCAAATTAATTTTAGATATAGTTACCCATAAAATGTACCTAAGAATATAACTCGAAACGACTCTAAAACACAACATAACGAACTCAGAAACTTCTCAAATCCGGCAATTCAAGCATAGTATATGAAATCAAGAAGTAGGCATCAAGATCACCAATATTCAAACATTTTTAGGACAAATCCAAACTAAAATAATACGCTTGGCACGTGGGAGAATGACCCAACTTTATGGAAGCCTTACATACCTTTTTAGGATCACCCTCGACAAAATCTGTAAGTTAATTCGACAATCTTGGCGAATCTTGCCCTTTTTCTTATTCTCCTTTCTCCTTAGCCCTAGCGTGAAAATTCCCAACTTCTAAAACTGAGCAAGTTATGTTTTGACCCATATTAAACTATTAAAGATGGATTAAAATAATAGGTAGTAAAAAGACTAAAATACCCTTCCAAATTTTAGATTTGGACATTTTTTTAATCCATCAGCCCAACTATCGAAGGGCGTAACTCACTCATATCACTCAAAATCACGTAAACATGACGACATTGAAAAGATCGTCCTAAGAGTTTTCAAACCATACCTGGAAGAACCTCTAACTCACCCTGAGCTAGAAGTTATAGTCGTTTGAAAATGACCAAAACTCACTTTTAACTTAAAATTTTCCAGATTTCCTTACACTTTCTAAAATTAACTATTTCCAAATTTTATACTTCCTTCTAGTTCTTTCTAGTTGCGAGATGTTACAATATTTCCCGCTCAAGAACATTCGTCCTCGAATGAAGTTATTCTTACTAGGTTAAAGGTAGTAACAACAAGTTCAAACACCAAACAAGAAAATGCAACAATAACATGCTTACTCATAACTTAAAGAGTACTACGAAAAAACTTAGTATCTTGGTCCGCATTTTCTCTGGGTTCAAAGAGATGTGGATGTCTCTTCTTCATATCCTCTTCAGCTTCTCAAGTAGCTTCTTCAACAAACTGGTTCCTCCAAAGGACATTGACTAATGCAACTTCTACTGTCCTCAACTTGCGAAATTGGATATCTAACATCTCAACCAGAATCTCTTCATAGGTTAAGCGATCATTGATCCCAATATATTCAGTTTGTATGGAAAAAAAAGGATCTCCCATTCACTTCTTCAACATGGAGATGTGGAATACCGGATGAAGCGCTGCTAGCTCTTGTGGTAGCTCTAACTCATTAGATACATTCACCATCCTCTTGGATATTCTATAAGGTCCAATATACCAGGGACTGAGCTTCCCCTTTTTACCAAACCTCACAACACCCTTAATGGGTGAAACTTTTGAATATACCCAATCATGTACTTCAAACTCTAATGACCTCCTCCTAACATCATTGTAGGATTTTTGACGACTCTGTGCCATTTTCAAATTCTTTGTAATCACCTTGATCACCTTCTCCGTATCTTGGTGAACTAAATCTAGTCCTATCAGCCCTGATTCACCAACTTCAAACCATCCAATATAAGATAAGCATCTTCTCCCATAAAGAGCTTCATAAAAAGCCATTTGGATGATAGAGTGGTAACGGTTGTTGTAAGAAAACTCAACGAGAGGTATTTCATGTCACGATCGAAATCTAGACCCCATACGAGACCGACGTCGTTGACCTCTCAGAGGTCGTAGACAAGCATACATACGTCATTCTTACTTTATCTAGGTTACTTTTAGTGAAAAATTTGAACTTTTTGTTTTCTTATTTCATGCTAAACATTTTAAACTTAACATCATGGGTGTTCACAAATCAACCATCTAATATAGAGATAATCAAATGAAAGAAACAGTTCATAATTGCATTAAACATATTTTTGCCAAAACAGCACCAATACAAAGTCTAAAATGAAAGTGGAAAGAAACACTAGTGGAACATGCTCCACTAGCTAAAGCCTACATCTAAGATAGATAATAACGGTAGACATCCTCGAAAGCATGAGGGCCTACCAAGTCCGGATGAAAACTCCACGTCCGGATAGCTGCAACGTCAACCTATAAGCTCTAGCGTCCACTTGTGCCTGCACCTAAAATTATAGTGTTGTATGTGTTAGTACACACTTGTACTAAGTATGGGTATATGCAAGCACACACCTAGGACATGCATGAGTAAGAATAGCTCTTTCCTAACAACATGATTATGGAAAGTCAAGTCAGTGGACTTCCCAAATTGGGATTAGGAAAGTTAGTGAACTTTCCAAATTTGGATTAGGAAAGTCAGTGAGCTTTCCAAATATGGATTAGGAAAGTCAGTGATCTTTCTAAATTTGGATTAGGAAAGTCATGCCATGAGAGTAACATGCATCATCATACTTATCATATTGCACACAACACATAACATCTTACACATAGCACATATTATATTGCATATAGCACATAACATCTTTTATAACATTCATTCATATGCCATGAAACCTTGGAATCATGGACTTGACATTAAGACTTTCCAAAATGAGGGCTCAACATATGGGACCTCAACTAGGGAGTCTTCATTAGCAAACACAAAGTCTGCTTCATTCATTCATACGTACTTCATTTCATTTCTTTCATAGACTAGTGTGAACACTAGCTATACCTATGATGTAGTTTAAGACTTTCATCGGGTTTGCTGTGCAATGATCAAGAATAACCTAGTGTCATTACTTGAGTCTAGCTCATCTCTTGATTATCCTATCCTAACACCTTTGGTATCATTCATTTCATTGTGTGCATCATTTGAGGCTGGCCTCATCCATTCATTGGAAACTTTAACTTTAACGGACATAGATCATGTGAGCATCATGAAATCCAGTGTGTAATCCCCACACCGAAAAGAGATGGAATCACCGGTCAAAGTGACCAAAAACATGCTAGCGAACATGGGAATTTAACCCCGCCAGATCCCTATATTGGTTGTATAGGTTCGAATACTAGGAGATATATAAGGAGACCCATACCCGGCATGCCAGACAGTCTCATCTCATGAGAGTTATGTGAACCTCCACCCTTCCTAAAAGAAGGCATCACCGCTCATAGCTAGTCTATCGGTGCTCAGTATAAAGTTCCATTACATTCAACTCATACGTCTTGGAAGCTGGCTTCTAGTATGAGGACATCATAGCTCAATAGATGATTTCTCATCTCATCATTATTATTAAGTGTGTAAATCTCAATACTTTCATTAGAGTGTTCATAGAGACTAGTCTCTTCATTAACTTTACACTCTCATAGGTGAGTACGTTTTGGTAACATTTACTTAGGCTTATTTGAGATTGTTCTCATCTTTTATATTAGCCTCATATCATGTTGTCACCACATTAGTTAACATTAGTACAATTGGTTTTCATAATTACTCACCCCATTTTACATGAATGTTCATTTCATCATATGCCAATGCACTTGGCCATTTGTGTGTTTCACACTCTTACTTAACCCTTCTAGGGTTTCATCGTTTCATTACATAATAATCATTTCATTAATGCCAACGCTCTTGGCCATTTAGTGTATTTCACATTCGTACTTAACCTTTCTAGGGTTACATCAATTCATTACATACATCTTAGGTTGACTTATTTTTAAACGTATGTTAGACTTATGGGTCTATACATACAAGCCATGAGGCTTCATTCATAGTTCGTTAAGTGACTCATATCTTCCTAAGATTATGTAGTACAAGACTTATGCATCTTGTATATATGCCAAGATCTCAATTTCGATCTAAGTAGGTGGCACTATTCTTGAACATTTAATTCACGTATGACTTATGTATCAATACGGAATTTGGGCAAGGAATCCCTGTTTCAAATCCCTTGGACAACACTTTACATTTTTCATATATTTTATTTTTGGTCCACATCACATTGAGACCCTAGATCGAGCCCCAACATCAACGTTTATTTTTAGTTCCTTTTCTTAAGAAACTCTCTCCCTTGGCCGAGGGGTTGTGGGTTCGAACCCCCACAGCCCCCTTTTATTTTCCTATTTATTTTCCTTGTCTATTTCTCATTAACCATGAGGTTGTGGGATCAAACCTCCACAGCCTCCCTTTATTTTTCTTTTACTCGTTTGGGACTGAGAGGTTGTGGGGTCGAACCCCCACAACCTCCTTATTTTAATTTCTTTTAAATGTTGACTATTTCAGCGTTGGCAGTGAGGTTGTGGGATCGAGCCCCCACAGCCTCACTTTATTTTCTTTTACTTTCCCTTTCTCCTTTACTCTCCTTCACAGCCTTGAGGTCGTGGGTTCGATTCCCACGCCTCACATTTCCTTTCTTTCATTTTTCTTTCACTTCACTCGCTGCCTGGAGGTCGTGGGTTCGATTCCCACGCCTCCCATTTTATTTTATTAATTTTTGCACTCTACTTTTTCAACCAGCATACCCCATTTCAATTCCCCCTGACCCCATTTCTTTTCTTGCGAGTTTAAGGTATCACACAGGTGAGGTCACAGGTTCGAATCCTGGTGGCCTCATCCCTTTATAATCAATTAAATTTCCAGATTTATTCCTCTACATTTAGCCTAAACTAAACTTGTAAGTTTGCTGGAAATTTAGTCATTTTCTTAGCTTATTTTCACCAACATTTTCACTTGAAAACTTAGGGAAATTCATAGATCATTTAACACTTTTTGGGGTGCATTTTCATAGATTCGTTTAGCCAAAATATTGATACTCAAATCAGCCCCACTTCCATTTTAATGAACATCACGATTTACATAGGTCTATGCACGTAAAATGACAACCAAAACAATATAAAACTTGAAGCCTTAACCCGAGTCCTCATTTACAGTAACATTTTTGCACATGCACACACTTGCACAAAATTTCGAATACATGGTTGTCTTTCATACGATTTCAAGTACACAAACATAATCATATTCATCACGAAAACATAACATACACCTAAATCTACCAGCAATCATACCCAACCTACGATTCATTGGGAGCTAGTGACAGGGGCATGCAAAAGGGTAAACAATCATAGTTTTCGAATGAATAATATGAACCTTAAGGGGTCTCTTGGGAAAGGGACCAAGAGAGAAGAAAACCCATAACTTTTTGACGTTAAACCCTTGACTTGCTGCCCAAAAACCTCACCCAAGAACACGTCTAAGCCTCCTCAATATCAACTCCACTTGAATGACAACCTCCCTTAGACTAGTGTGCGATTAACGTTTGTTTTCTTGTGATTTTGTGTGAGTTCTTCAAGTGTGAAGAACTTGGTTTATTTTTCTGCTTTTGTATCTTATTTTGGCAGAGAAAGTTCATGTGAAAGAATAAGAGATATTCAGCATGAGAGTTGAGAGATAGACGTGAGAGAGTGAGAGTTATATTAGGCTTAGGAGTCTAGTTTAGGACTTAGTCAAATATGGTTTAGTTAATTATTTAAAATATGATTTTTATTTTATTTTAAATCAGCTAATGAATAATAATTATTAATTAATTACATTAATTCAATAGCTTAAATAAAAATCACATTAATTCATTGCTTCCACCTAGGTTCGAACCCGGGTGGAGCAAGACTTCACTTCAAGAGCTCAATTTCGGCTCTCTCTCCCCAAATTTCCCCTCCACATTATTAATTAAATAATTAATTACATATTTAGGGTAATTACGATACTACCCTTAGCCAGAAAAAAGCCCATTTTACCCCTACACCCTTCAAACCTAAGATTTCCTCTTTTTAAGTCCGGTAAAGACTCCTTCGAGTAAATCTTCGTATTCGAGAGCCCTACATGGTTGGACCCAACCTTTCCAAGGTCAACTAACTCCCCAAGTTAGTTGGCTTGGTTGTAGCAAGGGTTTTGAGGTCTAGTTCTACGCGCATCAATCCGTGTGAACCCTGGTCTAATCATAGGCATTCTTGACACATTAAGCATTACTTATCTTATCCATTTTTAGGGTTGTTACATTTGATCATCCTAATTCCCTTTGAAATAAATCACGCATTCCCTTAACATATACTCTAAAGTCTGAATAGTATAATCTTCTTGACCGTCTGTCTGAGGATGAAAGGAAGTATTTAAGTTCACCTTTGAACCCAAACCTCTCTGATAAGATTTCCAGAACTGTGTAGTAAGTTATGAACCTCTATCTGAAATAATGGAGGCCAAAACTCCATCAAGTCTTACCATCTCTTGGATCTACAAATTAGCATAATCTTTTACCAAATAGGTAGTCTTTACCGGCAAAAAGTGGGCTGATTTTGTCATTCTATCGACAATCACCCAAATAGAATCATGCTGCCTGCGATATCTGCGTAAACCTGTGATGAAATCCATATTAATCATCTCCCAATTCCACTCCAAAAGTTCTATTTTCTGAGCCAAACCCCAGGTCTTTGGTGCTCTCTTTTAACTTGTTGGTAATTCGGGCACATGGCAACAAATTCAGCAATGCTCTTTTTCATACCATTCCACCAATCTATCTCTCACAAATAGCGGTAAATATTTATGGGTCCTAGATGAATTGAATATATGGAGCTATGAGCCTCCTCCATGATCCTCTCTTGGAGTCCATCCACCATTGGTACACACAGTCTACCTTGATATCTCAATACACAATCTCACCCTTTTTCAAAAGCTAATTCCTTTATCTTATGAACATTTGCCTTCAATTCAAGAAAAATGGGATCTTGGTCTTGCTTAAAATGACCAAAACTACGTAGTTTAGGGGTTAAACGACATAATTTAGGTGTCCAATGCATAGGATAAAAGAACAAACAATCCCTGACTTAAAATCTGGCGAGGCTGACCACGGTTCCTTTGACGAACTATCAAAGGGACCATAAACCGTCAAGTGGGTCATGGTCCTTGGTCTAGTGGCTTTTGGTTTTGGTTTGTCCAACCACAAGCCTTACCACGGGTCGTGTGAAGGACTGCGGACCGTAAAGGTAACGTTGGTTCTTCACTTGTGTTAGGGTTTGGTGGCTCAAGTCAACAGACCCTCCCATGGATAGTCATCAAGACAACGGTTCGTTGAGGGCTCTGTGGTCTGACACCAAAGCTTGGAAAGTTCTTTCTCACCCTCTAGAGCCTTCCATAGCTCATGAGGTTGTCCACAGCCCGTGAAGGGCTCTTTGGTCCACCAACTTTTGGGTGTGAACCATGGGCAGGTCGACGAACCGTGGTTCCTTTCACGGTTCGTGAGCCCTACCATGGTCCACTATTTTCTTGTGTTTTTGCTGCAACTTCTAAGTTTGATTTTCGATGTGTTACAAGTTTGAATACATTATATTTTAATTTGTGAAATATATTCATTTCTAGAATATATTGAACTATTGTAAGAGTTTTTGAACTACTATACATATATTTAGAACATTGCTTATATGTGTATGTACACAAGACATATTATCTTTTAAAGTTTATTGGAAATCTAAATATTTGAATTACTTATTGGCTAATTTAATGCTTAAGATTATTTATTGAAAAACAATATTAATGTTTTTTAGTTAGAAATTGTGGCATATAATTATTTTATAGCCAAATTAATATTACCATATTTAAAAGTGTAGCAATAAGGTTGTTAATTTTGTAGCATAATCTATGTAAATTGTGGTATGCACATGGGCAAAGACTACACTTCAAAGTGTTTTCATACATAAGATAGAAAACATAACACTTTAAAATAGTGGGCAATAAGGAAGCAATGGCCACACTTGAAAGTGTATTTATCTTAGATAGAAATGTTGCTATAAGAAGTACGGCAAATCGTGGCCTTTTGTCTTTTAGGCTACGCTTTTAAGCGTAGATGATAATGCAATACTTGAAAAGTGTCGCCTAAGCTCTAAGGTTACGCTTCGCTTGGGCAACCCTTAAAGTGTGGCTTAAAGTAAAAAAGTGTGGCCTTTCATCAAAGGCGATACTTTATTCAAAGTTCAAGCCACACTTTCCTTGGGTGGTTGTAGACATAAAATGTTGTAGTATCATACTACACTTTTGATCTTTTTTTTAGATGCAACACCTAGCAAGACTACCACCATCTATCTTCACTAATTCAAGATCTTTTTGTTTTTTAGATTGTGGTGAGATCTTCATATTTAGAGGTGTCACGCCGTGAGCTACCCCTGAGGCGTGGAAACGGGACCTAGGATCACAAGTGACACAAATCTAACCCTGCAGACATAATCATGAGCATACTAAAGATAAACTGAGAAATAAAGCTGATGCGAAAGCTATTCATAAGTAAATCTGAAATGATGGGGAATACCCATACAAATACTCAATATATAAAATTTGAGAGTTTCAATACAAAGAAATATAAAACTCGAAAGGCTAAGCTGAATCTAACTATGTCTGAAATAAGCCTCTAAACTTACTAGAAATGTTGGGACATGCCCCAACTAAATCTAACAAAACTAAAACAAAAGACTAAAATTGATAAAGATAAAGATGTCACTAGTCCTCGAAAAATGAGGACTCACCACTGATACTGCTAAACTAAAGATCGGGAACCGATCTAAGCATGATGTAGATACTGAGCACCAGGACCTACATCACGGGAATATGTATCACTACGTATGACTCAATACTTAAAAGGTACTGAGATGCAGAATATAATATAACTGAAATAACATATAACTGCCCAAAGTAATAAAGCAATCAAATAATCTGAACATGATATAGATAATGAACATTGAGCTAACTTAATGCAATGACAAATTTATAACATGTTAAAACTGAATACTGAATGTACTAATAATTGATCAATGCAATAGAATCGAACTGAATTGTGGGAGTTACTAATAACCAATAATAAAATCACATGAGATTGATGTGGAGACCGATGTATAACCCCATCGAGAGGACCCAATACACCAGGCCAAAGGTGTAAAGGCAAGCTTGCGTGATCACTTAAATGAGGACCACATAGGAGACTTACAACCACGTGGCTAGTTGTTCTGGGATATATGGGTAATTGACCCTAGCCCAACTTGATATTATGATATTCCCAATTGATTAAGTGGTTATGACATTACGACTAAAATATTGTAATACTAGATAGATCAAAACTGAAAACGCAAACTGAGAATGAAACAATTAATATGATATTGATGCATTAATATCTTACCTAGCATGAGTAATTCACGAACTAAAGAAATACATATCTAGAGTTCTGAAGTTC
The DNA here is from genome assembly GCA_016801875.1 of Solanum sitiens. NCBI lineage: Eukaryota > Viridiplantae > Streptophyta > Magnoliopsida > Solanales > Solanaceae > Solanum > Solanum sitiens. Next base: position 2,156,021 of record JABWTJ010000028.1, read on the forward strand.
ATGCAATAAACTAAGTAATGACATGATAATCTAATTTGGATCATTTACCTAAGTGATTCATGGTAATCTTCTAAAATTCTAGAAACACCAGGCTTGTGTTTGATAAAGGTATCAAGAAACTTATTGAATTATAGGGAACTAATGGATGAAATGAATCCCACATACCTGGTGATTAATTCCTGGAGAACTCTTTCCATTTCGGGGCTGGAACTGATGAAACCTTGTTTCATTCTTGAACTAGGGTTCTTGACCTATTTTCTCCTCTTATGCTCTAATTTTCTATGTTTTGATTAAAGAATTAACTTAGGTAAGTTCTAGTTATGTTTCTATACTAAAACTAATTAAAACATGTAGTTTAGGGTTAAAATGATGTAATTTAGGGGTCCAACGCATAAGGAGAAGAGCAAAAGACTCTGAGTTAAAATTTGTTGAAACAACCTAGAGACTACTCGACGATCCGTCCTGTCAGTTTGTCAATGACTTAAGAGACCAGGCTCTAAGGGTCTCGACCTACGGACTGATCGAAGATCCATCAATGGATCCACAATCCATAAGTTCTATCTGTCAATCCACTTTAGAGACAAGTATCTACAGGTCTCGACCTATAGACTAATCAAAAATCCATCTACTGAGCCACGACCCGTCATGTCAGTCTGTGGGTCATGTCTTAGAATGTTTTTTTTGTCTGAATTTATTTTGATGGTTGCAGATGCAAACTACCAACCACCAACATAGGCGGTGGGTTACGCTACGGTCTGTTGGTCACCCTATGGTTCGTGGTTGGTAAAAGTGGGTTGCATCTTCAACTTCTGGAAATCTTCATTAAGTTATGTTTAGGGATATGGAGTGTTATAGTAGGCTTGGTGCTTTTCCATATATATTTATTATCTACAAATTTTGTATTTTGTTAGAAATTTATGTTATGTATAAGTCTACTTCCGTCTTTAGATGCTATTGTACTTATACTAGTGACACGACCTGGATTCTGGAATCCGAATTGCAACCGCCGTCGTTGACCTCTCATAGGTCACAGACAAGCCTCTTCTTGCATTCATCATATTCATACGGTTAATTTTAGCGGAAAATTTAAAACTTTTTGTTTATAGTTGAAGAATACATAGACTTCATATAAACGCATATTTGTAAGAAGGTTCATTGCTCATACATCAAGCATCTAATTATAAGATCATGCAACTTGAAAGAAATGGAATCTCATATCACAAGTAATACTTGCCTAAACGGAATCATTACAAGCGTCTGAAAACTAGAAAAGAAACACTAGTGGAACATACCCCACTAGTTCAAACCTACTAATAAGCAAGAAATATAAAGGCAGGGATCCTCGAATGTATGAGGACCTTCCAAGTCCAAATGAAATCTTTGAGTCCGAACAGCTACAATGATACCCTCACCGTCCACCTGAGCCTGCACCTAAAATAGTAATATTGTATGGAATTACTACACACTTGTACTAAGTATGGATACATAAAACAACAAATAACGGTAATGCATGAACAAGGATGACTCTTCCTAATCAACATGCTTTCTTAGAAGGTCAAGTCTCTTGACTTTGACTGTTTCGTAATAGGAAGGTCATGCCATGAATATCTGACACATCATACACACATAAGTTCACATAATATACATTTCATGTTTCATATAGTATACATTTCATATCCATGAGACCTTGGAATCATGGCCGTAGCATTAAGACATCTCAAGTGAGGGCCTAACATATGGGATCTCAATCCGAGGGTCTCCTTTAGCAAACACAGAGCCTGCTTCATTCATTTATTTGTACTTAACATTATTCATTTCATTCATTCATAGGCTGATATGAACACCAGCTACACCTAGGATGAAGTTTAAGACTCTCATCGGGATCATGAATTGCAATGACCAAGAATGAACTAATGCCAATACTTGAGTCTGGTCTCACCTCCTAATTGTCTTGCACAAACACCTTCGGTATCGTTCATTTATTTATCTTTCATACTTTGAGGAACTTCAACTTTAAGCGACATATATCATGTGAACTCATGAAATCCGATGTCTTCCCCACACCGAAAAGAGGTGGAGTCACTAGCCAAGGTGAAACCAAAACATTCTAGCTTCATGGGTTCGAACCAAGCTAGTTCCCTATGTTGGTAACATGTCACGACTGGAATCTAGACCCCAGACAAAACCGGCGTCGTTGACCTCTCAGAGGTCGCAGACAAGCCTACTTATGTCATTCTTACTTTATCTAGGTTAATTTTAGCGGAAAATTTTAAACTTTTTGGTTTCTTAACATACTTATAACAACATTCTCATTAATACGTAATTGTTCACCATCAACCATCTAACATTAAGAGATAAGCAACTGAAAGAAATAGTTCAATTCTTATTAAGTGTATAATTGCCAAAATGGCACCAATACGTAGTTTGAATAAAAATAGGAAAGAAACGCTAGTGGAACATGCTCCACTAGCTCAACTCTAAAACTAATCTAGAATATAAAACAGTAGCATCCTCGAAATCATGAGGACCTACCAAAACCGGATGAATGCTGGACGTCCGGATAACTGCAGCATTGATCCTGTAGCGCTATCGTCCACCTGTGCCTGCACCTAAAATAGTAGAGTTTGTATAGGGTTAGTACACACTTGTACTAAGTATGGGTATATGCAAGCACACACCAAGGACATGCATGAGAAAGAATAGCTCTTTCTTAACAACATGATTTTTGGAAGTCAAGTCAGTGGACTTGCCAAATTGAGATTTGGAAAGTTTCCTAATTTGGATTAGGAAAGTAAATGATCTTTCCAAATTTGGATTAGGAAAGTCAGTGAGCATTCCAGATTGGAATAGGAAAGTTATGCCATGAGAATAACATACATTATCATACTTTTCACATTTGCATACAGCACATAACATTTACACATAGTACACATCATATAGCATACAATACATTTTACATGTAGCACATAACTTCGTTCATATCATTCATTCATATGCCATGAGACCTTGTAATCATGGACTTGATATTAAGACATCCCAGAAATGAGAGCTCAACATATGGGACCTCAACTAGGGAGTCTTCATTAGCAAACACAGAGTCTGCTTCGTTCATTCATACGTACTCCATTTCATTTCATTCATAGACTAGTGTAAACACCAGTTATACCTAGGATGTAGTTTAAGACTTTCATCGGGTTTGCTGTGCAATGATCAAGAATAACCTAGTGTCATTACCTGAGTCTAGCTCACCTCTTGATTATCCTATCCTAACACCTTTGGTATCATTCATTTCATTATGTGCATCATTTGAGGCTGGCCTCATTCATTCATTGGGAACTTTAACTTTAACCGACATAGATCATGTGAGCATCATGAAATCCAGTGTCTCCCCCACACCGAAAAGAGGTGGAATCACCGGCCAAAGTGATCCAATAACATGCTAGCGTACATGGGAATTTAACCCCGCCAGATCCCTATATTGGCAGTATAGGTTCGAAGACTAGGAGATATAAGGAGACCCATACCTGGCATACCGGATAGTCTCATCTCATGAGAGTTACGTGAACCTCCGTCCTTCCCGAAAGAAGTCATCACCGCTCATACCTAGTCTATCGGTGATCAGTATAAAGTTCCATTACATTCTTCTCATACGTCATGGAAGCTGGCTTCTAGTATGAGGACATCATAGCTCATTAGATGATTTCTCATCTCATCATTCGTATTGAGTGTGTTAAGCTCAATACTCTCATTAGAGTGTTCATAGAGACTGGTCTCTTCATTATCTTACACTCTCATAGGTGAGTACGTATTGGTAACATTTACTTAGGCTCATTTGAGATTGCTCTCATCATTTACATTAGCCTCTTATCATGTTGTCACCACATTCATCATCATTAGCATCTTTGCTTTTCATAGTTATTCACCTCTTATTACGTGAATGTTCATTTCATCATATGCCAATGCACTTGGCCATTTGGTGTGTTTCACACCCTTACTTAACCCTTCTAGGGTTTCATTATTTCATTGTTCATTTCATCATTTCATTGTTCATCTCATCATATGCCAATGCACTTGGCCATTTAGTGTATTTACACTCATACTTAACCCTTCTAGGGTTCATCATTTCATTTCATACATCTTAGGTTCACTTACTTTTGAACGTATGTTAGACTTATGTGTCTATACATACAAGCCATGAGGCTTCATTCGTAGTTTGTTAAGTGATTCTTACATTCCTAAGATTTCGTAGTACAAGACTTATGTATCTTGTATTTATGCCAAGATCTTGAATTTGATCTAAGTGGGTGGCATTATTCTTGGACGTTTGTTCACGTATGACTTATGTATCAATACGGAAGTTTGAACAAGGAAATCCAAGTCTTGAATCAATTGAATGTCATTTACATTATTAATTGATTTCATTCTAATATTCTTAACATTTTAACTCTAAGTCAAATCACAATATTTACATTAAAGGCTTACTTTTCTAATTACAATCTCTCTTGCATTGGCCGATGGGTTGTGGGTTCAAGCCCCCACAACCCCATTTCGTTTTCTTTTTATTAGTTTCGGCCTATGGGAGACTTTGGGACCCGAGGTCGAGTCCCCTCAGCCACACTACAATTCTCCTTTATTTTCCTTTCCCTTCCATCGCTTAAGGCTGAGAGGTTGTGGGTTCGAACCCCCACAACCTCTTTATTTATTCTCCTTTTTAAAAGTTGACTTATTTGAGTTGACTGTGAGGTTGTGGGGTCGAATCCCCACAGCCTCATTTTATTTTTATATTATCTCCCTCATCTGCATAGAGGTCGTGAGTTCGAATCCCACGCCTATCAAAACTTTTTCTTTATTTTTCCTTTCCTTGGTTTCTAACCGAGAGGGTGTGGGTTCGAAACCCACCCCTCTCATTTCTTATTTTGTTTTCTTCACCCTTATTTCTCAACCAAGACAAGTTCGAATCCCCCTCACCACATGAATTTTCCTCTTCTTTCATTAAACTTTTCTTTTGATTTTAAAGGGGTGAGGTCTCGGGTTCAACCCTCAATGACCTCACCTAATTTTCTTTATTTTTCTTGGCATTCTAATCATCTTAATTTGGCAATGATATATCAACCAATTGCTGGAAATTCAAGTAACTCCTTTACTCATTTTTTTTATCTTCATTTGTTAGTAAATTCATAGGACAATACATAGTTCGTTTGGTACGTTCTTTAATTCAATTTCTTTCATGAATTCTTAACCAAAATGTTTACTCCTCAATTCAGCCACACTTCATGTCACATGAACATCACATTTTACTTCAATTAATGTACATAAAACAACAAACAAAATATTAACAAAATTAAGCCTTTAGGCCGAGACTCAACATGCAATACATTTTTCTTTTCTTAATTCGAACATACACATTGTTGTCTTTTCATGCTTCAACGTACATCCAATACATTAACATTCAACACAAACATCACATAATCCTAAGTCTACCAGCATTCATACCAACCTTCATTCGTTGGGAGCTAATGACAGGGACATGCAACAGGGGAATCAACCTTAGTTTTTTTGAGCCTAATATACTGAGTCCTAGGGGTCTCTTGGGAAAGGGACCAAGAGTAAGAAGACCCATACCTTGTTTTCTTGTTAAATGTCCAGAATGCTGCCCAAGAACTCCTCCACAAATCAGTCCAAACACCCACACTCACACCTCACCCGACTAGCGTAGTATGCTTTGCTTAACGTTACCGAATTGCTTTCTCTTTTGTGTTTTGCTTGTGAATTCTTCAAGTGTTAAGAACTTCAATATTTTTCTGTTTTTGAACTTGTTTTGGCAGAGAGAAAACGTGAGAGAGATAGTGAAACGTGAGAGAGAGAGTGGGTTAAAATTAGGAGTTTTAGTTTGGGAATTAGTCAAACTAGGACTCTTTGTTAAACCTTTAAATAAAAAATCTGATTTTTCTTTTTCTTAAATCAGCTAAAATTTAATAATTAATTAAATTAATTTATCCATTTAAATAAAAACAAGTTAAATCATTGCTTCCACCTAGGTTCGAACCCGGGTGGAGCAAGACTTCACTTCAAGAGCTCAATTTCGGCTCTCTCTCCCCAAATTTCCCCTCCACTTGATTAATTAAATAATTACATATGTATATATTTAGGGTAATTATGATATTACCCTTAGCCTGGTAAAAGACCATTTTACCCCTAGACCCTCAAAACTTAAAATTCCTTCTTTTTAAGTCCGGTAAAAACTCCTTCGAGTAAATCTGTGTATTCGAGAGTCCTACATGGTTGGTCCCAACCTTTCCTAGCTCAACTAACTCCCAAAGTTAGTTGGCTTGGCTATACCAAGGGTTCCGAGGTCTGGTTCTACGCGCATCAATCTGTGTGAACCCTGGTCTAATCGTAGGCATTCTTGGCACATTAAGCATTACTTAGCATATCTATTTTTTTTAGGGTTGTTACATTATCCCCCCCTTAGGATCATTCATCCTCGAATGGCACTACACATCATTTTAAATAAAGAGGGCGATTTTCGAAGATATCTAAACATACTTGAGACTTTACTCTTTGTGAATTTGTGTTTCACACTTACTCTGGATAATGCATATTACACAATCTTATCTGAAGCTTCATATTTGAGATTGAGGAACTTCCTTCTCAATCGCACTTAACTTGATGCACCTCAAAACTCATGCAACACAAAAATCATGTCCACGCTATACAAAACATCAACATGACATGCAAGCATGAATTCATTTTAACTCTAACTTATTTGGAAAGTTAACCTTACTACCCTGTTTCGATAGACTATGGTAGTCTAGCATTTCTGAAGTAATCCATACCTGAGCCATCTTCTTGAGATAGTAAGCAACAAACTTATCCTTCTTCTCTTCATCAATACTCATAGCAGGCTTTAGAACTTACTATGCACTCACCTTCATGCAAACAACCACTCTTATCAAACGTCTTTCGTTCACGCAGGCATTTCTATCACTGCCCCTTCTTGGGAAGGCCAGATCTTGAGTCTAGCACCTTAGACCACTTGGTCATCCTAATTTTTGTGTGTATTCTTCTAAGCGCGCACACAAGAACGAAGTTAGATATTTAAAATGACACAAAGTGTCAAGGCTCTAGATAGCACGATAAAGAGTAGAAGAAGGGAAATTTTCCTACGCATCATACAGTCTCTAATCCAGGATAGTGGTGCACTTCACTACCATGACTTAGAAACTACTCAATGTGGTTGATGTGAACTTATTATTTTCGTAATTTAACCTAGTGCTCTGATACCAACTTTGTCACGACTGGAATCTAGACCACAGACGAGACCGGCGTCGTTGACCTCTCAGAAGTCACAGACAAGCCTACTTACGTCATTCTTACTTCATCTAGGTTAATTTTAGCGGAAAATTTGAAACTTTTTGGTTTCTTAACATACTTATAACAAGATTCTCATTAATACGTAATTGTTCACCATCAACCATCTAACATTAAGAGATAAGCAACTGAAAGAAATAGTTCAATTCTTATTAAGTGTATAATTGCCAAAATGGCACCAATACGTAGTTTGAATAAAAATAGGAAAGAAACGCTAGTGGAACATGCTCCACTAGCTCAACTCTAAAACTAAGCTAGAATATAAAACAGTAGCATCCTCGAAATCATGAGGACCTACCAAAACCGGATGAATGCTGGACGTCCGGATAACTGCAGCGTTGATCCTGTAGCTCTATCGTCCACCTGTGCCTGCACCTAAAATAGTAGAGTTTGTATAGGGTTAGTTCACACTTGTACTAAGTATGGGTATATGCAAACACACACCAAGGACATGCATGAGAAAGAATAGCTCTTTCCTAACAACATGATTTTTGGAAGTCAAGTCAGTGGACTTGCCAAATTGAGATTTGGAAAGTTTCCTAATTTGGATTAGGAAAGTAAATGATCTTTCCAAATTTGGATTAGGAAAGTCAGTGAGCATTCCAGATTGGAATAGGAAAGTTATGCCATGAGAATAACATACATTATCATACTTTTCACATTTGCATACAGCACATAACATTTACACATAGTACACATCACATAGCATACAATACATTTTACATGTAGCACATAAATTCGTTCATATCATTCATTCATATGCCATGAGACCTTGGAATCATTGACTTGACATTAAGACATCCCAGAAATGAGAGCTCAACATATGGGACCTCAACTAGAGAGTCTTCATTATCAAACACAGAGTCTGCTTCGTTCATTCATACGTACTCCATTTCATTTCATTCATAGACTAGTGTAAACACCAGTTATACCTAGGATGTAGTTTAAGACTTTCATTAGGTTCGTTGTGCAATGACCAAGAATGACCTAATGTCATTACTTGAATCTAACTCACCTTTTGATTATCCTATCCTAATACCTTTGGTATCATTCATTTCATTATATGCATCATTTGAGGCTGGCCTCATTCATTCATTGGGAACTTTAACTTTAACCGACATAGATCATGTGAGCATCATGAAATCCAGTGTCTCCCCCACACCGAAAAGAGGTGGAATCACCGGCCAAAGTGACCCAAAAACATGCTAGCGTACATGGGAATTTAACCCCGCCAGATCGCTATATTGGCAGTATAGGTTCGAAGACTAGGAGATATAAAGAGACCCATACCCGGCATGCTAGACAGTCTCATCTCATGAGAGTTACATGAACCTCCGCCCTTCCCGAAAGAAGGCATCACCGCTCATAGCTAGTCTATCGGTGCTCAGTATAAAGTTCCATTACATTCATCTCATACGTCATGGATGCTAGCTTCTAGTATGAGGACATCATAGCTCATTAGATGATTTCTCATCTCATCATTCGTATTGAGTGTGTTAAGCTCAATACTCTCATTAGAGTGTTCATAGAGACTGGTCTCTTCATTATCTTACACTCTCATAGGTGAGTACGTATTGGTAACATTTACTTAGGCTCATTTGAGATTGCTCTCATCATTTACATTAGCCTCTTATCATGTTGTTACCACATTCATCATCATTAGCATCTTTGTTTTTCATAGTTATTCACCTCTTATTACGTGAATGTTCATTTCATCATATGCCAATGCACTTGGACATTTGGTGTGCTTTACACCCTTACTTAACCCTTCTAGGGTTTCATTATTTCATTGTTCATTTCATCATTTCATTGTTCATCTCATCATATGCCAATGCACTTGGCCATTTAGTGTATTTACACTCATACTTAACCCTTCTAGGGTTCATCATTTCATTTCATACATCTTAGGTTCACTTACTTTTGAACGTATGTTAGACTTATGTGTCTATACATATAAGCCATGAGGCTTCATTCGTAGTTCGTTAAGTGATTCTTACATTCCTAAGATTTCGTAGTACAAGACTGATGTATCTTGTATTTATGCCAAGATCTTGAATTTGATCTAAGTGGGTGGCATTATTCTTGGACGTTTGTTCACGTATGACTTATGTATCAATACGGAAGTTTGGGCAAGGAAATCCAAGTCTTGAATCAATTGAACGTCATTTACATTATTAATTGATTTCATTATAATATTCATAACATTTTAACTCTAAGTCAAATCACAATATTTACATTAAAGGCTTACTTTTCTAATTACAATCTCTCTTGCATTGGCCGATGGGTTATGGGTTCAAGCCTCCACAACCCCATTTCGTTTTCCTTTTATTAGTTTCGGCCTATGGGAGACTTTCGGACCCGAGGTCGAGTCCCCTCAGCCACACTACAATTCTCCTTTATTTTCCTTTCCCTTCCATTCGCTTAAGGCTGAGAGGTTGTGGGTTCGAATCCCCACAACCTCTTTATTTATTCTCCTTTTTAAAAGTTGACTTATTTGAGTTGACTGTGAGGTTGTGGGGTCGAATCCCCACAGCCTCATTTTATTTTTATATTATCTCCCTCATCTGCATAGAGGTCGTGGGTTCGAATCCCACGCCTCTCAAAACTTTTTCTTTATTTTTCCTTTCCTTGGTTTCTAACCGAGAGGGTGTGGGTTCGAACCCCACCCCTCTCATTTCTTATTTTATTTTCTTCACCCTTATTTCTCAACCAAGACAAGTTCGAATCCCCCTCACCACACGAATTTTCCTCTTCTTTCATTAAACTTTTCTTTTGATTTTAAAGGGGTGAGGTCTCGGGTTCAACCCTCAATGACCTCACCTAATTTTCTTTATTTTTCTGGCATTCTAAACATCTTAATTTGGCAATGATATATCAACCAATTGCTGGAAATTCAAGTAACTCCTTTACTCATTTTTTTTATCTTCATTTGTTAGTAAATTCATAGGACAATACATAGTTCGTTTGGTACGTTCTTTAATTCAATTTCTTTCATGACTTCTTAACCAAAATGTTCACTCCTCAATTCAGCCACACTTCATGTCACATGAACATCACATTTTACTTCAATTAATGTACATAAAACAACATACAAAATATTAACAAAATTAAGCCTTTAGGCCGAGACTCAACATGCAATACATTTTTCTTTTCTTAATTCGAACATACACATTGTTGTCTTTTCATGCTTCAACGTACATCCAATACAATAACATTCAGCACAAACATCACATAATCCTAAGTCTACCAGCATTCATACCAACCTACATTCGTTGGGAGCTAATGACAGGGACATGCAACAGGGGAATCAACCTTAGTTTTTGAACCGAATATACTGAGTCCTAGGGGTCTCTTGGGAAAGGGACCAAGAGTAAGAAGACCCATACCTTGTTTTCTTGTTAAATGTCCAGAATGCTGCCCAAGAACTCCTCCACAAATCAGTCCAAACACCCACACTCACACCTCACCCGACTATTGTAGTATGCTTTGCTTAACGTTACCGAATTGCTTTATCTTTTGTGTTTTGCTTGTGAATTCTTCAAGTGTTAAGAACTTCAATATTTTTATGTTTTTGAACTTGTTTTGTCAGAGAGAAAACGTGAGAGAGATAGTGAAACGTGAGAGAGAGAGATAGTGAGAGAGAGTGGCTTAAAATTAGGAGTTTTAGTTTGGGAATTAGTCAAACTAGGACTCTTTGTTAAACCTTTAAATAAAAAATCTGATTTTTCTTTTTCTTAAATCAGCTAATATTTAATAATTAATTAAATTAATTTATCCATTTAAATAAAAACAAGTTAAATCATTGCTTCCACCTAGGTTCGAACCCGGGTGGAGTAAGACTTCACTTCAAGAGCTCAATTTCGGCTCTCTCTCCCCAAATTGCCCCTCCACTTTATTAATTAAATAATTACATATGTATATATTTAGGGTAATTATGATATTACCCTTAGCCTGGTAAAAGACCATTTTACACATAGACCCTCAAAACTTAAAATTCCTTCTTTTTAAGTCTGGTAAAAACTCCTTCGAGTAAATCTTTGTATTCGAGAGTCCTACATGGTTGGTCCCAACCTTTCATAGATCAACTAACTCCAAATGTTAGTTGGCTTGGATATACCAAGGGTTCCGAGGTCTGGTTCTATGCGCATCAATCTGTGTGAACCCTGGTCTAATCGTAGGCATTCTTGGCACATTAAGCATTACTTAGCATATCTATTTTTTTTAGGGTTGTTACATTAGTTCAAAGACTAGGAGATTTAGGGAGACCCATACCCACCTTGGTGGACAGTCTCATATCATGACTTTTATGTGAACCTCTGCCCTTCCCGAAAGAAGGCATCACCACTCATAACTAGCCTATCGTTGCTCCGTTTAAAGTTCCTCTTTACATTCAACTCATACATCGTAGAAACTTGCTTCTAGCATGAGGTAGTCATAACTCATTAGATGATTTCTCATCTCTTCTTTACGTATTAAGTGTGAATTGTCCTTACACTTACATATAAAGTGGGATTGAGACTTGTCTCTTAATATTCAACACTCTCTTAGGTGAGTACTTTTGGTGACCTTATATTGGCGTAGGTACAACTTGTCTCACTTGCACTAGCCTCATATTGTGGTGCCAACCTGTTCTTTCTTAACATCTTCTCATTTCATCTTTACTCACCTTTCATTATTTGTTCATCGGTTAACATAGATATGCTCTCTTAGAAATTGCATTTAGCGACATTGCTTTTTAGGCGTAGATGCAGCTTGTCTCACTTGCACGAGCCTATCATCATGTAGTCACTCTTTTCTTTACATATTAACTATGAATTCATTTTTAAAACTTTTTTTTTGGAAAATGCTTGAGACTTGAGTCCTACATCATTCTACACGGGATCCCATAGGTGAGTACGTTTGGTAACATTTACTTAGGCTTGGTTGAGACTTGTCTTACCATTCATCTTAGCCTATTATCATGTTGTCACTGTTTTCATTAGAATCATAGTATAATATAATTACTCACCTCATTACGTGATTGTTCATTTAATAGTCTTACCATTAACTCATGTTCTTACCCAATTCAGGTTACTCATAATTGACTAAGTGTTTCATGACCATCTAAGTATACGTTGTGTAAGACTTATGCATTTTACACATGCAACCAAGGGACCCAAGTTCAATCCCTAGTGGCTGCATTTTATTTAATTATTTGTGAGACTTATGTGTCTCCCAATTTCGGCCAAGAGGACCCATGTTCGTATCCCTTGGGCAACACTTTATTTTTAATTATTTAAAGTGTTAAGTGTCTCCATAAATTCTGCCAAGAGGATCTAGGATCGAATCCCAGTGGCCTCATCTTTTATTACTTTATTTTGGTGTGAGATTTATGTATCTCACACCATTTGATAAGGAGCCAAGTTTGAATCCACCTTCCCTCACTATTTTCTTTTTCTTTTAATTCCAAGCTTCTTTCAACCTGCCCAAGTTTGAATCCCCTCTCTCACCCTATTTTATTTTCTTTTATTTTAAGGCTTAACCTCTTAGTATTAGGACCTTAAGAATTTCGAGATTCACTCTAAATGGCAGCAACTATTCCTCTTCATATATATTAGTGACTAGCCGAAACCAAATTCATTTAACATAAAGTTTTAATTCACTTTCTTACATTTAGCCTAGGCGTTTAACTCATAGTTTTACATATACTTTTAACCAATTCATTAAGGACTTTACTTTCACTTTCTTATTCATGAACATCACGATTTCTTTTGCATGTTAAACACACAACATTGCACAACACGTGATTTACCATTTTCTTCAAGTTAACAGTAACAATACAATCACGGAAAACAACATGTTTTGTGCACATATGACATTCAACATTCGGACGTACATAAAAAATCATAAACAGCCCGTAACATACATTACACACAACCACAATCATTCCTAAAATCATCTACCAGAAGTCATACCAACGCATGCATCAATTCGTTCATAGTATCTAATGATAGGGGCATGCAACGGGGGACAACCTTAGTTTTTTGATTGGATTTAAACTGAACCTTAGGGGACTCTTGGGAAAGGAACCAAGATATAAGAATACCCATACTTTTTCAGCCTTGACAACCAGCCACAACCACACGCCCCAGCCCACACACAAACATTTCTTTCGAGCTTTGATTCTTGTTTGCAAGTGAAGTTCTTTACTTAAATTACTTAGGTATACGAACTCTCCCTTTTGTTTTTTGATGGATGCAGCCAAGAACACTTTTAGAATAGTGAGTTTTACGTTTATATTCTTTTTTTGAAGTGTGGGATAAGGCTGAAAACGTTTTTAGGAGTAATTTAAAGAATCAAGAGTGGGCAAGAAGCACACTCCTAGTGGGAGTTGTGTGCCCCCTTTTGTAGGAATTGTTGTTGAATTATTCAACATAATTTAAATGGTAACAAAATCAGATTATGATTATATATTAAGTTACTATAATGCCCCTCTCTTTAATCATTTAATTCGTACCTCATTATGCTTCCAACTCGGCTCGAACCCGAGTTGTAGAGGTAAGGTCAATCTCGGGTTTGACCACCAAGATTTGACTTATTTTGACTAATTAATATCCTTATTTAATAAATTAAATATCAGCCTAGGGTAATTACAAACTAACCCTAGCCCTAAAATTACCTTTATACCCCTAGAACCCCTAAAACCTAGGACTAACCCACTAAGTCCGGTTAAGACTCATCCGGGTGAATCCTAGAATTCGGGTACACTACATGGCTGGAACCAACTCTGCCTAGCTCAACTAACTCACAAAGTTAGTTTTCTTGGCTGGTGCATAGGTTCAGAGGTCTGGTTCCACGTGGATCAATCCGTGTGAACCCGGTCTAATCTAGGCATTCTAGGTACGTTTAGGTGTTCTTAGCATAGTCATTTTCAGGTTGTTACATTATCCCCTCCTTAGGAACATTCGTCCCCGAATGACACTACTCTTTACTAGCAACAAGCCAGTAATCTATAGAACTTATGCATATATAAGCAATTCAATTCTTTTTCATTGGTGAATATCTGATTCACATAATTACATGGTGGTGCACATCTTTGAAACCTACTAGCAGCTTCACATTAATAGACTAAGGAAAGTCTTTCCCAATTAGTCTCATCAAAACATACAACACAAGTAAACATATAAATCACACAAATCAGCAACCAGCATGATGACTCAAACATATTAACCTCATACTAGTGCATAAACACCAAACACAATCAAATACATGAAAGAATAATTAAGGCTACGCACCCGAGACTTCACCAGAAGTGCCTTCCCCTGCACCCCTAGACTTGAGTGCGAAGAATCGGTGCTTCCTTGGAGCCTCTTCACTTGGAACATTAGGATGAATTTTCTCCTCCCCTTTTTCTTGACTACTCCTATTCGGACAATCCTTCATCATGTGACCCAGTTTGTCACAATTGTAACAAGCATTAGAGCCCAGCATACACTCTCCTCCATGCAATTTGCCACACTTCCTACACGGTGGCCTCTTCTGAGGTGAATCTACTTCATTGTTCCTCTTAACTCTGGGCTCGGAATCCCTATCATAGTGACCCTTGGATGAACTTGACTCCCCTTGGTGGGAGAGTCCCTTCTTAAATCTGGGCTTATCCCTATTTTCAGTACTTCTCTTCCTTGAAATATTCTCCTCTTATTCATCTTTCTGAAACACTTGAGTTGATGTTGGATACGCTCTTAACACCAAGTAATCAAAATTTCATAAGGCACGATAAGATTAAAAGAAGTGAAAATTTCCAAAGCATTATGCAGTCTCTAATTCATGATAGTGGTGCACTTCAATACCATAACTTAGAAACTACTTAACGTGGTTGATATAAACCTGATGTTTTGGATATTCAACCTAATGATCTGATACCAAGTTTGTCATGACCCGAATTCTGGAATCCGAATTACAACCGGCGTCGTTGACCTCTCAAAGGTCACAGACAAGCCTCTTCTTGCATTCATCACATTCATACGGTTAATTTTAGCGGAAAATTTGAAACTTTTTGTTTATAGTTGAAGAATACATAGAATTCATATAAATGCATATTTGTAAGAAGGTTTATTGCTCATACATAAACCATCTATTTATAAGATCATGTATCTTGAAAGAAATGTAATCTCATATCACAAGTAATACTTGCCAAAACGGCATCATTACAAGCGTCTGAAAAAAATAGAAAAAAAACACTAGTGGAACATACCACACTAGTTCAAACCTACTACTAAGCAAGAAATATAAAGGCAGGGATCCTCAAATGTATGAGGACCTACCAAGTCGGGATGAAATCTCTGAGTCCGAATTGCTGCAATGATACCCTCAACGTCCACCTGAGCCTGCACATAAAATAGTAATATTGTATGGAATTACTACACACTTGTACTAAGTATGGGTACATGCAACAACAAATAACGGTAATGCATGAACAAGGATGGCTCTTCCTAATCAACATGCTTTCTTAGAAGGTCAAGTCTCTTGACTTTGACTATTTCGTAATAGGAAGGTCATGCCATGAATATGTCACACATAATACACATATAAGTTCACATAATACACATTTCATGTTTCATATAACATACATTTCATATCCATGAGACCTTGGAATCATGGACGTAGCATTAAGACATCTCAACTGAGGGCCCAACATATAGGATCTCAATTCGAGGGTCTCCTTTAGCAAACACAGAGCCTGGTTAATTCGTTCATTTGTACTTCACATTATTCATTTCATTTATTCATAGGATGATGTGAACACCAGCTATACCTAGGATGAAGTTTAAGACTCTCATCGGGATCATGAAGTGCAATAACCAAGAATGACCTAATGTCAATACTTGAGTCCGGTCTCACCTCCTGATTGTCTAGCATAAACACCTTCGGTATAGTTCATTTCATTATCTTTCATACTTTGAGGAATGTCAACTTTACCCACATAGATCATGTGAGCTAATGCAATCTGGTGTCTTCCCCACACCGAAAAGATGTGGAGTCACTGGCCAAGGTGAAACCAAAACATTCTAGCTTCATGGGTTCGAACCAAGATAGTTCCCTATATTGGCAGCATTGTTCAAAGACTAGGAGATTTAAGGAGACCCAAACCCACCTTGGTGGACAGTCTCATCTCATGACATTTATGTGAACCTCCGCCCTTCCTGAAAGAAGGAATCACAACTCACAACTAGCCTATCGGAGCTCCGTTTAAATTATTATTTTTTTACATTCAACTCATACATCATCAAAGCTTTCTTCTAGCATGAGGTAGTCATAACTCATTAGATGATTTCTCATCTCTTCTTTACGTATTAAGTTTGAATTTTCCTTACACTTACATATAGAGTGTGATTGAGACTTGTCTCTTAATATTCAACACTCTCTTAGGTGAGTACTTTTGGTGACCTTATATTAGCGTAGGTACAACTTGGCTCACTTGCACTAGCCTCATATTGTGGTGCCACCCTGTTCTTTCTTAACATCTTCTCATTTCATCTTTACTCACCTTTCATTATTTGTTCATCGGTTAACATAGATATGCTCTCTTAGAAATTGCATTTAGCGACATTGCTTTTTAGGCGTAGATGCAGCTTGTCTCACTTGCACTAGCCTATCATCATGTAGTCACTCTTTTCTTTACATATTAACTATGAATTCATTCTTAACACTTTTTTTGGAATATGCTTGAGACTTGAGTCCTACATCATTCTACACTCCCATAGTTGAGTACGTTTGGTAACATTTACTTAGGCTTGGTTGAGACTTGTCTCACCATTCATCTTATCCTATTATCATGTTGTCGCTGTTTTCATTAGAATCATAGTATAATATAATTACTCACCTCATTACGTGATTGTTCATTTAATAATCTTACCATTAACTCATGTTCTTACCCAATTCAGGTTACTCATAATTGACTAAGTGTTTCATGACCATCTAAGTATATGTTGTGTAAGACTTATGCATTTTACACATGCAGCCAAGGGACCCAAGTTCAATCCCTAGTGGCTGCATTTTATTTAATTATATGTGAGACTTATGTGTCTCCCAATTTCGGCCAAGAGGACCCATGTTCGAATCCCTTGGGCAACACTTTATTTTTAATTATTTAATGTGTTAAGTGTCTCCATAAATTCGGCCAAGAGGATCTAGGATCGAATCCCAGTGGCCTCATCTTTTATTAATTTATTTTGGTGTGAGTTTTATGTATCTCACACCCTTGGACAAGGAGACAAGTTTGAATCCCCCTTCCCTCACTATTTTCTTTTTCTTTAAATTCCAAGCTTCTTTCAACCTGTCCAAGTTCGAATCCCCTCTCTCACCCTATTTTCTTTTCTTTTATTTTAAGGCTTAACCTCTTAGTATAATGACCTTAAGAATTTTGAGATTCACTCTAAATGGGAACAACTATTCCTCTTCATATATATTAGTGACTAGCCGAAACCATATTCATTTAACATAAAGTTTTAATTCACTTTCTTACATTTAGCCTAGGCGTTTAACTCATAGTTTTACATATACTTTTGACCAATTCATTAAGGACTTTACTTTCACTTTCTTATTCGTGAACATCACGATTTCTTTTGCATGTTAAACACACAATATTGCATAACACATGATTTACCATTTTCTTCAAGTTAACAGTAACAATACAATTACGAAAAACAACATGTTTTGTGCACATATGACATTCAACATTCGGACGTACATAACAAATCCTAAAAAGCCCGTAACATACATTACACACAACCACAATTATTCCTAAAATCATCTACTAGAAGTCATACCAACGCATGCATCAATTAGTTCATAGGATCTAATGATAGGGGCGTGCAACGGGGGACAACCTTATTTTTCGATTGGATTTAAACTGAACCTTAGGGGATTCTTGGGAAAGGGACAAAGAGAGAAGAAAACCCATACCTTTTCAGCCTTGACAACCAGCCACAACCAATCGCCCCAGCCTAACACAAACCTTTCTTCTGAGCTTTGATTCTTGTTTGCAAGTGAAGTTCTTTACTTAAATTACTTAGGCATACGAATTCTCCCTTTTGTTTTTTGATGGATGTAGCCAAGAACATTTTTAGAATAGTGAGTTTTACGTTTATATTCTGTTTTTGAAGTGTGGGATAAGGCTGAAAACGTTTTTAGGAGTAATTTAAAGAATTAAGAGTGGGCAAGAAGCACACTCCTAGTGGGAGTTGTGTGCCCCCTTTTGTGGGAATTGTTGTTGACTTGTTCACCAAAATTTAAATGGTAACAAAATCAGATTATAATTATATATTAAGTTATTATAATGCCCCTCTCTTTAATCATTTAATTCGTACCTCATTATACTTCCAACTCGGCTCAAACCCGAGTTGTGGAGGTAAGGTCGATCTCGGGTTTGACCACCAAGATTTGACTTATTTTGACTAATTAATATCTTTATTTAATTAATTAAATATCAGCCTAGGGTAATTACTATACTACCCCTAGCCCCAAAATTACCTTTTATACCCCTAGAACCCTTAAAACCTAGGACTAACCCTCTAAGTCCGTTCAAGACTCATCCGGGTGAATCCTAGTATCCGGGTACACTACATGGCTGGAACCAACTCTGCCTAGCTCAACTAACTCACCAAGTTGGTTGGCTTGGCTGGTGCATAAGTTCAAAGTTCTGGTTCCACGCGCATCAATCCGTGTGAACCCGGTCTAATCTAGGCATTCTAGGTACGTTTAGATCTTACTTAGCATAGTCATTTTCGGGTTGTTACATTATCCCCCCCTTAGGAACATTCGTCCCCGAATGGCACTACTCTTTACTAGCAACAAGCCTGTCATCTATAGAACTTATGCATACATAAGCAATTCAATACTTTTCATTGGTGAATATCTGATTCACATAATAACATGGTGCTGCACATCTTTGAAACCTACTAGCAGCTTCACATTAATAGACTAAGGAAAGTCTTTCCCAAATTAGTCTCATCAAAACATACAACACAAGTAAACATATAAATCACACAAATCAGCAACCACCATGATGACTCAAACATATTAACCTCATACTAGTGCATAAACACCATACACAGTCAAATACATGAAAGACTAATTAAGGCTACGCACCCGAGATTTCACCAGAAGTGCCTTCCCCAGCACCCCTAGACTTGAGTGCGAAGAATCGGTGCTTCCTTGGATCCTCTTCACTTGGACCATTAGGCTGAATTTTCTCCTCCCCTTTTTCTTGACTTCTCCTATTCGGACAATCCTTCATCATGTGACCCGGT
Organism: Solanum sitiens; assembly: GCA_016801875.1. Lineage (NCBI taxonomy): Eukaryota > Viridiplantae > Streptophyta > Magnoliopsida > Solanales > Solanaceae > Solanum > Solanum sitiens. Next base: position 2,175,682 of record JABWTJ010000028.1, read on the forward strand.
TTGCCACAATTGTAACAAGCATTAGAGCCCAGCATACAGTCTCCTCCATGCAATTTGCCACACTTCCTACACGGTGGCCTCTTCTGAGGTGAATCTACTTCATTGTTACTCTTAACTCTGGGATCGGAATCCCTATCATAGTGACCCTTGGATGAACTTGACTCCCCTTGGTGGGAGAGTCCCTTCTTATGTCTAGGCTTTTCCCTATTTTCAGTACTTCTCTTCCTTGAAAAATTCCCCTCTTATTCATCTTTCTGAAACACTTGAGTTGATGTTAGATACGCTCTTAACACCAAGTAATAAAAATTTCATAAGGCACGATAATATTAAAAGAAGTGAAAATTTCCAAAGCATTATGCAGTCTCTAATTCATGATAGTGGTGCACTTCAATACCATAACTTAGAAACTACTTAACGTGGTTGATATGAGCCTGATGTTTTAGATATTCAACCTAATGCTCTGATACCAATTTTGTCACGACCCGGATTCTGGAATCCGAATTGCAACCGGCGTCGTTGACCTCTCAGAGGTCACAGACAAGCCTCTTCTTGCATTCATCACATTCATACGGTTAATTTTATTGGAAAATTTAAAACTTTTTGTTTATAGTTGAAGAATACATAGAATTCATATAAATGCATATTTGTAAGAAGGTTCATTGCTCATACATCAACCATCTAATTATAAAATCATGCAACTTGAAAGAAATGGAATCTCATATCACAAGTAATACTTGCCAAAACGGCATCATTACAAGCGTCTGAAAAAAATAGAAAAGAAACACTAGTGGAACATACCCCACTAGTTCAAACCTACTACTAAGTAAGAAATATAAAGGAAAGGATCCTCGAATGTATGAGGACCTACCAAGTCCGGATGAAATCTCTGAGTCCGAACAGCTACAATGATACCCTCAACGTCCACCTAAGCCTGCACCTAAAATAGTAATATTGTATGGAATTACTACACACTTGTACTAAGTATGGGTACATGCAATAACAAATAACGGTAATGCATAAACAAGGATGGCTCTTCCTAATCAACAAGCTTTCTTAGAAGGTCAAGTCTCTTGACTTTGACTATTTCATAATAGGAAGGTCATGCCATGAATATGGCACACATAATACACATATGAGTTCACATAATATACACTTCATGTTTCATATAGCATACATTTCATATCAATGACACCTTGGAATCATGGACGTAGCATTAAGACATCTCAACAGAGGTCCCAACATATAGGATCTCAATTCAAGGGTCTCCTTTAGCAAACACAGAGCATGGTTCATTCGTTCATTTGTACTTCACATTATTCATTTCATTCATTCATAGGATGATGTGAACACCATCTATACCTAGGATGAAGTTTAAGACTCTCATCGGGATCATGATGTGCAATAACAAAGAATGACCTAATGTCAATACTTGAGTCCGGTCTCACCTCCTGATTGTCTTGCATAAACACCTTCGGTATAGTTCATTTCATTATCTTTCATACTTTGAGGAACGTCAACTTTAACCGACATAGATCATGTGAGCTCATGAAATCTGGTGTCTTCCCCATACCGAAAAGAAGTGGATTCACTGGCCAAGGTGAAACCAAAACATTCTAGCTTCATGGGTTTGAACCAAGCTAGTTCCCTATATTGGCAGCATAGTTCAAAGACTAGGAGATTTAGGGAGACCCAAACCCACCTTGGTGGATAGTCTCATCTCATGACATTAATGTGAACCTCCGCCCTTCCTGAAAAAAGGCATCACAACTCATAACTAGCCTATCGGTGCTCCGTTTAAAGTTCCGTTTTACGTTCAACTCATACATCATCGAAGCTTGCTTCTAGCATGAGGTAGTCATAACTCATTAGATGATTTCTCATCTCTTCTTTACGTATTAAGTTTGAATTGTCCTTACACTTACATATAGAGTGTGATTGAGACTTGTCTCTTAATATTCAACAGTCTCTTAGGTGAGTACTTTTGGTGACCTTATATTGGCGTAGGTACAACTTGTCTCACTTGCACTAGCCTCATATTGTGGTGCCACCCTGTTCTTTCTTAACATCTTCTCATTTCATCTTTACTCACCTTTCATTATTTGTTCATCGGTTAACATAGATATGCTTTCTTAGAAATTGCATTTAGCGACATTGCGCAGATGCAGCTTATCTCACTTGCACTAGCCTATCATCATGTAGTCACTCTTTTCTTTACATATTAACTATGAATTCATTCTTAACACTTTTTTTTGGAATATGCTTGAGACTTGAGTCCTACATAATTCTACACTCCCATAGGTGAGTACGTTTGGTAACATTTACGTAGGCTTGGTTGAGACTTGTCTCACCATTTATCTTAGCCTCTTATCATGTTGTCACTGTTTTCACTAGAATCATAGTATAATATAATTACTCACCTCATTACGTGATTATTCATTTAATAATCTTACCATTAACTCATGTTCTTACACAATTCAGGTTACTCATAATTAACTAAGTGTTTCATGACCATCTAAGTATATGTTGTGTAAGACTTATGCATTTTACACATGCAGCCAAGGGACCCAAGTTCAATCCCTAGTGGCTGCATTTTATTTAATTATATGTGAGACTTATGTGTCTCCCAATTTCGGCCAAGAGGACCCATGTTCGAATCCCTTGGGCAACACTTTATTTTTAATTATTAAAAGTGTTAAGTGTCTCTATAAATTCAGCCAAGAGGATCTAGGATCGAATCCCAGTGGCCTCATCCTTTATTACTTTATTTTGGTGTGAGATTTATGTATCTCACACCCTTGGACAAGGAGCCAAGTTTGAATCCCCCTTCCCTCACTATTTTCTTTTTCTTTAAATTCCAAGCTTCTTTCAACCTGCCCAAGTTCGAATCCCCTCTCTCACCCTATTTTCTTTTCTTTTCTTTTAAGGCTTAACCTCTTAGTATTAGGACCTTAAGAATTTCGAGATTCACTATAAATGGCAGCAACTATTCCTCTTCATATATATTAGTGACTAGCCGAAACCATATTCATTTAACATAAAGTTTTAATTCACTTTCTTATATTTAGCCTAGGCGTTTAACTCATAGTTTTACATATACTTTTGACAATTTCATTAAGGACTTTACTTTCACTTTCTTATTCATGAACATCACGATTTGTTTTGCATGTTAAACACACAACATTGCATAACACATGATTCACCATTTTCTTCAAGTTAACAGTAACAATACAATTACGGAATACAACATGTTTTGTGCATATATGACATTCAACATTCGGACGTACATAACAAATCATAAACAGCCCGTAACATACATTACACACATCTACAATCATTCCTAAAATCATCTACCAGAAGTCATACCAACGCATGCATCAATTCATTCATAGGATCTAATGATAGGGGCGTGCAACGGGGGACAACCTTATTTTTCGATTGTATTTAAACTGAACCTTAGGGGACTCTTGGGAAAAGGACCAAGAGATAAGAAAACCCATACCTTTTCAGCCTTGACAACCAGCCACAACCACACGCCCCAGCCCACACACAAACCTTTCTTCCGAGCTTTGATTCTTGTTTGCAAGTGAAGTTCTTTACTTAAAAAACTTAGGCATACGAATTCTCCCTTTTGTTTTTTGATGGATGCAGCCAAAAACACTTTTAGAATAGTGAGTTTTACGTTTATATTTTGTTTTTAAGTGTGGGATAAGGCTGAAAACGTTTTTAGGAGTAATTTAAAGAATTAAGAGTGGGCAAGAAGGACACTCCTAGTGGGAGTTGTGTGCCCCCTTTTGTGGGAATTGTTGTTGACTTATTCAACAAAATTTAAATGGTAACAAAATCAGATTATAATTATATATTAAGTTACTATAATGCCCCTCTCTTTAATCATTTAATTCATACCTTATTAAGCTTCCAACTCGGCTCAAACCCGAGTTGTGGAGGTAAGGTCAATCTCGGGTTTGACCACCGAGATTTGACTTATTTTGACTAATAAATATCTTTATTTAATTAATTAAAAATCAGTCTAGGGTAATTACTATACTACCCCTAGCCCTAAAATTACCTTTATACCCCTAGAACCCTTAAAACCTAGGACTAACCCTCTAAGTCCGGTTAAGACTCATCCGGGTGAATCCTAATATTCGGGTACACTACACGGCTGGAACCAACTCTGCCTAGCTCAACTAACTCACCAAGTTGGTTGGCTTGGCAGGTGCATAGGTTCAAAGGTCTGGTTCCACGCGCATCAATCAGTGTGAACCCGGTCTAATCTAGGCATTCTAGGTACGGTTAGGTCTTACTTAGCATAGTCATTTTCGGGTTGTTACATTCTCCCCCCCTTAGGAACATTCGTCCCCGAATGACACTACTTTTTACTAGCAACAAGCCAGTCATCTATAGAACTTATGCATACATAAGCAATTCAATACTTTTCATTGGTGAATATCTGATTCACATATTAGCATGGTGGTGCACATCTTTGAAACCTACTAGCGGCTTCACATTAATAGACTGAGGAAAGTCTTTCCCAAATTAGTCTCAACAAAACATTCAACACAAGTAAACATATAAGTCACACAAATCAGCAACCAACATGATGACTCAAACATATTAACCTCATACTAGTTCATAAACACCATACACAGTCAAATACATGAATGACTAATTAAGGCTACGCACCCGAGACTTCACCAGAAGTGCCTTCCCCTGCAACACTAGACTTGAGTGTGAAGAATCGGTGCTTCCTTGGAGCCTTTTCACTTGGACCATTAGGCTGAACTTTCTCCTCCCCTTTTTCTTGACTTCCCCTATTCGGACAATCCTTCATCTTGTGACCCAGTTTGCCACAACTGTAACAAGCGTTAGAGCCCAGTATACACTCTCCTCCATGCAATTTGCCACACTTCCTACACAGTGGCCTCTCCTGAGGTGTATCTACTTCATTGTTCCTCTTAACTCTGGTCTCGGAATCCCTATCATAGCGACCCTTGGATGAACTTGACCACCATTTGTGGGAGAGTCCCTTCTTAAATCTGGGCTTATCCCTGTTTTCAGTACTACTCTTCCTTGAAACATTCTCCTCTTTTTCATCTTTCTGAAACACTTGAGTTGATGTTTGATACGCTCTTAACACCATGTAATCAAAATTTTATAAGGCACGATAAGATTAGAAGAAGAGAAAATTTCCAAAGCATTATGCAGTCTCTAATTCATGATAGTGGTGCACTTCACTACCATAACTTAGAAACTACTTAACGTGGTTGATATGAGCCAGATGTTTTGGATATTTAACCTAATGCTATGACACCAAGTTTGTCACGATCCAAATTCTGGAATCCGAATTGCAACCGGCATCGTTGACCTCTCAGAGGTTGCGACAAGCCTCTTCTTGCATTCATCACATTCATACAGTTAATTTTAGCGGAAAATTTAAAACTTTTTGTTTATAGTTGAAGAATACATAGACTTCATATAAACACATATTTGTAAGAAGGTTCATTGCTCATACATCATCCATTTAATTATAAGATCTTGCAACTTGAAAGAAATGGAATCTCATTTCATAAGTAATACTTGCCAAAACGACATCATTACAAGCGTCTGAAAAAAATAGAAAAGAAATACTAGTGGAACATACCCCACTAGTTCAAACCTACTACTAAGCAAGAAATAGAAAGGCAGGCATCCTCGAATGCATGAGGACCTACAAAGTCCAGATGAAATCTCTGAGTCCGAACAACTGCAATGATACCCTAAACGTCCACCTGAGTGTGCACCTAAAATAGTAATATTGTATGGAATTAGTACACAGTTTTACTAAGTATGGGTACATGAAATAACACATAACGGTAATGCATGAATAAGGATGGCTTTTCCTAATCAACATGCTTTCTTAGAAGGTCAATTCTCTTGACTTTGACTGTTTCATAATACGAAGGTCATGCCATGAATATGTCACACATTATACACGCATAAGTTCATATAATATACATTTCAAGTTTCATATAGTATACATTTCATATCGATGAGACCTTGGAATCATGGACGTAGCATTAAGACATCTCAACAGAGGTCCCAACATATAGGATCTCAATCCGAGGGTCTCCTTTAGCAAACACACAGCATGGTTCATACGTTCATTTGTACTTCACATTATTCATTTCATTCATTCATAGGATGATGTGAACACCAGCTATACATAGGATGAAGTTAAGACTCTCATCGGGATCATGAAGTGCAATAACCAAGAATGACCTAATGTCAATACTTGAGTCCGGTCTCACCTCCTGATTGTCTTGCATAAACACCTTCGGTATAGTTCATTTCATTATCTTTCAAACTTTGAGGAACGTTAACTTTAACCGACACAGATCATGTGAGCTCATGAAATCTGGTGTCTTTCCCATACCAAAAAGAAGTGGAGTCACTGGCCAAGGTGAAACCAAAATATTCTAGCTTCATGGGTTCGAACCAAGCTAGTTCCCTATATTGGCAGCATAGTTCGAAGACTAGGAGATTTAGGGAGACCCAAACCCACCTTGGTGGACAGTCTCATCTCATGACATTAATAGTGAACCTCCGCCCTTCCTGAAAGAAGGCATCACAACTCATAACTAGCCTATCGGTGCTCCGTTTAAAGTTCCATTTTACGTTTAACTCATACATCATCGAAGCTTGCTTCTAGCATGAGGTAGTCATAGCTCATTAGATGATTTCTCATCTCTTATTTACGTATTAAGTTTGAATTGTCCTTACACTTACATATAGAGTGTGATCGAGACTTTTCTCTTAATATTCAACACTCTCTTAGGTGAGTACTTTTGGTGCCCTTATATTGGCGTAGGTACAACTTGTCTCACTTGCACTAGCCTCATATTGTGGTGCCACCCTGTTCTTTCTTAACATCTTCTCATTTCATCTTTAATCACCTTTCATTATTTGATCATCGGTTAACATAGAAATGCTCTCTTAGAAATTGCATTTAGCGACATTGCTTTTTAGGCGTAGATGCAGCTTGTCTCACTTGCACTAGCCTATCATCATGTAGTCACTCTTTTCTTTACATATTAACTATGAATTCATTCTTAACACTTTTTTTTTGGAATATGCTTGAGACTTGAGTCCTACATAATTCTACACTCCCATAGGTGAGTACGTTTGGTAACATTTACTTAGGCTTGGTTGAGACTTGTCTCACCATTCATCCTAGCCTCTTATAATGTTGTCACTGTTTTCACTAGAATCATAGTATAATATAATATTACTCACCTCATTACGTGATTGTTCATTTAATAATCTTACCATTAACTCATGTTCTTACCAATTCAGGTTACTCATAATTAACTAAGTGTTTCATGACCATCTAAGTATATGTTGTGTAAGACTTATGCATTTTACACATGCAGCCAAGGGACCCAAGTTCAATCCCTAGTGGCTGCATTTTATTTAATTATATGTGAGACTTATGTGTCTCCCAATTTCTGCCAAGAGGACCCATGTTCGAATCCCTTGGGCAACACTTTATTTTTAATTATTAAAAGTGTTAAGTGTCTCCATAAATTTGGCCAAGAGGATCTAGGATCGAATCCCAGTGGCCTCATCTTTTATTACTCTATTTTGGTGTGAGATTTATGTATCTCACACCCTTGGACAAGGAGCCAAGTTTGAATCCCCCTTCCCTCACTATTTTCTTTTTCTTTAAATTCCAAGCTTCTTTCAACCGGCGCATGTTCGAATCCCCTCTCTCACCCTATTTTCTTTTCTTTTATTTTAAGGCTTAACCTCTTAGTATTAGGACCTTAAGAATTTCGACATTCACTCTAAATGGCAGCAACTATTCCTCTTCATATATATTAGTGACTAGCCGAAACCATATTCATTTAACATAAAGTTTTAATTCACTTTCTTACATTTAGCCTAGGCGTTTAACTCATAGTTTTACATATACTTTTGACCAATTCATTAAGGACTTTACTTTCACTTCCTTATTCATGAACATCACGATTTCTTTTGCATGTTAAACACACAACATTGCATAACACATGATTCACCATTTTCTTCAAGTTAACAGTAACAATACAATTACGGAAAATAGCATGTTTTGTGCACATTTGACATTCAACATTCGTACGTACATAACAAATCATAAACAGCCCGTAACATACATTACACACAACCACAATCATTCCTAAAAGCATCTACCAGAAGTCATACCAACGCATGCATCAATTCGTTCATAGGATCTAATGACAGGGGCGTGCAACGGGGGACAACCTTATTTTTCGATTGGATTTAAACTGAACCTTAGGGGACTCTTGGGAAAGGGACCAAGAGAGAAGAAAACCCATACCTTTTCAGCCTTGACAACCAGCCACAACCATACGCCCCAGCCCACACACAAACCTTTCTTCTGAGCTTTGATTATTGTTTGCAAGTGAAGTTCTTTACTTTAAACACTTAGGCATACGAATTCTCCCTTTTGTTTTTTGATGGATGCAGCCAAGAACACTTTTACAATAGTGAGTTTTTACGTTTATATTCTATTTTTGAAGTGTGGGATAAGGCTGAAAACGTTTTTAGGAGTAATTTAAAGAATTAAGAGTGGGCAAGAAGCACACTCCTAGTGGGAGTTGTGTGCCCCCTTTTGTGGGAATTGTTATTGACTTATTCAACAAAATTTAAATGGTAACAAAATCAGATTATAATTATATATTAAGTTACTATAATGCCCCTCTCTTTAATTATTTAATTCGTACCTTATTATGCTTCCAACTCGGCTCAAACCCGAGTTGTGGAGGTAAGGTCAATCTCGGGTTTGACCACCGAGATTTGAATTATTTTGACTAATTAATATCTTTATTTAATTAATTAAATATCTGCCTAGGGTAATTACTATACTACCCCTAGCCCCATAATTACCTTTATACCCCTGGAACCCTTAAAACCTAGGACTAACCCTCTAAGTCCGGTTAAGACTCATCCGGGTGAATCCTAGTATTCGGGTACACTACATGGCTGGAACCAACTCTGCCTAGCTCAACTAACTCACCAAGTTGGTTGGCTTGGCAGGTGCATAGGTTCAAAGGTCTGGTTCCACGCGCATCAATCAGTGTGAACCCGGTCTAATCTAGGCATTCTAGGTACGGTTAGGTCTTACTTAGCATAGTCATTTTCGAGTTGTTACATTATCCCCCCCTTAGGAACATTTGTTCCTGAATGACGCTACTCTTTACTAGCAACAAGCCAGTCATCTATAGAACTTATGCATACATAAGCAATTCAATACTTTTCATTGGTGAATATATGATTCACATATTAGCATGGTGGTGCACATCTTTGAAACCTACTAGCAGCTTCATCGGTTAACATAGATATGCTCTCTTAGAAATTGCATTTAGTGACATTGGTTTTTAGGCGTAGATGCAGCTTGTCTCACTTGCACTAGCTTATCATCATGTAGTCACTATTTTCTTTACATATTAACTATGAATTCATTCTTAACACTTTTTTTTGGAATATGCTAGAGACTTGACTCCTACATCATTCTACACTCCCATAGCTGAGTACGTTTGGTAACATTTACTTAGGCTTGGTTGAGACTTGTCTCACCATTCATCTTAGCCTCTTATCATGTTTTCACTGTTTTGATTAGCATCATAGTATAATATCATTACTCACCTCATAACGTGAATGTTCATTTAATAACTTTACCATTAACTCATGTTCTTACCCAATTCGGGTTACTCATAATTGAATAAGTGTTTCACGACCATCTAAGAATATGTTGTGTAAGAATTATCCATTTTACACATGCAGCCAAGGGACCCAAGTTCAATCCCTAGTGGCTGCATTTTATTTAATTATATGTGAGACTTGTGTGTCTCCCAATTTCGGCCAAGAGTACCCATGTTCGAATCCCTTGGGCAGTACTTTATTTTTAATTATTTAAAGTGTTAAGTGTCTCCATAAATTCGGCCAAGAGCATTTGGGATCGAATCCCAGTGTCCTCATCTTTTAGTACTTTATTTTGGTGTGAGATTTATGTATCTCACACCCTTGGCCAAGGATCTAAGTTCGAATCCCCCTTCCCTCACTATTTTCTTTTTCTTTTAATTCCAAGCTTCTTTCAACCTGCCAAATTCGAATCACCTCTCTCACCCTATTTTCTTTTCTTTTCTTTTAAGGCTTAAACTCTTAGTATTAGGACCTTAAGAATTTTGAGATTCACTCTAAATGGCAGCAACTATTCCTCTTCATATATATTAGTGACTAGCCGAAACCATATTCATTTAACATAAAGTTTAATTCACTTTCTTACAATTAGCCTAGGCGTTTAACTCATAGTTTTACATATACTTTTGACCAATTCATTAAGGACTTTATTTCACTTTCTTATTCATGAACATCACGATTTCTTTTGCATGTTAAACACACAACATTGCATAACACATGATTCACCATTTTCTTCAAGTTAACAATAACAATACAATTACGGAAAATAGCATGTTTTATGCACATATGGTATTCAACATTCGGAGGTACATAACAAATCATAAACAGCCCCTAACATACATTACACACAACCACAATCATTCCTAAAATCATCTACCAGAAGTCATACCAACGCATGCATCAATTCGTTCATATTATCTAATGACAGGGGCATGCAATGGGGGACAACCTTAGTTTTTCAATTGGATTTAAACTGAACCTTAGGGGACTCTTGGGAAAGGGACCAAGAGAGAAGAAAACCTATACCTTTACAGCCTTGACAACCAGCCACAACCAGACGCCCCAGCCCACACACAAACCTTTCTTCCGATTTTTGATTCTTCTTTGCAAGTGAAGTTCTTTACTTAAATTACTTAGGCATACGAATTCTCCCTTTGGTTTTTTGATGGATGCAGACAAGATCACTTTTAGAATAGTGAGTTTTACGTTTATATTCTGTTTTTGAAGGGTGGGATAAAGCTAAAAACGTTTTTAGGAGTAAATTAAAGAATTATGAGTGGGCAAGAAGCACACTCCTAGTGGGAGTTGTGCGCCCCCTTTTGTGGGAATTGTTGTTGACTTATTCAACACAACTTAAATAATAACAAAATCAGATTATAATTATATATTACGTTACTATAATGCCCCTCTCTTTAATCATTTAATTCGTACCTCATTATGCTTCCAACTCGGCTCGAACCCGAGTTGTGGAGGTAAGGTCAATCTCGGGTTTAACCACCGATATTTGACTTATTTTGACTAATTAATATCTTTATTTAATTAATTAAATTTCAGCCTAGGGTAATTACTATACTACCCCTAGCCCCAAAATTACCTTTATACCCCTAGAACCCTTAAAACCTAGGACTAACCCTCTAAGTCCGATTAAGACTCATCCGGGTGAATATTAGTATTCAGGTACACTACATGGCTGGAACCAACTCTGCCTAGCTCAATTAACTCACCAAGTTGGTTGGATTGGCTGGTGCATAGGTTTAGAGGTCTGGTTCGACGCGCATCAATCTGTGTGAACCCGGTCTAATCTAGGCATTCTAGGTACGTTTAAGTCTTACTTAGCATAGTCGTTTTCGAGTTGTTACAACTAGGTTTTAAGTTTTGTTCCTTCTATACATTTCATATTCTTCAGTCCTTTTTGGGGACTTTATGTATATTTTACTTTATTTTGTATGTATCTATGATAGAGGTGATTTCTTATCTTTATTTTTTTATCTTATAATATCATGAGTTCAACTTGCCTACTTGTAACAACTCGCAAATTGAAATATCTAGTAAGAAACTTTGAAGTTGAAATAGTCAGTTTTGGAAAGAATTAAAATCTGGAATTTTCTTAAGTTGGGGAAAAGTGAGTTTTTGGTCAACTTCAAACGGAAATAACTCCTAGCTCAGGGTGAGTTAGAGGTAGTTCTTGATATGGTTGGAAAGCCCTTGAAGATTTCTTTCCAGCTCCGCCAAATTTGCTCGATTTTGACATCGCATGAGAGAGTTATGCCTTTTGAAAGTTGGGCTATTGGAGTAAGGATAGTCCAATCCAGATTTGGGAAGGGCAAATTTATCTTTTAATTACCTAATAACTTTATTTCGTTTTGGGTAATAAATTGGGGTCTAAAATGATCCTATTCAGTTCACGCTTTTAGAAAACAAGTTAGGCTTTTGTGAGAAGAGAAAAGAAGAGGAGAAAAGTGGAGAAAGGATAAGAGGAATCAAGAACGTTCAGATCGTCAAAGTTCAGCTTGTGAAATACGTCGGTGGCGATCCCTATAAGGTATGTGATATATTTCCATGTTGGTTTAGTTTATCCACACACCAAATTGTTTAATTCAATGATTTTGACTAGATTGAATGATGAAAAGTGAAGTTCTTGAAGAACATTGTTTAATTCTTGTTGGTTGAGATATTGTCCTCCTAAAGTTAATTTGATACATGTTTAGGCTTGTTTTTTGAGTCAAATCTATTAGGTAATGATGGTATGAGTGATTCTAAGTTTTTGGGAAAACCATGGAAGTTTAGAGGGTTTAGAGATTAAAAACGAAGAAGAAAAGTCAAAAAGCCTGTCCATCATGCCCTGGGGCGCCGCGCCTCCCATTGTCCCACAGAACAGTCTTTATCTGTAGGGACTTGGGAAGCGTGCCAGCCAGAGTGACCCAACTTTGACTCTGAAGTTTGGACCTGGATCCCCACGCCTCTCAGAGAGCCAAGGACGCAGTTTCACCCATTCATTCTCCACTCTTTCGTACTACTTCCTAAGTGATGTACCCATGTTTCCTAGTTGATTGCAACACTCTAAGGTACATCTTAACATCATGAAATCATATATAAACATGAGATCATAAACCTTGAATCCATAATCCAATTCAAAGAAAGTTAATATTAAAGTAAAAAAGTTAAGAGTTTAGTCTAGAAGTGAAGAAGTAAGTCAAAGCAAAGTTTCTTAAGGTCCCAATAGTCTTTAATAAACGCTTTAACTTGGGTGCCGGCCACATCTAGGGTGTATGCTCGAGGTTTTACAAACTTAGTATCAGACCCAAAGTTAAAGAGTCCTAGGGAGTGTATGAATTCGTGTCTGTAGAGCCTTAGTCATCAGTGTTAAGTGCGCCACATCTATGATTAGGAGGATATTATATTAAGGAATTTATCACTTCTTTCATACTCATTTTGTGTGTTAGAGTTTATCTCTAAAAGTTTCCTTCTAATTCGTGGCTTCACATATTTTCAGAGACACATGCCTCCACGAAGAACAATCAGAGTTTGTCAAGTTAGGAGGAAAGTTGGACAACAAGAGTTGCCAAATGCACCTGAAGTGCAACCTCAAGGAGAAATTACCCATGCTGAATTTTGTGCGACTATCCGGATGTTATGTCAAGTTGCAACTCATCAAGTTGGACGGAGAGGTTATCGACATGAAGGGGATGATACCTCAAGGATTTACGAGTTTTAGGGATGAATCCACCAAGCTTCACACGTTAAAGTATCAAAGAGGATCCAGGGAACTTTGTTAAAGTACTTCAGAATTTTTTTGACATAATGCGTGTTGTTGATTTTGGGAGGGTGTAACAACTTGCATACCAAATAAAGGATATTGCTAGAGTCTCATTCGACCAATGGAAAAAGAATAGGGCTAAGTATGCGCCAATAGTGAGTTGGGTTGTGTTCGAGAATGCTCTCAAAGGATAGTTCATCCCCCGTGTGTTTTGAGAGGAAAAGATTAGAGATTTTGTAACCCTTAATCTGGAGTCTTTGAGTGTTCATGAGTACAGTCTAAAGTTTGCACAATTTCCCGCTATACTCCTGACGTGGTTGCTGACATGAGGAGCAATATGAATTTATTTATTGCTGGTTTGTCTTGTCAGTCAAGTAAGGAAGGAAAGGCAGCCATGCTGTAGCGGATATGTACCTAGCAAGGTTTATGACCCATGTACAACAAGTTGAGGAGGATAAGCCAAAAGATAGAGAAGAGTTTAAGAATAAGAGGGCTAAGACACCAGGGAATGAGTTCAGGCAGCAAAAGAGTGATGACAACTGGTCATTCCTCCAATAAAATTAAAAGTTATCTGCTACATCATCTGCGAGTTGCACCTATGCCTTCAGAAAAAAAGTGAATACAATGGTGAGAGGTTCAGAGCTAAGCCTGCCTTTTCTCAAGGCAGTAAGGCACAAAGGAGTAGTAAGGCTGTTGCATGTCCTAGGTGTGGTAGAAACAACCTAAGTAAGTGTCGTGATGGGCTGACATGTTGCTTCAAGTTCAGGCAAGAAGGTCACTTCATGAAAGAGTGTCCGAAGAAAATGCAAGGAAATGGCACCAGCGGAGGAACAACCCGCCTATATGCTCTCAACGGTTGCCAAGAGCAAGATAATTCGCTAGATATTGTCACTGGTATGATTCAAATCTTTGACTTTACTGTTTATCCTATGCTAGACCCAGGAGGGAGTTTATCTTTTTAAACTCCATATGTTGCTATGAATTTTGATGTTATTCCGGAGCAACTGAGTGAACCATTCAATGTTTCCATACCTTTTGGTTATTCCATTCTAGCAGAGAGACTCTATTGTGATTTTCCCTTATTCGTCAATCACAAGAATACCATAGCTGATTTAATTAAGTTAGACATGATAGATTTCAATTGTCATTCTTGGTATGGACTTGTTTCATGCCTATTATGCATCAATAGATTTCAACACTCGAGTAGTCAAGTTTCAGTTTCAAGTGAACCAACTATAGAGTGGAAAAGAAGTTCAGTAGTGCCTATGGGTCATTCCATTTCATACCGTAAGGCAAAGAAGTTAGTTTCGAAGGGCGAGTCTATCACTTATTCTGTAGTGACTCAAGTGCTGAGATACTTCCTATTCAGTAAGATTCAGTTTTATTAGTAAAAGAGTTTCCAGAAGTCTTTCCAAATGATCTACCCGGAGTCCCTCCTGAGAAAAAAAAAATAGACTTCGACATAGATCTTGATCCAGATAATCGTCCTATATCTATTCCACCATATAGAATGGCACCAGTAGAGTTGAAAGACATGTTGAAGGATTTTCTAGAGAAGGGTTTTATTTGACCAAATTAACTTAGGAGACAGTTAAATTTCAATATTTTGAAGCTTGCGAGAAAAGATTTTATGAATTGAAAAAGAAGTTGACTACTTCCTAGTTTTGACTTTACCGGAAAGTACTCAAGTTACTTAGGTGTATTATGATGCATATAGAGTTGGGTTGGGTTGTGTGTTAATACAGAATGGCAAAGTTATAGCTTATGCCTCCAAAAAGTTAAAAGTACATGAGAAAAATTATCCAACCTATGACTTAGAGTTGGTTGTTGTAATATTTTCTTCGAAAGATGATGCCATTATATTTATGGTGTTCATGTGGAAGTGTTTACAAATCACAAGAGTTTCTGGCATGCGTTTCGTTAGAAATAGCTTAATCTTGTGCAAACAAGGTTTTCTATGGGTAGTACCTCCCATTTTGAGAAATAGAAGAAAGAGTTAGCAAAGGAGGTGCATAGACTTGCACGATTAGGAGTTTGATTAATGATACATAGAAAGAGGATTAGTGGTGATAAATGGGTCTGAATCATCATTAGTGTCAGACGTAAAAGGCGAGCAATACCAAGACCCTATTTGGCTTGAATTAAAGGCAAATGTTCATAACCAAAAGGTAATGGCTTTGAACAAGGAGTAATGGTGTATTGAAATATCAAGGTAGGTTTTGTGTACCAACTTTAGATTATTGAATCACTTTAAAAGTTCACCCATGAAGGGTGTTATGAGATTTGGTAAGAAAGGAAATTTGTTTGTAGAGAAGCTACTTGAGAAGCTAAAGAAGATAGGAAGAAGAGACACCACATCTATTCGAATTCGGAGAAGATCCAAATTTAGGTACTAATCCTTTTCTTGGCATTGATATTAAGTTGGCATATTGTGTTTATATTTTTTATGTTAGGTGTTTGAGCTGAATGCAAGATGTTACACTATAAGCCTAGTAAGAAGTAATCTCTTTCGAGGATGAATGTTCCCAAGGGGGAGACATTGTAACATCTAGCAAATTTAAATAGCTATGAAAAATCTAAGAAGTTGAAATACTCAGTTTTGGAAAGATTAAAATATGGAAATTTTCTTAAGTTGGGGAAAAGTTAGTTATGGTCAACTTCAAATGGCCATAACTCCTAGCTCATGGCGAGTTAGAGGTAGTTCTGGATATGGTTGGAAATCCCTTGAAGATATCTTTTTAGGTACGCCGAGTATGCTTGATTTCAATATCATCTGAGTGAGTTATGCCTTTCAGAAGTTGGGCTGTTGGAGTAAGGATATTCCAATCCGGATTTGGGAAGGGAAAATTTGTCTTTTCCTTAGCCAATTATTTTATTTCATTTTTGGGTAATAAATTTGGGTCTAAACTTATCCTATTCAGTTCAAGCTTTTAGAAAACAAGTTAGGGTTTTGAGAGAAGAGAAAAGAATAGGAGAAAAGAGGAAAAAAGAGAAGAGGAAGCAAGAACGATCAAGATCGTCGAAGTTCAGCTTGTGTAATTCGTCTGGGGTGATCCCTATAAGGTATATGAGATGTTTCCGTGTTGGTTTAGTTAGGCCACACACCAACTTTTTTTGATTCATTGATTTTTGTAGATTGAATGATAAAAAGTGAAGTTCTTGAAGAACATCGTTGAATTCTTGTTAGTTGAGTTATTGTATGCCTAGAGTTAATTTGATTCGTATTTCTAGGTTATTTTTTGAGTTGAATCTATTGGGTATTGATTGTATTAGTGATGCTAATTGCTTGGGGGAAAGAACCATGGAAGTTTAGAGGGTTTAGATATGAAAACCAGAGAAGAAAAGTCGAAACGCCTGTCTGTCGGTCCCTGGGGAGCCACGCCTACCATAACCCCACAGGCCAGTCTTTGTTCGTAGGGACTTGGGGAAGCGTGCCATCCAGAGTGCCCCAACTTTCCCTCTGAAGTTTGGGGCAAGGCATCCCACTCCTCTCAGAGCGCCAAGGACGCCAGTTCACCCCATTCATTTCCCACTCTTTTGTACTAGTCCCTAAGTTATGTACCCATGTTTCCTAGTTGATTCCAAAACTCTAAGGTACATCTAAATATAATGAAATCATCCATAAACATGAGATAATGAACCTTGAATCCATAATCAAGTTCAAGGATAGTTAAAATTAAAGTCAAAGAAGTTAAGAAGTAAGTCAACGCAAAGTTTCTTAAAGTTTCAAGAGTCTTTAATAAACGTTTTAACTTTGTTTTAAGACTCAAGTTTCAAGTTAAGTAAAGAGTTAAGATTTGAAGTTCATTCTTCAAATAAATATAAGGGAACTAAGTATTCCCTAAGAGCTGATTTAAGAGAAATGTTTTCTTTTACATTTGAACAAGAACGGAAACTATGTTTTCTGAAGAGTCTTCGGGATAGTTTTCAGAAAAGAGTTATAGCTTTATAAAATGAAACAAGCAGAGAATATGAGATTTCCAAGATATCCTTTGATCTATGTTTTGAGTACTAATCTCAAATCACAGGAAAACTTGTTTTTAGAACATATAAAATAAGTATAAATTTGGGAGTAATATTGAGCATCGATTTGAAAATGTGAGTTTCATATTAACTCAAGTCTCCATGAAAACCATGTAGCCGTCATGGGCAGAAAACGGTCATACTTTTTAGATGAATCGTCTTCACAATAGACCAGTGGATCAACTTAGTAGTTCAGGTTCTATATTGACGACAAGGTATAGGATTATCCTCTCTCAACTTGAGGCAAGACATTGTACCATCACTTAGGCTCATAGTGATGATTAATTGCATGGTTCCTCAATGTGTTATGCTTAGTATGAATGGGGGTATGTGACTTCATCCATGCATTGTAAAAATAGACTTTGAGAGTAAGCATGATATCTCTTTTATTCTTACTATGAATTGACATCAATTTATTTTGTATGCTTACATACATCTCAGAATTATTTTGTATCTTTTATACACTCATAGTTTACATCATGGTTTTAAATAACTTATTTTTACTATGCACTTGCTTTTAAATTGCTTAATATTGAAATGAGTTTAGTTAAGTATTCATGAGTTGAGAAGATCCAAGGTAAGTGTGCCTTTCAAAATCTCTTCCAAGCCTATGTTGTTGTAGCAATCAAACTCGCATAATCGTACATTCATTATAATGATGCCAGCTAGCCTGCATCATCTTATGATGTAGACGCAGGTAACTAGGATCAGCATTCAGCGCCCCGTTGATCCAGTTTGAGCATTCAGAGTCAATGGTGAGCCTCATTTCATTTCGGAGGGATCTTTTATTTCTTTCCATGTTTTAAATTATAGAGTGTTGACGGGTTTTTCCAAACACTCTTCTGAGTATTATAGAGGATTCATAGAAATATAGTGAGTCAGATAGTCAGATTTGAGTCTCTCTTTATTTTGCATTACAAATATTCTATTTTGAGACTTATGTGCCATTTTTGCCCAGACATTTATAAGTTATTTTATGAGAATGTTTCTTTCCTTATGATTAATTTAAGACTTCTGCTGAGTTAAGTAATCCAGACCAAGGGTTCACGCAAGAACAACAATGGTCATTGGGTGCCGGCCACGTCTAGGGTGAATGCTCGGGGTGTTACAAACTTAGTATCAGATCCCAGAGTTAAAGAGTCCTAGAGAGTGTATGAATCCGTGTCTGTAGAGTCTTAGTCATCGGTGTGAAGTGCGCCACATCTATGATTAGGAGGCTACAATATTAAGGAATTCGTCACTTCTATCATTCTAATTTCGTGCGTTAAAGTTTATCTCTAAAATTTTCCTTCTAATTTGTGCCTGCAAGTACTTTTAAAGAATCATGCATCCAAAAAGAGAAGTCAGAGGTTTTCAAGTTAGGAGGAATGTTGGACAACAAGAGTTACCAAATGCACCTGATGTGCAACCTTTAGGAGAAATTACCCATGTTGAATTCCGTGAGACTATTTGGATGTTATGTCAAGTTGCAACTCATCAAGTTGATTTAAGTAAGACAGACCAAGGGTTCTCTCAAGACCAGCAATGGTCATTGGGTTCCGTCCACGTCCAGGGCATAGTCTTGGGGCGTGACACTTTTAGGTTTATAGTAAAGACCATCAGATCCGATTTCGGGTCTTGGCATTTATCTAAAGAATTTTCCAAATGTTTATAAAAGTAGAAATTATATATATATATATATATATATATATATATATATATTATATGCGTAGAAAGATATTTTAAATAATAAATGGAAAAATTATCTTACAATATTTTTAAAAAATTTAAAATTTTGAAACAATTATTACAATGTTGTTTGAAATTGAAAAAACTTAAAAAAAATTAATTAGAATGTGAAGGGTCAAATTTGATGTAAACAAGCCTCTATTGTTTTCCTTTTAAAACTTACATCACTAAAGTTTTGGAATTTTGAAACATTATGTTAGAAACTTAAACTTCAACTAATGCTCTGCGCGGAACTTGACAACTTACTCATGAATTGTTCATGATCTTTTAAGATCAAGTAAACCTTTTCAAACTTAGATCTCTAAGATTATGTTGAAAGATACCATAGCATTTGAAAGAAGCCTTATTGTATTGCTTGGAGAATGATTTACACTTGATTGCTTCAGTTTCAAATGAGAGACTTCTATTTATACTACTCTCCTAGTTGATAATGTGTAACTAAAAATTACTATACAAGTCCCTATATATTTGCAATCTAGTCCTGCTACAAGAATTCTCCACAGGGCTGGAGAATTCTAAAGCCTTCCAAGAATTCTTCTTGTGTATTCTAGAGTCTTCCACAAACCTCTCCAGGACTCTAGATCCTTCCCATTTAGGCTAGCTCACTTATACTTTAATTTTATACCTAAGTGGGATGAAAAAGTGGCGATTCATGACACTCTTCCCACTTGATGTTGCTAGAACCACGGAGCATCGCTTCTACATGGAAAACCAAGTATTGTCTTCACCATAAGCGACTCCACACACAAGGGTTGGTGGTGCCTTGGGTGTTTGTATGTGGGTGTTACACGGAATATACCTCAATCCTAAACTTTTTTCTATAGTCTTTGTCATGATGTTAGCCTCCGCAACTGTGTCAATCATAGAACGAGTGGGCAGTCCATCAATCGTGATGTCTACATATTGTGCATCAGATTTTTTCGGCTTCTCTCATTGCTTTGTTATATCTCTACATAGTCCAATCAAGTCCAAATACTTCATATATATCTGAATGTTGACTTGTCTCTTGTCCATCTTTCTCCTTCCATTACCATAATATGGTACCAAGGTTCTTCAGTTCAAGGAATTTTTCATAGCCTTGCAGCCCACTGCATATGTAGCAACTATTTCTCTTTGTAGACTCTACTTTTTACTAGGTAACTCTTGACATCCAAACTTCATGCTAATATACTTACAAGTGACATGATTCATGGGATTTGGTTGCTGCTCCTTGATTTTTCCACGATCTCTCCACCCTTGGTCATGACTACCTCTCATCTCCTCTTTTCTTGCTCAGTCAGGGTTTTTCATGTCTAAAGTCTTTCAAAGCTTTTTCCTGCATGGTACCTTCTTCAATAGTCCTGACATGTCAACATTCTAACTCCTTCATGGCCAATTTTTCATCGTATCCATGACGTGGAAGAATATATTTTCATCTATTAGGGTTGGAATTTGGAACATGAGGGTGCTGAACTTCTTCATGGATACCATGTGTCGCCTATCAACTTCAACTCCCTAAACTTACGCTTTACCTCATATATGATGTTGTTAGGAAAGAAATCCTTCTTGAACTCCACTCAGAATTTCTCCCATGTATTGATGGTGCAAAGCCCCTTCCCTATTTTTGACAAATTTTGCCTCCACCACAACATGGCGATCTCCGATAGGTACAACACTACAATGTTGATCTTCCTCCTTTCACACTTCACCTTGTCGCACTTAAATTAGTTATCCAAAAGCCACAGGAAATACTCTACCTCATGTGCATAACAAATGCTTTTGAACATTTTTCGTTTAAGAGACTAAATCTTGGCCTCCTTATCTACATTGGGTATTGAAGATCCTCAAGCTTCCATTCTTCCCTTGAGAGCTTTCATCTAAGCCTTTGTCGTTTCAATTGTGCTTAATGCCTTCATGAGCCGACACTTCAATGAAGTGATGATTTCCATCGTCTCACACTCTACATGCTTACGCTGCTTTAACTCTTTGTGGATGTTGCCATTCTCTTCGAAGGTGAAGTCCTCGAGAGCCTTAAACTTGTCTTCAACCTTGTTCAAGCGCTTTTCTAACATCTACACAACATGCCTCACAGTGGCAACCCTCGCGATCCTTTCTACTCCACGTGTGATGTTAATGGGCTCCTCACCACGTTCCTTATTACTAGCTTTAGTAATTGATGGTCCAGCAATAATTCCTCGTTACTCTTATGGTTCTTCCTTTCCTTTCAGTTCTTCTTTCCACCATCCGACTTGAAGTTGGTTATGCTAGCAGCGTTTATGTTTTCCTCCTTAGATATTCTCTTAGATATAATCTGTCTCTTTTACCACTTTTTCACGGACTCAAACTTCGACTAACGCTTCGTATGACACATGAAAACTTATTCATGGATCTTTTACGATCTTATAATCTCATGTAAGTATTTCCAAACATAGATCAATAAGACAATGAATAAAGAAACAAGAGAGTTTGTTATAGGGCTTTTTGTACTGATTGGAGAATTCTTTGCACTTGCTTGGTTGAATTTCAAATGAGATCCCTTCTATTTATATTACTCTTATAAGGGCTAAAGTATAAATAAAAGGTCACTATAAATGTCCCTATATATTTACAATCTAGTCCCTCTAGAATTCTATACAAGCCTAGAGAATTGTAAAACCTTCCAAGAATTTTTCTTGAGTATTCTACAGTCTTCCAAAAGCCTCTCCAAGATCAAGATCCTTTCCCCTTAGAATATATTACTTATGCATTGATTTTATGCCTATGTGGGATGACAAAGTGTCATCATGAAAATTAGCTAATACTTCGTTGAAGTTTGTGACAACTTCCTGTAATACTTTAGCCTAGTCAAGGTCTATTACTGTCCAGTAATTCTAATGGAAAGATCTCAACATTTTGTGATGAACATTAGGCATATTCTCCATTTACCAGAAAACCTGTGACTAGTAAACTAGCTTTGGTAGGAACTGAGACCTACTGATTGTTCTAGTTCGCTACGGTCTGCGCCAAAAACAAAATTGCATTCTGGAACTCTGCCTTCGAAACATCACGATCTGGGATTGGAGGAATTGCATTTGTGTTCCTTGCATTATTTCTACGTGGAGGAATAATCTGAAACACATAATGATGAGTTACAAAGGAGATCATACCCACACACGATAAGAATAGAAAGAAAATGAATTCTTTCTAAGACACTTCATAGCCTCACTCTCATTAGATGTGGTGCACTTCACACTTAAGAAAATGACTCTACTTAGTGTGGCTTTTCAGACATCCAAGTTTGTTACGCCCGGAGGCTACACCTTGACTAACATGGGACCTAGGATTAAGAGTGACTCCAAGTTAACCCTGAACTGACATATCATAAGCAGATCAATATATTATAACAATTAAAATGGATGCGGAAGCTAAATCATGATAAAACTTAATAGTGGGAAATACCTAAAGTTGATCTAAATAACTAAGATACTTATGATTTCAATACAGATGAAAGATTAAACTCAATTCTAAAGATAAAACTAAATTATGTCCAAAAAGAAACCTCTACTCACTAAAGCTACTGGACATGCCCCATCTAACTATAGAAAATACCGAAAACTGAAATGAAAAGACTAAATATAGAAACATGTCTATTGTCTTTGAAATGTGAAGAATCACCACAAAAGCTATTGAAAATGGATATCGGGAGTCGATCTACGTGACTGGATATCGAGTACATGAACTTACATCATGAAAGGATGTAGCGCAGAGGTTGCGTCAGTACTTGGAATGTACTTAGCATGTAGGATAGGATAAAGCTAAAAAAACATACTAAGCAATAATATATTTTGGGCATACTGGAAAAATACTGAAAATATATTGCGAATGAACTTAAATGGAGTCAATATCCAAGTACATAACATGCTAAGACCGAATACTGAAATATAACTGAAAACCTAGTCCAATTCATTAAAGTTTGACATTGAGAGGTACTAATAACCAACATAAGATAATGCCCACAGAGAGGACTTATTTACCTACAAGGCATGTAGTTCTGGGACTATATGGGTATGTTTAAACCTAGTCCACACAGTCTAAGCCTACTCCCAACTAGATATATGAATAAAAAACATAACTGAATTATACTGGATATCTCAATATTCTTATATGCTGACTTAGAATGCAATATTAGTATTGCTAATGAAACATTCAAAATTTATGGCTTGTATACATGTATATAACCTAGCTAGTGTAATTCATGAACTAAATTAATCTACACCACTAAGGTTATAAGTTTCATGCAAAAAGCTAAGCATAATGTCACAAAAACATGATAATATGATTTTGAATACCATAACCGCAAAATCACAACAATTTATCTAAAGTTCTAGAAACCCTAAGTCTAAACACTACATAGGGAGTCGAGATTCTAACTAAATTTTGGGACCTAATGGATCAAAGGAACCCACTAGTAAAATCCCACATACCTGGTGACGAATTTCACAAAGATATCTGTTGATTTCAGGGTGAAAACTGAAGGAAACCTGTTGAATTTTTAGAGAGGGATGCTTGACTTTTCTCTCTTGTTTAGCTCTAAGATTGACAAATATTTGGTGAAAGATCGATTATTGTAGGTGCTGATTAAGTTAATAGGCTTAAACTGACCAAAATTATGTATTTTGGGGGTTAAATGATGTAGTTTAGGTGTCCAACCTATATGGGACATCACTAAACAACCCCTGACTTAAAATCTGACGAGACTGACCAGGGGCCCTATGATGGACTGTAAAAGGGACCACAGACTGTCAATCCTATAGAATTCTAAAGCCTTCTAAGAATTCTTCTAGTGTATTCTAGAGTCTTCCAGAAACCTCTCCAAGACTCCAGATCCTTTCCAATTAGGCTATCTCACTTATACTTCAGTTTTATGCCTAAGTGGGATGACAAAGTGGCGGTTCTTAACACTCTTCCCACTTGATGCTGCTACGACTACAAGCATCGCTTCTACATGGAAAACCGAGTATTCTCTTCACCATGAGCAACTCCGCACACGAGAGTTGGTGGTGCATTGACTGTGTTGAGGTTCATGTTACATGGAATGTAACTCAATCCTAGCTTTGTTTCTGCCGTCTTGGTAATGATGTTAACCTACGCACCTTTGTCGATCCTAGCACAAGTGGGTAGTCCATCGATCGTGATGTATACATATTGTGCATCATATTTTTTGGCCTAACTCACCACTTTGCTATAACTACATAGTCCAATCAAGTCCAACTGCTTCATATCTGAACCTTGCCTCGACTCTTGTCCATATTTCTCCTTCCATTCCCTAATATAGACACGGTTCACAAAATTTTTCATAGCCATAGGCCCACAGTTTATGTAGCAACTGTTTCTCTTTGCAGCCACTACCTTTCTCTCTGTATCAATTTGACATCCAAACTTCTTATCATCAGAGTTATAAGTGTCATGATTCATGGGATGTGGCTGCTTCACCTTGTTTTTTCCAAGATCTCTCCACCCTTGGTCATGACTACCTCTCATCTCCTATCTTCTAGCTCGATCAGGGTTTTTGATGCCTAAATATTGTCAAAGCTTCATCCTGCATGATACCTTCATTGAACCTGTGACCATTCTAACTCCTTCATGGCCGATTTTTCAGCCCATCCATGAAGTGGAAGAACATATCTTCATCTGTGAGGGTTGGAATGTGTAGCCTGAGAGTGGTGAACTTCATCATGCATTTTGTATGCTGCGTATCTTCTTCAGCTCCCTAAACTTACGCTTCACCTCATAGATGATTTTGTTAGGAAAGAAAGCCTTCTTGAACTCCACTCGGAATTTCTCTCATTTTTTGAAGGTACAAAGTTCCTTCCCTATTTATGATTCCTTTCACCTCCACTACAACATGACCATCTCTGAAAGGTACAACACCGCAATGTTGATTCTTCTCTTATCACTCTTCACCTTGTTGCACTTAAATTAATTCTCAAAATGCCACAAGAATTTCTCTACCTCTTGTGTGTAACAAATTCCTTTGAACATTATTTGTGTGGGATCCTAAATCTTGGCCTCCCTATCTCCATTTGGAATTGAAGATCCTCAAGCTTCGATTCTTCCCTTGAGAGCTTCCATCTCATCCTTCATTATTTCAATTGTTCTTAATTCCTTTATGAGCCGACACTCTAATGAACTGATTAGATCTTTCATCTCACATTCTACATGCTTACGCGCCTCTAACTCCTTGTGGATGTTGTCATTCTCTTCAAGGGTGAAGTCCTCGAGAGTCTTACACTTTATGTCGACCTTGTTCACGCTCTTACTTAAGATCTATAAAACATGCCTCACCATGTCAACCCTCACGATCCTCTATACTCCAACATGACATTAATGGGCTCCTCACCACGTTCCTTATTACTAGCTTCAGTGATTGAGAGTCGAGCAATAATTCCTTGTTACTCTTAGGGTTCTTCCATTCCTTTCAATGCTTCTTTCCACCATCTGACCTCATGTTGGTGGTGCTAGAAACGTTGATGTTTCTATAATTAGCCATTCCCTTAGAAATAATTTGGCTCTAATATCATTTTTTCACCAACTCAGACTTTGATAAACGGTCCGTGTGACACATGACAACTTAGTGAAGGATCTGTTACGATCTTATAAGATCAAGTAAGTATTTTTAAAAATAGATCAGTAACACAATGAAGAAAGAAATAAGAGAGTTTGTAATAAGGCTTTTTATATTGATTGGAGAATGCTTTGCACTTTCTTGGTTGAGATTTAAATGAGATCCCTTCTAGCTATATTACTCTTCTAAGGGCTAAAGCATAAACGAAAAATTACTATACAGGTCCCTAAATATTTAAAATCTAGTCCTTCTAGAATTCAGTACAAGCTTAGAGAGATGTAAAACCTTTCAAGATTTTTTCTTGTGTATTCTTCGGTCTTCCAAAAGCCTTTCAAAGAACCTATATCCTTTCCCCTAATAATATATCACTTATGCTTTGATTTTATGCCTATTTTGGATGACAAAGTGTCATCATGACAATTATCTAATACTTCATTAGAGTTTGTGACAACTTCCTGTAATACTCAAAAAATCTAAAGTCTAGTATAGAGCCTAACATGAGATTCTAAGAGTTGTAAAATTGTTTTAAGGTCAAATATAATGCATATAAGTCATTTAGGAAGTTTAAGAATCAAAACGTCAAGAACCGTCCATGATGTCCGGAAACTAGTTCAAAAGGTGCTAGTGTGCCTTAGTTTATTTGACAAGGTTTTAAGAGTTGGAAAATGATGAAATTTAGTGAAAAGGTGTATAACACGTGTTAGAGTTAGTTTATAGTCGATACGTTTGGGTACGACTCCTCAAGGACCAACCAAAGGGTCCTTGAGAAGGACCCTTCTTGTTTGGCTAAAAGCTGTCAAAGACAATACCATTGACGGTTGCCAACAAACGAGGTGTAGGCTAATCGACGGGGCGTAGATGGACACCGTAGATTGTTACTTAGCCATTTTGGGAAATGGTCCATTTTGGACACTCTCTGACCAAATTGACGGATTTGTAGCACGGAGGGGGGCTTGACCGTCGACTGACCTACGGTCTGTAGGTCAGGGTCTCTTAGGTCAAGTTTGTGTTTTACTGTTTTATTTTAATTGTTTCATTTAATTAATTAGGTGGCTATTTAATTAGTTATGGGTTAAGGTAGGTCTAATTAACTCAGTTAATGACTTTTATAAGGACCCCAAACCTAATTAAACTAAACCCAACTCTCATAATTCCCAAAACCCAATTACTCTTCCTTTTCTCTTCTCTCTCTCTCCCAAACAAAATCCATAAAAGACCAAACAAAAAAGGGTTATAGGGCATCAAGAAGACTATTTTTCTCCATAAATCTTCACAAATTAACAAGGTATGAGATTCCTTTCACTTTTGGGATTCACTCCCAAAAGGGCTCTTCCAAAACAATTTATTTCAAAAGATGACTTTCAAGTGGGTTTCTTCTATTACAAATTTGATCTTCTAGATTGGTTTGTTGATGATTTATTTAGATAATTATGATCAGATTATGATGCATTATGATTCAATTATACTATTTCGTGATGAATTAACCTTGGTTGTGAAGTAGATAATGAATTTGACCTAAGTCCCTAACCCTAGGCTATGAACTAGTGATGAATTGTTGTGTAGTGATCCAATTGACTTCATTATTGTGTTGATTACTATTGTATGATGATATTACACCATTGTTGGGTTGAATTGTATGGTTGATGGTAAAACCTTGATGATGGCTTGTGAAGGAGATTGGGGTAAGTCTTTTGATCTCAATCGTTTACTTCAATTATGATTACTTGTGTTTAGTTATGAAGTTATGTTGTAGTATACCTTGTGATAAGATTGACTGGCGTTGGTATGCTTTTGAATTGGAATGTGTTGAATTATGACTTATGTGTTGTTGGCTAAGATGTATTGATATAAGGATGGTGATGACTTACCTATGTGCCTTATCATAATTTGATTATGTAAATGTGCTAACCTCACATGTGTGAATTGTAATGAAAAGACAATACTCAATATTCCAATTGAGCTATGATGATGACTATATAACGAATAGACCCTACGACCTAAACTAAGTTATGATGGCTAATAAAGTCTTAAAGACATTTCAATAGGGACTCTAGCTTAGCACCGAGTGAACTAGAGTGAGGAGTGTCCCTTTTCACATAGGGAAGGTAGGATCACTTATGTACTCATGAGATTGCAGACTATAATTCATCTAGCATAAAGAAGGTCCCAACTACATCTCCTAGTTCTTGAACTATGTTGCCCGCATAGGAATACTAGCTAGTGGATCCATATAGATGTTATGTTCATGTTTTGGTAATACCTTGGCAAGTAGTCAGCATTTTTTTGGTGTAAGGTTCCATGAAACCGGATTTCACACTAGCTCATGTAGTCTACATAGGTTAAGGCACGATGTTGCCAAAGGTAAAATGAAGTAATGAAGTGAACTCTAACTAGGGTGACCTAAGGGGTTTAGCTTAGTCTAGGTAGGGGTATGAGACTCTACCTATACATTGCACTAGTTGTCCTTGAGGGAAGTATTAGAAGGATGTTCTTATATTCTTATAAGCTTATAAATGTAAATGATATGTATATGATGATCTTACAAGTTAATGACACTATGTGATGATTGTTTTACTCATGAACATGTGATTGGTCTCTCTTGTTAAAGTATGATGATGTTTACTCTTAATGATATAGTATGTGAAGTTGGGAATTGCTTATAGTTGTTTTTGAGTTGACTTGATTAAGTGAGGTTATGGGGCTTTACGTAGTGATTGCACTAGTGGACCTAATTGTCACGATCGGATCGACGTTGTTGACCTCTCAGAGGTTATGGGGCTTTACGTAGTCCCCAGACGAGATCGACGTTGTTGACCTCTCAGAGGTCGCAGACAAGCCTACACACGTCATTCTTACTTCATCTATGTTAATTTTAGCAGAAAATTTGAACTTTTAATTTTCTTATTTCATGCTAAACATTTTAAACTTAACATCATAGGCGTTCACAAATCAACCATCTAATATAGAGATAATCAAATGAAAGACACAATTCATAATTGCACTAAACGTATTTTTGCCAAAACAACACCAATACAAAGTATGAAATGAAAGTGGGAAAGAAACACTAGTGGAACATGCTCCACTAGCTAAAGCCTACATCTAAGCTAGATAATAATGGTAGACATCCTCGAAAGCATGAGGGCCTACCAAGTCCGAATGAAAGCTCCACGTCCGGATAGCTGCAACGTCAACCTGTAAACTCTAGCGTCCACCTGTGCCTGCACCTATAAATATAGAGTTGTATGGGATTAGTACACACTTGTACTAAGTATGGGTATATGCAATCACACACCAAGGACATGCATGAGTAAGAATAGCTCTTTCCTAACAACATGATTATGGAAAGTCAAGTCAGTGGACTTGCCAAATTGGGATTAGGAAAGTTAGTGACCTTTCCAAATTTGGATTAGGAACGTCAGTGAGCTTTCCAAATTTGGATTAGGAAAGTCAGTGAGCTTTCCAAATTTGGATTAGGAAAGTCATGCCATGAGAGTAACATGCATCATCATACTTATCATATTGCACACAGCACATAACATCTTACACAAAGCACATATCATATTGCATATAGCACATAACATATTTCATATCATTCATTCATATGCCATGAGACCTTGGAATCATAGACTTGACATTAAGACTTCCCAAAATGAGGGCTCAACATATGAGACCTCAACTAGGGAGCCTTCTTTAACAAACACAGAGTCTGCTTCATTCATTCGTACGTACTTCATTTCATTCATTCATAAGCTAGTGTAAACACCAGCGATACCTAGGATGTAGTTTAAGACTCTCATTGGGTTTGCTGTGCAATGATCAAGAATAACCTAGTGTCATTACTTGAGTCTAGCTCACCTCTTGAGTATCCTATCCTAACACCTTTGGTATAGTTCATTTCATTATGTGCATCATTTGAGGCTGGCCTCATTCATTCATTGGGAACTTTAACTTTAACCGACATAGATCATGTGAGCATGATGAAATCCAGTGTCTCCTCCACACTGAAAAGAGGTGGAATCACCGGCCAAAGTGACCCAAAACATGCTAGCGTACATGGAAATTTAACCCCGCCAGATCCCTATATTTGTAGTATAGGTTCGAAGACTAGGAGATATAAGGAGACCCATACCCGGCAAGCCATACAGTCTCATCTCATGAGAGTTACGTGAACCTCCTCCCTTCCCAAAAGAAGGCATCATCGCTCATTGCAAGCCTATCGGTGCTCAGTATAAAGTTCCATTACATTCAACTCGTACGTCATGGAAGCTGGTTTCTAGTGTGAGGACATCATAGCTTAGTAGATGATTTCTCATCTCATCATTAGTATTAAGTGTGTAAATCTCAATACTTTCATTAGAGTGTTCATAGAGACTGGTCTCTTCATTAACTTTACACTCTCATAGGTGAGTACGTTTTGGTAACATTTACATAGGCTCATTGAGATGGTTCTCATATTTTACATTAGCCTCATATCATGTTGTCACCACATTCATTAACATTAGCACATTTGCTCTTCATAATGACTCACCTCTTTTTACGTGAATGTTAATTTCATCATATGCCAATGCACTTGGCCATTTGTGTGTTTCACACTCTTACTTAACCCTTCTTGGGTTTCATCATTTCATTACATAATAATCATTTCATCGTATGCCAATGCACTTGGCCATTTAGTGTGTTTTACACTCGTACTTAACCCTTCTAGGGTTACATCATTTCATTACATACATCTTAGGTTCACTTATTTTTAAACGTATGCTAGACTTATGGGTCTATACATACAAGCCATGACGCTTCATTCATAGTTCGCTTAAGTGATTCATATCTTCCTATGATTATGTGGTACAAGACTTATGCATCTTGTATGTATGCCAAGATCTCAATTTCGATCTAAGTAGGCGGCATTATTCTTGAACATTTAATTCACGTATGACTTATGTATCAATACGGAATTTGGGGCAAGAGAACCCGGTTCCGAATCCCTTGGACAACACTTACATTTTTCATTTATTTTATTTTTGTTCCACATGACATTGGGACCCTAGATCGAGCCCCAACTTTAACATTCCCTCTTTATTTTTCTCCATGGAATCTCCTTCTACTTGGCCGAAGGGTTGTGGGATCGAACCCCCATAGCCCTTTTTAATTTTTTCATTTAATTCTCCTTGTCTAATTCGAATAGACCATGAGGTTGTGGGATCAAACCCCCACAGACTCTCTTTATTTTTCTTTTACTTTGTAGCTCCTACCTTGAGGTCGTGGGTTCAATTCCCACGCCTCTCAATTCTTTTATCTTTATTTTCCTCTTAACTCCTTTCACTGCCTTGAGGTCGTGGGTTCGATTCCCACGCCTCACATTCCTTTTCTTTTATTTTTCCTTTACTCCTTTACTCTCCTCCACTGCCTTGAGGTCGTGGGTTCGATTATCACGCCTCACATTTCTTTTATTTTATTTTTCCTTTACTTCCACTCGCTGCCTGGAGGTCGTGGGTTCGATTCCCACGCCTCCCATTTTATTTTATTAATTTTTGTACTTTACCTTTCAGCCAGCACACCCAAGATCAATTCCCCTTGACCCCATTTCCCTTTTCACTTTTTTAAGGCAGTTCACGGGTGAGGTCAGAGGTTCGAATCCTGGTGGCCTCATCCCTTTACACTCAAATAATTTCCAGATTTATTCATCATTATTTAGCCTAAACCAAACTTGTAAGTTTGCTGGAAATTTAGTCATTTTTCAACTCATTTTCACCAACACTTTCACTTGAACTCTTAGGGAAATTCATAGATCATATATTACGTTTTGGGGTGCATTTTTCATAAATTTGTTTAGCCAAAAGATTGGTACTCAAATCAGCCACACTTTCAGTTTAATGAACATCATGATTTACATAGGTTTATGCACGTAAAATGACAACCATAACATTATCTAATTTGGAGCCTTAACCCGAGGACCTTAGTCACTGTAACATGCTTGCACACACACACTTGCACATAATTTCGAACACATGGTTGTCTTTCATACGATTTTAAGTACACAAACATAATCATATTCATCAATTAAAAAATAACATACACCTAAATCTACCAGCAATCATACCCAACCTACGATTCATTGGGAGTTAGTGACTGGGGCATGCAAATGGGGAACAATCCTAGTTTTCGGACTGAATAATCTGAACCTTAAGGGGTCTATTGGGACAGGGACCAAGAGAGAAGAGAACCCATACCTTTTTGACATTAAAACCTTGACTTGATGCCCAAAAACATCAACCAAGATCACATCTAAGCCTCCTCAATGTCAACTCCACTAGACGGACAACCTCCCTTAGCCTAGTGTGCGATTAACATTTGTTTTCTTGTGATTTCGTGTGAGTTCTTCAAGTTTGAAGAACTTGGTTTATTTTTACGCTCTTAAATCTTATTTTGGCAGAGAGAATGAGTGAGAAAGAAGAAGAGAGATTGAGCGTGAGAGTTGAGAGATAAACGTAAGAGAGTGGGAGTTGTAGGAGGCTTAGGAGTCTAGTTTTAGGACTTAGTCAATAAGGTTTTGTTTATTTAAAAAAAATCTGATTTCTATTTTATTTTAAATCAGATAATGAATAATAATTATTAATTAATTACATTAATTCAATAGCTTAAATAAAAATCACTTTAATTCATTGCTTACACCTAGGTTCAAACCCGGGTGGAGCAAGACTTCACTTCAAGAGCCCATTTTCGGCCCTCTCTCCCCAAATTGCCCCTCCACCTTATTAATTAAATAATTTATTATATATTTAGGGTAATTATGATATTACCCTTAGCCAAGAAAAAGACCATTTTACACCTAGACCCTTCAAACCTAAGATTTTCCCTTTTTAAGTTCGACAAAGACTCATTCGAGTAAATCTTCGTATTCGTGAGCCCTACATGGTTGGACCCAACCTTTCCAAGATCAACTAACTCCCCAAGTTAGTTGGCTTGGCTGTAGCAAGGGTTCCGAGGTCTGGTTCTACACGCATCAATCCATGTGAACCCTGGTCTAATCATAGGCATTCTTGACACATTAAGCATTACTTATCTTATACATTTTTAGGGTTGTTACATTATCCCCCCCCCTCCCCTTAGAAATATTCATCCCCGAATGACACTACTACTATCTAGCGTAATGCCAGTCAAATCACAAACATAATCACTATGCATAGTCAAGAAATAGCAACAAAAATGGAGAGATAAGGAAACTTAAACTTAAGAGTAGGAAGTCTAACCTCAAGAGCTGAAAAGATGAGGGTAGCGGGATCTCATATTGTCCTCGGCCTCCCACGTAGCACCCTCAACAAGATGATTCCTCCACAATACCTTCGCTATGGCAATCTCCTTGTTCCTCAGCCGCTTGATCTGTCTATCTAAAATTTCAACACGTACAACCTCATAGGACAAGTCTTCATCGACCCCCAAACCTTTCACAGGTAGAATCGATGCTGGATCAACTAGGAACTTCTTTAACATGGATACATGAAAGACTGGATGGACAAAAGCTAGCTCCGCAGGTAATGCCAACTCATAGGCCACCTCACCAACGCGCTGTAGGATCTCGTATGGCCCAACATACCTCGGACTCAACTTCCTCTTCCAGCCAAACCTCATCACCCCCTTCATAGGTGATATCTTCAGATAGACCTGGTCACTAATATCAAACTCTAAGGGCCATTTCCTGTTATCTGTATATGACTTCTGCCGACTGTAAGCAGTAGCCAACCTGTCCCTAATCACTCTGACCTTCTCTAAGGCCTCATGAATGATCTCTGGACCCAAAATGGATGACTCTCCAACCTCGAACCACCCCACTGGAGATCAACACCTCCTACCATACAGTGCCTCAAAAGGTGCCATCCCAACGCTGGAGTGATAGCTATTATTATATGAGAACTCTATCAAAGGCAAATGGTCATCCAAGCTACCCTGAAGTCAATCACACACTCTCTCAACATGTCCTCCAATGTCTGAATGGTGCGCTCTGCCTGCCCATCAGTCTGAGAATGAAAGGCAGTACTAAGCTTTACCTGTGGGCCCAAACTCTTCTGGAAAGATCTCCAGAAATATGAAACTGAGCTCTTTTATCTGAAATGATAGACAAAGGAATCCCATGCCATCTCACAATCTCATCAATGTAGAGTCTCGCATAATCCTCGGCTCTGTAAGTAGACTTCACAGGGATAAAGTGGGCAAACTTTGTCATCCTATCCAAAATAACGCATATGGAGTCATGCTGTCTCCTAGTCCTCGGAAGACCAACCACGAAGTCCATATTAATGGCCTCCCACTTCCAAGTCGGAACCTCAATAATCTGAGTAAGACCGCCAGGCTTAAGATGTTCTATCTTAACCTGCTGACAATTAGGACACTTGGCCACATATTCTGCAATGTCCTTCTTCATGTCATCCCACCAATAAATCTGCTTAAGATCATGATACATCTTTGTTGAACCTGGATGTATGGAATATCTGGAACCATGGGCCTGTGCAACAATCCTGGTCTGCAAATTATCCACATCTGGTACACAAAGACTGTCTTGATACCTAAGTATGCCGTCACCTCCCAAAGCGAAAGACTCATTCATCTTTATTAACACTGAGTCCTTCAGCTCCATCAACACAGGATCGAGATGCTGACCCTGCTTGACTTCAACTACCAAGGATGATTCAGAACTAGGATGAACTGAAACACCCCCACTACTAGAGTCAACCAATTGCACACCCAGTCTGGCCAGTCTGTATACATATTTCGCTAACTCCTTCTTCTCATCCTCAACGTGGGCTGTACTTCCCATGCTCATCCTACTCAAAGCATCAGCTACAACATTAGCCTTACCTGGATGATAGTGAACATTCATGTCATAGTCCTTCAACAGCTCCAACCATCTCCGCTGACGTAGATTCAACTCTCTCTGTGTGAACACGTACTGGAGACTCTTGTGGTCTGTGAACACATCCACATGCACTCCATACAAGTAGTGCCTCCACAGCTTCACTGCAAACACCAAGCTGCCAACTCCAGGTCATGAGTGGGATAATTCTTCTCATGAACCTTGAGCTATCTGGAGACATAGGCTATCACCTTACCAACCTGCATAAGAACACAACCCAAACCAACCCTAGATTCATCACAACAAATAGTGTAATTCTCACCACACTTAGGCAAAGTAAGCACCGGGGCTGAAGTGAGTCTGTCCTTGAGCTCCTGGAAACTTTTCTCACAAGTCTCCGTCCATTCAAACTTGGCCTTCTTCTTAGTCAAAGCTGTCAGTGGGGCAGCAATGGAAGAAAATCCCTCCACGTGTAACAACTCCAAAAATGAATACGATAAATGCTTAAGGTGTCAAGAATGCTTGCGATTAGACCAAGGTTCACACGAATTGATACGCGTAGAACCAGACCTCAGAACCCTTACTACGGCCAAGCCAACTAACTTGGGGAGTTAATTGATCTTGTAAAGGTTGGAACCAACCATGTAAAACAAAAATTTAATCGAAGGAGTATTTACCGGACTTAAAAAGAAAAAACCTTGAGTTTGGAGGGTCAGGGGTAAAATGGTCTTTTCCAGGCCAAGGGTAATATTGTAATTTCCCTAAGGAATTAATTAATTAATTAATTAATTTAATTAAAGAATCAATTCGGGTTGGGTCGACCCGAAGTGACCCGTTTTTGCGAAAGGGTGTCACTCGGGTTCGAGCCCCAATGGAAGCAACATATTGGTGATTTAATTATGTTTTATAATCTGATATTTTTTAAGGGCATAATGGTCCTTTCACTAAGCTAATTAAATCAGGTTTTTATTTAATTTATTAAGGAGTCCTAGTTGACTAATTCTCAAACTAAAACTCCTAATATTAGACTACTCTCTATCACGATCTCTCTCTCACGTTTCATCACCTCTTTCACGTTGCTCTCTTCCTAAACAACTACAAGAACTGAAATAATATTAAGAGTTCTTCACATTTGAAGAACTCACACGAAATTTTAAGAAAAAATCAAAGTAACCAAAACGTTAAGGCAAAGAGAAGTTGTCCGTCGAGTGGTCTGGACGTTGAGGAAGCTTGGACTGATTTTGGAGAGGGTTTTGGGCAGCAACTTCACGTTTGAACAAGCAAATTAAGGTATGGGTTTCTTCTCTATTGGTCCCTTTCCCAAGAGACCCCTTAAGATTCAAGATATTCATTCCAAAAACTAGGATTTGTTCCCCGTTGCATGTCCCCCCATTGAATTTTAGGTTGGGTATGTTTGCTGGTACAAAATAGGGATGAAATGTGTTTTCGTGATGTTTATGTTTAAGTATGCATGTTCGAAATTTTGTGAATATTGATTATGTTGATCGGAATCATGTGTAAAAGTGATGTGTGTGTGCAACGTGTGGCAGTGAAGTTAGTCACTGTTTGGAGATGTGTAAAGGCATGTTAATCCTTGTATTTTATGTGCTAAAGTTGTACACAATGTGATGTTCATATGGGGTGTGAGGTTACTGATTTTGGGTGAAAACGCTTGACTAATGTAACCCCTAAACTACACCTAACTATACACTAAATGCTTGGTGAAATTCCCTAAGAAGCTAACATGAAAAGGTTGATGAAAGGAAGCTAAAGTTGGAATAAAATTTCCAGCTTGGTGTACTCTTGTTTCGGTCAAAATAAGGCTAAGAATCTAGGTTTTTAAAATGAAAATAAAATAAGTGAGGTCAATGGGAATTGAACCCAAGACATCACATGTTAAGGAGGCTAAAAACGTGAAGGGGGTTAAGGGGAATTGAACCCGCTTGGCTACTGTAAATTCGCAAAAAGGAAATGAAAAATGGGTCTGGGGGGAATCAAACTCGGTTACTGGAGGAGAAAGGAGAGCACAATATATTTAAAAAATAAATGGGAGGCATGGGAATCGAACCCATGACCTCCAGGCTGCGAATGAGAGAAGACAAAATTAAAGAAAAAGAAGATGTGAGGCGTGGGAATCGAACCCACGACCTCAAGGCTGGAAATGGAGAGGAGCGAAATAATTAAGAAAATAAAGTGAGGCTGTGGGGGATCGATCCCACAACCTCACTGCCAAATGCCTAGCCTAGGGAGTTTTAATTAAAATAAAAATAGGAGGCTGTGGGGGTTCGAACCCACAACCTCACAGCCTAGCGAATTTAAGATTAAAATTAGGAGGCTGTGGGGGTTCGAACCCACAACCTCCCAATTCCCCAGCGAAATAAATAACAAATATAAAAGAGGTTGTGGGGGTTTGATCCCACAACCTCTTGGTTTGGGCGAAATGGGACAAGGAGACTTTAAGGAAAAATAAAAAGGGGTTGTGGGGGTTCGAACCCACAACCCTTCGGCCAACTTAAGAGGAAAACGAAGTAGAAAATTTATGATACAATGTTAATGTTGGGGTTCAATCTAGAGTCCCAATGTCATGGAGATTAAAAATAAAATCAATGAAAAAGGTAAATGTTATTCAAGTGATTCGAACTTGGGTTTATTTGCCCAAACTTCCGTATTGATACATAAGTCATACGTGAACAAAATATCCAGGAATAATGCCACCTACTTAGATCGAAATCAAGATCTTGGCATAAATACAAGATACATAAGTCTTGTACTATATAATCTTAGGAATGTATGAATCACTTAACGAATTATGAATGAATCCTCATGGCTTGTGCGTATAGACTCATAAGTCTAGCATACGTTTAAAAGTAAGTGAACCTAAGATGTGTGTACTGAATGATGAAATGAACAATGAAATGATGAAACCCTAGAAGGTTAAGTAAGAGTATGAAACACACCAATGGCCAAGTATATTGGCATATGATGAAATGAACATTCACGTAAAATGGGGTGAGTAATTATGAAGAGTAAATGTGCTAATGACGATGAATGTGGTGACAACATGATATGAGGCTAATGCAAATGATGAGAGCAATCTCAAATGAGCCTAAGTAAATGTTACTAAAACGTACTCACCTATGAGAGTGTAAGATAATGAAGAGACCAGTCTCTATGAACACTCTAATGAAAGTATTGAGACTAACACACTTAATACTAATGATGAGATGAGAAATCATCTAATGAGCTATGATGTCCTCATACTAGAAGCAGCTTCCATGACGTATGAGTTGAATTCAATGGAACTTTATACTGAGCACCGATAGACTAGTTATGAGCGGTGATGCCTTCTTTAGGGAAGGGCAGAGGTTCACGTAACTCTAATGAGATCAGACTGTCCGGCTTGCCGGGTATGGGTCTCCTTATATCTCCTGGTCTTTGAACCTATACAGCCAATATAGGGATCTGGCGGGGTTAAATTCCCATGTACGCTAGCATGTTTTTGGGTCACTTTGGCCGGTGATTCAACCTTTTTTAAGTGTGGGGGATACACTGGATTTCATGATGCTCACATGATCTATGTTGGTTAAAGTTAAAGTTCCCAATGAATGAATGAGGCCAGCCTCAAATGAAGCACATAATGAAATGAATGATACCAAAGGTGTTAGGATAGGATGATCAAGAGGTGAGCTAGACTGAGATAATGACATTAGGTTATTCTTGATCATTGTACAGCAAACCCGATGAAAGTCTTAAACTACACCCTAGGTATAGCTGGTGTTTACACTGTCCTATGAATGAAATGAAATAAAGTACGTATGAAGGAATGAAGCAGACTCTGTGTTTGCTAACGAAGACTCCCTAGTTGAGGTCCCATATGTTGAGCCCTCATTCTGGGAAGTCTTAATATT
Source organism: Solanum sitiens (assembly GCA_016801875.1). Taxonomy (NCBI): domain Eukaryota; kingdom Viridiplantae; phylum Streptophyta; class Magnoliopsida; order Solanales; family Solanaceae; genus Solanum; species Solanum sitiens. Next base: position 2,214,261 of record JABWTJ010000028.1, read on the forward strand.
AAGTCCATGATTCCAAGGTCTTATGGCATATGAATGAATAATATGAAAGATGTTGTGTGCTATATGCAATATGATATGTGTTATGTGTAAGATGTTATGTGCTGTGTGCATTATGATAATTATGATGATGCATGTTACTCTCATTCCATGAATTTCCTAATCCAAATTTGGAAAGCTCACTGACTTTCATAATCCAAATTTGGAAAGCTCACTGATATTCCTAATCCAAATTTGGAAGGTTCACTAACTTTTCTAATCTCAATTTGGCAAGTCTACTCACCTGACTTTCCATAATCATGTCGTTAGGAAAGAGCTATCTTTTCTCATGCATGTCCTTGGTGTGTGCTTGCATATACCCATACTTAGTACAAGTGTGTACTAACCCTATAGAACTCTACAATTTTAGGTGCAGGCACAGGTGGACGCTAGAGCTACTGGTTTACGATGACGCTATCCGGACCTCGAGCATTCATCCGGACTTAGTAGGCCCTCATACTTTCGAGGATTCTGCCGTTTATATTCTAGATTAGTTTTAGAGTTGAGCTAGTTGAACATGTTCCACTAGTGTTTCTTTCCTGTTTTATTCAGACATTGTATTGGTGCCATTTTGGCAAGTACATCTTTATTGCTATATTATACTGTTTCTTTTATTTGATGTTCTTAATATTAGATGGTTGATCGTGAACAATTATGTAATGATGAGAATGTTTAATAAGTATGTTAAGAAACAAAAAGTTTCAAATTTTCCGCTAAAAGTAACCTAGATGAAGTAAGAATGACGTAAGTAGGCTTGTCTGCGACCTCTGAGAGGTCAACGACGCCGGTCTCGTCTGGGGTCTAGATTCCGGTCGTGACAAAGTTGGTATCAGAGCACTAGGTTAAATTCCGAAGATAATAAGTTTCACATCAACCACATTGAGTAGTTTCTAAGTCATGGTAGTGAAGTGCACCACTATACTGGATTAGAGACTGCATGATGCGTAGGAAAATTTCCCTTTTTTTGATCTTATTGTGCTTTTCCTAATGTCTGATTTCTTGGTGTTATGAGCGTGTCTGACATCAATTCTTGTTGTTTTCAGAGAATGAATACTAGGAGAACCATTGGTCAGAGGAGAGGAGGTGCAGCTGCTGGGGACAATCAGGTTCCACCCCAGGCTCCAGCTGAAGGAGTGGCTATGCGAGCTAACCCAGCTGGGTTGACTGATGCTGAGGTGAGGACATCTGTGGCCCAGATGGCACATGCCATTACTATGCAGGCCCAGGCTATGACTGCCCAGGTCAACCGACAGGATGTTCAGAGGGAGAACCCACCGGTTCGTAGCATGGCTGACAAGCTGAGAGACTTCACGAGGATGAATCCTCCTATTTTCACAGGGTCTAAGACTTCAGAGGACCCCCAGGAGTTTGTGGACGAGGTGCATAAGATTCTTGTGGCTATGGGGGCCACAGATGCTGAGAATGCTGAGCTGGCTTCCTATCAGCTCAAGGATGTGGCACATACTTGGTGCAAGATGTGGCAGGATAGCCGAGCTTTGGGCGGAGTTCCAGTCACTTGGGAGCTGTTTAAGATAGCCTTTCTGGAGAGATTCTTTCCCAGAGAAATGAGCTAGGCCAATGTTGAGGAGTTCATCAACCTTAAGCAGGGATCTATGACAGTCAGGGAGTATTACCTGAAGTTTATTAAGCTATCCAGGTATGCTACTTTCCTTAGTATCTAACAACAAGGATGAGGTGAGTACTGAAGATTGTTAAATTATCCAGTTATGCTACTTCCCTTGTGTCTAACAGCAGGGATGAGATGAGCAGGTTCCTCACAGGAATCAATGGAGATCTGGAGGAGGAGTGTCGGTCTTCGATTCTCCATAACAATATGGACCTCTCCAGGTTGATGGTGCATGTCCAGCAGGTAGAGGATAGACGCAAAAAGAGGGGCATTTGTGATGCTAGGATGCCTAAGCCTAAAGATCAGGCAGGTCCCAGCCATGGAGGCCACAGAAATAATTTTGGCATCTGTGAGCAGCCAAGGTTCAAGAAGGGGCAACAGAGTTCTGGGAACTCTAATTCTTAGAGGAGTACAGCACAAAAAGGAGGGAGACCTGAGCCCAAGAAGGGCAATGGAGGTGAGATGCAGCGTCCCAAAAAGAACTGTACTAAGTGTGGCCCTGCTCACAGTGGAGAGTGCAGACAGGGCACTAATGCCTGCTGCGGTTGCGGTAAGAGTGGACACATGTTTAGAGACTGCCCACAGAATAGACGTCAGGCTGGAGGTAATGCCTAGCCTAGGCCTAATCCACAGGGTACAGCAGCAGCCGAGCCTCCTAAGAGGAACAGGTTCTATGACCAGAATGGCAGGGAGGAGCAGGAGAAGTCCGCTGATGTGGTCACAGGTATGATGCAAGTATTCTCAACTTCTGTTTATGCTTTACTTGATCCAGGGTCTACGCTTTCCTTTGTAACTCCTTTGCTTTCTCTCACTTTTGAGATATTGCCTGAAGTTCTGCATGATCCTATAGTGGTTAGTACACCTTTAGGAGAAAATGTAAGAACTGATAGAGTATACAAGGATTGCCCAATAGTTGTAAGGGGTAAGACTATGTGTGTAGACTTGGTTGAGTTACCCATGCATGATTTTGATGTTATTCTTGGCATGGACTGGCTTCACAATTGTTATGCTTGTTTGGATTATCGTAGTAGAGTGGTGAGATTTTGTTTCCCTGATAAAGAGGAGCTAGTCTGGGAGGGGTACAACTCTAGTCATCCTAATTCCTTGATTTCGAACCTTAAGGCCAATAAAATGATGTCCAAGTGGTTATTGTGTCATCTTGTGAGTGTTAATGATTTAGATCATAACATTCCTTCCATAAACTTAGTGCCTGTAGTGAATGAGTTCCTAGATGTATTTTCTGATGATTTGACTGGAGTCCCTCCCCCTCGAGAGATTGATTTTGACATCGACTTAGAACCCGATACTAAACCAATTTCAATTCCTCCTTACAGTATGGCTCCAGCTGAACTCAAAGAGTTAAAGCTGCAGTTAAAAGATCTCACTGACAAGGGTTTCATTCAGCCGAGCATATCCCCTTAGGGCACTCCAGTGTTGTTTGTGAAAAAGAAAGATGGAACCCTTAGAATGTGTATCGATTATTGGCAGCTCAACAAAGTCACTATAAAGAATAAGTATCCACTTCCCAAAATAGATGATTTGTTCGATCAGCTCCAAGGGTCTAGTTTTTTCTCTAAGATTGATCTTCGTTCAGGCTATCATCAGCTTAGGGTAAGGGATGGAGATATCCCAAAGACATCCTTTCGTACCCGTTATGGTCATTATGAGTTCTTAGTCATGTGATATTGGTCTTACGAATGCACCTGCTGCATTTATGGACCTCATGAACCGAGTCTTCTGTGAATACCTTGATTCTTTCGTAATAGTATTTATTGACGACATCCTCATCTACTCTAGGACCAAGGAAGAGCATGAACAACATTTGAGACTAACCTTGCAGGTACTTAGACAACATCAGCTGTATGCCAAATTCAGCAAGTGTGAATTTTGGCTTAGATCAGTGACCTTCCTGGGTCATGTTGTGTCCGATCAGGGCGTGGAGGTGGATCCCAGGAAGACTGAGACTGTGAAGAACTGTCCAAAGCCTCTTACTCCCACTGACATCTATAGCTTTCTAGGATTGGCTGGTTACTACCGCAGGTTTGTGGAGGGATTTTCGTCCATTGCTGCCCCACTGACATCTTTGAATAAGAAGAAAGCCATGTTTGAATGGACGGAGACTTGTGAGAAGAGTTTCCAGGAGCTCAAGGACAGACTCACTTCAGCCCCGGTGCTTACTATGCCTAAGTGTGGTGAGAATTACACTGTTTACTGTGATGCATCTAGGGTTGGTTTGTGTTGTGTTCTTATGCAGGTTGGTAAGGTGATAGCCTATGCGTCCAGACAGCTCAAGGTTCATGAGAAGAATTATCCCACTCATGACCTGGAGTTAGCAGCTGTGGTGTTTTCCCTGAAGCTGTGGAGGCACTACTTGTATGGAGTGCATGTGGATGTGTTCACAGACCACAAGAGTCTCAAGTACGTGTTCACACATAGGGAGTTAAATCTATGTCAGCGGAGATGGTTGGAGCTGTTGAAGGATTATGACATGAATGTTCACTACCATCCAGGTAAGGCTAATGTTGTAGCTGATGCTTTGAGCAGAATGATCTTGGGAAGTACAACCCACGTTGAGGATGAGAAGAAGGAGTTGGCAAAGGATGTACATAGACTGGCATTACGATATGTAGTGGTAGTGTCATTCGGGGACAAATTTTCCTAAGGGGGGGGGGATAATGTAACAACCCTAAAAATGAATAAGATAAATGCTTAAGGTGTCAAGAATGCTTGCGATTAGACCAAGGTTCACACGAATTGATACACGTAGAACCAGACCTCATAACCCTTACTACGGCCAAGCCAACTAACTTGGGGAGTTAATTGAGCTTGGAAAGGTTGGAACCAACCATGTAGGGCTCTCGAAAACGAAGATTTAATCGAAGGAGTCTTTACCGGACTTAAAAAGAAGAAATCTTGAGTTTTGAGGGTCCAGCGGCAAAATGGTCTTTTCTAGGCCAAGGGTAATATTGTAATTACCCTAAGGAATTAATTAATTAATTAATTAATTTAATGAAAGAATCAATTCGGGTTGGGTCGACCCAAAGTGACCCATTTTCGCGAAAGGGTGTCACTCGGGTTCGAACCCCAATGGAAGCAACATATTGGTGATTTAATTATGTTTTATAATCTGATTTTTTAAGGGCATAATGGTCCTTTCACTAAGCTAATTAAATCAGGTTTTTATTTAATTTATTAAGGAGTCCTCGTTTGACTAATTCCCAAACTAAAACTCCTAATATTAGACTACTCTCTCTCACGATCTCTCTCTCACGTTTCATCACCTCTTTCACGTTGCTCTCTGCCTAAACAACTACAAGAACATAAATAATATTAAGAGTTCTTCACACTTGAAGAACTCACACGAAATTTTAAGAAAAAATCAAAGTAACCAAAACATTAAGGCAAAGAGAAGTTGTCCGTCGAGTGGTGTGGACGTTGAGGAAGCTTGGACTGATTTTGGAGAGGGTTTTGGGCAGCAACTTGACGTATGAGTTGAATACAATGGAACTTTATACTGAGCACCGATAAACTAGCTATGAGTGGTGATGCCTTCTTTAGGGAATGACGGAGGTTCACGTAACTCTCATGAGATCAGACTGTCCGGCTTGCCGGGTATGGGTCTCCTTATATCTCCTGGTCTTCGAACCTATACTTCCAATATAGGGATCTGGCGGGGTTAAATTTCCATGTACGCTATCATGTTTTTGGATCACTTTGGCCGGTGATTCAATCTTTTTTAAGTGTGGGGGATACACTGGATTTCATGATGCTCATATGATCTATGTCGGTTAAAGTTAAAGTTCCCAATGAATGAATGAGGCCAGCCTCAAATGAAGCACATAATGAAATGAATGATATCAAAGGTGTTAGTATAGGATGATCAAGAGGTGAGCTAGACTGAGATAATTACATTAGGTTATTCTTGATCATTGCACAGCAAACCCAATGAAAGTCCTAAACTACACACCTAGGTATAGCTGGTGTTTACACTGGCCTATGCATGAAATGAAATGAAGTACGTATGAACGAATGAAGCAGACTCTGTGTTTGCTAACGAACACTCCCTAGTTGAGGTCTCATATGTTGAGCCCTCATTTTGGGAAGTCTTAATGTTAAGTCCATGATTCCAAGGTCCAATGGCATATGAATGAATGATATGAAAGATGTTATGTGCTATAAGCAATATAATTTGTGCTATGTGTAAGATGTTATGTGCTGTGTGCAGTATGATAATTATGATGATGCATGTTACTCTCATGGCATGACTTTCCTAATCAAAATTTGAAAAGCTCACTGACTTTCCTAATCCAAATTTGGAAAGCTCACTGACTTTTCTAATCCAAATTTGGAAGGTTCACTAACTTTCCTAATCTCAATTTGGCAAGTCCACTGACTTGACTTTCCATAATCATGTTGTTAGGAAAGTGCTATCTTTTCTCATGCATGTACTTAGTGTGTGCTTGCATATACCCATACTTAGTACAAGTATGTACTAACCCTATACAACTCTACAATTTTAGGTGCAGGCATAGGTGGACGCTAGAGCTACAGGTTGACGCTGATGCTATTCGGACGTCGAGCATTCATCCGGACTTGGTAGGCCCTCATGCTTTCGAGGATGCTGCCGTTTATATTATAGCTTAGTTTTAGAGTTGAGCTAGTGGAGCATGTTCCACTAGTGTTTCTTTCCTGTTTTATTCAGACATTGTATTGGTGCCATTTTGGCAAGTACATCTTTATTACTATATTATATTGTTTCTTTCATTTGATCATCTTAATATTAGATGGTTGATGGTCAACAATTATGTAATGATGAGAATGTTTAATAAGTATGTTAAGAAACAAAAAGTTTCAAATTTTTCGCTAAAATTAACCTAGATGAAGTAAGAATGATGTAAGTAGGGTTGTCTGCGACCTCTGAGAAGTCAACGATGCCGGTCTCGTCTGGGTCTAGATTCCGGTTGTGACACCACGAACCTGTGGTAGTAACCAGCCAATCCCAGAAAGCTACGGATGTCAGTGGGAGTAAGAGTCTTTGGCCAGTTCTTCACAGCATTAGTCTTCCTGGGATCCACCTCCACACCATGATCAGACACAACATGACCTAGGAAGGTCACTGATCTAAGCCAGAATTCACACTTGCTGAATTTGGCATACAACTGATGTTGTCTAAGTACCTGTAAGGTTAGTCTCAAATGTTGTTCATGCTCTTCCTTGGTCCTAGAGTATATGAGGATGTCGTCAATGAATACTATGACGAAAGAGTGGGAGTTGTAGGAGGCTTAGGAGTCTAGTTTTAGGACTTAGTCAATAAGGTTTTGTTTATTTAAAAAAAAATGTAATTTCTATTTTACTTTAAATCAGCTAATGAATAATAATAATTTATTAATTACATTAATTCAATAACTTAAACAAAAATCACTTTAATTCATTGCTTCCATCTAGGTTCGAACCCGGATGGAGCAAGACTTCACTCCAAGAGCCCATTTTCGTCCCTCTCTCCTCAAATTACCCCTCCACCTTATTAATTAAATAATTAATTATATATTTAGGGTAATTATGATACTATCCTTAGCCAGGAAAAAGACCATTTTACCCTAGACCCTTCAAACCTAAGATTTCCCCTTTTTAAGTCTGGTAAAGACTCCTTCGAGTAAATCTTCGTATTCGAGAGCCCTACATGGTTGGACCCAACCTTTCCAAGCTCAACTAACTCGCCAAGTTAGTTGGCTTGGCTGTAGCAAGTGTTTCGAGGTCTGGTTCTACGCGCATCAATCCATGTGAACCCTGTTCTAATCATAGGCATTCTTGACACATTAAGCATTATTTATCTTATCCATTTTTAGGGTTGTTACATTAATGGGGGTGTATGAGTGATGGTATTGCTTTGGTTATGATGTTATGAACTCTTATACATGTTTCTTGATATTATAACTTAATGATAGAGTTGTCTTGATTATGTGCTCAATTATGTTGATATGCATGTTGAGTTGACTAGAGTTGGTATTGTCGGTCTTGTGATGTACATGGTCTTGATTTAATGAATATGTGCAATTAAATTGTATTGGTTCTTGAATGTGCATAAGTCTTTTCAAAGTAAATTAGCATGCCTTAATGAAATGTCCCTTTTTAGCATGATTTCTATGTTTTATGTGAATGTGATTCTATACTTAGTACAAGTGACGTGATAACCCCATTTCTCTCTTTTCCTCATCATTTTAGGTTTCGGTCATTGAAGGGTTCATGACGACGTTTGAAGGAAGGCTTGGAATCATTCTCCAAGTGTGGGTATGTCCTCATGTTCTGAGGATGATGCCTTTTCATTCATGTTGTGTCAAGATATTGTTGTAAGCCCTAAGTGGCATTTATACATTGTGTAAGGGTTTATTCCCATGTTGATTTGACTCCGTTTTGATGGTTTAATACGAGACATTCCTTTTAAGACTATGTTATGTATCTTATATATATGTGTGTCCCATAAAAGTAGATGACTATGTAATCTTTATATATGAAGGGTCTATATATACTTGATATGAATATATATATGTAAGCGAGAGGTCGAAGTAAACCTCATGATGTAGTGTAGATGAAAAGTTTTAAATTTTCCTCATTTTTAACCTATGAATGTAATGATGAATGCTAAGAGTCTAGTCTCAGTCCTCTTCGAGGATGACGACGTCGGTTACGTCTAGGGGGTGCTACCGGGATGTGACAATTCGTATGTGATATGGTCATGTGGCACCTTTTTTATTAAAATATGCATTGAGTCAAAATTTGATTAGGAAAACAAAAAAAAAAGGATTGGCCCAAAAGCCAAAACCCATCAAAAAAGATAAAAAAATAAAAAAAGGTATGAAAATAAAATAGAGAAACAAAAAAAGAAACACAAACCTAAAATTGAACTCAGAGAGGCACTAGATGCTTCTAGTGAAAACTTCGACAATCAAAGCATCAGAGAAGCTGTCGGAGATATCAGAGAGTTTAAAGCTTCCATAATGAATCCGTTGAAGATAAATCGATGCTTGTTCACCATGTCAAATTAACTCCCCCAGGTAATTTTATCATCAATAACTATTTTCCTTTCTTGGATGTATCCTTTAATGGGTTCTGTCTCACAAGATTGATTAATTCCACCATCTATGTTTAAATTCTTTGAAGGCTAATTCATCTTTTTTTACAGGAGGTGATTTAAGGAAATCTAGATTTACACCCGTTAATAGCTTAAAAAACTCATTGCTTGTTTTATCTGGTAAGTATACCTCTAGTATCTCTATTGTTGTATCATATCGACTTACTTGAATTGTTGCGATGGAAAATTGATGAGATTGTATGAAATCTAAGTAAAATTTTAGATTTGTAGTTCTATCTAGACATCACATATTTTTTATTTCAGCCAAAACTAAATTAGAAGACAGAAACTGTACTTTTTCTATAGCTTACCCTTGATAAAAAAAAATTCAAAAAGATTATTTTAATTATTTGTCCTATCTTTATGAGTAAAAAAAGAAATAAAATAATCGATTTGGGCAGCTATTGAGGGATCAGGGGTCTGATTGGACCGCGCGATAAGACATTGTAAATGTAGAAAAAACCCTAATATCACCCATAATCACACAAGAAAGTTTTTGGAGAAGAAAAGAGTGACCTGGGAAAAATTTCAGTAGGTTTTCATAAGGAATGTTCGTAAAGGTAAGAAATATGATTCCCTACTTTTGTAGTTCCCCTTTAGGTTTTACAAAAATATTTGTGGCCCGATGGAAGGGTTCGAATTTATTCTAAGGTTAAAAAAATCCAGGTTTATGAGGATTTTAGCGTGTATGACCTTCAGTTGTTCATAAAAGAGGCAATTCTTGATTTTATTTATCATAATGTGTTAGAATAATCACGAGATTGATAATCAATCCTTGATAAATTAATAGTAGGGAAATCATGAGGTTAGCCTAGAGTTTTGGATTATAATAAAATATGGAATATCTAGGCCATTTGTGATTGATTTGGTATTGTATTATTATTTTAGATCAAGAACAAGCTAAAAGCCTCACAAAAGGAGTCAAAGTTTGCAATTAGACTTCGGGAGTTGCTTGGTGCTTAGGTAGGCTCGATTTACTTAATTGAATAGTTAGACTGTTATTCTATTTCATAATTTCTTGTACATGGACAAGAGGTTTCATACACTGACCTTTGTGCATGCTGGAAGGCTAAAGGTTATTGTTATTACTGTCAAAGTGGGGAAAGATAATGTATAAGGGTTAGGTTTTCTAGTTCTTAATTTTTAACCTTGACTTTTCTTTTTGGGCTGGTTTGGTGGTGATTTTAAGGTTAATTATTATGAAATTGTTATGTTATAGCCATTTTGGGACTTGTGATAATCAAGGGGAACTGAATGAATGGGAAGAGCATTGATTGATGGACTAGGGAGGTATTTTACTTATAATGAATGTGTAGTAATAATGGGGTCCAATATTGAGCTATTGATATATAGGTGTATATGCATGTGTGTTTCATATTAACTGTTCCATGTGAAATATTTGTGTAATACATGTTCAGGAAATAAAGGGTGAAGGTGAAATGACTTCATGTTTATAATCTTATGTAATGAACCTGTTTAATTTACACATGGCTTCAAGTGTGGCTGTTCATTGTGATTTTGATTGTACATGTTGTTTGTGATTAGTGGTTTGCTCGAATACCACACTAGTATATAATAATAAAGGTTGACTCGAGTACCACACTAATAAAAAATACTAATGGTTGGCTTGGATACCGTGCCTGGTATGTACATAATTGTTGACTTAATACCACACTAATATAGTATCGGTCTGTGTATGGGTCTCATGAGAGAACTAGGTTTGATTAGTATGTTCTATTATTCAAGTGTTGTTCCATAAATGGTTGGGTAAATGTTGGGATGGTTCTTATGTAGATCATATTTTCATGTCAAAAACTACAAATGATGTTTTATAAACTCTTGAGTGGTCCAGGCTTAATTGAAAGGTGAGTGGAACTCATATATTGATTGATCTGTGATCACGTGGGACATTTAAGTGTGGGGTTAATGCTTCTCCTTTCTAGTTGTTAGAGTAGGTGCATGTATGACAAGTGAATTGGATTGTGACAATTTGGTATCACATCCAACATGCGTGGTCATGTGGGATGTTAAGTTTGGGGTTATGGATCATGACAATTTGGTATTAGAGTCAAAATATTGGATCATCAGTCTATAAATCAATTTATAAACTTGAGTCACTTCTTCACTCCTTTTGTGTGGAATATCTCTTTTCATATGAAGTGAGTCCAATTATATCTCGGGATTCCTATTGGTTTCTTGACAAGGTAATCTAGATTCCATTGTTATAGTTGAAGGGACTCAAGCAAGGAAAGATTAGAATTTGGAAGATTCTGGCTGGTATCTGGCTTTAAGAATCATGTGAATGCTTGGGTGATCAGTTTGTGGTCATTAATGATATGAATAAGAGGTAATGAACCTGACTTTCCATAACAATATAACTTAATGATGGTTACTTTGTTCATTGTATTTCCTAAATTGTTGCATGTGCTGGAAGTGTAATTACTTGTATTTGTATGATATTATAGACAAGAAAAGTATTTAAATTGATTATGTGTGATGAATTAATGATAAATTTCTATATGATTTATTGAATATGTCTTGTTATAGTCCAATCCTATAGTTTAATGGTTATGTTATTGATTGGAAGTGTCGTGTTCAACTGGCACGGACTTACCATTGGTACAGATTGTAAGGGAAAACGATAAATTATGAAAGTGGGGAAAATCTTAGTTTTGAACAGTTGTTATTGGTATGGAACCATAGGGAAGAGGGTTTTCTGGTATGATAGTGAGAATGTGATATTATGCACTACTTTCTACTGTTATTCATAATTAATTTTGTGAGAAGGTGGTATTAGGTGCCTAATTTTATGTTGGTGGATATAATCTTGGGGTTTGTTTTGAATCTATGATGCACATATCTAGGATATCTAAGTCTCTGATGGATCTTGCGACTATATTATTAATAGTTATGTGTTTCAAGAGTTGGTAGGGATAAGTAAATGGAAAACATTTCGTATTTTAGAAAATTTATGGGATGAACTCGTCAAGGCTACATAGCGCGACTGGGCCACTATAGTGGGAGTTTTTCTGCTGTGAAAGTAGATGTGATAGTGGTGTGTCAGTCTCTATAATGGAAATGGTGAGGTAGAATCTCCACTTTGTTTCCCCTATTTTTCCATTGCATTTACAAACAATTAAAATCTCCAGTTTGAGTTCATATCAGTGTGAAATAACATAAATACATCTGAAACAATGTGGTGTTCGGAGAGGCCCGAAATTTCACCTTTGAAGTGTTTGGGGTACTCAGTCTTAGTTGGTGGGTTTGCATTCCTCAGTTTGTGAATTTAATACAAAACGTGTTGCTAAAATCTCATTATTCATGGGTTTTCATTCATCTAGGTCTAACCAAGATGTTTTGGAATTTAAGGTAACTCTATGTTGGCCTGGATTGAAGAAAGACACAGCAGAGCAAGTGTCTAAGTTTTAGAATTGTTTGAAGGTGGAATATCAGACTAGACGTCTACATAGTTTTCTTCAAGAGATGCCCATTCTTGAATGAAAGAGGAAAATAATAGACATGGACTTCGTGGTGGGTCTTCCTACGGATTTGGAGAAGTACAATTCGATTTCCACCATTGGGATCATTTTTTACCATTGTGCAAGTTCTCATACAAAAAAACTTATCCCTTCGGTATAAATACGACATCCTTTGAGACACTTTATGCGAGGGGATATAGATTTATCATTGGGTTGTTTGAAGCATGTGAGGTGAAACCTATATGCATTGACTTGATAAAGGAAGCTTAGAACAAGGTGAGAGGTATTTAAGCCAAGTAATTGGCAACTCAAAGTAGAAACAAAGAGTATGCAGATTGCAATGTATGGGATATGACATTTCAGGTTGGTGAACATGTTTTATTCAATGTGCCACCAATGAAATGTGTTATGAGCATCTGTAAGAAGGGTAAGCATAACCCTCTACATATTGGGTTATTTGAGATTTTTGACAATGTAGGGCCAGTAGTGTATAGGTTAGCTTGCCACCAAGTTATTTATATTCCATTTCAGCGTTCCATGCATCCATGATGAAAAGGTACCACGGGATGGGAAGTACATTATCAAGTGAGACTTAATAGTTCTATACAAGGATCTACAATATGAAGAAGAGTCAGTTGATATCTTTATTATGATGTCCAAAAGTTGATAATAGAGGTAATTAGATTGGTAAAGGTTTGATAGAAGCATCATATAGTTGAGTAAGCTACTTTAGAAATCAAGGAGGACCTACGGGACAAAAATCCTCATTTGTTTGAGGAGTCGGGAACTACTTTCTTCTTGACTTAGACAGTTGTTTCTTGTGTGATCACTGGGGAACGAGCGATGAGTAAATTAGTATCTTTTGTAACAACCTGTCATGTCATTACGGGCAAGGAAAATAGTTGGTCAACGGTACTATAGTTGGGTAAATTGTTGTAAATGTAGGAAAACCCCCTAAAATTTCCCATATTCATCCAAGAACGTTGTGGATAAGAAAAAAAAGGGTGATCTAAGGCAAATTGAACAGTTTTTCATGAGGAATTTTCGTAAAGGTAAGCAATTTGATCCCCTACTTGTATAGTTCAAGCTTTAGAGCTTATTGAAGATATTTGTGACCGTGTGTGTTGGGTGGTTGAATTCATCCTAAGATAGGGAAAATGTGAATTTTTGAAGATTTTAGGGTGTAACACCTTGGGTAGCTCTTAATAGAGGCAATTCTTGATTTTATTGACCATAAGGCACTAGTGTAACCATGATGTTGGTAATCCTAGAAGAATTAATATTGGGAAAGACCTAGATTAGGTGGGAAAATCATGAGGTTGGCCTAGCATTCTTGATTCTGATAAAATTTGAAAATACTTAGGCCATTTGTGATTGATTTTGTATTGTATTATTATTTTACGCCAAAAATAATCTAAATACTTTATAGAAGGAGACAAAGTTTGCGATCAAATTTCTAAAGCATTTGCTTCGCCCCAAGTAGGTTAGGTTTTCTTAACTGAATAGTTAGACCTATATTCTATTTCATAATATTCTTGTAGATGGATGGGAATTTTGTGCATAGTCTTTCAGGCACGGAGTCTGAATGGCTAAAGGTTGTAGTTATTGCTACTAAGGGGGGGGGGGGAAGATAATGACTAAGGGTTAGTGTTTTTTAGTTCTTGATTGTTAACCTTGAGTTTTCTTCTTGGTGTGGTTTGGGCTAAGAGCCCAAAGCCGACAAGCAATAGCTCCATTTGGGGCCTAGAACCTAAGGAGAGAAAGTAGACGTATCTACAAAAGATAATCAATCTCTCATACTCATTTTCACACATAGGCACAGAGAGTCAGTCAAAATTCCACTTTTTTTTTAAAGAAGGGCCTACGACATAAGGCTCCTCATACGAACCTATGAACCTCTGAACCTAAGGAATAGAGTTCAACATCGGGAAGCCTACTCCTCAGGCTGTTCGATACTTGAATCTGCTTGGCGCAGAGAAAAACTACTTTCTATTCGCTTGCTTGCGCACCTCTACTCATTCGGGAATGACTGTTCAATACTAAGAATGGAGCACGCCTCCTGTCAAAGTAACTCCAGAAATAGACATTAATCTTAATAAAACAAATAATATTAAAAAATTTGAATCGCCAATTTTTTTTTTCAAATTTTAAAAAGCAGAAATACGCGAGTATTATGGAAATTCCATCGTTGGGGAAAATAAAAATCCCCACCTTGGAATAGAAATGTTCTTTATTCTTTTGTCAACAAAAAAGTTATTATACAATGAGTAGTAAATAGAGGATTTCCTAATTTCATTATTTTCTATATCAATCAGAAAAGCGAATAGAGTTCTGTTACATATGGATTGGTGAGCTAATCAGTGATGACTGCAGGTTAACTGTTATGAAATTTCTAGTTATAGACATTTCTAAGACTTGTGGTAATTAAGGGAGATGAATAAATGGGAAGAGTATTAATTCATGAGACTGTGGAGGTAATTTTTCGAGGAACGAATTTGTACTACTCATAATTGGTCTAGTATTGGCCTATTGATATATAGGTGTATATAAGTATTTGTTTGTTCATATTGACTAATCCATGTGAAATGCGCGTGTAGTATATGTTTAGGAAATAAATGTTGAAAGTGAATTCACTTCATGTTGATAAGCTCATCGAATAAACCTGTTTAATTTACTTGTGGCTTCCACTCTGATTGTGATTGTGCATGTTATTTGTGATTGGTGGTTGACTAGGGTACCACACCACTATGAAATTTTTACAATCCAAACTATACCTTAGATATGACGTGACATATAATACCCCGAGAGGCCCTACACAAGCCCCTTGACATACATATAATACAATAGAATATACAATAAGAGAGTTTAAGTAGGACGTCTCATATCATTAATAGTTTTAACAAAAATATGGAATCATAAGTATGCCTTGACAAGCCATTCTAAGCAACATATATAAGAGTGGTTGCGTTGTAACACATACATAACGTACAAAGTCCTAAAACTAAATACATAAAAAATGTAGCATAGGCAACATAACCCTCAGAATATGAGGACTCACTAATATTCACGGGAAAGCAAACTACTAGCCACGAGGGAGAGAAGGAAGAGCATCAGACACTACATTATGAGACAATGTAGGCACGAGTACGCATTTATACACGAAATCTACTAAGTATGGGGAAAATATGCATAAACGTAGATATTATATCATAATAGTCTTAAAACATGTAAAGCATGACCAATTAGAACATTTAAAACCTTAGGAAAAGAATTATCTAGAAAGAAACATGGAACAAGGTCAATGCATTAGTACAAGGAGATAATGTAAATCTTTAACGGAAATCATAGTTCATTTGTGGTATATTAGATTTAACCGACAATAGACCGTGTGAGATATAATATGGAATTTGATGTATCTCCCACACTGAAAAGGAGATCTAATTACCAAGGTAGAATGATTTTTCAAACCATCAAGGCTATGTGGATCCGCAAGAGCTAGGTTACTTAAGACAGTTGTACAAGTGCATGTAGTTTCGAACTACACAGTGATACTAGAGACTACATTATTTGAGCCTCCACCTTAAAGTCCTCTTTGTGCTAAGTTAAATCCCAATGGAATTAGATAAAGTCAGTTATCAAAGTATAAGATTAGGAAAGGAATGATCGTAATACCAATTCAAATAATAAAATCGTATAAGAGTAGCTTCTTTCAAAACCATGATTTCATAACTTTATTGATATAAATAATTACCTTCTTAAGCATCAAAAATCATGATTTCCTTTCGAATTGTGAGAAAAGCTTTCACAAATAATTGATACTTAACTTAAAATCATTCTTAAATCATAACTACATCCTTTCAGAAAATATGCACAAAATTTCATATCAATTCACGGTCACTGTTCATAGTTCAAACATAAAATTCAAAGCATAAGATATGGTCTGGATGAAATCAATTATATATAATGTATTTAGGTTAAATATTTCAAAATAATATAGAACAAAAACAATTGAATCATAATAAAAAGGATCTATGAAGATTTTTATTAAATCCTAATTGAATTGGAGATAGGAGTTCTTTTGGGACCCAATGTTGAAAGGAATACATTGGTGAATTACCACGACCTTGATAATCAAATAATAAAAAGAAATGGATATTGAGGCCTTGAATCCTTTGAAAATCTAGTTCTTCACCTGGAAGGTTAAGAGAGATTAGGGAATTTTAAATGAATGGAAGAAATTAGGCTTAGTTTGTAAGACTAAAAAAGGTCATACGGAAGTTATAGGTCCACAAAATTAGCTTAGGTTTCGGTGGGTAGAAAATAACCAAATCACCCTCAATTTAGAAACTACGGAAGTTACCTACAGTTTTGAGTTGTGGTCAATAGACCTTTCTACTCCCCATACTAGTCAATCGTTGAATCACTTACTTACCCTAAAATCTTAGGCAATTCCTACGAGTCAGTCTTAGGACTTGTCAACTGTTATACAGTCCGTAGACCTTACCCGTATTCCTATCTTTAAGTCCAAAATTTTACCAAGTCTGAATAAGCTCTACGGGCACTTCCTATGGCATGTAATTCATCCTATGACCCATCATGCTCAATCATAGACCCAACTTTGAAAACTCATTTTTTCCTAAATATCAACTTAGTTCCTACGAACCCTATCTATGACTTATAGGTGCTCCTGCGAACTGTAGATGGGTCTCATGGGTTTGAAGAAATAGCTAAAGAAATGAAAGCTTTCCTTTCCTATTTGACTTTCAAACTTCGGTGTTACAGTAATACTAATGGTTGGCTTGAGTACCGCAGCGACACATAATACTAATGATTGGCTCGAATGCCACGCTTAGTAAGTACTAATAATGGTCTGCTCAGATACCATATTAGTACACTAATAATTTGTGTGTGAGTTCCATGAGAAACTGAGTTTATTTATTATGTTATATTTGTGATATGTTAGTCCATGACTGGAAAGGTTTGTGTTTAAATATTGGGATAGTTCTTGTATATACCTTATTTACACGTTAAATACTACGGATGGTTTTTATTGATCCTTGTTACATGAAAAAGGTGAGACAGACTCAGATATGAATTTATGTGTGATCATGTGGGACAGACTTCATCTGAAGGTTAAGTTTGGGGTTGAGTGTTTTCCAATTTAAGTATTATAGTAGGTGTCCGCACGGTTTGGTGAGTTGGGTTGTTATACTAATAAAAATTAATATAGTAATCTCTAACGAAGCTACTATTTATATTTTATAGAGAATTACCCCTCTGTCCGGTATTGTTTGTCAAGATTTCTATTTTTAGAGTCAAACTATAAAAACTTTGACTAATATTTTAAGATGTATTTTTAAAACATATTAATATGCAAAAAAAAAATACAATTTATAGTACTTTTTATATAGTTTTAGAATATCTAATTTTTTTGTTTAACATATCGAATTAATGTGATCTAATATAACTTTGAAAATTAGTCAATTGACTTACGAAAAGCGCAACATGACAAACAATACCGGACGGAGGGAGTAGTTGTTAAGAACTCATTGACCCTCTCCATTATTATCCCTGGTAGATTGAATCTGAAAGAGACTAATGCCACAAACAATGGCAAGAAAGTAAAGATGTATGATAAATGAGTAAATGTTAGCTAAATAACCCTAAAAACAAATAAAATCACATATTTCCATGTAGAAACAATATAAAATCAATCACTTAATACTTAAGTAGTAGTCAGTTACTATTGTTCACCTTAATATCTTACCTAGTGGCATATTTAACAGTTTATATGAACTAACTTTAGGTTGGTCATTAATTGACTAACTATTTCACAGCTCTCCATGATGCAACCTATGTCAGAAATGAACATTGATATAGAAATATTTCTTTTTTCTTTGAGTAAGTCTTAAATGAGGCAAAATCATTTTAAACATGTTCATGGTTCTCTTTGCTAGAAGTGGAATATCTTAAAAATTCTCTATCATGTATATACATGTAAAATGAACAGATAAGTTTGCAAGAAAATTATTCAGTGTGTTTCCTTCTCTAAGAGGGTGTTTTAACTGAATTCGGTCATCGTCCCTTACTATGTTTACAACTTCTACCTCCTTCACAACACTTTAGAGCACTTTCTATCTTCTTTTCTATATATTGAGCATAACAAGTTAGTTAGAGGAATAAAACCTTTATCACTAAAAAACTAAACCCCTTCTCTAATTGTTCCTACTTCAATAATAAGATTTTTGAAAAAAATAATTCTCCGTCCTTTCACCCCTAAAATAATTATCTCACTATTTTTTACACAAATAGCAGTAGCACAAGGACCAGGGTTACCCTTGGATGCATTATCTGTGTTGCATATAAGCCATCAAACAGAACAGGAATTCCTCTCGCAATCATATGTCATTAACTTGACTTTCACTCTTTCAAATATCGTAACATATGAGGTCATTTCATAGATAAATTTTACAAATAAGGGAAGTTTAAGAAGATAACGTTATGATTGGAATAACTTCTCTCATTAATTACCTTCTCATAAGGGAGCTATCCACCATGAAGATTAGTGTTTCTTATCTTCCACATAAACCATAATATCATAACAGGTACTACAACCATAATAGACCTAACATTTAGGCAGATTCTTTGTTAAAAGGGACCCTAACATGAGAAAATATTGAAGTTGTAAAATTTCTTTTTAGGGGGCCTCTGTTTCACTATTTAAGATTTATTTTTTTGGTGGGTATTATTAAGTTTTAGATAATCTTAAATATACGGGACATAAAATTATTTGAGATTTTGTTTATCTTCTTATGTTGTATATGTCAATTTCATTAACCCTAAACAAAAAAAAATATATTTAATATGCATTAAATTCTAAGTGAATTTGGATGAGCGGGGGCGGGCGGGTGCTCCATGACTCCTTATAGTTCATCTATATAATAAATAAATCATGTTCAATGTTCTTCATCCAATAACAATTTTCTACTTACTCAAATATCTTTTTTACTCTGATATTTTCTTTATTTTTATATGTAATAAGTTTTCATAAGTCATCCCCTCTACATCTACTCTGACACAAACCATCATTAGCTTTTATATAAAAACACATTTTGTACTTCTTGAGATTTTCTTGGTCCATGCTTCATTTTTTACAACTACTAAATATAATTTTATATAAATCTAACATGAGTAGTAATAATTGAAATATAAGCACAGTTATAAGAGGTTTCAAAATAAATAATTTTAAAAGTGTTTTAGCTCCTAGATCAAGCTTGATATCCTAATTATCAAAATAATGATTGAAATTCTCTTGACATACTTTTACATTTGACATAACTAATTTGAATTTCATTCTTGAATTGTTTTCTATGAATTTTATAGTTTCTTATCGGAAAACCCCAAATGATTGATTTTTGGTGATCATCAACTCCACAAACCTCATTCATGTGTTTGTTTATCAAGTTATCATGAATAAAAATGATAACCAATAAATTGTATGATTCGTTCAATCAACACTACTATTATGTAAATATACTCATAAAATAATAAATAAGACGAGGTGAAAAGTTTACATGTTTCTATACAATCACAAATATAATTGTTATAGAAGATCAAGTCATTCTTGTGGTTCTAAAACAATTGTTGGTACATAGCTAGCTTAGCAGCTGGTGGTAAAATGGGAAGAAAGGTTTGTTGGCTAAGATGAGCTTGCTGAAAGGATCGTAGCATTTGTTGATTATCATTCTTATCAATGATAGCCGGATCAACAATTAAAGGAATGAGAGTTGGGGGCTTGAGATCTCTAAAGATTGATAATTTAGAAAATATTTAGGAAAGCAATCCAAATTTTAATCATGTTATCATCTTTCAAGAGAATTTCAATTATCAATTTCATAATTCAGAGACTCTAACCCTGATCTAGAAGCTAAAACATTTTAGACTTACTAATTTTAAAGCTTCCTACAACCGTGTATATACCTCAATTGTTATCACCCATATCAGATTGAAATAAAATTAAATCTTTTTAACTACAAAATAAATAAAGTACAAAGCAAGAAAATGTTACAAAATAAAAAATATTCATACAAAAAAAGAAGTTAATTATGTTTTGTGTGAGAATGGAGCGGGGGAAGAGGGGTGACTTATAAAGAACAATAACATAAAAGAACAAATAAAATATGGGAAACTCAAAAGGGGAACCTACCCACTCTCACTCATCTACACTCACTTAGAATTTAATGTATATTACTTTTTTTTTTATGTTTTACGGATTGATAAAATATGTTAAAAGGGAAGGTTGATACAAATGAAAATATTTTTTATTTTTTTGTTACTCAAAACTTTTGACAAACAATTTTTTTAAGATTGACAAAATGAATTCTCTGCTAATAAAAAAATCTTCATAACTTACGTTTATAATCTTTTTTCTATCCTTCAGCACATCCAGCAATCGATCCTAACCACCCTACACCTTACATTCACCCTCTAGCACCCCCGTCGCTTCCATCTCCACCACCCCACACCTTACCTTCTAACCTCTACACTCATAAATGTTTTCTAGAAAACATTTTACTTCGTACCAAACACCACAAAAACTCATGCCTTTTTCTTCATGGATTATGGCTTAAATTTATATATATATATATATATAATCATGATGATGACAATTAAACTTGTATATATGAATTTTTTCTTACAAATGGTGTAAGGTTGGACTCTCATACACCTTCATGGAAAACTCAACTGAGCAAAAGGCAGCAACTCTAATTGTAAGACCCCGAAAATGAGATATGGTGTCTAGAGCCTAACGTGTTCGTATTTATGTTATAAGGTCCTAAAATGCCTTATTAAGTGATATAGAGTCAGCGTCAAAGTTTGAAGTGATTTGGAAGTGGAACGTCAAGGAACGTCCAAGACGTTCGACGATTAGTCGCTTATGTGCCTCATGTGTGTATGCATGCCTAAATTGTATGAACTGATTCTAATAAGTCTTGAAATGGTTTCAAATGATTTTTAATGTTATTATATGAAGTTTCGTGAAGTTTGGAGGTCAAACGCCCAAGAACGTCCAAGGCGTTGGAAAGATAGCCCTTAAGATGTTCATCGTATGTCATGTTGGGGTCAAGGATGTTTGGACGTCTTGTAAGTGTTTGTTTTGGATGAAATTTATGTGTAAGGTCTATAACATGTTAAGTCTTGTAATTGCATTGGAAACGTCTGGGAAATTATCCCCAAGGACTATCGAAGGGTCCTTGAGAAAGGACCCAAAAGCTGATGGGTAGGCTGTCCCAGGCAGCCTTGGCGACGGAGCTGTGAACGGCCAGTCATGGCTGTGACGCCCCATCACAAGGGTTCCGTCGTGGGTGCCTTTTACAAGGGTGTAGTTGGGAACCTTGTCAAGCCACTGTTGCTTGCAACGGAGGGCCATGACGTCCCGTGTCAGCCGCGACGCCCCGTCATGGGCAAGTCGTCGTGGGCTGTTTTCCCTGCGAGCAGATTTTCTGCCAAGTCAGGGGTGAACTTGTAAATTCACCCCACGTCCTAACCTGACTATAATAGGTTTATTTAGTTAATTTTATGTGTATATAAGTCATCCTAAACGTGATCAACCCATTCATAAATCCTCTCACATGATTTAAGCCTTTCCCTCCAAAAATGTTCTCTCTAGAAACCACCATTGTTGGTGCAGCTCAAGAAGAAATTCAAGATGGGTTTCCCATGGATAAATCATAAAGTTTAAGAGGTTTTCAACTAAAAAAAGGTATGACAATCCTTCATCTTCAAATAACCTTCCACTTGAAGAGTTCTTCTCAATGTTTTCAAAGAAATCTTATGATCAAAGTCCTTGTTCTTCAATCTAGCCATGGGTTCTTTCTAAAAAAGTTTTGAACGATTGAATCATGAATAATTGAAGTTAATACAGTGGTTTTAACGTGAATTTTACTCCAATTGCATGATGAACCCATGCTCCTTCACTAAACGATTTAGCCTTGCATGGGCTTTGTGATCTTGACTTGTTATCGATTGAATTATGATTCCATTACATTGAAGTGATTGTATATGCTGTTATTTACATGAATTTATGTTGAATTGATGTTTAATGATCCATGAGGATCACTGTATGAATATTTGGGCATGTTTAGCCTAGTTCCTATAGTTCACTGTAACTTTGGCTTTCTTATGATCTAAAGTGAATTTCGATTAAGTTGTGGTTCTTGTAGCTACTGTTTTAGGTTAATAACATGGTTGAATTGTGGATATAAATCATGTATGACCAAAGTAGAGAAGGCTTGGTTTGAATTAATCTATGTCCTTCTTGTCTATGGAGTTGTAACTTGTGATCTTAACGTTAGGTTAGTCGCTATGGGAATTGATTATGGTTAATATCTATATCTGCTTCCCATAATGAAATATGAGGATGAATTATATTTATTTAATGCAATATGGGTCAATTCATGATAGGTTGAATATGATTAACCTATGTAAACTAACCTTCCATGAACTCCCTATATGAAGCATGCTTGTATCAACCTTAATGGCAAATTGTAGTAGTGTCTCATCTAGATTATGATTTCATTAGCTATTGCTTTAGGGTTCTATGATTCATGAAATATGACCTATAATCCATATGAATGAAATTGATTAATGATCTATGTTCTTCTACCTTCCTAGTATGTTGATATGTTGTATTATGTTATGGTATAATCTTGTAGTGACTTGTACATGGTTTCTTATATGTTTAAAGTTCATTTAGCTACTTCCATATATGTGTTTTATTGATGAATAAGGTGTATTGATCAATGATGATCAAAGGGTGAGAAATTTGTAAGAATGCTTAATTTCTCGACTTTTCTACTTCTCTATTCTTTATAGAAATGTTGATGAAGCCTTGTATGGCATTGTGTGGTATTATCCACTTATGGTGGCGGTGTTTATCTTATTGTCATTATATATGTGTTGACCATGGCCTTGAAGGCAAATTGATGAACTTATGAACATGTGCTTAAGATGATACTATGAGAAGATTATGCCTATTTTCCTATTCTAGTTGTGAATTAGGTTGTGTGGCTATTGTATGAGCATGTGTATAACCATGTTAGGGTAAAGTATAGGTGCTGCCATTGATGTGTTAAGATGGTTAATAACCCCTTACCTATGAACCCTCATATGAAAGTGTAAATAGCTAAAGTTAAGAGTCTTGTTAATAAGGTATATATTGTTTTGTCTCCTATGCTATTATGTGTTGTGTGCTATGTGTTTGGAAGTGTAATATGGTATAATTGGGTGGCTGACTCAAGAAGTTATTGATAGCCATTATGTGATCATGTTGGTCAATGTACACACACTCTCACTTACATGCATGTTACAAGTAGTATAAGTCATTGTGTCAAAATGAAAGGTAGTTCTCATATTAACTAGTGTCTACTACTATGTATATTAAGGTGATGTTTATGAAAGTATGATTCGTATTCCCTTACAAGGATGACTTGATAGGTGTACTAGTATGGGCAAGGGTATGGAACCGTGTTTATGCATTGCACATGTGTATCTTGATAGGATAGTTGCTAGGTTTGGTTCTTATGTATATGAAGGATGAATATATAAACATGTTATGAATATGATGTATATGACATGATGAGGCATGACTATGTAAGTATGAACATGTGTGACTTAATGTATTATGTGAAAGGTTTGTTCACATCTATGTATACACTAACACACATGAATGAGGATCTAGTTAATAGAGGGGCCTTGAGAGGGGTGCCCAAGAATGCTATAAGACTAGATAGATGCTTTAATATGCTATAAGAATATGAGGAAGGAATATTCTATAGCTTATGTTTTATAAATAAGCGTAATAAAGGCTTTTCAATAAAGGGAACTTAACTTAGCACCGAGCGAACTTGACAACGGGAGGTGATGACTTATCCATAGAAGGAAAGATTCATCCTAATGTTGCTCATATGATGTTAACTCCCTTGTTTATGGGATATGTCATCTAAGGGATTCCCATGAGGAGCGGCCCACTTTACCAAATGGTATGAATAGGGATATCTACCTCTTAGTTCTTGAACTATGTTGACACCATAGGATACTAGCTAGAGGATTCTACCTCGATAGCTATGCTTATATTGGTTCTACTTTGGCCGGTAGACCACCTTCCATCGGTATAAGGTTTGATGACACTGGATTCCATGTTTAGCATCACATGGTCTATGTCGGTTGAGGTTATAGTTCCCTAAAGGTAAAATGGACAATGGAAGTAATTGAATAAGATCCTAACTAGGAGGACTTAAGGTAAGTTACTTAGGATAGGTGGAAGTATTGAACCCATCTAGACATTGCACAAGTGACTCCTTAGGAAGCCTTAGGAAGGTATGCTAATGCATATGATTATGTATGTGTCCTTTATGTATGATATTGTAGTCTTGGTTTTACTAGGTTTATATTGCACTATACTTATATGATGGAATGGGTTGTCTTGTGTAGATGCTATGTATGGTCTTCTCTTGTGCTCCTAATGTGATACATTGCACCAAGTATCCTTAAAGGATTACTTGGAAGATTAATGAATTAAAAGAAAGAGTTAATGTTAAGGAGAGTGAGTTCACTTTAAGTGACCTCAAATGGGGATTAAATTCTATATGTGCTTTTCTATGATGTTTGGCCTTTGATTGTGTTTCTATGAAGTTTGTGAATGATATAAATGCTATTGATAAAGGTTTTATGATGATTTACTTAAAATGTCATGAAGTATGATTTCAAAGGAAATGTCCATTTTAAATGCATGTTTTTGCATGGTTGTCATACTTAGTGCATTCTTGTACTAATTCCATTCTTCTCTACTTTTTACACAAAGTGTAGGTAATGGAATTCTTAAAGAAGGTCTATGATTGAGGAGCTTGATAGGTGATTTCCCAAGCTCAAGGAAAGGAATCCTTAAGTTCAAGGATGTCCTAATGTGTACTTATTGTAAAGTCTATTTAGTAATGTATAGCTTTGTATTATGTCTTAAGGGCCTTGTCCTTAATGTACTCTAAAGTTATTGAGTCTAAGATGGCGAAGAGACTTAGAGTCTAAATATGTATTATGATTTATGTTTTATATATATATGATGTGATGTTTCTAGCATATGATGTGCTATGAAAAGTTTTAAATTTTTCGTAAATTTACTATGCCAATGCAATGAATGATATGAGAGGCTTGTCTTAGACCTCCGAGAGGTCGACGACGCCGGTTACAATCCAAGATTATATCCTTTCTTCTAGGGTATGGTTTCGGGTCGTGACAAACTTTGGTATCAGAGCATGAGGTTTATGTAGCGGTTTTAGGTTCTAAGAAGTCTCATATTGCCACGTCTTGTTGAGTCTTGTATCATTGGTGGTGAGTCGCGACACATCAAATGGTACGAGAGGCTATAGGACGATAGAGTTTCCCTTCTTCATCAATCTCTTATCGTGCGATAGAACTTAATTCTATAAGATCTCTCTCTTATGTTTTCTTGTCCGGTGGTCTTTTAGATGTAATTGCTTGGATGAGATTGCTCTATGCTTGAGGGAGAAAAGGTGAATTTAAAATGCTAATCTTGTTTTATGGTTTGAATGAGTATGTGTCAAGGTAACACTTGCCCTTATTTGATGATGTATATGCTAACTAAGGCTACTTGAAGGGTTAACTAGACTTAGGTAGGAGTATGGAACTCTACCTACGTCTTGCACTAGTTTGCCTTGATGGAGACCTTAGGAGGTTAATACTATGTATGTGTATGATGATAGATGTGAATGTCCTTATATGATGATCTTTATGCTTGTAAACATGTAAATAGCCTAGTGTGCTAAAGATATGGAGTTATCCATGCATGAAGGTTATAGTTGAGTGGAGTATGGTGCTAATTGTAGTTCTGGTTGGGTTACTTGGTTTAGTGAAGTTGAGATTTACTTGATCATTGAACATGTTAACTCTATAGGGATTATGATTGGTTATCTTACCTTGCTATGTATGAAATATCTCTTATCTGATTATGTGATGCCAATTATGGCAATATATGAAGTCTTTGTGAAATAGCAAGTGATATCGAATGATGTATGTCATGATATAGTTGAAGCATGCTAGAAGTTATAGTGGTTAAAGTGAATTCTCTTAGATTGTTGTGTTCCTATATGGTTTTGTATGATGGTAGCCAAATATTAGGATTTGAACTTGGTTTGTTTAATAACTACCTATGGAGGTATGCTATCCTATGAGTGTATGTGATTAAAAGTGTGCATTGTTTTTCCTTTGTATATATGTGGTACTTGAGGAGTTGCTAGTATAAATTGGAGTCTTTTGTAGAGACTTGAGTTGTAAATATAGTATGCATGCTTATGAAGGATGAGTTGGTAAAGCTTTGTATCTTATAATTCCATACTTGTTCCATCAAATGTATAAATGTTGCACTTTTGGGTATTTGGAAAAATGCTCGCTGTAAAGACTAGGCAACTTATTGTAACATGTTTGGAGAACCTACTAAATTGTCATTTTGATTGGATGTTGTTGAAATGTGTAGAATGTATGAATATGAACATGATAAGGAATGTGGAAAAGAATTTTTGCTATTTAGATTGAAGGATGAGAATCTTATGACATGATGAATCGTAGAGTTATTTCTAAACTTCTTGTTGTATTATGAATTTCCTTGTTGTTTTCCACTAATGATGTATGACCTTAGTGTCTATTGCATTGTAGGAATACCTTATGTGAATTGAATATTATGATCAAAAAAAAATTGATGGTTGAGGATGATTTGCCTAAAATGATAAGGTTTAGAATGCCTTAGTGTTGCTAAATTGAATTAATGAAAATTCCCTCTAAAGTAGTAATCACTTTAAGTGATGAATATGAAGGTTGTGTAGTTAAGATCCTCTATATGTTGGGTTAAGTTGCTCTTAATTGGGTTTACCCTAAGTGGGGGATGGTGTTTGAGTAGTGATATTGTAGATATTGTCTACATTGTTCTTCTATTCTTACTTGAATTGGAAAAAAATATGAATTCTTGGTATGTTTGTTCATGAAGATAGTCTTGCATAAAGTGTGAATTGCATGATCTTTATATGATTGGTATGAATTCATTGACATCATCTTAGAGACATGGTGAATTTTCCAAAGGGCATGAAAAGAAGTTTTTGATAAAATCCATGTTTTCTCTTGTTGACTTGCATTTTAATGTGCTAATTGTGAAGTTGACTTCATTAGGTAAGACAAGGAACTTGGTAACAGTCACTTGTAGGGTAAATTGTTTAGCCTTGTAATGGAAGTTGAGTCTCTTTTACAATGAAATATGTTGACTCTCTTGAAAATTTAGTGACTTAAAGATTTGTAATGCAAAAATTGTAGGCTCATTCTTGAAAGGTGAAAGCATGTTTAGCTAATTGTCCATGTGTGTGCCTATAATTTGTGTTATTTTTCCAAAATGAGGCTTACTATAAGGGTGAGTATTATGTCAAGAAAAGAAATTGTGGAATGACTTCCTATTTTGTTGTGATGTATTTGGCGTGACTTGCCATTTAGATTTCACTAGAAAGAAAAATATATGCATGTCTTGGATTGAAAGTTGAGATTTCTCATTTTTAAAGAAATTGATCTTGTACTTTGCTAAGGTGTGAACTCATGATGCATGTAATGTGTTGAGGAGCAAGATATTCCTCCATGTACACCACGAAGCATGGTATGGTTGAGTATGACCTTCATGGTACTAGGTCTAACTAATGAAGATCTTTGTGATTTAACTAACACAAGTTTATGTGCATTGAAGTATGAGTGCTTAAGTAACTTTGAGTATGGGTTATGATCTGCCTATGAGTAGCTTTTCAAGATTTTCTTGTAATGAATTAAGGTGTAATGATCATGTTATGATTAGGATAAGGATGTTCTCCTATGAACATGAAAAAGGGGCCTTTGTGTTTGATGCATTAAAGAGTGAGTGAGTAATGGTTTTTGCTTGCTTGTGTGCATTAAGTGCTAAAATGATTTGATGATATTTTAAATGTGATGAACTGCTCTTATAAGCAATGAAGTCCTTGTTGTGATTTAAGAGTCCTAAGTGTCATTGGAGGACGAATGTTCCCAAGTGAGGGATATTATAAGACCCCGAAAATGAGATAAGGTGTCTAGAGCCTAACGTGTTCGTATTTATGTTATAAGGCCGTAAAATGACTTATTAAGTGATATAGAGGCAGTGTGAAAAGTTTGAAGTGATTTGGAAGTCGAACGTCAAGAAACGTCCAAGACGTTCGACGATTAGTCACTTATGTGCCTCATGTAAGTATGCATGCCTAAATTGTATGAACTGAGTCTAATAAGTCTTGAGATGGTTTCAAATGATGTTTAATGTTATTATATGAAGTTTCGTGAAGTTTGGAGGTCAAACGCCCAAGAACGTCCAAGGCGTTCGAAAGATAGCCCCTAAGATGTTCATCGTATGTCATGTTGGGGTCAAGGCTGTTTGGACGTCTTGTAGGTGTTTGTTTTGAATGAAATTTATTTGGAATGTCTATAACATGTTAAGGTTTGTAATCGCATTGGAAACGTCCAGGAAATTATCCCCAAGGACCATCGAAGGGTCCTTGAGAAAGGACCCAAAAGCTGATGGGCAGGCTGTCCCAGGCAGCCTTGGCGACGGAGCTGTCAACGGCCAGTCATGGCTGTGACGCCCCATCACAAGGGTTCCATCACGGGGGACTTTTACAAGGGTGTAGTTGGTAACCTTTTCAAGCCACTGTTGCTTGCAACGGAGGGCCATGACGCCCCGTGTCAGCCGCGACGCCCCATCATGGGCAAGTCGTCGTGGGATGTTTTCCCTGCGAGCAGATTTTCTGCCAAGTCAGGGGTGAACTTGTAAATTCACCCCACGTCCTAACCTGACTATAATAGGTTTATTTAGTTAATTTTAGGTGTATATAAGTCATACAAAACGTGATCAACCCATTCATAAATCCTCTCACATGATTTAAGCCTTTCCCTCCAAAAATGTTCTCTCTAGAAACCACCATTGTTGGTGAAGCTCAAGAACAGATTCAAGCTGGGTTTCTCATGGATGAATCATAAAGTTTAAGAGGTTTTCAACTAATAAAAGGTATGGAAATCCTTCATCTTCAAGTAACCTTCCACTTGAAGAGTTCTTCTCAATGTTTTTCAAAGAAATCTTATGATCAAAGTCCTTCTTCTTCAATCTAGCCATGGTTCTTTCTAAAAAGGTTTTGAACGATTGAATCATGAATAATTCAAGTTAATACAGTGGTTTTTACGTGAATTTTACTCCAATTGCATGATGAACCCATGCTCCTTCACTAAACGATTTAGCATTGCATGGGCTTTGTGATCTTGACTTGTTATCGATTGAATTATGATTCCATTACGTTGAAGTGATTGTATATGCTGTTATTTACATGAATTTATGTTGAATTGATGTTTAATGATCCATGAGGATCACTGTATGAATATTTGGGCATGTTTAGCCTACTTCCTATAGTTCACTGTAACATTGGTTGTCTTATGATCTAAAGTGAATTTCGATTAAGTTGTGGTTCTTGTAGCTACTGTTTTGGGTTAATACCATGGTTGAATTGTGGATATAAATCATGTATGACCAAAGTAGAGAAGGCTTGGTTTGAATTAATCTATGTCCTTCTTGTCTATGGAGTTGTAACTTGTGATCTTGACGTTAGGTTAGTCGCTATAGGAATTGATTATGGTTAATGTCTATATCTGCTGCCCATAATGAAATATGAGGATGAATTATATGTATTTAATACAATATGGGTCAATTCATGATAGGTTGAATATGATTAACCTATGTAAACTTACCTTCCATGAACTCCCTATGTGAAGCATGCTTGTATCAACCTTAATGGCAAATTGTAGTAGTGTCTCATCTAGATTATGATTTCACTAGCTACTGATTTAGGGTTCTATGATTCATGAAATATGACCTATAATCCATATGAATGAAATTGATTAATGATCTATGTTCTTCTACCTTCCTAGTATGTTGATATGTCGTATTATGTTATGGGATAATCTTGTAGTGACTTGTACATGGTTTCTTATATGTTTAAAGTACATTTAGCTACTTCCATATATGTGTTTTACTGATGAATAGGGTGTATTGATCAATGATGATCAAAGGGTGAGAAATTGGTAAGAATGCTTAATTCATCTACTTTTCTACTTCTCTATTCTTTATAGAAATGTTGATGAAGCCTTGTATGGCATTGTGTGGTATGGTCCACTTATGGTGGCGGTGTTTATCTTATTGTCATTATATATGTGTTGACCATGGACTTGAAGGCAAATTGATGAACTTATGAACATGTGCTTAAGATGATACTATGAGAAACTTATGCCTATTTTCCTATTCTAGTTGTGAATTAGGTTGTGTGGCTATTGTATGAGCATGTGTATAACCATGTTAGGGTAAAGTATAGGTGATGCCATTGATGTGTTAAGATGGTTAATAACCCCTTACCTATGAACCCTTATACGAAAGTGTAAATAGCTAAAGTTAGGAGTCTTGATTATAAGGTATATATTGTTTTGTCTCCTATGCTATTATGTGTTGTGTGCTATGTGTTTGGAAGTGTAATGTGGTCTAATAGGGTGGCTGACTCAAGAAGTTATTGATAGCCATTATGTGATCATGTTGGTCAATGTACACACACTCTCACTTACATGCATGTTACAAGTAGTATAAGTCATTGTGTCAAAATGAAAGGTAGTTCTCATATTCACTAGTGTCTACTACTATGTATATTAAGGTGATGTTTATGAAAGTATGATTTGTATTCCCTTACTAGGATGACTTGATAGGTGTACTAGTATGGGCAAGGGTATGGAACCTTGTCTATGCATTGCACATGTGTATCTTGATAGGATAGTTCCTAGGTTTGGTTCTTATGTATATGAAGGATGAATATATGAACATGTTATGAATATGATGTATATGATATGATGAGGTATGAATATGTAAGTATGAACATGTGTGACTTAATGTGTTATGTGAAAGGTTTGTTCACATCTATGTATACACTCACACACATGAATGAGGATCTAGTTAATAGAGGGGCCTTGAGAGGGGTGCCCAAGAATGCTATAAGACTAGATACATGCTTGAATATGCTATAAGCATATGAGGAAGGAATATTCTAATGCTTATGTTTTATAAATAAGCGTAATAAAGGCTTTTCACTAAAGGGAACTTAACTTAGCACCGAGCGAACTTGACAACGGGAGGTGATGACTTATCCATAGAAGGAAAGATTCATCCTAATGTTGCCCATGTGATGTTAACTCCCTTGTTTATGGGATCTGTCATCTAAGGGATTCCCATGATGAGAGACCCACTTTACCAAATGGTATGAATAGGGATATTTACCTCTTAGTTCTTGAACTATGTTACCAGCATAGGATACTAGCTAGAGGATTCTACCTCGATAGCTATGTTGATATTGGTTCTACTTTGGCCGCTAGACCACCTTCCATCGGTGTAAGGTTTGATGACACCGGATTCCATGTTTAGCATCACATAGTCTATGTCGGTTGAGTTTATAGTTCCCTAAAGGTAAAATGGACAATGGAAGTAATTGAATAAGATCCTAACTAGGAGGACTTAAGGTAAGTTACTTAGGATAGGTGGAAGTAATGAACCCATCTAGACATTGCACAAGTGACTCCTTAGGAAGCCTTAGGAAGGTACCCTAATGCATATGATTATGTATGTGTCCTTTATGTATGATATTGTAGTCTTGGTTTGACTAGCTTTATATTGCACTATACTTATATGATGGAATGGGTTGTCTTGTGTAGATGCTATGTATGGTCTTCTCTTGTGTTCCTAAGGTGATACATTGCACCAAGTATCCTTAAAGGATTACTTGGAAGACTAATGAATTAAACGAAAGAGTTAATGTTAAGGAGAGTGAGTTCACTGTAAAGTGACCTCAAATGGGGATTAAATTCTATATGTGCTTTTCTCTGATGTTTGGCCTTTGATTGTGTTTCTATGAAGTATGTGAATGATATAAATGCTATTGATAAAGGTTTTATGATGATTTACTTAAAATGGCATGAAGTATGATTTCAAAGGAAATGTCCTTTTTAAATGCATGTTTTTGCATGGTTGTCATACTTAGTGCATTCTTGTACTAATTCCATTCTTCTCTACTTTTTACACAAAGTGTAGGTAATGGAATGCTTAAAGGAGGTCTATGATTGAGGAGCTTGATAGGTGATTCCCAAGCTCAAGGAAAGGAATCATTAAGTTCAAGGATGTCCTAATGTATAGTTATTGTAAAGTCTATTTAGTAATGTATAGCTTTGTATTATGTCTTAAGGGCCTTGTACATAATGTACTCTAAAGTTATTGAGTCTAAGATGGCGAAGAGACTTAGAGACTAAATATGCATTATGATTTATGTTTTATAAATATATGATGTGATGTTTCTAGCATATGATGTGCTATGAAAAGTTTTAAATTTTTTGCTAAATTTACTATGCCAATGCAATGAATGATATGAGAGGCTTGTCTTAGACCTCCGAGAGGTCGACGACGCCGGTTACAATCCAAGATTGTATCCTATTTTCTAGGGTATGGTTTTGGTTCGTGACAATAATAAGATTCATTGATACTACAGTGAATATGGGGAGAAAAGAGATCCTAGATGGGTTTAGAGCACGATCACGTGTCGTAATTGAGAAAGAAGCTGCTGCTACTACAAGATCAAATGCTACTACAAGCTTGAGTCGTGGCTTTAATAATTTCCTGCAGCCTTATCTTTTGGCTTCCTCCAAACCCTTATCAGTTATGAGTTTAACTCCCTTTTCTAAGTGCATTAATCATGGTTTTTTTTCCACCTACATTTCACTTTAAGATGTTCAAAATTCTAAGAACTACACGCGTTGTGATTCATTCTCATAGATACCGAGTTATTCATCATGTAAATATATATACCTATGAATAACTCGGTATCTAGGAGAATGAATCACAACGCGAGTGTAGTTCTCAACATTTTGAACATATTCAAGTGAAATGTAGGCGGCAAAACCATGATTGACGCACTTAGTAAAGGGGGTTAAACTCATAACTAGTAAGAGTTTGGAGGAAGCCAAAATAAAAGATTGCAGATAATTATTAAAGCCACGAGTCAAGCATGTATTAGGATTTGATCTTGTAGCAGCAGCTTCTTTCTCAATTACGACACGTGATCATGCCCTAAACCTATCTAGGATCTCTTTTTTCCCCACATTCACTTTAGTATCAATGATTCTTTTTATAGTTGTTACCTTTTGCTCATCTGAATTTTCCATGAAGATGTATGAGAGTCCAACCTTAGACCATCTGTCATAAAAACTTCATATATACAAATTTAATTTTATATATATATATATATATATATGTATGTATGTATATATATGTATGTATCATGATGCCAATAATCCTTGAAGAAAAAAATATAGTTTTCGTTGTGTTTGGTACGAAGGAAAATGTTTTCTAGAAAAACTCTATGAGTGTAGAGTGTCACGACTGGAATCTAGAACCAAGACGAGACCGGCGTCGTTGACCTCTCAGAGGTCGCAGACAAGCCTACTTACATGATTCTTACTTTACATAGGTTAACTTTTAGCGGAAAATTTGAATCTTTTTGTTTCTAATCATTGCTTACTATACATTTCTAATACATTCATAATTTGTTCAACATCAACCATCTAAACATTAAGAGATAATCAAATGAAAAGAATAGTTCATTAAACATAATTGTATAATTGCCAAAATGGCCCAATACATAGTCTGAATAAAATAAGAAAGAAACGCTAGTGGAACATACTCCACTAGCTCAACTCCTAAACTAAGCTAGAAAAGTCATGCCATGAAAGTAACATGCATCATCATACTTATCACATATAATCACAGCACATAACATTTACACACAGTACATATCATATAACATACAGTACAATTTACATGTAGCACATAACTTCGTTCATATCATTCATTCATATGCCATGACACTTTGGAATCATGGACTTGACATTAAGACATCCCAGAAATGAGGGCTCAACATATGGGACCTCAACTAGGGAGTCTTCATTAGCAAACACAGAGTCTGCTTCATTCATTCATACATACTTCATTTCATTTCGTTCATAGTCCAGTGTAACCACCAGTTATACCTAGGATGTAGTTTAAGACTTTCATTAGGTTCGTTGTGCAATGACCAAGAATGACCTAATGTCATTACTTGAATCTAACTCACCTTTTGATTATCCTATCCTAACACCTTTGGTATCATTCATTTCATTATGTGCATCATTTGAGGCTGGCCTCATTCATTCATTGGGAACTTTAACTTTAACCGACATAGATCATGTGAGAATCATGAAATCCAGTGTCTCCCCCACACCGAAAAGAGGTGGAATCACCGGCCAAAGTGATCTAATAACATGCTAGCGTACATGGGAATTTAACCCCGCCAGATCCCTATATTGGCAGTATAGGTTCGAAGACTAGGAGATATAAGGAGACCCATACCCGGCAAGCCGGACAGTCTCATCTCATGAGAGTTACGTGAACCTTCGCCCTTCCCGAAAGAAGGCATCACCGCTCATAGCTAGTCTATCGGTGCTCAGTATAAAGTCCCTTTTCATTCATCTCATACGTCATGGAAGCTAACTTCTAGTATGAGGACATCATAGCTCATTAGATGATTTCTCATCTCATCATTCGTATTAAGTGTGTTAAGCTGAATACTCTCATTAGAGTGTTCATAGAGACTGGTCTCTTCATTATCTTACACTCTCATAGGTGAATACCTATTGGTAACATTTACTTAGGCTCATTTGAGATTATTCTCCTCATTTACATTAGCCTCATATCATGTTGTCACCACATTCATCATCATTTGCATCTTTGTTTCTCTTAGTTATTCACCTCTTATTACGTGAGTGTTCATTTAGTCATATGCCAATGTACTTGGCCATTTGGTGTGTCTCACACCCTTACTTAACCCCTCTAGGGTTCATCATTTCATTTTATACATCTTAGGTTCACTTACTTTTGAACGTATGTTAGGCTTATGAGTCTATACACACAAGCCATGAGGCTTCATTCATAGTTCGTTAAGTGATTCTTACATTCCTAACATTATGTAGTACAAGACGTATGTATCTTGTATTTATGTCAAGATCTTGAATTTGATTTAAGTGGGTGGCATTATTCTTGGACGTTTGTTCACGTATGACTTATGTATCAATACGGAAGTTTGGGCAAGGAAACCCAAGTCTTTAATCAATTGAATGTCATTTACATTATTAATTGATTTCATGATAATATTCATAACATTTTAACTCTAAGTCAAATCACAATATTTACATTGAAGGGTTACTTTTCTATTTAAATTTTTTCTTGCATTGGCCGATGGGTTGTGGGTTCAAGCCCCCACAACCCCATTTTCGTTTTTCTTTTA
The DNA here is from genome assembly GCA_016801875.1 of Solanum sitiens. NCBI lineage: Eukaryota > Viridiplantae > Streptophyta > Magnoliopsida > Solanales > Solanaceae > Solanum > Solanum sitiens. The sequence goes on from JABWTJ010000028.1 coordinate 2,250,030, forward strand.
TTTGTTTCGGTTCATGTGAGACATTGGGACCCAAGGTCGAGTCCCCTCAGCCACACTAAATTCTCCTTTATTTCCTTTCCCTTCCATTCGCTTAAGGGCGAGAGGTTGTGGGTTGGAACCCCCACAACCTCTTTATTTTATTCTCCCTTTATAGAGTTGAATGTTTGAGTTGACTGTGAGGTTGTGGGGTCGAATCCCCACAGCCTCATTTCATTTTTATTTTTTTATCTCCCCCCATCCGCATAGAGGTCGTGGGTTCGATTCCCACGCCTCTCATATTTTTATTTTTCCTTTTCTTTGGGTTCTAACCGAGAGGGTGTGGGTTCGAATCCCACCCCTCTCATTTCTTACTTTTTTTCACACTTATTTTCCCAGCCATGACACGGTTCGAATCCCCCTCACCATATAATTTTTTTCTTCTTTAATTTTTTTGGGGATTTTAAAGGGGTGAGGTCTCGGGTTCGACCCTCAATGACCTCACCTATGTTTCTTTATTTTTCTTAACATTCTAAACAACTTAATTTGGCAGAGATATGTAAACATAATGCTGGAAATTTAAGGTAACTTCTTTACTCATTTTTATCTCTATTTGTTCGTGAATTTATAGAGCAATACATAGTTCATTTGGTACGTTCTTTAATACATTTTTTTTCACGAATTCTTAACCAAGATGTTTACTCCTCAATTCAGCCACACTTCATGTCACATGAATATCACAATTTACTTCAATTGGTGTACATAAAACAACAATCATAACATTAACAAATTCAAGCCTCTAGGCCGAGACTCAAGACATGACATGCATTTTTCTTAATTTCGAACACACACATGGTTTGTATTTTCATAAATTAATGTACATCTAACACATTAACATTCATTACAAACATCACATAATCCTAAGTCTACCAGCATTCATACCAACCTACAAATTTGTTGGGAGCTAATGACAGGGACATGCAACGGGGAAAATAACCTTAGTTTTGAGCCGAATACTCTGAGTCCTAGGGGTCTCTTGAAAAAGGGACCAAGAGTAAGAAGACCCATACCTTTGTTTTCTTGTTAAATGTCCAGAATGCTGCCCAAGAACTTCTCCACAAATCAGTCCACACACCCAAAGTCACACCTTACTCGACTAGTGTAGTACGTTTTGCTTAACGTTACCGAATTGCTTTCTCTTTTGTGTTTCTAGCTTTCAAGTTCTTGATGAACTTTTGCATTTACTTGGTTCTTCTTTTCTGATTGTTTTATCACGTTTTGCATCCAGAAAAAGAGAGTGAAAGAGAGAGAGATTAACGTGAAAAGAGAGTGGGGGATGGGAGATAGTGGTCTAGTAGAAGTAGGACTAGTTGGTAGGACTTAGTCAACTTAAATAATTAATTAAAACTAATAAAAATCTGATTTATTTTTTTCTAAATCAGTTATATTAATTATTTATTAAAAATTAAGTTAACAAATTAAAATAAAAGAAAGTCAAATCTTGCTTCTAGTGGGGCTCGAACCCGAGTGACCGCATTTGCGAAAAATGGGTCAATTCGGGTTGCCCCACCCGAATTGCCTTAAATAAATAAATTAATTTATTAATTAATTTGTTCCTCAGGGTAATTACAATATTACTCTTGGCTTGGAAAAGACCATTTTACTCTTGGACCCTCAAAACTTAAGATTTCTTCTTTTGAGTCCGGTAAAAACTCTTTCGATTAAATCTTCGTTTTTGCGTGCCTCACATGGTTGGTTCCAACCTTTCCAAGCTCAATTAACTCCCCAAGCTAGTTGGCATGGTCGTAGTAAGGGTTCTGAGGTCTGGTTCTACGCGTATCAATACGTGTGGACCTTGGTCTAATCACAAGCATTCTTGAAAAACATAAGTCTTGATCTTATTCATTTTTAGGGTTGTTACATAGAGGGTGGAAGGTAAGGTGTGGGGTGATGGAGATGAAATCTATGGAGGTGCTAGAGGGTGAAGGTAAGGTGTAGCGTGGTGGGGATCGATGACCGGATGTCTTGGAGGGTAGGAAAAAGATAAATGACGTCAGTTATGAAGATTGATTTTATTATTAGATAATTCATTTTGTCAATCCTAAAATAAAAGAGTTTATCAAAAGTTTTGAGTAACAAAAAAATTGAAAAATATTTTCTTTTGTTTCAACCGCACCCTTGAAACCATGTTTATGTTTCATAAAATAGTTCCCTCCAACCATTTTGGATCAATTTGTTCTTCCATTAAATCATAATGAAACCAAATTCTTGACTCATATTTCCTCCAAACATAGCCCTCACCCTAATATTTTTCTCTATTCATCTTTTCCTTTCCCGAAAAAGCATGTCTTCACTATTACGATTCGAAATCTCAAGTCATGACGACATCTACAACTTAAGTCAACCATATCCCAGAATTTATAACCTTGAATTCTTATCCCTTAGGAATTTCTAAATTTCTATTCTCCCAAATTGATTGAGAGTCAAATGTTTCTGAGATTTTGAAATCTATATAAATCCACTAAGTCTCTACTATTTTAAATTGGAGAAGGGACACCCAAAAATCTATAATTTCCTTTACTTAACTAGGTTTTGGACACTTTATCCTCAGCCTAATAGTTGTGAAAATTATTAACTTCTAAGCATTTTTCTTTTCTTTGTTTTTTTAGTAGAAGCTCAGAGGTGGAATTGTTTATGGGTTTATGAATAATTTATGTGTTCAAAGTAATTTTTATTTATTTAAGTAGACGAGCTTAAACCAACTTTCTGGATCCTAAGATCACGTCATAATTTAGAATTCTACTTTGTCTTTTTGTCTTAAACATTGTTTTGAGACTTGAAATATGTTATGATTTATGGTTAGTTTTAGTGTTTAATAGAGAAGAGTAAGAACTGATTGAAGAAGAAAAGGGAAAAGTGATTTCTACTGATAAAGGAGACTGAATAAATACATCGCAACTGAACTAAGATGATGTAAAGTAATGCTAAGAAATATGCTAAAATTAAGTTACTGTTTGTTGAAATTGAGGAACTAATATTTAAAGTAACTAACAAAGTTCTAAAAAAACTAGGAAACAGAAAATAACTAAAATAAAGTTATTTTTTGCTGAAATTGAGAAACAAATACTTAACAATACATAACAGAGTTTCAAACAAACTAGGAAACAGAAAATAGCTAAAATATACCAATTTATTCTGGTGTGCACTTCCTAATTATTCTTATTCCCAACGTCATCTTCTAGCTTGAATTTAGGTCATGTAATTCTAGAAGAAAAATGGAACACTCCTCATGGCTCAAGAACTGCATAGTCCAAGTGTAACGCCTCGAACTTCCATCAATTTTAGTTTTGGGTTAAATTCAAACAATCATATCTTTTAGAAGATATAGAGTTAGGTTAGCAATGACGTAAAAAACTGAAGGACTTTGAGTCCTCTTTACAATGAAACCAAGTTTACTAAATTTCGAGCTCTATATAAAAAGTTATGACGGTTTGAGTGACGCCTCTCTAGTTATGACATTTCATCCGTTTGAGAAAGGGGTGTTTTGGTCTTTCATTACCCCACTAGGCTTGACCACGCTTTCTCACCCAATTTAGGGGTATAATCAGACTCTAAGTTATTTTTTCACATTTCTCAACACTTTGAATTTTAGGGCGAAGTTTCAAGAAGAGCAAAACATGGTTTTTAACCATTCATTCAACGGTTGAGAAATTTCGCCACGAGCAATCGTTCTTTCGAGGGTATGTGATGATTCTCATAGTATTTATCACTCCCCGAGCCTAAAACCTGGACGTATTCAGCACTTGAGAACCATTGATGGTCCCCAAGAGAACCCTAGACAACCTTTGGCCTGGCTCACTACTCAGTGCAAGAGTTACTCAAAAAAAAAAGAACTTCAATTGTAAAGATTTCACTCATAAGGTATCAACAAGAGATTAACCCAAAAGTATGTCTTGAAATACTCAAATCAACTCAAAGTCTCAAAACATCACAGAGGAAATAGTGAAAAACTCTTCAACTAGTACTATCTATGAAGCCTCAAAATTCTACGATAGATGTCGGGACAAGACCCACAACATCATAACTAAACTGAAATATAAATGTGGAACCTACGAGAAAGCAAGAAGGCACACCAAAGCTAACTTGAATACAAAGGTATAAACGGAGCGCCTGTTGATGACCCTAAACACTTGTATTTGTATGATAAAAGATGTAGGTCGAATGACGTTAGTGCATTGAATGTACGAGCATGTAAGGGGAAAACTGAAAGAAACAGTTAAGTGAACTGATTACGTGGGAACACAATACTAACCTCAAACTCAACTCTAATATGAAAGAAAAAGTAGGAAATATGTTATTTACATATTTTAATACAATAGATATCAGCTCAATTCTATAAAAATACAATAACATACTCTTTACTCTTATTTGGGAGATTCTCTAAGCGACAACAATTGTTATGAGCTATTTTATGATACAACGTCTTTCCCACGCTACTAGAATTGTCCTATACTTCGTTGGGGTATAGAATTCTTCAACTAAGTGGATCCATCAACTAAGCTATTCTTAAAAGCAATAAGGAATCATTTAAAAAGTATGATCCTTTGCTCATGTTGACATACATGGTTTATGAAGATTTTGAATTGTTTGAATTCATCCCTATATCGGTGATTAATACTACTCCCAATAATATATAGCTCATGCTAAAATGTTTTAAACATAACACTTTCTCAATTTGAGGTCATTATTCAAAAGACTCTCTTAAAAGAGGTAATACTCTGAAATTTCTATGAACTCGTAGCTCATATGTTTCTCTATTTTAAATATAAAAGTATTACAATTAGGGAAAACATAGCTACCTTATACTCATTTTGAAACATGACAGAAAACTATTCTCATTCTCATACTCATTTCCTCAAGATTTAGTTCAGAACAATAATCAATTTAAAGAATTCTCAAAGTGACTCAAACGGACCTCTAGACTTTACTTTAATTCAAAATGTGAATTAATACATGTGATTATGACATATAAGATCTCTCAAGAATTACAGAAGACTTTAAGATTTCATATTAAGAATAGAACGTACACATGATTTGAATAAACACATACAAAACAAAGGATGGAAGAGTAAGGACATGGCGACCCAGGCGCACTGATGGCACAGGGCCTCATCCCCCAAATTACAGAGCAGTGTTTGGAGTGAAATATTGGCGTAGTGCACCAGGCCCCAAACTACAGGCCAGTAGTTTGGGCGTTATTTCTGGCGCGATGCGCCACTCCTCTGCCCAAAAACCCGATAAATTTCATGTCCTAACTCATTTAGAATCGAATGATTTCCTCCAAACACTCTTTGATTCATAAACCCAATACAAATTCAATGAAATCCCAAACAAAATCTATCAAGAAGAATTACTCATTCGCAAAATCCTCACCTCAAAACTCAAAACCTCCATTGTCAAAGAATGGGGCTAAAACTCAAGAACTTTTCAAGAATCTCAATATAAACAATCTCATGGACAAATTCATAAATGAAATTTCGTGATTGGTGTGAGGGAGAACAAACTCAACACTATGAGAAACTTACATACCTTGAAAGAACCCTCTATCTTGGCTAAATTTCTCAACCTTTGATTGAATGCTTGAAAACCATCTTTTCATTTTCTTGAAACTTAGCCCTAAAATTTTAAGTGTTTTGTAATGTGAAAATTAACTTAGCATCTGATTAGACCCTTAACTTGGGTGAGGAAAAACGTGGTCAAGTCGTGTGGGTAAGGAAAAGACCAAAGTACCACTTTCCCAAATGGATGGAAAACCTTAATTGGATAGGCTTCACTCAAATAATCATAATTGTTAACCCACACCTTTAAATTTAGCAAATTTGGTGGCGTTGGAAAGAGGACTCAAATACCATTATTTGAATACCCGCATTTCCATCAGTTTTAGTTTTGGACCAACTTCAAATGACTATGTTTTTTAGAACATAAAGAGTTAGGTGGCCCATTACATGTCAAATAAAAGGTCTTTAACTCTTCTTTCCAACACCACCAAGTTTGATAAATTTCGAGCTCTATGTTAAATGTTATGTCTGTTTAAATGAAGCTTCTCTAATTAAGGCATTTTATCCATTTGATAAAGGGGAATTTTGGTATTTTCCTTACCCCACAAGGCTTGAACACACTTTTCTCACCCAATTTAGGCTCTAATCAGACTCCAAGTTATTTTTGACTTTCCTAAATATTTAAAATTGTAGGGCGGAGTTTCAAGAAGAGGAAAAGAGGGTTTTCAAGCATTCATTCAAGGGTTGAGGAATTTTTCCAAGAAAAATAATTTTTTATAGTATGTGAGGTTTTATAGTAATGGACTTGTTTGTCCTCACTCCAAAACTGTAATTATTCCATTAATTCATTCATGAAATCATTTATGTAAAGATTATTAAGTAGTTCTTGAGTTTTAGCCTCGTTCTTTATAATTGGATGTTTTGAGTTCTTTAGGTGAGGGTCTTGCGAATAAGTGGTGTTTATTGATATAATTTGGGTGGTGTTTTAATGAATTTGTGTTGGTTTTATGAATAAAAGTGAATTTGGAAGAAAACAATTGATTCTATTAGATGAGTTAGGACCCGAAATTGAACAAGAAAATTTATCAAAAATCTAGTTGCGGGGTGGGGCAGTGTCACGCCTCGAGCTACCCCCGAGACTCGGACACGGTACCTAGGACCACAAGATCTCAAGCTAACCCTGATGGCATAATCATGAGCATACTAAAGAATAATAAACTGTTGCTAAAGCTAAATCATACTTAAAATGAAACGATGGGGAATATCCATATACTAAAACTGAGATAGATGAAAACTGTTGAGTTTAATACAATGAAAATATTAACTCAACGCTAAGCTGAAACTAACTATGTCTGAAATAAGCCTCTAAATTGGACTAGAAATACTGGGACAAGCCCCAACTAAATCTACCAAAAATTAAAACTAAATGACTAAAAGACTAAAATGAAACTCAAAACTATTATCCTCGGAGAATGAGGACTCACCACTGAATCTGCTCAACTGGAGATCGGAAATCGATTTAAGCGTGATCTGGATGCTGAGAACCTCAACCTACAGTACGAGAAGATGTAGCGCACGTATGCGTCAGTACTTGAAGGTACTGAGCATGTTAGGATAGATTAACGCTGAAATAAAACATAAGTGAACAAGCACAAAAGCAAGTATAATAATCTGAACATGATATACTGAATTCTAAGCTAACTAAATGCAATGACCAATTGATAACATGCTGAAACTAAATACAGAGTATACTGATAAATGGTCAATGCAAGAGAGTCTAACAGAACTATGGGAGCAACTAATAACTAATAATAAAACCACATGAGCTAAATGTGGAGTCCGATGTATACTCCCCATCGAGAGGACCCAATATACCATGCCAAAGGTATAAAGTCATACTGGCGTGATCACTAAACTAATGCCCACAGAGGGGACTTACAACCTACTTGGCTAGTAGTTCTGGGACTATTGGGTAAGCTGAACCCTAATCCAACTCGGTATTATGCTACCCCCATTGATTTATGTAATTAACTTATTATGACTGAGTTTTTGTAAGTACTGGATAGCTCAAAACTAAAAATGCAAACTGAGAATGCAATAATTAATCTGGTAATTATGAATTTATAACTGAGGCATGTATATCTGAAGTAATTGAAATATCTGACCTAGCATGTGTAATTCAAGAACTAAAGAAATAAATAGCTAGGGTTCTAAAATTCATGCGATAAATTGAATAATAACATGATAATATTATTTGGAACATATAACTAATAAATTCATGAAGTTCTGTTAAAGTTCTAGAAACCATAGGTCTAATCATGATATGGGAATCAAGAATCTGATTGAAAACTAGGGATCTAATGGGTAAAAGGAACCCACTAGTGAAATCTTACATACCTGGTGATGAAATTCACGGAAAAATACTTAGATTTCGTGGCTGGAACTGCTGGAAACTTGTTGCGTTCTTGACTAGGGTTCTTGACTTTTTTTTCTCCTTTCTCGCTTTTAATTTTCTAACTTTTGATTAATGATTTGACTTAGGTAAGTTTTAGTTATTTTTTTAGTCTTAAACTGACTAAAATCTGATGATTTAGGGTAAAAACAACGTATCTTAAGGTTTAAACGAAGTGGGAAAAGACCAATAGACCCTGGGTAAGTTGCTGTCGGAACAAACGACGAACAGGACTGACGGTCCTTCGTTCCATCGATGGTCCGTCGTTTGGTCTGTAGGTTGGGCCTATTCGACAGGTCATTACTAAAACGGGCATAACGTTTTGCTCGGAGGTCTGATTTTAGCAAGGTTGGTGGATATGGAAAAATTCAATTATCTATCTGTGGGTAGGTCATAGGACACCTAATTAATTTTGCGCTAAGAGTTATGACCATTTGAAGTTGACCCAACTGCATTTCCCCCTTAACTGTCTGCTAGTTCCCACGTACGATCAGACCTATGGACTGTGGGTCCACCTATGGACCGTGCTGGTCATCTGTGGATCTTTTCAGAGAGTGGATGAATGGGGTGTCGATGAATGGACTTATACTACGGACCGTAGTTTGACCTACGGACCATAAGTCTGTCCGTCATTCGACACTTAGTCAAATCTTCTGGATTGAGATTTTTGGTGGTTTCTGACCTAATCGAATGATGTGCAGGACGGACCGTGGGTCAGGCTATGGGTGTTTGGTCTGTTTTTGATATGGGGTGTTACATTATGTCCCCCTTAGGAACATTCGTCCTCGAATGAATACTAAACTAGCTGGAATAGAGGGAGAGAGCTGCAAACACTACTACTAAACACTGAGAACTGAGTTTCTGACTGAATTGAGTTCCAAGAACATGCAAATACGCTAAAAATGCAAGTACAAACTGAGGGAATATGATTCTAAGATTGAATTCACGCATGAATGACTGGAAAACTAAAGAGGAACTATTACCTCAAGCTGGAGTGGAATCGGAAGTAAAGAGGTGAGGATACTTGTCTTTCATGGCTGCTTCTGCTTCCCAAGTAGCTACCTCTACGGACTGACTCCTTCACAAAACCTTGACAGAAGCGACTTCTTTGTTTCTCAAACTTCTAACCTGACGGACAAGAATCTCAACTGGCATATCCGCATAAGAAAGACTATCTTTCACTGCCACACTCTCTAATGTAGAGGCTAGATCACCCACACACTTCTTCAAGAGCGAGATGTGGAAGACCGAATGCACTGCTGCTAAATCTGCTGGTAATTCTAACTCATATGCCACCTTGTCAATTCTTTTCAAGATCTTGTAAGGGCCTACATATCTAGGACTGAGTTTTCCTTCCTTTCCAAATCTCATCACCCCTTTCATAGGTGACACTTTCAAAAAAACCCAATCATCAAGTTGGAACTCTAGTTCCCTTCTCCTTACATCTGCATAAGATTTCTGATGACTTTGGGTTGTCTTAAGTCTATCGCTAATGAGTTGAACTTTCTTCATAGAATGAAGGACTGAATCTGGCCCTATCGAAGCTGCTTCACCTACTTCAAACAAACCAACAGGAGATCTACATTTACGCCCATACAAAGCTTCGTAAGGGGCCATCTGAATGCTGACTGGTAGCTATTGTTTTAGGCGAACTCAATAAAAGGAAGGTGATCATCCCAAGTACCCTTGAAATCGATCACACAAGATCTCAACATATCCTTTAGGGTATGAATGGTACTCTCTGCCTATCCATCCGTCTGCGGATGAAATGCTGTACTAAGGTTAACTTGAGTACCAAGACCCTTCTGAAATGACTTCTAGAAATGAGAGATATACTGAGGACCTCTATCTGAGATGATAGACAAAGGAACCCCATGCAACCTCACAATTTCATTAATGTAAAGCTTGGCATAGTCCTCTGCTGAATATGTAGTCTTGACCGCCAAAAAGCGAGAAGACTTAGTCATCCTATCAACTATCACCCAAATATAGTCATGTTGTCTGCGAGTACGAGGTAACCCTGTGATGAAATCCATATTGATCACTTCCCACTTCCAAGTAGGAATGTCGATCTCTTGAGTCATACCCCCTATTTTCTGATGTTCTACCTTTTCTTGCTGACAATTGGGGCAGTTACTCACAAAATCTGTTATATCCCTCTTCATGACATTCCACCAATAGACTTCCTGCAGATCGCGGTACATCTTAGTTGCACCTGGGTGAATAGAATATCTGGATTTATGGGCTTCTGCAAGAATATGTTATCTCAACTCGCGCACATCAGGAACACACAATCTACCCCGGTAGCGAAGTACACCATCTCCCTCTTGGGAGAAAACCTCCACTCTCTGATTATGGACTGCACCTTTTAGTTAAAGCAAAATTGGATCACTATCTTGCTTTTCCTTAACCTCCACCACCAAAGAAGATTCTGCCTCATTCTGAACTGTTACACCATTGTCTGATATGCTCATAAGGCGAACTCCAAAGCGAGCAAGCCTGTGAACATCCTTCACTAGCTCCTTCCTTTCTTCCTCAACATGGGCTACACTACCCATAAATAATCTACTAAGAGCATCGGCTACTATATTTTCCTTACAAGGATGATAATGCACACTCATATCATAATCCTTAAAGAACTCAAGCTATCTCCTCTGGCAAATATTCAACTCAATCTGACGGTCCGTTGTTCCATTGACGGTTCGTCGTTTGGTCCGTAGGTTGGGCTTGTTCGACAGGCCTTCACTAAAATGGGCATAACGTTTTGCTCGGAGGTCTGATTTTCGCAAGGTCGGTGGATATGGAAAGCTAATTTAATTATCTATAAGTGGATAGGTCATAGGACACCTAATTAATTTGTTTCTTATAGTTATGACTATTTGAAGTTGACCCAACTATGTTTTCCCCTCAACTGTCTGCTAGTACCCACCTACGGACCGTGCTGGTCATCCGTGGCTCTTGTCATAGAGTGGGTAAATGGGGTGTCGATCAACGGACTTAGACTATGGACCGTAGTCTGACCTACGGTGTCACGACTGGAATCTAGACCCCAGACGAGACCGGCGTCGTTGACCTCTCAGAGGTCGCAGACAAGCCTACTTACGTCATTCTTACTTCATCTAAGTTAATTTTAGCGAAAATTTTGAAACTTTTTGTTTCTTAACATGCATAAAGTTCATTCTACTTACATTCATAATGTTCATAATCAACCATCTAACATTAGGATTATCAACTGAAAGAAATAGTTCAATACTACATTAAAAGTATAACTACCAAAATGGCACCAATACAATGTCTGAAATAAAAACGGAAAGAAACACTAGTGGAACATACTCCACTGGCTAAAGCCTACATCTAAGCTAGATAGTAACGGTAGACATCCTCGAAAGCATGAGGGCCTACCAAGTCCGGATGAAAGATCCACATCCGGATAGCTGCAACGTCAAACTGTAAGCTCTAGCGTCCACCTGTGCCTGCACCTAAAAATATAGAGTTGTATGGGATTAGTACACACTTGTACTAAGTATGGGTATATGCAAGCACACACCAAGGACATGCATGAGTAAGAATAGCTCTTTCCTAACAACATGATTATGGAAAGTCAAGTCAGTGGACTTGCCAAATTGGGATAAGCAAAGTTAATGAGCTTTCCAAATTTGGATTAGGAAAGTCAGTGAACTTTCCAAATTTGGAATAGGAAAGTCAGTAAGCTTTCCAAATTTTGATTAGGAAAGTCATTCCATGAGAGTAACATGCATCATCATACTTATCATACTGCACACAGCACATAACATCTTACACATAGCACATATCATGTTGCATATAGCACATAACATCTTTCATATCATTCATTCATATGACATGAGACCTTGGAATCATGGAGTTGACATTAAGACTTCCCAAAATGAGGGCTCAACATATGGGACCTCAACTAGGGAATCTTCTTTAGCAAACACAGAGTCTACTTCATTCATTCATACGTACTTCATTTCATTCATTCATAAGGTAGTGTAAACACAAGATATACCTAGGATGTAGTTTAAGACTCTCATCGGGTTTGCTGTGCAATGATCAAGAATAACCTAGTGTCATTACTTGAGTCTAGCTCACCTCTTGATTATCCTATCCTAACACCTTTGGTATCGTTCATTTCATTATGTGCATCATTTGAGGTTGGCCTCATTCATTCATTGGGAACTTTAACTTTAACTGACTTATATCATGTGAGCATCATGAAATCTAGTGTCTCCCCCACACCGAAAAGAGGTGGAATCACCAGCCAAAGTGACCCAAAATATGCTAGCGTACATGGGAATTGAACCCCGCCAGATCCCTATATTGGCAGTATAGGTTCGAAGACTAGGAGATATAAGGAGATACATACCCGGCATGCTGGACAGTCTCATCTCATGAGAGTTACGTGAACCTCCGCCCTTCCCGAAAGAAGGCATCACTGCTCATAGATAGTCTATCGGTGCTCAATATAAAGTTCCTTTTCATTCAACTCATATGTCATGGAAGTTGGCTTCTAGTATGAGTACATCATAGCTCAATATATGATTTCTCATCTCACCATTAGTATTAAGTGTGTTAATCTCAATACTTTCATTAGAGTGTTCATAGAAACTGGTCTCTTCATTAACTTTACACTCTCATAGGTGAGTACGTTTGGTAACATTTATTTAGGCTCATTTGAGATTGCTCTCATCTTTTACATTAGCCTCATATCATGTTGACACCACATTCATTAACATTAGCACATTTGCTCTTCATAATTACTCACCCCTTTTTACGTGAATGTTCATCTCATCATATGCCAATGCACTTGGCCATTTGTGTGTTTCACATTCTTACTTAACCCTTCTAGGGTTTCAACATTTTATTACATAATATTCATTTCATCGTATGCCAATGCACTTGGCCATTTTGTGTGTTTCACACTCTTACTTAACCCTTCTAGGGTTTCATCATTTCATTACATAATATTCATTTCATCGTATGCAAATGCACTTGGCCATTTCGTGTGTTTCACACTCTTGCTTAACCCTTCTAGGGTTACATCATTTCATTACATAAATCTTAGATTCACTTATTTTTAAACGTATGTTAGACTTATGGGTATATACATACAAACCATGAGGCTTCATTCATAGTTCGTTTAAGTGATTCATATTTTCCTAAGATTATGTGGTACAAGACTTATGCATCTTGTATGTATGCCAAGATCTCAATTTCGATTAAGGTAGGCGGCATTATTCTTGAATATTTAATTCACGTATGACTTATGTATCAATACGGAATTTGGGCAAGGGAACCCGGTTTCGAATCCCTTGGACAACACTTACATTTTTCATTTATTTTATTTTTGGTCCACATGGTATTGGGACCCTAGATCGAGCCCCAACATCAACGTTTCCTCTTTATTTTTCTCCTTTGAATTTCCTCTTCCTTGGACGAGGGGTTGTGGGATCGAACCCCCACAACCCCTTTTTATTTTATTTATTATTTCTCCTTGTCTATTTTGAGTTGGCCATGAGGTTGTGGGATCAAACCCCCACAACCTCTCTTTATTTTTCTTTTAATTCGCCTCTACTGCCTAGAGGTTGTGGGTTCAATTCCCACGCCTCACATTTCTTTTATCTTCATTTTCTCTTAACTCTCCTCTACTGCTCTGAGCTCGTGGGTTCGATTCCCATGCCTCACATTTCTTTTTCTTTTCATTTTCTCTTACTCTCCTTTACTGCTTTGAGGTCGTGGGTTCGATTCCCACGCCTCACATTTATTTTCTTTTCATTTTTCCTTAAGTTCTGACTGAGAGGTTGTGGGTTCGAATCCCACTCCTCTCAATTCTTTAATTTCATACATTATTTTCCAGCCAGGAGTACCCAAGTTCGAACCCCCTCAGCCCTATTTCTTTATTCACGTTTTAGTGCTTTTCAAGGGTGAGGTCGCGAGTTCGATTCCTAATGACCTCACCTAATTTATACCCATTTAAATTTCCAGATTTGTTCATCTAAGTTTAGCAAAAAACAAACTTATAATTTGCTGGAAATTTTGTCACGTTTTCAGCTCACTTCCTTCAACATTTACACGTGAATTCATACGGTAATTCGTAGATTTAATACGTTCTTAGGTGTATTTTTCATGGATTCATTTAGCCGAGAGATTATCACTCAAATCAGCAACATTTCAACTCATATGAATATCACGTATTACATAGTCATTTGTACATGAAATACAACCACCACATCACATTTTTAAAGCCTTAACCCGAGGCACATAGATACGGCTCACATTGCACACACACGTAAACATAATTTCGGAAAAATATCAACATAAGTCACAAAATTCCGAATATACATATAAACACATAATCATCACCAAATCACGTTTCATCCCTAGTTCTATACAAGCAAACATAACCAACCAATGATTCAATGGGAGCTAGTGACAGGGACATGCAACGGTGAAACAATCCTAGTTTTCGGACTAGAATCGACTGAATACGAGGGGTCTCTTGGGAAAGGGACCAAGAGTAAGAAAACCCATACCTTTTGTGACATTCAAACCTCGACTTTCTTCCCAAAAACTTCTCCAAAGATCACGTCCAAATCCCCTCAATGTCAACACCAACTCGACGGACAAACTTCTCTTTGCCTACGTGATTGATTTCGTTTGTTTTCTTATATTTTTATTGTGAGTTCTTCAAGTGTGAAGAACTTTGGTTTACCTACTGTTTTTGAAGTTATTTGGCAGAGAGAATCGTGAAAAATAAGAGAGATTGAACGTGAAAGTGAGATAGACGTGAGAGGAGAGAGTTACCTTAGGCTTAAGAGTCTAGTTTAGGACTTAGTCAAATAAGGTTTTTATTAACTATTAAAAATCTGATTTCCCTTTTAATTTAATCAGCTAATAAATAATAAGTATTAATTTATTACATTAATTTATCAACTTAAATAAACACAACATTAATTCATTGCTTCCACCTAGGTTCGAACCTGGTTGGAGCAAGACTTCACTTCAAGAGCCAATTTTCGGCCCTCTCTCCCCAAATTGCCCCTCCACCTTATAAATTAAATAATTAATTATATATTTAGGGTAATTACGATACTACCCTTAGCTTGAAAAAAGACCATTTTACCCCTAGACCCTCCAAAACTATGATTTCTCATTTTTAAGTCCGGTAAAGACTCCTTCGAGTAAATTTTCGTATTCGAGAGCCCTACATGGTTGGACCCAACCTTTTCTAGCTCAACTAACTCCCCAAGTTAGTTGGCTTGGCTGTAGCAAGGGTTCAGTGGTCTGGTTCTACGCGCATCAATTCATGTGAACCCGTTCTAATCTAGGCATTCTATATACGTTAGACATTACTTAGCATAGTCATTTTTAGGGTTGTTATATTATACCCCCCCCCCTTAGGTACATTCATCCCCGAATGACACTACACATCAGTTTAAAAGAAAGAGGGTGATTTTCGAAGATATCTTAACATATTTGAGACTTTACGCTTTGTAAATTTCTGTTTCACACTTACTCTGGATAATGCATATTACTCAAGCTTATCTGAAGCTTCATATTTGAGATTGAGGAACTTCCTTCTCAATCGCACTTAACTTGATGCACCTCACAACTCATGCAACACAAAAATCATGTCCACGCTATACAAAAACAGTAAAATAACATGCAAACATGAATTCATTTTAACTCTAACTTATTCGGAAACTTAACCTTACTACCCTGTTTCGATAGTCTATGGTAGTCTAGCATTTATGAAGTAATCCATACCTAAGCCATCTCATTGAACTAGAAAGCAACCAACTTAGCCTTCTCCTCTTCATCAACACTCATAGCAGGCTTTAGAACCTACCATGCACTCACCTACATGCGAACAACAACTCTTATTAACGTCTTTCGTTCACGCTGGGCATTTCTATCACTTCCCCTTCTTGGGAAGGATAGATCTTGAGTCTGGCGCCTTAGACCACTTGGCCTTCCTAATTCTTGTGTGTATTCTTCTACGCGCTCACACAAGAAGGAATAGATACTTAGAATGACACAAAGTGTCAAAGCTCTAGATAGCAGGATAAAGAGTAGAAGAAGGGAAATTTTCCTACACATCATGA
Organism: Solanum sitiens; assembly: GCA_016801875.1. Classification (NCBI taxonomy): domain Eukaryota; kingdom Viridiplantae; phylum Streptophyta; class Magnoliopsida; order Solanales; family Solanaceae; genus Solanum; species Solanum sitiens. The sequence goes on from JABWTJ010000028.1 coordinate 2,266,139, forward strand.
AGTCTCTAATTCTGGATAGTGGTGCACTTCACTGCCATGGCTTAGAAACTACTCAATGTGGTTGATGTGAACTTATTATACTCGGAATTTAACCTAGTGCTCTGATACCAACTTTGTCAAGACTCGAATCTAGACCCCAGACGAGACCGGTGTCGTTGACCTCTCAGAGGTCGCACACAAGCCTACTTACATCATTCTTACTTCATCTAGGTTAATTTAAGCAGGAAATTTGAAACTTTTTATTTCTTAACATGCATAAAGGTTATTATACTTACATTCATAATGTTCACAATCAACCATCTAACATTAGGTTTATCAACTGAAAGAAATAGTTCAATGCTACATTAAAAGTATAACTACCAAAATGGCACCAATACAATGTCTAAAATAAAAACGGAAAGAAACACTAGTGGAACATACTCTACTAGATAAAGCCTACATCTAAGCTAGATAGTAATGGTAGACATCCTCGAAAGCATGAGGGCCTACCAAGTCCGGATGAAAGATCCACATCCGGATAGCTGCAACGTCAACCTGTAAGCTCTAGCGTCCACCTGTTCCTGCACCTAAAAATATAGAGTTGTATGGGATTAGTACACACTTGTACTAAGTATGGGTATATGCAAGCACACACCAAGGACATGCATGAGTAAGAATAGATCTTTCCTAACAACATGATTATGGAAAGTCAAGTCAGTGGACTTGCCAAATTGGGATAAGGAAAGTTAATGATCTTTCAAAATTTGGATGAGGAAAGTCAATGAGCTTTCAAAATTTGGATTAGGAAAGTCAGTGAGCTTTCAAAATTTGGATTAGGAAAGTCATGCCATGAGAGTAACATGCATCATCATAATTATCATACTGCACACAGCACATAACATCTTACACATAGCACAAATTATATTGCATATAGCACATAACATCTTTCATATCATTCATTCATATGACATGAGACCTTGGAATCATGGACTTGACATTAAGACTTCCCAAAATGTGGGCTCAACATATGGGGCCTCAACTAGGGAGTACTCTTTAGCAAACACAGAGTCTGCTTCATTCATTCATACGTACTTCATTTCATTCATTCATAAGCTAGTGTAAACACAAGATATACCTAGGATGTAGTTTAAGACTCTCATCGGGTTTGTTGTGCAATGATCAAGAATAACCTAGTGTCATTACTTGAGTCTAGCTCACCTTTTGATTATCATATCCTAACACTTTTGGTATCATTCATTTTATTATGTGCATCATTTGAGGCTGGCCTCATTCATTCATTGGGAACTTTAACTTTAACCGACATAGATCATGTGAGCATGATGAAATCCAGTGTCTCTCCCACACTGAAAAGAGGTGGAATCACCGGCCAAAGTGACCCAAAACATGCTAGCGTACATGGGAATTTAACCCCGCCAGATCCCTATATTTGTAGTATAGGTTCGAAGACTAGGAGATATAAGGAGATCCATACCCGGCAAGCCGTACAGTCTCATCTCATGAGAGTTACGTGAACCTCCTCACATTTGTTTTCTTAGGTGATATCTTCAAGTAAACCTGGTCACCAACATCAAACTCAAAGGGCCGTTTTCTATTATCTGCATATGACTTCTTCCGACTGTAAGCAGTAGCCAACCTGTCCCTAATTACTCTGACCTTCTCTATGGCCTCATGAATGATCTCTGGACCCAAAATGGATGACTCTCCAACCTCGAACCACCCAATTGGAGATATACACCTCCTACCATACAGTGCCTTAAACGTTGCCATCCCAATGCTGGAGTGATAGCTATTATTATACGAGAACTCTATCAAAGGCAGATGGTCATACCAGTTACCTCTGAAGTCAATCACACACGGTCTCAACATGTCCTCCAATGTCTGGATGGTGCGCTCCGCCTGCCCATCTGTCTGAGGATGAAAGGCAGTGCTAAGCTTTACCGGCGTGCCCAAGCTCTTCTGGAAAGATCTCCAAAAATGTGAAATAAACTAAGCTCCTCTATCTGAAATGATAGACAAAGGAATCCCATGCCATCTCACAATCTCATCAATGTAGAGCCTCGCATAATCCTCGGCTCTGTAAGTAGACTTCACAGGGATAAAGTGGGCAGACTTAGTCAATCTGTCCACAATAACCCATATGTAGTCATGCTGCCTCCTAGTCCTCGGAAGACCAACCACGAAGTCCATATTAATGGCCTCCCACTTCCAAGTCGGAACCTCAATAATCTAAGTCAGACCGCCAGGCTTAAGATGCTCTACCTTGACCTGCTGACAATTAGGACACTTGGCCACATATTCTGCAATGTTCTACTTCATCCCTTCCCACCAATAAATCTGCTTAAGATCATGATACATCTTGGTGGAACCTTGATATATGGAATATCTGGAACCATGGGCCTTTGCAATAATAGTGGTCCGCAAATCATCCATATCTGGTACACAAAGCCTGTCCTGATACCTAAGTATGCCATCACCTCCCAAAGCGAAAGACTCATTCATCTTCATCAGCACTGAGTCCTTCAGCTCCATCAAAACAGGATCTAGATGCTGACCCTGCTTGACTTCAACTACAAAGGATGATTCAGAACTATGATGAACTGAAACATCCCCACTAGTGGAGTCAACCAACCGCACACCCAGTCGGGCCAGTCTGTGTACATCTTTCACCAGCTCCTTCTTCTCATCCTCAACGTGGTCTGTACTTCCCATGCTCATCCTTCTCAAAGCATTAGCTACAACATTAGCCTTACCTGGATGGTAGTGCACATTCATGTCATAATCCTTCAACAGCTCCAACCATCTCCGCTGACGTAAATTCAACTCCCTCTGAGTGAACACATACTGGAGACTCTTGTGGTCTATGAATACATCCACATGCACTCCATACAAGTAGTGCCTCCACATCTTCAGTGCAAACACCACAGCTACCAACTCCAGGTCATGAGTGGGATAATTCTTCTCATGAACCTAGAGCTGTCTGGACGCATAGGCTATCACCTTGCCAACCTGCATAAGAACACAACCCAAACCAACCCTAGATGCATCACAGTAAACAGTGTAATTCTCACCACACTTAGGCAAAGTAACCACCGGGGCTGAAGTGAGTCTGTCCTTGAGCTACTGGAAAATCTTCTCACAAGTCTCCGTCCATTCAAACTTGGCTTTCTTCTTAGTCAAAATTGTCAATGGGGCAGCAATGGAAGAAAAGCCCTCCACAAACCTGCGGTAGTAATCAGCCAATCCTAAAAAGATACGGATGTCAGTGGGAGTAAGAGGCTTTGTCCAGTTCTTCACATCCTCAGTCTTCCTGGGATCCACCTCCACTCCCTGATCGGACACAACATGACCTAGGAAGGTCACTGATCTCAGCCATAATTCACATTTACTGAATTTGGCATACAACTGATGCTGTCTAAGTATCTGCAAGGTTAGTCTCAAATGCTATTCATGCTCTTCCTTGGTCTTAGAGTAGATAAGAATGTCATCAATGAATAGTATGACTAAAGAGTCAAGGTATTCACGGAAGAACCTGTTCATGAGATCCATAAATGCAGCAAGTGTATTCGTGAGACCAAATGACATGACTAGAAATTCATAGTGACCATAGCGGGTACGAAAGGCTGTCTTTGGGATATCTCCATCCCTAACCCTAAGCTGATGATACCCTGAACGAAGATCAATCTTAGAGAAGAAACTAGACCCTTGGAGCTGATCGAACAAATCATCTATTCTGGGGAGTGGATATTTATTCTTTATAGTGACTTTGTTGAGCTGCCGATAATCGATAAACATTCTAAGGGTTCCATCTTTCTTTTTCACAAACAACACTGGAGCGACCCAAGGGGATATGCTCGGCTGAATGAAACCCTTATCAGTGAGATCTTTTAACTACAGCTTAAACTCTTTGAGTTCAGCTGGAGCCATTCTGTAAGGAGGAACTGAAATTGGTTTAGTATCGGGTTCTAAGTCAATACCAAAGTCAACCTCTCGAAGGTGAGGGACTCCAGGCAAATCATCAGGAAACACATCTATGAACTCATTCACTACAGGCACAGAGTCTACAGAATAAATGTCATGATCTAAATCATTAAAACTCACAATATGACACAATAACCCCTTGGACATCATTTTATTGGCTTTAAGGTTCGAAATCAAGGGGTTAGGACGACTCGAGTTGTACCCCTCCCAGACTAGCTCCTCTTCATTAGGGAAACGAAATCTCACCACTCTACTACGACAGTCCAAGCAAGCATAACAACTATGAAGCCAGTCCATGCCAAGAATAACATCAAAATCATGCATGTGTAACTCAACCAAGTTTGCACACATAGTCTTACCACTAACAACTATTGGGCAATTCTTGTATACTCTATTAGTTGTTACATTCTCTCCTAAAGGTGTACCAACCACTATAGGATCATGCAGAACTTCAGGCAATATCTCAAAAGTAAGAGCAAGTAGAGGAGTCACAAAGGAAAGCGTAGACCCTGGATTAAGTAAAGCATAAACACAAGTTGAGAATACCTGCAGCATACCTGTGACCACATCAGCGGACTTCTCCTGCTCCTCCCTGACCTTCAGGGCATAGAACATGTTCCTCTTATGAGGCTTGGCTACTGCTGCACCCTGTGGATTAGGCCTAGGCTGAGCATTACCTCAAGCCTGACCTCTATTCTGTGGACAGTCTCTGACCATGTGCCCACTCTTACCACAACCAAAGCAGGCATTAGTGCCCTTTCTGCACTCTCCACTGTGAGCTCGTCCACACTTAGCACAATTCTTCTTAGGACGCTGCATCTCACATTCATTGCCCTTCTTGGGCTCAGGTCTACCTCCTCTAGGTATAGCACTACTCTGAGGATTAGAATTCCCAAAACTCTGTTGCCCTTTTTTGAACCTTGGCTTCTCAAGGACGACAAAGTTGTTTCTGTGGACTCCATGACTGGGACCTGCCTGATCTTGAGGCCTAGGCCTCTAGAATCACGAACATCTCTCTTTCTGTGGCTGTCCTCTACCTGCTGGACATGCACCATCAACCTGGAAAGATCCATGTTATCATGGAGCATCGCAGATCGACACTCCTCCTCCAGGTCTCCATTGATTCTTGTAAGGAACCTGCTCATCTCATCCCTGCTGTTAGAAACCAGGGAAGTAGCATACCTGCATGATTTCAACAAAGCTTAGTATTCTCCTCATTCTTGCTATTAAATACTAGAGAAAGTAACATACCTTGATAGCTTAACAAACTTCAGGGAATACTCCCTAACTGTCGTAGAGCCTTGTTTAAGGTTGATGAACTCCTCAACCTTGGCTTCCCTCATCTCTCTGTGGAAGAATTTGTCCAGAAATATTGTCTTGAACATCTCCCAAGTGACTGGCACTCCACCCAAAACTCGACTATCTTGCCACATCTTGCACCAAGTCTGTGGAAGATCCTTGAGCTAATAGGAAGCCAGCTCGGCCTTCACAGTATCTGTGGCCCGCATAGCCACCAGAATCTTATGAAACTCATCCACAAACTCTTGGGGATCCTCTGCAGTCGTAGACCCTGTGAAAATAGGAGGATTCATCCTCGTAAAATCCCTCAGCCTGTCAGCCATACTACGAACCGGTGGGTTCTGCCTCTGACCATCCTGTCGGTTGACCTGGGCAGTCATAGCCTTGTCCTGCATAGTAATGGCCTGTGCCATCTGGTCCAGAGATGACCTTACCTCAGCATCAGTCAATCCAGCTGGGTTAACTGGCACAACCACTCATTCAGCTGGATCCAGGGGTGCACTCGGTTGCACCTAGCAGCTGCTCCTCCTCTCCTCTGAACAATAGCCCTCCTAGTGTTCATTCTCTGAAAATAACAAAAATTGATGTTAGAGACGCTCATAGCACCAAGAAATCAGACATTCGGAAAAGCAAGATAAGATTAGAAGAAGGGAAATTTTCCTATGCATCATGCAGTCTCTAATTCAGAATAGTGGTGCACTTCACTACCATGACTTAGAAACTACTCAATGTGGTTGATGTGAACTTATTATTATCGGAATTTAGCCTAGTGCTCTGATACTGAATTTGTCAAGACTGGAATCTAGACCCCAAACGAGACCGGCGTCATTGACCTCTCAGAGGTCGCAGACAAGCCTACTTAGTCATTCATACTTCATCTAGGTTAATTTTAGCAGAAAATTTGAAACTTTTTGTTTCCTTAACATACTTGTTAAACATTCTTATCATTTTATAATTGTTCACCATCAACCATCTAACATTAAAAGATAAGCAACTGAAAGAAATAGATCAATAAGTATTAAGTGTATAATTGCCAAAATGGCACCAATACAAAGTCTGAATAAAAACAAGAATGAAACGCAAGTGGAACATGCTCCACTAACTCAACTCTAAAACTAATCTAGAATGTAAAACAGTAGTATCCTCGAAAGCATGAGGACCTACCAACTCTGGATGAATGTTGGACGTCCGGATAACTGCAACAATGATCCTGTAGCTCTATCGCCCACCTGTGCCTGCACCTAAAATAGTATAGTTGTATAGGGTTAGTACACACTTGTACGAAGTATGGGTATATGCAAGCACACACCACGGACATGCATGAGCAAGAATAGCTCTTCCCTAACAACATGATTTTTGGGGGTCAAGTTAGTGGACTTGCCAAATTGAGATTAGGAAAGTCATGCCATGAGAGTAACATGCATCATCATAAACATCATATTGCACACAGCACATAACGTCTTCATATAGCACATATCATAACATATAACACGTAGGTTCTTTCATATCGTTCAGTAATATACCATGAGACCTTGGAATCATGGACTTGACATTAAGACTTTCCAAAATGAGGGCTCAACATCTGAGACCTCAACTAGGGAGTCTTCATTAGAAAAAACAGAGTCTGCTTTATTCATTCATACGTACTTCATTTTATTTTGTTCATATGCCAGTGTGAACATCAACTATACCTAGGGTGTAGTTTAAGACTTTCATCGGGTTTGCTGTGCAATGATCAGGAACAACCTAATGTCATTACCTGAGTCTAGCCCACCTCTTAATTATCCTACCCTAACACCTTCGGTATCATTCATTTCTTTATGTGCTTCATTTGAGGCTGGCCTCATTCGTTCATTGGGAAATTTAACTTTAACCGACATAGATCATGTGAGCATCATGAAATCCAGTGTCTCCCCCACACTGAAAAGAGGTGGAATCACCGTCTAAAGTGACCCAATAACATGCTAGCGTACATGGGAATTTAGCCCCGCCAGATCCCTATATTGGCAGTATAGGTTCAAAGACTAGGAGATGTATGGAGATCCATAACCGGCAAGCCGGATAGTCTCATCTCATGAGAGTTATGTGAACCTTCGTCCTTCCCGAAAGAAGGCATCACTGCTCATAGCTAGCCTATCGGTGCTCAGTATAAAGTTCTATTACATTCATCTCATACGTCATGGAAGCTGGCTTCTAGTATGAGGACATCATAGCTCATTAGATGATTTCTCATCTCATCATTAGTATTAAGTGTGTTAAGCTCAATACTTTTGTTAGAGTGTTCATAGAGACTGGTATCTTCATTATCTTACACTCTCATTGGTGAGTACGTATTGGTAACATTTATTTAGGCTCATTTGAGAGTGCTCTCATCATTTACATTAGCCTCATATCATGTTGTTACCACATTCTTCATCATTAGCATCTTTGCTTTTCATAGTTACTCACCCCTTATTATGTAAATGTTCATTTCATCATTTCATAGTACATCTCATCATATGCCAACGCACTTGGTCACTTAGTGTATCTTACACTCATACTTAACCCTCCTAGGGTTCATCATTTCATTACATACATCTTAGGTTCACTTATTTTTGAACGTATGTTAGACTTATGTATCTATACATACAAGACATGGGGCTTCATTCATAGTTCGCTAAGTGATTCTTACTTTCCTAAGATTATGTAGTACAAGACTTATGTATCTTGTATATAATCCAACATCTTGATTTTGATCTAAGTAGATGGCATTATTCTTGGATATTTTACTCACGTATGACATATGTATCAATACGGAAATTTGGGCAAGGGAACCCAAATCTTGAATCAATTGGATATCATTTATATTTTTCATTGATTTTATTCCTAATATTCATAACATTAGAAACTCTAAATTAAATCTCAACATTAACATCGAAGGATTAATTTTCTATTTAATTTTACTCTCAAGTTGGCCGAAGGGTTGGGGGTTCGAACCCCCACAACCCCTTTTTAATTTTTGTTAGTCTCTTGTTGCCCCTACTCGCCTAAACCAAGAGGTTGTGGGTTCAAACCCCCATAGCCTCTTTGATTTTTAGTATTAAATTCACTGGAAATGGGGAGGTTGTGGGTTTGAACCCCCCACATCCCCCCTATTTTTGTTTTAATTTTGCTGAGGAGGCTGTGACGTGGTGGGTTCTAACCCCCACAGCCTCTCTATCTTTATTTTAATTAATTGGGCGAGTGGCAGTGAGTTTGTGGGATCGAACCCCCACTCACTTCATTTCTTAATTAATTTCGCCTCTATCTTCAGCCTTGAGGTCGTGGGTTCGATTCCCACGCCTCGCATTTTCTTTTTCCTTATTTTCTCTTCTTTTGCGCGTACCTGGAGGTCGTGGGTTCGAATCCCACGCCTCTCATTTATTTATTTAATTAAGCTTCTCCTCCTTCTCCCCACATATGGCGAGTTCGATTCCCCCCAGCCCCAATTTCTTTTTCTTTGTAGCGAATATCAGTGGCCAGGTTCGAATCCTTGCGTCCCCATTTCCTTCTTTCCTTTGTCCCGCGAAACCAGTAGCTAAGGGGTTCATTCCCCTTAGCTCCTTCACGTTTTTCCTTTCTTTTTCAGCCTTCTGAACATGTGAGGTCTTGGGTTCAATTCCCACTGACCTCACTTATTTTATTTTCCTTTTTAAAACCCAGAATTTGACATTATTATTTAGTGCACAAATCTAGAAAATTTTAGTCCCTCTTCAACTCATTTTTAGGCGCATTTTTTCATAAGTTTGTTTAGCCAAAAGATGGTTATTCAATCCACTATATTTCATTACAAGAAACATCACATTGCACACACATTACACACATAAAATACGCAAGAAATACGCGACTTGTACACCCCAAAACAGTGGCCAAAACACTGCCCATATGCACGCACACACACAAACTTTTACGATCATATTTTTATGGTCATCATCGTGATTTGCCGCACATAAACATGTTCACATTTAATATAAACACATCATTCATGCCTAAATCTAGCATCACAACATACCCATCCTACGAATTCTTTTGGGAGCTAAGGACAAGGACATACAAAGGGAACAACCTTAGTTTTCAATACCTTGAGAATCGTTCGAAGGAAAATACTCTTGGAGAAAAAATTCCAGGAGAGAAACCCATACCTTTTGATGTTGTTTAAGTGCAAAGCTGCTGCCCAAACGTTCCTCCAAACAACGGCCAATTCACTTCAACGCACACACTACTCGACGAACCTCTCTTTGCCTTGACGTTTTGATTACTTTGTCTTTTCCTTAAAAATTCTTGTGAGTTCTTCAAGTGTGAAGAACTTTTAATATTTCATCAGTTTTTTTTTGTTGTTTTTGACAGAACTAACGTGAGAGAGAGTTGAGAAACGTGAGGGAGAGAGTTATTAGGATTAGGAGACTAACTTCAAGACTTAGTCAAAATAGGATTTCATTAACTTAATACAAAAATCTGATTTATTTTAATTAATATGTGAAAGGACCATTTTACCCTTAATGAATAGATTTTAATTGATGACTAAATCATGTATTCATTGCTCCTAGAGGGCCTCAAACCCGAGTGGCACCCTATTTGCGAAATGGGTCACTCCGGGTCGCCCCAATCCGAATAGCTCTTTTAATTAAATTAATTAATTAATTTATTAATTCCTCAGGGTAATTACAATATTACCCTTGGCCTGGAAAAGATCATTTTACCCATGGACTCTCAAAACATAAAATTTCTTCTTTTAAGTCCGGTAAAAACTCCTTCGATTAAATCTTTGTTTTCGAGAGGCTCACATGGTTGGTTCCAACCTTTCCAAGCTCAACTAACTCCCCAAGTTAGTTGACTTGGTCTTAGTAAGGGTTCTGAGGTCTGGTTCTACGCGTATCAATCCTTGTGAACGCAAGCATTCTTGACACCCTAAGTCTTTATCCTATTCATTTTTAGGGTTGTTACAGTCTCCATATCTTTAGCGCAAACAGCACTACTGCAAGCTCGAGGTCATGAGTTGGATAGTTCTTCTCATGCACCTTAAGCTGTCTAGAAGCATAAGCTATAACCTTATCTCACTGCATCAATACACAACCAAGGCCAACTTGGATGCATCGCAATAGATCACATAACTATCTGACCCCTCTGGTAGAGTCAAAACAGGAGTTGTAGTTAATCTAGTTTTCAACTCTGCAAAACTTTTCTCACAATCATCTGACCATTGAAACTTGACCATCTTCTGGCATCAACCTAGTAAATGGTGAGGCTATGGATAAATATCCTTCCACGAATCTTCTGTAATAACCCCCTAGACCAATGAAACTTCTAATATCTATAGGAGAGGTAGGTCTGGGCCATTGTTTCACTGCTTCTATCTTCTGCGAACCACTCGAATCCCTTCGCTAGACACAATGTGACCAAGGAAAGCAATAGATTGCAACCACATTTGCTAAACTTAGTGAATAACTGGCGATCTTTGAGAGTTTGCAGAACAATTCTCAAATGACTTGCATGCTTTTCCTCATTCCTAGAGTAAATGAGGATATCATCAATGAAGACGATAACGAACAAGTATAAGTACTATTTGAACACTCTGTTCATCAAATCCGTGAAAGTTGTAGGATCATTGGTTAGTCCAAATGACTTAACTACAAATTCATATTGACCATACCGAGTTCTGAAATGTGTTTTCGGAATGTCACTATCTCTGACTGTGAGCTGATGATAACCTGATCTGAGGTCTATCTTTGAGAAATGACTAGCACCCTGAAGTTGGTCAAACAAGTCATCAATCCTGGGGATTGGATACTTATTCTTGATTGTGACCTTGTTCAACTGTTTATAGTCAATACACATTCTCAAAGAACCATCTTTCTTCTTTATGAACAACACTGGTGCACCTATGGTGAAATGTTAGGTCTGATGAAACCCTTATCCAGAAGGTTTTTCAACTGCGCTTTAAATTCCTTAAGCTCTGCTGGAGCTATTCTGTAAGGAGGAATACAAATAGGCTTGGTATCTCAAAGGATATCAATTCCAAATTCAATTTCCCTTTCAGGAGGAACTCCGAGAAGATCTTCGCGAAACACTTCTCAAAATTCACTGACTACTAGAACTGACTCAAGAGTTGGGGTTTCAGAGCTAGAATCCTTAACTCAAACTAGATGATAGAGATAACCCTTAGAAATCATCTTTCTAGACTTAAGGTATGAAATAAATTGACCCATAGGCTCTAAGCTACTACCCTTCCATTCTGAGATTGGTTCGTCTTTAAACTGAAAATGAACAATGCTAGTTCTACAATAGACTGAGGCATAACATGAATGTTACCAATCTATGCCTAGAATGACATCGAAGTCTACCATTTTTAACTCTACTAGATCTGCTGAGGTGACTTTCTGAGAGACTGTGACAGGGCAATTTCTGTATACCCATCTAGCTATAACTGGGTCACCGACTGGAGTAGAGACTGAGAAAGGTTCTGAGAGAGTTTCTGGATTGACACTGAATTGGACTGCTATGTAAGGAGTTACAAAAGAAAGAGTAGCCCCTAGATGTAACAATGCATAAACATCAAGGTCAAAGTCTCATAATGTACCAGTGACTACATCAGGAGAACCTTCCTGATCCTGACGAGCCTGAAGAGCATACAGTCTGTTCTGGCGCTAACCGCCACCTGAGCAGATGAGTTACCCTGCTGAGTCGGGCAATTTGCTAGTGCTGATGAATTTGTAGACTGAGCTCTACCATTTCCACCTCCTAGACCCTGTCTCGAAGGACAATCCCTCAACCTGTGACCATACTGACCGCACCCAAAACATCCTTCTTTTCCTGCAAGAAACTCTCCCCGATGGTTCTTACCACACTTAGGGCAAGCGGGGTAAGTCTTAGTGCCTGAAACACTTTCCTGAGACTTAGAGCCTGGTGCTCTAACCTTCTGGTCAAACCTGTTCTTAGAGGATGGAACACTAGCTGATGAAGGGGATGGAGATGAGAACTTCTGCTGATTCTGCGAGCGATTTCCACCACCCGATTTTTGCTGAGAATAGTCATAGTTCCCAGTCCTAGCCTTCTTATTCTATTTGGGTTGTTCTCTAAGCTTATCACCCTCAACCTTCTAAGCATGAGTCATAAGCCTAGAGATGTTCATATCTCCCAGTAACATAGCATTTCTGCACTGTATTTTCACCAAATCCGACACCATACAAGAACTTATTCATATGAGCCCTGCAGTCAGCAACCATGTGAGGAGCATACCTGGAGAATTGGTTAAACTTCAGCCCATACTCTTGGACTGTCATGTTTCCCTGCCTCAAGTTCATGAATTCTTGAGCCTTTGCTTCTCTAAACTCTATTGGGAAAAACCTGTCGAGAAAAGTCTCACTGAAGCACTCCCAAGTAATAGGATATGCATTTACACCCCTATTCTCCTTCCACTGAGTGTACCAGATATGAGCCACGTCTTTCAGCTGATATGACGCCAACTCAACCCGATCATTCCCAGTAACCTGCTTCACCTCAAAGATCTTCTTGATTTCATCTAAGAAATTTTGAGGATCCTCATTAGTCTGTGATCCGAAGAACTCAGGCGGTTTCATCCTAACAAAGTCACGGACCCTTGCTGCTGCTGATCCACCATTTTTAATAAGAGGAGCATGAACCCGATTGTTCTGGTGGGTCATACTCTGAGCGAACATCTGTATGACATTCCTGAACTCAGCATTGGAGACTTCTTGATCTGGGACTGGAGGAGCTGCGTTTGCATTCCTAGCGTTATCTCTACGAAGAGGCATGATCTGAAATGTAGAACGTCAAGTTAGAGTGGAATAAGATCATACCTTATGCACGATAAGAGTAACAAGCAAGTAAAGTTTTCCTAAAACACTTTGTAGCCTCCCTCTCATTAGATGTGGTGCACTTCACACCCATGTAAAGGAATCTACTTAGTGCGGCTTTTCAGACATCCTAGGACTCTTAAACCTAGTGTTCTAATACCAAGTTTTGTCATGCCCCGAGCTACCCCCGAGATGCGGACACGGAACCTAGGATCACAAGTGATCCCAAGCTAACCCTTCTGGCATAATCATGAGCATACTAAATAATAATAAACTGTTGCGAAAGCTAAATCATACTTAAAACAAAAAGATGGGGAATACCCATATACTAATATTGAGATATATGAAAACTAATGAGTTTAATACTATGAAAATATTAATTCAACGCTAAGTTGAAACTGCCTATGTCTAAAATAAGCCTCTAAACTGGACTAGAAATACTGGGACAAGCCCCACCTAAATCTAGCAAAAACTGAAACTAAATGACTAAAAGACTGAAATGAAACTCAAAACTATTGTCCTTAGAGAATGAGGACTCACAACTGAATCTGCTAAACTGGAGATCAGAAATTGATCTAAGCGTGATCTGGATGCTGAGAACCTGAACCTACAGCACTAGAAGATGTAGCGCACGTATGCATCAGTAGTTGAAGGTACTGAGCATGTAGGATAGAGTAAAGCTGAAATAAATCATAAGTGAACAAGCATAAAAGCAAGTATAATAATCTGAACATGATATACTGAATTCTGAGCTAACTGAATGCAATGACCAATTTATAACATGCTGAAACTGAATACTGAGTATAGTAATAAATGGTCAATGCAAGAGAGTCTAACTGAATTTTGGGAGCTGCTAATAACCGATAATAAAACCAGATGAGCTAAATGTGGAGTCTGATGTATACGCCCCATCAAGAGGACCCAATATACCCTGCCAAAGGTATAAAGTCATGCTTGTGTGATCACTAAACTGATGCCCACAGAAGGGACTTACAACCTACTTGGCTAGTAGTTCTGTGACTATTGGGTACGCTAAACCCTAGTCTAACTCGGTATTATGCTACTCCCATTGATTTATGTAATTAAATGATTATGACTGAGTTTCTGTAAGTACTGGATAACTCAAAAACTCAAAACTTAACATGCAAACTGAGAATGCAACAATTAATCTGGTAATTATGCATTTATAACTAAGGCAAGTATATCTAAAGTAATTGAATATCTGACCTAGCATGTGTAATTCAAGAACTAAAGAATTACATAGCTAGGGTTGTGAAATTCATGCGATAAAATGAATAATAACATGATAATATTATTTGGAACATATAACTAATAAATTCATGAAGTTCTATTGAAGTTGTAGAAATCCTAGGTCTAATCATGATATGAGAATCAAGAATCTGACTGAAAACTAGGGATCTAATGGGTGAAAGGAACCCACTAGTGAAATCCCACATACCTGGTGATGAAATTCACGGAAAAATACTTAAATTTCATGGCTGGAACTGCTGGAAACTTGCTGCTTTCTTGACTAGGGTTCTTGACCTTTTTTTTCTCCTTTCTTGCTTCTAATGTTCTAACTTTTGATTAATGATTTGACTTAGGTAAGTTTTAGTTATGTTTCTAGGCTTAAACTAACTAAAATCTGATTATTTAGGGTCAAAACGACGTATCTTAAGGTTTAAACAAAGTGGGAAAAGACCAAAAGACCCCTAGGTAAGTTGCTGTCGGACCAAATGATGACCAGGACTGATGGTCCGTCGTTCCATCGATGGTCCATCGTTTGGTCCGTAGGTTGGGCCTGTTCAACAGGCCTTTACTAAAACAAGCATACATTTTTGCTCGGAGGTCTGATTTTAGCAAGGTCGGTGGATATGGAAAGCTAATTCAATTATTTATCTGTGGGTAGCTCATAGGACACCTAATTAATTTTGTGCTAAGAGTTACGACCATTTAAAGTTGACCCAACATCATTTCCCCCTTGACTGTCTTCTTGTTCCCACCTACGGTCATACCTATGGACAGTGGTTCTACCTACGGACCGTGCTGGTCATCCGTGGCTCTTTTCAGAGAGCGGGTGAATGGGGTAACGATATACGACTCAGACTATGGACCGTAGTCTGACCTACGGACTGTAAGTCCATCCGTCGTTCGACACTTAGTCAAATATTCTGAATTGAGATTTTGGGTGGTTTCTGATCCAATCGACTGAAGTGTAGGACGGACCGTCGGTCAGGCTACGGTCCGTCGATGGCCACCGTCTATTTCACCTGTAGATTTTCTGAAAAACTGGTTTTTTGTCTGGTTTGGATATGGGGTGTTATAGGCAGAGCCCCACTAAAGCGCCAGGAACTTGACACTTCAGCTTTGGGGTTGGCGCCCTGTGCCTATAGGGTGACCCAAAGTAGCCCCAGGACTGTTGAGATTGGCACAACGCACCACTACTAGGCATGGGTCGCCTGACCCTTTTCTTCTCCATTCTTCATCCCGTATGTGTTTTTTTCAAATCGTGTCTTCGCTCTCTTCTTGATATTGACTCTTCACATATTTTTAATGCTACAGAGATCCTGTATATCCTGATAACATCTCCTAATTTAATTTACAGTTCAAAAATTTAAATAAAGTTAATAGAAAAGTTTAAGAGGTTCTTTTGAGTCAAATTTGAGAACTCTTTTGCAATTAACTATAGTTTTGAACTAAATATTTAGTAAAGGAGTATGAGAATGAGAGTAGTTATATTTAATATTTCAAAATGAGTATAAAGGAACTAAGTATTCCTAAGTGTAACACTTTTACCTTTAAAAGAGAGAAACATTAACTTATAAATGAGTTTATGAGTTCAGAGAAGTTTTAGAGCATTACTTCTTTTAAGAGGATATTTTGAGTAACTACCTCCAATTGAAAAATAGTTATATTTTTTACATTTGAGAAAATGTTATACATTATTGGGAGTAATACTGAGCACTCATATGGGGGTGAGTTCAGACAACTCATATTCCTCATAAAACAATTCACTAACATGGGTAAGGGACCGTGCTTTTTAGAAAACTCCTTGTTGATTTTAAGCATAACTTAGTTGATCCACATAGTTGAGGTGCTCTATACCGCGGCAAGGTATATGACAGTTTTGGAAGCGTCAGCGAGATGATGTATCTGTAACAACCATAAAAATGAATAAGATAAGAAATGCTAATGTGTCAAGAATGCCTACGATTAGACCAGGGTTCGCACGGATTGATGCACGTAGAACCAGACCTTGTAACCCTTGCTATAGTCAAGCCAACTAACTTGGGGAGTTAGTTGAGCTTGGAAAGGTTGGGTCCAACCATGTAGGGATCTCGAATACGAAGATTTACTCGAAGGAGTCTTTACCGGACTAAAAAAGAGGAAATCTTAGCTTTGAAGGGTCTAGGGGTAAAATGGTATTTTTCCTGGCTAAGGGTAGTATCGTAATCACCCTAAATATATAATTAATTATTTATTTAATAAGGTGGAGGGGCAAATTGGGAGAGAGAGCCAAAATTGAGCTCTTGAAGTCAAGTCTTGGTCCACCCGGGTTCGAACCTAGGTGGAAGCAATGATTTAATGTAATTTTTATTATTGGTGAATTAATTTAATAAATTAATAACTAATGGCTGATTTAAAAAGGAAAAATCAGATTTTAATTATTAATTATCATTTATTTATTAATTAATGTGTTTATGACTAAGTCTACTAGTTGACTAAGTCTAAACTACTTCACCTCTTTTAACTCTCTCTCTCACGTTTCTCCATTTTTTTCATGATTGCTCTCTTCCTAAACAACTACAAGAACAGAAAAATTACTAGTGTTCTTCACACTTGAAGAACTCACACGAAAATATAAGAAAACAAGCTAAGTGAACACGTTAGGCAAAGAGAGGGTCTTTCCGTCGAAAGTTTTGTGTTGAAAACTTGGATTGGACGTGAGTTTTGGAGAGGGTTTGGGCAGCAACTTCAAGGTTTGAACGTCAAAATAAGGTATGCGTTTTCTTCTCTCTTGGTCCCTTTCCCAAGAGACCCCTTAAGGTTCATATTATTTATTCGAAAACTAGGATTGTTTCCCCCCTTGCATGGCCCTGTCACTAGCTCCCAATGAATCGTAGGTTGGGTATGATTGCTGGTATATTTAGGTGTATGTTATGTTTTTGTGATAACTATGATTACGTTTGTGTACTTGAAATCGTATGAAAGACAACCATGTAATCGAAAGTTTGTGCAAGTGTGTGCATGTGCAACAAAATTTTACTGTAAATGTTACTGTGAATGAAGTCGAGTTAAGGCTTCAAGTTTAATATTGTTTTGGTTGTCATTTTACGTACATAAACATATGTAAATCGTGATGTTCTTAAAAATGGAAGTGGAGCTGATTTGAGCGTCAATATTTTGGCTAAACGAATCCATGAAATACACCCCAAAAAGTGTTAAACAATCCATGAATTTTCCTTAGTTTTCAAGTGGAATATTGATCAAAATAAGTTAAGAAAATGATTAAGTTTCCAGCCAAAAAATATAAGTTTAGTTTAGGCTAAAATATAGAGAAGTAATCTGGAAAATTTAATTGATTTAAAGGGATGAGGCCACCAGGATTCGAACCTGTGACCTCACCCGTATGGTACCTTAATTTCGCAAGAAAAAAAGAAAAGGGGTTGGGGGGGATTCGAAATGGGGTGTAGAGGCGAGAAAGGAGAATGCAAAAATTTAAATAAATAAAATGGGAGGCGTGGGAATCGAGCCCACGACCTCCAGGCAACAAATGAATTGAAAGAAAATTAAAAGAAAGGAAATGTGAGGCATGGGAATCGAACCCACGACCTCAAGGCTGGAAAGGAGAAGGGCGAAATAAAGAGAAAATAAAGTGAGGCTGTGGGGGCTCGATCCCACAACCTCACTGCCTATGCATAGCTAAGTCAAATTTAAATTAAAATAAAATAAGGAGGTTGTGGGGGTTCGAACCCACAACCTCCCAATTCCCAGCAAAATAAAGAGTAAAATAAAAAGAGGCTGTGGGGGTTTGATCCCACAACCTCTTGGTCTAGGCGAATTGGACAACACAATTTTAAATGAAAAATAAAAGGGGTTGTGGGGGTTCGATCCCACAACCCTTCGGCCAATTAGGAGGAGAATCCAAGGAGAAAAATAAAGAGAGAATGTTGATGTTGGGGCTCTATCTAGGGTCCCAATGTCATGAAGACTAAAAATAAAGTCAAGGAAAAATGTAAGTATTGTCCAAGGGGTTCAAACTTGGGTTCCCTTGCCCAAATTTCCGTATTGATACATAAGTCATACGTGAATTAAATGTTCAAGAATAATGCCACCTAGTTAGATCGAAATCAAGATCTTGGAACACATACAAGATACATAAGTCTTGTACTACGTAATCTTAGAAAGATATGAGTCACTTAACGAACTATGAACGAAGCCTCATGGCTTGTATGTATAGACCCATAAGTTTAGCATGCGTTTAAAAATAAGTAAACCTAAGATGTATGTAATGAAATGAAGAAACCCTAGAAGGGTTATGTAAGAGTGTGTAACACACAAATGGTCAAGAACATTGGCATATGATGAAATGAACATTCACGTAAAATGGGGTGAGTAATTATGAAGAGCAATTGTGCTAATGTTAATAAATGTGGTGACAACATGATATGAGGCTAATGTAAAAGATGAGAACAATCTCAAATTAGCCTAAGTAAATGTTACAAAAACGTACTCACCTATGAGAGTGTAATTTAACGAAGAGACCAGTCTCTGTGAACACTCTAATGAAAGTATTGAGATTAATACACTTAATACTAATGATGAGATGAGAAATCATCTATTGAGCTATGATGACACTCATAATAGAAGCCAGCTTCCATGACGTATGAGTTGAATGTAATGGAACTTTATACTGAGCACCGATAGACTAGCTATGAGCGGTGATGCCTTCTTTCGGGAAGGGCGGAGGTTCACATAACTCTCATGAGATGAGACTGTCCGGCTTGCGGGTTTTGGGTCTCCTTATATCTCCTAGTGTTTGAACCTATACTGCCAATATAGGGATCTGGCGGGGTTAAATTTCCCATGTACGCTAGCATGTTTTGGGTCACTTTGGCCGGTGATTCCACCTCTTTTCGGTATGGGTGAGACACTGGATTTCATGATGCTCACATGATCTATGTCGGTTAAAGTTAAAGTTCCTAATGAATGAATAAGGCCAGCCTCAAATGATGCACATAATGAAATGAATGATACCAAAGGTGTTAGGATAGGATAATCAAGAGGTGAGCTAGACTCAAGTAATGACACTAGGTTATTCTTGATCATTGCACAGCAAACCCGATGAAAATATTCAACTACATCCTAGGTATAGCTGGTGTTCACAATGGCCTAGGAACGAAATAAAATGAAGTACGTATGAATAAATAAAGCAGACTCTATGTTTGCTAATGAATACTCCCTATTTGAGATCCCATATGTTGATCCCTCATTTTGGAAAGTCTTAATGTCAAGTCCATGATTCCAAGTTCTCATCTCATAGGAATGAATGTTATAAAAGATGTTATGTGTTATATGCTATATGATATGTTCTATGTGTAAGATGTTATGTGTTGTGTGCAATATGATAAGTATGATGATGCATGTTACTCTCATGGCATGACTTTCCTAATCCAAATTTGGAAAGCTCACTGACTTTCCTAATCCAAATTTGGAAAGATCACTGACTTTCCTAATCCAAATTTCGAAAGTTCACTAACCTTCCTTATCCCAATTTGGCAAGTCCACTTACTTGACTTTCCATAATCATGTTGTTAGGAAAGAGCTATCCTTTCTTATGCATGTCCTTGGTGCGTGCTTGCATATACCCATACTTAGTACAAGTGTGTACTAATCCCATACAACTCTATATTTTTAGGTGCAGGCACAGGTGGACGCTAGAGCTTACAGGTTGACGTTGCAGCTATCCGGACGTGGAGCTTTCATCCGGACTTTGTAGGCCCTCATGCTTTTGAGGATATCTACCATTATTATCTAGCTTAGATGTAGGCTTTAGCTAGTGGAGCATGTTCCACTAGTGTTTCTTTTCGTTTTTATTTCAGACATTATTTTGGTGCCATTTTGGCAATTATACCTTTATTACAATATTGCACTGTTTATTTCATTTGATTATCTCTATATTAGATGGTTGATTTGTGAACACTCATGATGTTAAGTTTAAAATGTTTAGCATGAAATAAGAAAACAAAAAGTTCAAATTTTAAGCTCAAATTAACCTAGATGAAGTAAGAATGACGTAAGTAGGCTTGTCTGCGACCTCTGAGAAGTCAACGACGCCGGTCTCCTCTGGGGTCTAGATTTCAGTTGTGAAAGTATCATCACATAGCTCATAGTGATGGTTGTCGGTTAGAGAATCTCTCGAATAAGAGTAAAGAGTATGTTATTGTATTTTTACACATTTGAGTTTATATGTTCTGTTTTAAATGCTTTAAATATTGCATTTATTATTATTTCTTTCATATTGTAGTTGAGTTTAAGGTGAGTATTGTCTTGCCATGTTATTAGTTCAGCTATATATGTTCCATATTACCCCTTATATACTCATACATTCGATTAACTAACGTCATTCGACCTTCATCATTTTATGATGTAGATTCAGGTGTTCAGGGTCAACAACATGCACTTCGTTTATACCATTGTATTCTAGCTAGTTTTGGTAAGCCTCCTTACTTTCAGGAGGACTTCACACTATTATTACTATTTTGTTGAGTTGTTGAGGATCCTATCCTGATAGCTTTCGTAGTATCTAGAGGATTCCTATATAGTTATAAGTTGAGGAGTCTCTCCCTATTACAGTTGTTGATGTTTGAGACTTTGAGTCACTTGTTTAATTAAGTATTTCAAGCGTTTATTGAGTTAGGTTATTGTTGGGATGGTTGGAGTTAATTTTTGGTAGTTGGAGTCCCCATTTTTCTTGAGTAAGTCTTCTTCTACATAGTCAGCCAAACCAAGGGTTCGCTTGTGGACCAACGATAGTTCTCAAGTATAGGCCATGTCTAGGGTGTAGGATCGAGGCATGACACCAAGCTTCATTATAAGGAATTCAATCTTATTAACATGAAATAACTTAGTGAACATCAATATTTTAATTTTCCGACTTGCAACAAACCAACTTCACCTCTCTACTGGCTTACATTTCCTTGAGATAGTACAATTTGATATTCAAATGTTTTGTTTTTCCTTGAAAAACTAGATTATGATAAATTTCCATTGTTGTATTATTATCCATAAACACTTTCTTCCTTCTTGTTGCTCCAGATCAAGAGCTAACATAATCTTCCTTAGTCAAAGAGCTTGATTAACAACTGATATTACAACTTTAAATTCAGCTTGGGCAGTTGTCTGTTCCATGATACCTTGCTTCTTTTCAAGAACCATGACGATCATCCCAAACCAAGGATAAAACAATGACCTGAAGTGCTTTTCATGTCATCATTTGACCCAACCCAATCACTATCATAATACCCTTGAAAGTTGAAGTTCTGACTTTTCCTGAACGTAACACCATTGTCCAAAGTTCCCTTGAATGTGCCACGATACCTTGCTTCTTTTAGAACCATTAAAAACATCCCAAGCCAAGAAATAGAACAATCACCTGAAGTGCTTATGATGTCAAGATATTATCCAATCCAATCACTATCTGAATATCCTTACAATTTGAAATTCTAAATTTTCCCGAACCTAACACCATATTCAAAGTTTCCTTGACATACCTTAAGACACTTGCTGCTTGCAGAATCAGGTCTCGTGGTAGTGAGATACATGAGACATCTAACCATACTTCTATCACTTTCCTCGTTAACCTTGTCACTAAAATTATCTTTAATAAACTTTCCTTTTTGATTCATTAGAGTGTTCATAGGTTTGAAATCTTCCATTTTGAACTTTTTCATTATCTCCCTTGCATATTTGTTTGTACAAATGAACACTTCATTGTGGGTTTGAAAAATCTGCATTCCAAGAAAGTAAGGCATTTTTTATATGCTCAAATTACACTTCCCTAAAGAAGTATAGGCAGTCGTATCAAGTAAAGAACCCAAATGTTAGGTTGGGTTCGATCCCACGAGGAAAATGGTTTAGACTTAACTTTAATCTACGATTACTTCTATTTAGTCAAGTCCTTTCCGAAAACAAATAATTAAAGGGGGGATTTTGTGTGATAAAAGTATTTAATTAATTCTTTGTAAACAAGTAGCAAGTTCAAATATTTTATGTTTATCATGTGATGAGAGAAACTAGGGTGTAAGTGTTCCCCATAGGTTCATAACGCAGTAACCCTATCTATAACAACTCTTCCCTAGTTTCTTGCATGCAAAGTGGTAAGTTATGTATCCCTAATTCCTTGGTCCGGCAACTAGGGAATTTCACTCCGCACCTTGGTCCGTCTAAGTGTGTATACTTTACTAAACCTTACCTTTTACCTCATATTAAGCATCATATTCAATATATGGCTAAGTTACTACTTCGCACCAATTGAAACTAGCCTATTAGATAGTGTATACTAAATCTACGTTGATAATTCTTTTCTTATTATCTACCTCCTTGGTCCGGAAAGTAGCAACAAGGCGAGTTCTAACGTTGGCCACCGTTAAAAAGAGTTCTAAACAAAAGAATTATCAATACATGCAAGAAACTATTCTAGAATTGTTATTTACCTAGTTTTACTTTGTTAATTACCCATGGTTCCCACAACCCTAGTTGTGGATTTAGTTACCATGTTAAGAATAACATAATTCATATTTATTAAACAAGAAATCGTGTACTTACTTTCACAAGATTGCATAAAATTCAGATATATCACTTGAATTGAAGAGAATATTGTAAGAACCGATTCTGAAAATGTGAAGTATTTTCCAAAACCCAAAGTTCAACTTCCAACAATACAAATCTGAAAAAATAGTAAAGAGTCTAACCCCAAAAATGAGGTTTTTAGTCCTATTTATAATAATAGAGTCCTAAAATAAAAGGGAACCTAAATAAGGAAAAATTTGTCCAAAACACATCTCGAGTCGACGACCTTACTAACGGTCCATCGATGGAACGAGGGACCGTAGACGCTTCCGTCGGTCCATACTTGAACTCTTTTTCAACTGCCATTTTCTTCAATCATTCTGTTACCATCGACGGTCCGTCAATGGCCTTACGGTCCGCCGATGGACTCTATTGCTCCACACTTAGAATCTTTTTTAACTCGGGTACTAGGACTACTGATACGCTCAAATTTACTTCTCAAAAAGAATTAAAAGCAGTCGTATCAAGTAAAGAACCCAACTATGAGGTTGGGGTCGATCCCACGAGGAAAATAATTTAGACTTAACTTTAACCTACTATTACTTCTATTTAGTCAAGTCCTTTCCGAAAACAAATAACAAAAAGGGGCTTTTAAGTAACGAATATAATTAACTATTTCTAAATAAACAAGTTCAAAGATTTGTTTTTTATCAAGTAATGAGAGTAACTAGGGCTTAAGTGTTCCTCATTGGTTCATAACTCGGTAATTCTAGCTATAACAATCCTTTCCTAATATCTTGCATGCAAAGTGGTAAGTTATGTATCCCTAATTCCTTGGTCCGGCAACTAGGAAATTTCACTCCGCACCTTGGTCCGGCTACGTGTGTATGCTTTACTAAACCTTACCTTTACCTCATATTAAGCATCATAATCGATGTTTGGCTTTGTTGTTACTTCACACCAATCGACATTAGCCTATTAGATAGTGTATACTAAATCTACATTGATAATTCTTTTCTTATTATCTACCTCCCTAGTCCGGCAAGTAGCAACAAGACGAGTTCTAACGCGTGCACTCGTTAAAAATACTTCTAAATAAAAGAATTATCAATACATGCAAGACACTATTCTAGAATTATTATTTTAGCTAGTTTTTACCTTGTTATTTACCCATGGTTCCCACAACCCTAGTTATGGAGTTAGTTACCCATGTTAATAATCACACAATTCATATTAATTAGATAATAATTCATGCACTTACTTTGATGAGATTGAAGAAAATCCAAAAAAATTACTTGAATCAATCAAAAACTTGTAACAAACGATTCCGGAAAATAAAGTAATTTCCAAAATCCCAAAATTCAACACTTAGAACAATAAAACTAAAAAAGATCCAAGAGTCTAACCCCAAAAACGAGGTTTTTACAAGTATTTATAATAGACAAGTCCAAATAAAAAAAGGAAATCTATTTAAGGAAAATCTATCCAAAAACGCGTCTGAGTTGACGACTGGAGCGACGGACCGTCGAGGTCACGACGGACCGTCGAAGCCCTCTGTCATTCCATACTTAACTTCTTCTTCTGCTGCTCTCTTCACCCACTTTTTGTTACCATCGACGGACATGGATGACGGTCCGTTGTGTACACGACGGTCCTTCGATGGCTTCCGTTCCTCCATACTTAGAATCTTTTGAAGATGGGTACTGTGGCTACTTTCTGTTAATATTGACGGATGTGCAGGATGGTCCGTCATGGATATGACGGTCTATCGAGAGCCTCCGCATCCCCACACTTAGTTAGAATTCCCCAACTTCCTTTAGAAGCCTTTTTATTCGTGCGACAGTGGCCACCTACGGACCGTCGATGGCTCTGTAGGTCGTCACTTCTGCAATTTTCAGCACAATTCTCCCACGTTCTCCTTCTGGACAGATTTCCTGCAAACAAAGAGAAAACTACATTAAAACCAATACAAAAAGTCCTTAGACACACACTAAACTTAAGGAAAAAGCATTGAAAGTACCGTAAAACCACGGTACATCAACACGCTCAACTTAAATTCGTTGTTCGTCCTCAAGTAACGCACTATGACTCACCATAAAATCTTTGTACAATTGTATCCTTATTTTAGCTTTTTGCAATCATCTGGCTATCAATCCCGATTATTTTCAAATTGATTTATGCATGCTATCACTATTAGGCTCTCTCATGCGGATCAGACCATGACACAGACTCACCACACTCCGACACCTATCCTCTTTGTTCTCTCACCAAGGTACCAATTTTCCGATAATGCAACTAGTGTCCTCACTTCAAAACAACATCCTCGTTTTTCACACAATGATTTCAGTTTGAGTATAAGGATTATTTTTCAACACTCACTCTCAGAACAACTTCACACCTCATTTATACTTTTTGCTATAGGCTTGCCCTTATTTTCACCGCTTTAAGTTCACCATAATAGACTCTTAGGATCACGATAGAACTTTCTTAGCTTTTAACTTAGGCTCGGGGTCAGGTTGTGTATATTTAGATGTATTTTTAGTGACTTATTGCCCTCCATGACATAACGACTAAACGTCCTACCTTTTCATCATTTTATTCCGCCATATTTCTTAATTTTCTTGTATTCTTTCACCTTGCTATTCTCCCTTCTTTCTCCTTTTGTGTAAGTGACTCTTTTCCTTTTCTTTTTTTTACTTGTATTTTCAAATTTACCAATTTTTCACTTTTCTTTCAACTTTTCTTGAGTCACTTTTCTTTTGTTCTTTCTCTCTCTTTATTCTTTCAACCCCACTTTCCAGGGCATTCCTCATAATAGCCACCCTCAACTCATGGCTTTGCCATGAGTCAAGGTACACAATACCCAAAGTTGGGTCAGGGCCACGACAAGGTTGTTTGGTGTATTAACCACCCTCAACTTATGCTTTTGGCATAAGATGAGGTGCACAAGTCGAAGGAGGGACCAGGTCCAACACATTGTTCCCAAAAAAAGATTAGTTGGGGTGAAAAATAAAGGTCTATTTTAAGTTCAAATCATTTGGATCAAGAAAGGATTAATTTCATTTGGTTTTCTGTTATTTAGGCTAAAGATAGGCTATATTGAACAAGGGCCTATGATCCTTTCCTATTTGTCTATTACGGCTTACTTTTAGCAGGACTAACCAGGCAAGTTCTAGCTTAGTACCAATGGTGAAATATTCAAATTTTCCTCACACTCATTTGACATCTCATTACTCTACGAAATTATCAGAAACCTAGTTCGAGTTTTAGATTTAGGGTCATGAAGTGGTGTATCTCTATGTTATGCTTAGAGCCACACATTTATCAGTTACTGTGCCTAGTCACGCATCATTTTCTTTAAATGAGGATATCATTTTGTTTAGCCATCATGCTTCAGAGTCCATTTTCTATACTATGTACAAAACATACCAACATGCCGGTTCAAGAATAAAGTAACCAGTCTCTTGGGAAAAAGAACACAGGCAAGAAAACCCCAAGAGAAGATCGTGAGTTGGGCTACTCAGACTTCACCCTAGCACTCACTTTCCATTTACCCCACCACCAACAAAAAAGATATGCAATTGTCCCCAATGCATACAAGTATATACAATACAGTGGTAGGTGAAGAAAACCTGAGGCGCAAAGCACCGGTGATCAACAAGCTGGCGGGTCCGGTTTTCTAAAACCCGCTCCCTTTGAAGTAGGGACACCATCAGTAGTGTCCTCTACAATGACATCACCATCAGTAGTGCTCCTCGCAGCCTCTGCAACTCTGGATCAATACGCTCCAGCAGCCACCTCCATAACCCTCAAATGGCGGGCCTCCTCATCGATCAGCGAGGCTCTCCTCGCAGCCTCCAACTCATGGCGCTCCTTCTTCCAATCTCTGGACTCATCCTCATCTCTATTCTGGTGCCTCTTGGTACGCTCTCGTGGTGGAGGTGGTGGCACATCAATATTGGCAAACAGGGCATCCATCACCGTGTCCTGAGCAGGCTCTGCAGAAGGGGCCTCAGAATCAGGCACCTGAGCCTCCATGATAGTGTCTAAGTCGTCTCTCAAACTCTTCACAGCATACTGGAGAGACGTGACATCCACTGTAGGGGCTGGACGAGCGAGCACCCGCAACTCAAATGCGTTCAAACGCTAGTGGACCTCCATAATCTTCCGCTCAGTGTGCTGGGCCATCTTTCTATCCATATGGTTCTCTGCCTCAGCGATGGACCTCTGCATCCAAGGCTGGATGTGATGTAAAAGTGTGGCCATTTAGGCCTCTAGTTTCTGGACCCTTGCAAGCGGGACCAGAGTGGCAGATGGAGTCGAGCGGGAGGAGCTCAGAGCGGTGCTACCACCCGGGATAGACTCGACCAGAGTGGTGTCGGTAGGCTCAGATGTAGCCGGGTTCGCCGCTTGGGCTTTCTCTACCGTTGCCGCTAGGTTCTCACCAAGCGGCTGCACCTCCGGACGGGGCCCTCTGTGGGGAGCCAACTCATTGGCCTTATCCCTAATAAGTCCAATATCTACTGTGCCAGGCGGGGTCTTGAGCACATCAATGTGACATACGAGTACTCCTTCTAACCTGCACAAAGCAAAAACCATGCACGGGAAGGGGTAAGTAGTAGTGGCCTTGAAGGCCCTCTCGTGCATCACCTCCTGTTATAGCCATGTGTAGTCCACCTCGAACCCCACAATCATTGCCGCCATCAGTACCGCACGATCCCAAGTGACAATGTTGTCAGTTGTAGTGGGGTAAAGGCAGTGTCGGACTAGTAACCACAAAAACATGGTTGTGAAGGTGAGGTTAGCCTTCTTGATACTTCCCTTGGGCTCCAGCACCCAATCGGCAGCCTCACCATCAACGGAAAGGTACTGTGAAATCCACCGCTTTATGGTCTCTGTCAACTCTGGCTCACGCTGGAAGCGACCATCTTTAATCAACCTCCACCGATAGTCGAACTTGGCGGTGACAGGTGTCCGGGTGGCATCAACATCCGTACCATAGAGAAATCTGTGGATGGTCAACAAGGAAATGTCAACTCGCTTGCCGCGGACTCGGACGTAATCCAAAGGAGCATGTTTACCGGGGCATGCCCTCCTGTCTAGATGAGATCGGAGAGTCGCCACATAGGAGGCATAGAACTCTCAGACCATCTCCTCACT
Source organism: Solanum sitiens (assembly GCA_016801875.1). Taxonomy (NCBI): domain Eukaryota; kingdom Viridiplantae; phylum Streptophyta; class Magnoliopsida; order Solanales; family Solanaceae; genus Solanum; species Solanum sitiens. Next base: position 2,294,200 of record JABWTJ010000028.1, read on the forward strand.
GTAGCGGCCTACATTCCGAGCCATCCACTCCAGCTGATGTCTGGTGAATAACTCATATATGGATGGCATGGTGGAAAGGCTACCAGTGAGAACCCGCCGCTCAAGTGTCAGGGTCCGGGTCATGACTCCCTTGTCATTGGGAATCTTGGCATCAATATAGATATGGTATTGCCCCTCGACACACCACCGGTTGGGCTGATCAGTAACCAGAGCACGGATGCCAGTCTGGGGTGCTGGAGTTGAGTTAGCACTGTCAGCCTCATCAGTTAAGGAAGAAGCAGAAGCCTCCTCAGATCCGGAGACCTCCTCAGAACCGGAAGCTTCCTCAGAACCGAATGCCTCCACGGAGCCAGACGCTCCCTCTGAAAGTGCAGCCGACCCAGAAGGTATGCCAGTCAGTATGCGCTACTCGTCAGACTGGGAGGCAGTGACTACGCCGGGCGCCACCCTCGTGGGAGTGGCTTTGGTGGGATGGACAGCAGGGGTAGCAATGCAGGTTCCTGGTGGCACATACTCCGGGTCATGCTGATCATCTGAGACTTTGACCAGTCGGTTGGAAGGGGCGACGGACTTGGAATGCCCTCGTGAGTAGACACGGTCATGTTTACGAGCCATTAGTACCTGCAAAGAGAAGTAGTTAGTACCTGTGGAAGCAGCAAAACACAGAAAAGGAATGGCAGTGTAGAAGTACAGAGTGCAGGATGGACCCATCGATGGTCCGTCGCACGCACGACGGTCCGTCATAGGAGGTCCGTCGAGGGACACTTAGAGAAATTTTTCAAAACATCTAAAACAAAGGTTCTGACAGAGGCGACGGATATGCAGGACGGACCGTTGAAGGCACGACGGTCCGTCATGAGTGTCCGTCGAGGAACACTTAGAATAAATTTTAAAAACGTCAGAAACCAAGGTTTTGACAGAGGCGATGGATATGCAGGATGGACCGTCGAAGGCACAACGGTCCGTCATGAGTGTCCGTCGAAGGACACTTAGATTATTTTTTATAAAAGATCAGAACCAAAGGTTTTGACAGTGTCGACGATTGTGCAGGACGTACCATCGAAGGCACGACGGTCTGTCGTAAGGGTCCGTCGATGGACACTTAGAGTAATATTGGGAGTTGGGGTTGACGGACCCCAACGACGGGACACAGTTGTGCAGCCACATTGGTTCCCTATCTTACTAATTTTTGGAAGCCTAAGTTTACCAAACATATACCCAACATCCCTAGGGCAAGAAATTTTTGAGTTTTAGCATTCAATTTTCGATAGCCTATCAACCCTAGGTCAGAAACTGAATCAGGAAACACACGCCATTTTTTTAACAAAACACCCCCATCCTTTTTCAATATCAGTGATCTACGGGAACTTAGGACTACAGGGGTGAGTTCTAGCATGATATAAGGGTCCAAAATTTTAAGACCCACACAGTACGACAGCAAGTTTAAGCAGATATCAAAAAATTAATGATAATTAATTCACAGATCAGAAAAACATACCTGATAACTATAGTAGAGGAGAAACAGGTAAGACACTGGTAGTTGAACAGCAGCACAAACACCACGAACATCTATCGGCAATGGACTGAAGAAACTGGAGAATTAGGAGAGAAAGGGACTGTGGGAATTTGGGGAAAATGTGGGAAATCAAAAGATGGAGAGGGAATGGGAGTTAATGGTGATGAAGTGGGGGGAAATGGTAGGAAATGAGAAGAGAAACAGTTATGAGGGGTTATATAAAGAGGTGGGAACTTTAAAGGTTTAAAACTTTTAGTATTCAGTCGGACGGGTCGGGTCGGGTCGATGGGTAAAGATGCGACGATTTCCCATCGATGGACCGTAACAGGGTCGACGGTCCGTCTGGGGTCCGTCAAGGGTTCCCTAACTTGGAAAATTCGAAAGACATACCTGGGCATGACGGATTCCACCAACGGTTCGTCGATGGCATGATGGTCCATTGATGGTTCCTGTCGATGGGTGCAGCAGACCAATTTTCTGTAGATTTGTGGTGATTTGATACCTGCACATTTAACACCCATTAAGCTAATCTTTTTGTATTTTTTGGACACTTTTTGGACATGGACCCTAAACTACGCTCTAGACAACACTTCTAAAGAAAAATAAAAGATCATTCAAACGAGACATTAAGTAATAAAAGAAAAAATAATGCAACTATTCCTAGAAAACCACGGAAGACCTATAGTTTACTAGAGATACATATTGGGTTGCCTCCCAAGCAGCGCTTGATTTAACGTCGCGGCACGACGGAGGAATCTTGATTACTCAGACTTTATCAAGATGGTATGCCTCGATCACTTCATTCACCATTTCAGCATGCCCCAGATAGATTTTTATGCGCTGCCCGTTCACCTTGAACCTCACGCCCTCCTTGGTCTCCAACTCAACCGCACCATGAGGGAATAGTTGGGTGATCAAGCAGGGACCAGTCCATTTGGACTTGAGTTTGCCCGGAAACAAGCGTAACCTAGAATTTAATAAAAGCACCAAATCCCCAACCAAAATATTGTGCTTCTCAATCTTTTGGTTATAGTACTTCTTCATCTTTTCTTTGTAGAGGGTTGAACTTTCATATGCCTTCAAGAGAAATTCATCAAGCTCATTCAACCCTTTTAACCTCTGTTTCGCAGCCTCATTCCAATCCATTTTCAACTTTTTCATTGCCCACATGGCTTTATGCTCTAATTCAACCGGTAAGCGACAAGCCGTCCCATATACAAGTTAGTATGGGGACATACCTAAGGGAGTCTTGTATGCTGTCCGGTAGGCCAAAAGAGCATCAAGCCTCCTTGACCAATCCGTTCGACTAGCATTCACCGTTTTTGCCAGAATCTGCTTAATCTCCCTGTTTGACACCTCAACTTGCCCACTAGTTTGAGGTTGGTACGGATTGGCCACATTATGGAGAACCCCATACTTTTCCAATAATCCCTTAACTAGCTTGTTACAAAAGTGGGATCCCCCATCAATGATAATAGCCCTTGGGGTGCCAAATCTGGAAAATATGTTCTTTTTCAAGAACGCGGTGACACTCTTCCATTCATTATTTGCAAGTGCAATAGCCTCCATCTATTTAGACACATAATCGACTGCCACAAGAATGAACTCCATCCCATGAGAACTCACAAATGGACCCATAAAGTCAATACCCCACACATCAAACAATTCAATCACAAGAATGGGATTTAAAGGGTGCTCTTGCTTTCTCGAAATGCCACCATCTCTTTGGCATCTATCACATGCCTTGGCGAACTCATGAGCATCTTGGTGGATAGTTGGCCAATAGTAGCCACATTGCAATATCTTGTGGGAAGTCCGGATACCACTATGATGCCCACCTACAGGCGAAGAATGGCATTCTTCCACAACACTCAACATCTCAACTTCCGGCACACAACGCCGAATAACCCCATCTGCATAACTCCTATATAAGTATGGTTCATCCCAAAAGAACTTTTTCACATCATGCATGAACATTTTCTTTTGATGAAAATACAAGTCGGGTGGGACGATATCACTAGCCAGATAATTCACAAAATCTGCGAACCATGGAATCAAGTCTTGGGAGGCAGCCAATACATGCTCATCAGGGAAAGTATCATCAATTTCAGCCTTTTCACCTAACTCCCTCATTGCTTCATCTTCTAATCGGGAGAAGTGATCAGTAACTTGATTTTCGATCCCTTTTCTATATTTTACCTCAAAGTCAAATTCTTGCAATAGTAATACCCAACGAATCAACCTCGGTATTGCATCCTTCTTTGCCATCAAATATCTCAAAGCAGAATGATCAGTGTGCACTATAACTCAAGTACCAAGCAAATAGGAGCAAAATTTCTCGAAAGCAAAGACTACTACAAGGAGCTCTTGCTCAGTCACGATGTAGTTCTTTTGGGCCTCATTGAGTGCTTTACTAGCATAGTAAAAGGGGTGAAGGATTTTATCCCTTCGTTGTCCTAAAACCACACCGAGAGTAACCCCGCTTGCATCAAACATAACCTCAAATGGCTTACTCCAATCCAGCGAAATGATGATAGGTGCAGCACCAACTTTTCCTTTAGCTCACCAAATGCCTTAAGAGAGGATTCATCAAAATAAAACTTACACTCTTTCTCAAGCAACTTACACAAGGGATGTGCAATCTTTGAAAAATCCTTGATAAGCCTCGAGTAAAAGCCCGCATGCCCAAGAAAGCTTCTCACACCTTTTACAGAGATGGGTGGAGGAAGTCTCTCTATCACCTCAACTTTAGCTCGATCAACCTCTATACCCTTCTCTGAAATGCGATGGCCCAATACAATACCTTCTTTCACCATGAAGTGACATTTTTTCCAATTAAGCACAAGGTTACAGTCTTCACACCTCTTAAGAACCTCGGACAAATTACTCAAACACCGCTCAAAGGAGTCACCAACCACTAAAAAATCATCCATAAACACCTCAATAGTTTCCTCCACCATATCGGAGAATATTGACATCATACATCTCTGAAATGTGGCCGGTGCATTACATAACCCAAACGATATTCTCTTGAACGCGAAGGTCCCATAAGGGCAAGTAAAGGTGGTTTTCTCTTGATCTTCCGGTGCAATAGAAATCTGATTATAACCCGAATAACCATCAAGAAAACAGTACCACCCCTTTTCTGCAAGTCTATCCAACATCTGATCCATCAAGGGCATAGGAAAATGGTCCTTCTCGGTCCATGCATTTAATTTCCAGTAATCCATACACACCCTCCATCCAGTCACCGGCCTCATCAGAACAAGCTCATTTTTCTCATTGGGGACCACAGTCATTCCCCCTTTCTTAGGTACACACTGAATAGGGCATACCCAACTACTATCGGCGATTGGATATATCACTCCAGCATCCAACCACTTAATGATTTCCTTCTTCACCACCTCTTGCATAGGTGGATTTAAACGTCTCTGGTGCTCAAGACTTGGCTTATGATCAGGAATGAGTTGGATTTTATGCAAACAAATACCGGGAGGGATCCCAATAATATCAGCAATAGTCCACCCAATAGCTTTTTTGAACCTTTTTAACACTTTCACCAAACTCTCAACTTGATGCAAATTCAAATATGATGCAATATTTACTGGCAAAGTGTCACCATTTCCCAAGAATACATACCTCAGATGAGGTGGTAGAGCCTTAAGTTCTAATTTTGGAGCATCCTCCATAGATGGTTTTGCGGATGGAGACTCGCGATGCATCATATCTAACTCAAACTTCTTTGGTTTAAACCGAACATCACCTCGATCAAGTGTCGCGACTAATGACCTATACTCTTCAATGCAATCGCTATCAATATTCATGATCACTGCCGCTAGTGCTTCTACACCCATACGTTCTTCTGTTTGTACCTCAGATGACTTTTCAACCCTGTAAGATATGGCAGATACCGATTGGAGCTCACCACTCTTCCTCATGGACCTACAAATATTGAAAGTCACTTCCTCATTGTTCAACTGAAATTTCATTTGCCCTTTCTCCATATCAACCAAGGCTCTACCCGTAGCAAGGAATGGCCTCCCAAGAATAATAGGCACCTCAAAATTGACCTCACAATCAAGAATCACAAAATTGGTCAGAAATATGAATGACTCCACCTTTACTAACACATCGTGGAGTATCCTAATAGGCCTCTTCACCGTTCGATCGGCCATCAGTAGCCGCATCGCAGTGGGCTTTGGGTCACCCAAACCAAACTTCTTGTAAATAGAGAGAGGCATGAGATTTATGCTTGCCCCAAGATCACATAATGCTTTCGCAAAGTGTAATAACCCAATTGTACATGGAATAGTGAAAGCACCTGGATCTCCTTTCTTTTGCACTAGAGCTCTTGTAGCAATAGCACTACAATGCTGCATTCTATCATCATCTTCAAAACTGACCGATCTTTTCTTAGTAACCAAATCTTTCATGAACTTGGCATAACCGGTCATTTGTTCAAGAACTTCTATCAAAGGGACATTGATGGAAAGTTGTTTCAACATGTTGATAAAACGCCAGTTTACCATCCTCGGTCTTTTTCACTAACTTTTGTGGCAATGGAGGAGGTGGTCTAGGCATGGGGATCACCTTTTGGGATACCTCAGATTCTTTCCCCGTTTTGTCTCCTAACTCACCACTAACCTCCACTACTTCATCATCACCTCTTATCACCTTTTCTACACCAGACGGCATCGGTGGGTCAATGGTTTGCTAACCACCTCGAGTTGTGACTGCCATACAATGTCCATCATTTTTCAGATTTTGGACAGTGTTTCAAGGAAGATGTCACGACTGGAATCTAGACCCCAGACGATATCGGCGTCGTTGACCTCTCAGAGGTCGCAGACAAGCCTACTTATGTCATCCTTACTTTACATAGGTTAATTTTAGCGAAAAATTAAAAACTTTTTGTTTCTAGACATTACTTACTAAACATTTCTAATACATTCATAATTTGTTCAACATCAACCATCTAAACATTAAGAGATAATCAAATGAAAGAAATAGTTGAATAACATTATCGTATAATTGCCAAAATGGCACCCATACATAGTCTGAATAAAATAAGAAAGAAATGCTAGTGGAACATGCTCCACTAGCTCAACTCCTAAACTAAGCTAGAACATAAACAGTAGCATCCTCGAAAGCATGAGGACCTACCAAAACCGGATGAATACTGGACGTCCGGATAACTGCAGCGATGACCCTGTAGCTCTACCGTCCACCTGTGCCTGCACCTAAAATAGTAGAGTTTGTATAGGGTTAGTACACACTTGTACTAAATATGGGTATATGCAAGCACACACCAAGGACATGCATGAGAAAGAATAGCTCTTTCCTAACAACATGATTTTTGGAAGTCAAGTCAGTGGACTTGCCAAATTGAGATTAGGAAAGTTAGTGAACTTTCCAAATTTGGATTAGGAAAGTCAGTGAGCTTTCCAAATACGGATTAGGAAAATCATACCATGAGAGTAACATGCATCATCATACTTATCATATTGCACACATCACATAACATATTACACATATCATATATCATATTGCATATAGCACATAACATCTTTCATATCATTCATTCATATGCCATGAGACCTTGGAATCATGGACTTAACATTAAGACTTTCCAAAATGAGGGTTCAACATATGGGACCTCAACTAGGGAGTCTTCATTAGCAAACACAGTGTCTGCTTCATTCATTCATACGTACTTCATTTCATTTTTGTTCATAGTCCAGTGTAACCACCAGTTATACCTAGGATGTAGTTTAAGACTCTCATTAGGTTCGTTGTGCAATGACCAAGAATGACCTAATGTCATTACTTGAATCTAACTCACCTTTTGATTATCCTATCCTAACACCTTTGGTATCATTCATTTCATTATGTGCATCATTTGAGGCTGGCCTCATTCATTCATTGGGAACTTTAACTTTAACCGACATAGATCATGTGAGCATCATGAAATCCAGTGTCTTCCCCACACTGAAAAGAGGTGGAATCACCGGCCAAAGTGATCCAATAACATGCTAGCGTACTTGGGATTTTAACCTCGCCAGATCCCTATATTGGCAGTATAGTTTCGAAGACTAGGAGATATAAGGAGACCCATACCCAGCAAGCCGGACAGTCTCATCTCATGAGAGTTACGTGAACCTCCGCCCTTCCAAAAAGAAGGCATCACCGCTCATAGCTAGTCTATCGGTGCTCAGTATAAAGTTCCATTTCATTCATCTCATACGTCATGGAAGCTAACTTCTAGTATGAGGACATCATAGCTCATTAGATGATTTATCTCATCATTCGTATTAAGTGTGTTAAGCTCAATACTCACATTAGAGTGTTCATAGAGACTGGTCTCTTCATTATCTTACACTCTCATAGGTGAATACATGTTGGTAACCTTTTCTTAGGCTCATATGAGATTACTCTCCTCATTTACATTAGCCTCATATCAAGTTGTTACCACATTCATCATCATTTGCATCTTTGTTTTTGTTAGTTATTCATCTCTTATTACGTGTATGTTCATTTCGTCATATGCCAATGCACTTGGCCATTTGGTGTGTCTCACACCCTTACTTAACCCCTCTAGGGTTCATCATTTCATTTCATACATCTTAGGTTCACTTACTTTTGAACGTATGTTAGACTTATGAGTCTATACACACAAGCCATGAGGCTTCATTCGTAGTTCGTTAAGTAATTCTTACATTACTAAGATTATGTTGTACAAGACTTATGTATCTTGTATTTGTGTAAAGATCTTTAATTAGATCTAAGTAGGTGGCATTCATTCTTGTACGTTTTGTTCACGTATGATTTATGTATCAATACGGAAATTTGGGCAAGGAATCCCAAGTCATGAATCAATTGGATATCATATACATTTTTAATTGATTTTATTCTAATATTCATAACATTTTAAACTCTAAGTCAAATCACAATATTTAATTTGAAGGCTTACTTTTCTATTTTAAATCTCTCTTGCATTGGCCGATGGGTTGTGGGTGCGAGTCCCCACAACCCCACTTTTTATTTTTCATTAGCATAATATTCTCCTATTTTTTCTTAAACCAAGAGGTTGTAGGATCAAACCCCCACAGCCTCTTTTATTTTTCTCTTAATTTCGCCCAAGTAAGGAGGTTGTGGGTTCGAACCCCCACAGCCTCCTTTCTTTTAATTTATTTTCGCTTAAGGGCTGTGAGGTGGTGGGTTCGAACCCCCACAGCCCCATAATTATATTTTTAATATTTTCTCTAAGTTAGGAGCATGTACAGTGAGGTCATGGGATCGAACCCCCATGGCCTCACTTGTTTTATCATTTAATTTTCGCGGGCAGTAGCTAAGGGGTTCAAATCCCCTTAGCCCCAACACCTTTTTCTTTTTAGTTTCCATTCTACTCTTCATGAATTCTGACCGAGGGGTGGTGGGTTCAAATCCCACTCCCCTCATTAATTTTTCTCTTATTCATACCCTTACTCAGACCCAGGATTGAACCCCCCAGCCCGCACCCTTTTCCGTGTCTATTTCGTCCAAGGATGAGGTCACGGGTTCAATTCCTAGTGGCCTCATTCTTATATTTTTTTAGAAAATTTCCAGATTCATATGCATTTTTATTTAGTCTTAATTAACTTGTAGAATGCTGGGATTTTTGGTCACTTTCTAACTCATAACATTAAGGCACTTCTTAGCACAAAGTTACATTCATGAATTCCGTTTTGACGTAATTTCAAGTGCATCATTCACAGAATCAATTGACTATGAGATTCTCATTCAAATCAGCCTCATTTCCTTTTTATGAACATCACGATCTTCATGACTTTATGTACGTAAAATTAACAACCACAATATTCACAACTAAGGCAACAAGGCCGAAACAATGGTCATATTCTCACACACTTTTACAAAATTCCGAAACACATACATGGATTGTCATTTTTTTTCATAAATTAACTAACATACAACACATTCATATCCAGCACAACATCACATAATCCTAAGTCTACCAGCATCCATACCAACCTACAATCGTTGGGAGCTAATGACAGGGACATGCAACGGGGGAAACAACCTTAGTTTTTGAGCCGAATATACTGAGTCCTAGGGGTCTCTTGGGAAAGGGACCAAGAGTAAGAAGACCCATACCTTTGTTTTCTTGTTAAATCTCCAGAATGCTGCCCAAGAACCTCTCCAAAAATCAGTCCAAACACCCACACTCACACCTCACCCGACTAGCGTAGTATGCTTTGCTTAACGTTACCGAATTACTTTCTCTTTTGTGTTTTGCTTGTGAATTCTTCAAGCATGAAGAATTTTTGTTTTCTTTCTGACTTTTGTTCACGTTTGCAGCCAGAGATAGTGTAAGAAAGAGAGAGATTAGTCGTGAAAGAGAGAGTGAAATCGTGCAAGAGAGAGTGGGGGAAATGGGAGATAGAAGTCTAGTAGAAGTAGGACTTTGTGGGTATGAATTAGTCAACTTAATAATTAATCAAAATTAATAAAAAATCTGATTTCTTTTTCCTAAATCAGCTAATATTAATTATTTATTAAAAACTAAGTTAACACATTAAAATAAAAGCAAGTTAAATCTTGCTTCTAGTGGGGCTCGAACCCGAGTGACCCCCATTTGCGAAAATGGGTCACTTCAGGTTGCCCCACCCGAATTCCTTTACTTAATTAACTTAATTAATTAAATAATTAATTTCTCAGGGTAATTACAATATTACCCTTGGCCTGGAAAAGACCATTTTACCCTTGGACCCTCAAAAATTAAAATTTCTTCTTTTGAGTCCGGTAAAAACTCTTTCGATTAAACCTTCGTTTTCGTGAGCCTCATATGATTGGTTCCAACCTTTCCAAGCTCAATTAACTCCCCAAGTTAGTTGGCTTGGTCGTAGTAAGGGTTTTGAGGTCTGGTTCTTCGCGTATCAATACGTGTGGACCTTGGTCTAATCGCAAGCATTCTTGAAAAACCTAAGTCTTGATCCTATTCATTTTTAGGGTTGTTACATTATCCCCCCCTTAGGAACATTCGTCCCCGAATGACACTACTCTTTACTAACAATAAGTATGTCATCTATAGAACCTACGCATACATAGGTACTTCAATACTTCATCTGGTGAATATCTTATTCACATTTTAACATGATGGTACACATCCTTGAAACCTACTAGTAGCTTTACATTAATAGACTAAAGAATTCTTCCCTAAGCTAGTCTCATCAAAGAATACAACACAAAGTCAACATAAAATCATGTAAATCAGCAACCAATATGATGACTTCAAACCTATTAACCTCATACTAAGGCATAAACACCATATACAGTCAAATATATGAAAGGCTAATTAAGGCTACGCACCCGAGGCTTCATCAAAAGTGCCTTCCCCTGCACCCCTGGACTTGAGTGCGAAGAATCATTGCCTCTTTGGAGCCTCTTCATTCGGGCCATTAGTCTGAACTCTCTTCTTCCCTTGTTCTTGACTTCTCCTATTCGGACAATCTTTCACCATGTGTCCCGGTTTTCCACAGCTGTAACAAGCATTAGAGCCCATCATACACTCTCCTCCATGCAGTTTGCCACACTTCCTGCAAGGTGGCCTCTCCTGAGGTGTATCTACTCCATTGTTTCTCTTAACACTGGACTCAGAATCCCTATCATAGCGACTCTTGGATGAACTTGACTCCCCTTGGTGGGAGAGCCCCTTCTTAAACCTGGGCTGCTCACGGACGCCAAAGTTGTTCCTGTGGCCTCCATGACTGGGTCCTGCCTGATCTTGAGGCCTAGGCCTCCTAGCATCACGAACACCTCTCTTTCTGCGGCTGTCCTCTACCTGCTGGACATGCACCATCAACCTGGAAAGATCCATATTATCATGGAGCATAGCAGATCGACACTCCTCCTCTAGGTCTCCATTGATTCCTGTGAGGAACCTGCTCATATCATCCCTGCTGTTAGAAACCAGGGAAGTAGCATACCTTGACAGCTTAACAAACTTCAGGGAATACTCCCTGACTGTCGTAGAGCCTTGTTTGAGGTTGATGAATTCCTCAACCTTGGCCTCCCTCATCTCTCTGGGAAAGAATCTCTCCAGAAATGCTGTCTTGAACATCTCCTAGGTGACTGGTACTCCAACTAAGACACGACTATCTTGCCATATCTTGCACCAAGTCTGTGCTACATCCTTGAGCTGATAGGAAGCCAGCTCAGCCTTCTCAATGTCAGTGGCCCCCATATCCACCAGGATCTTATGCACCTCATCTATAAATTCTTGAGGATCCTCCGATGTCTTAGCCCCTGTGAAAATGGGAGGATTCATCCTCGTAAAATCCCTCAGTCTGTCAGCCATGCTACGGACCGATGGGTTCTCCCTCTGAACATCCTGTCTATTGACCTGGGCAGTCATAGCCTGGGCCTGCATAGTAATGGCCTGTGCCATTTGGGCCAAAGATGCCCGCACCTCAGCATCAGTCAACCCAGCTGGGTTAACTGGTATAGCCACTCCTTAAGCTGCAGCCTGGGGTAGATCCTGATTACCCCTAGCAGCTGCTCCTCCTCTCCTCTGACCAAATCCTCTCCTAGTGTTCATTCTCTGGAAAAAACAAAAAGGATTGATGTTAGACACGCTCAAAACACAAAGAATTCAGACATTTAGAAAAGCACGATAAGATCAAAAGAAGGGAAACATTCCTACGCATCATGCAGTCTCTAATCCAGGATAGTGGTGCACTTCACTACCATGACCTAGAAACTACTCAATGTGGTTGATGTGAACTCATTATTCTCGGAATTTAACCTAGTGATCTGATACCAACTTTGTCACGACTGGAATATAGACCCCAGACGAGACCGGCGTTGTTGACCTCTCAGAGGTTGCAGACAAGCCTACTTACGTCATCCGTACTTTACATAGGTTAATTTTAGCAGAAAATTAAAACCTTTTTGTTTTTAGACATTACTTACTAAACATTTCTAATACATTCGTAATTTGTTCAACATCAACCATCTAAACATTAAGAGATAATCAAATGAAAGAAATAGTAGAATAACATAATCGTATAATTGCCAAAATGGTACCCATACATAGTCTGAATAAAATAAGAAAGAAATGCTAGTGGAACATGCTCCACTAGCTCAACTCCTAAACTAAGCTAGAACATAAACAGTCGCATCCTCGAAAGCATGAGGACCTACCAAAACCGGATGAATGCTGGACGTCTAGATAACTGCAGCGATGATCCTGTAGCTCTACCGTCCGCCTGTGCCTGCACCTAAAATAGTAGAGTTTGTATAGGGTTAGTACACACTTGTACTAAGTATGGGTATATGCAAGCACACACCAAGGACATGCATGAGAAAGAATAGCTCTTTCCTAACAACATGATTTTTGGAAGTCAAGTCAGTGGACTTGCCAAATTGAGATTAAGAAAGTTTCCAAATTTGGATTAGAAAAGTAAGTGAGCTTTCCAAATTTGGATTAGGAAAGTGATACCATGAGAATAACATACATCATCATACTTTTCACATTTGCACACAGCACATAACATCTACACATAGCACATTTCATATAGCATACAGTGCATTTTACATGTAGCACATAACTTCTTTCATATCATTCATTCATATGCCATGAGACCTTGGAATCATGCACTCGACATTAAGACATCCCAGAAATGAGGGCTCAACATATGGGACCTCAACTAGGGAGTCTTTATTAGCAAACACAGAGTCTGCTTCATTCATTCATACGTACTTCATTTCATTTCGTTCATAGTCCAGTGTAACCACCAGTTATACCTAGGATGTAGTCTAAGACTTTCATTAGGTTCGTTGTGCAGTGACAAAGAATGACCTAATGTCATTACTTGAATCTAACTCACCTTTTGATTATCCTATCCTAACACCTTTGGTATTCATTCATTTCATTATGTGCATCATTTGAGGCTGGCCTCATTCATTCACTGGGAACTTTAACTTTAACCGACGTAGATCATGTGAGCATCATGAAATCCAGTGTCTACCCCTCACCGAAAAGAGGTGGAATCACCGGTCAAAGTGATCCAATAACATGCTAGCGTATATGGGAATTTAACCCCGCCAGATCCCAATATTGGCAGTATAGGTTCGAAGACTAGGAGATATAAGGAGACCCATACCCGGCAAGCCGGACAGTCTCATCTCATGAGAGTTACGTGAACCTCCGCCCTTCCCGAAATAAGGCATCACCGCTCATAGCTAGTCTATCGGTGCTCAGTATAAAGTTCCATTTCATTCATCTCATACGTCATGGAAGCTTGCTTCTAGTATGAGGACATCATAGCTCATTAGATGATTTCTCATCTCATCATTCGTATTGAGTGTGTTAAGCTCAATACTTTCATTAGAGTGTTCATAGAGACTTGTCTCTTCATTATCTTACACCCTCATAGGTGAGTACGTGTTGGTAACATTTACTTAGGCTCATTTGAGATTACTCTCATCATTTAAATTACCCTCATATCATGTTGTCACCACATTCATTATCATTAGCCCCTTTGCTTTTTCATTGTTACTCACCTTTTATTATGTGTATGTTCATTTCATCATTTCATTGTTCATCTAATCATATGCCAATGCACTTGGCCATTTAGTGTATTTACACTCAAACTTAACCCTTCTAGGGTTCATCTTTTCATTTCATACATCTTAGGTTCACTTACTTTTGAACGTATGTTAGACTTATGAGTCTATACACACAAGCCATGAGGCTTCATTCGTAGTTCGTTAAGTAATCTTTACATTCCTAAGATTATGTTGTACAAGACTTATGTATCTTGTATTTATGTCAAGATCTTGAATTAGATCTAAGTAGGTGGCATTTATTCTTGTACGTTTTGTTCACGTATGATTTATGTATCAATACGGAAATTTGGGCAAGGAGTCCCAAGTCTTGAATCAATTGGATATCATTTACATTTTTAATTGATTTTATTCTAATATTCATAACATTTTAAACGCTAAGTCAAATCACAATATTTAATTTGAAGGCTTACTTTTCTATTTTAAATCTCTCTTGCATTGGCCGATGGGTTGTGGGTTCGAGTCCCCACAACCCCACTTTTTATTTTTCATTAGCATAATATTCTCCTATTCTTTCTTAAACCAAGAGGTTGTGGGATCAAACCCCCACAGCCTCTTTTATTTTTCTCTTAATTTCGCCCAAGTAAGGAGGTTGTGGGTTCGAACCCCTACAACCTCCTTTCTTTTAATAAATTTTCGCTAAGGGCTGTGAGGTGGTGGGTTCGAACCCCCACAGCCCCATAATTATATTTTTAATATTTTCTCTAAGTTAGGAGCATGTACAGTGAGGTCATGGGATCGAACCCCCATGGCCTCACTTGTTTTATCATTTAATTTCGCGGTCAGTAGCTAAGGGGTTCGAATCCCCTTAGCCCCAACACCTTTTTCTTTTTAGTTTCCATTCTACTCTTCATGAATTCTGACCGAGGGGTGGTGGGTTCGAATCCCACTCCCCTAATTAATTTTTCTCTTATTCATACCCTTGCTCAGACCCAGGATCGAACCCCCCAGCCCTCACCCTTTGCCGTGTCTATTTCGCCCAAGGATGAGGTCACGGGTTCAATTCCTAGTGGCCTCATTCTTTTATATTTTTTTTTTTGTAAATTTTACAGATTCAAAAGCATTTATATTTAGTCAATATTAACTTGTACAATGCTGGAAATTTTAGTTACTTTTAACTCATAACATCAATGTTTTACTTAGTTCATATATTCTTTCATAATTCCACTTCAACGTATTTTTAAGTGCATCCTTCAGAGAACTTATTGGCTATCAAATCCTTGTTCAAGGCAGCCACATTTCTTCTTTATGAACATCACAATCTTCATGAGTTTGGGTACGTAAATTAACAAACACAACATTAGCAATTTTAAGCCTCAAGGCCGAGACTCCAAATATGGCATACAATTTTTTGTTAATTTCGAACACACACATGGTTTGTCTTTTCATAAATTAACGTACATTCAACACATTAACATTCAGCACAAACATCACATAATCCTAAGTCTACCAGCATTCATACCAACCTACATTCGTTGGGAGCTAATGACAGGGACATGCAACGGGGAAACAACCTTAGTTTTTGAGCCGAATATACTGAGTCCTAGGGATCTCTTGGGAAAGGGACCAAGAGTAAGAAGACCCATACCTTTGTTTTCTTGTTAAATCTCCAGAATGTTGCCCAAGAACTTCTCCAAAAATCAGTCCAAACACCCACACTCACACCTCACCCGACTAGCGTAGTATGCTTTGCTTAACGTTACCGAATTGCTTTCTCTTTTGTGTTTTGCTTGTGAATTCTTCAAGCATGAAGAATTTTTGTTTTCTTTCTGACTTTTGTTCACGTTTGCAGCCAGAGAGAGTGTGAGAAAGAGAGAGATTAGTCGTGAAAGAGAGAGTGGGGGATGGGAGATAGTGGACTAGTAGAAATAGGATTTGTTGGTAGGACTTAGTCAACTTAAATAAATAATTAAAATTAATAAAAATATGATTTCTTTTTCCTAAATCAGCTAATATTAATTATTTATTAAAATTAAGTTAACTAATTAAAATAAAAGCAAGTTAAATCTTGCTTCTAGTGGGGCTCGAACCCGAGTGACCCCATTTGCGAAAAATGGGTCAATTCGGGTTGCCCCACCCGAATTGCCTTAAATAAATAAATTAATTTATTAATTAATTTGTTCCTCAGGGTAATTACAATATTATCCTTGGCTTGGAAAAGACCATTTTACCCTTGGACCCTCAAAACTTAAGATTTCTTCTTTTAAGTCCGATAAAAACTCTTTCGATTAAATCTTCATTTTCGCGAGCCTCACATGGTTGGTTCCAACCTTTCCAAGCTCAATTAACTCCCCAAGTTAGTTGGCTTGGTCGTAGTAAGGGTTCTGAGGTCTGGTTCTTCGCGTATCAATACGTGTGCACCTTGGTCTAATCACAAGCATTCTTGAAAAAACATAAGTCATGATCCTATTCATTTTTAGGGTTGTTACATTCCGCCTCTGGGCTCCAGCACCCAATCAGCACCCTCACCATCCACGAAGACATTATGGGCTATCCACATCTTGGTGGTCTCTCTCAATACCATATCACGCTGGAAACAGCCGTCCTTTATCAGCTTCAACTGGTAGTCAAACTCGGAGGTTAGGGGGGCCCTGGTGGCATCAGCATCAGCATAATATAAGAAAGAACCTGCGAATGGTGGGCAAGGAGATATCCACCCTCTTGCCGCGGACACGAACATACTCAAGTGGTGCGTGTTTGGCGGGGTTAGCCCGCTTGTCCAAACAAGCCCTGAGATTCGCCACATAAGATGCGTAGAACTCTCGCACCACCTCCTCGCTGTAACGGCCCACGCTCCTAGCCGTCCACTCTAGCCGATGGCGGGTGAAGAGGTCATGTATAGCTGGCATCGTGGGAAGACTCCCGGTAAGAACTCGTCGGTCGACTGTCAGAGTCCGAGTCATGACCCCCTTGTCGTTGAGTAGCTTCGCATCCCTGTATATCTGGTATTGGCCCTCGACACACCACCGGTTAGGCTGATCAGAAATAGGTGCGGGGACGTCGGTCAGGGGTGCGGGAGTAGAATCCGCACGGTCAGCCTCATCAGACTAGGCAGAGTGGACCGATGTAGCTGGAGCAGTGGCACCATGTGAAGATGACACTTCCTCAGACCCGGAAGCCTCCGTAGAGCCAGACGCTCCCTCAGACTTGGAAGCCTCCTCGGAGCCAGACGCTCCCTCAGAAACTGCAGCAGACCCACACGTTGTGCCGGTCAGTGTGCGCTCCTCATCAGACTGGGAGGCAATTACTATGCCGGACGCCACATTTGTGCGCGTGACTCGGGTGGTCCTAGCAGCACGTGTAGGTGTACGGGTGTCTGGTGGAACGTATTATGGGTCAGGATCATCGTCTGAGCCTATCACCATCCGGCGTGACGGGGCCATGGACTTTGGTCGTCCTCTAGAGTAGACTACGTCAGGCTTAGGTGTCATTTTACCTTCAAGGAGAGGTTATTAGTACCAACTTAAGCATGAAACACACTCAAAAGAATCAAACACCAAAGGGGAAACAAAAAATAGAGTGGTAGTGCAGAACTGCAGAATTGACTGATGGACACTGCCGACAGTCCGTCAGTGGTGTCCTTCGGTGGACACTTAGTAAAAAAAATTGGAATTTCTGAAACACAGGTTCTGTTAGAGACGACGGAAATGCAGGACGGTCCGTCGATGAAAAGACGAACCGTCGACCTAGGTCGTGGGTAGACACTTAGGCAAAATTAGAGAGACCCTCAGAAAACAGGGTTCTGTTACAGACGACAGATGTGAAGGACGGTCCGTCGAATAGTCAACGGACCGTCGACCACATCCGTTGTTCAAGAGTTACACAAATTTAGGGAGTGGCCATCGACGGACCCTATCGACGGTCCATCGATCGGGGTCTCGTACTGTAGGTTAGAGACAACCATTGTTGGACCCCCCCCCCAAAGAGCAATTTGCAATCAAAACAAGACACAACAATTTCATATAGCATGTAACACACCATTTCGTTATTCCTAGGGCTTCAATTAGTTCAATTTTACTCTTAGATTCTCAAATACTCAACAAGACCTAAGTCAGAAAACTACTCAACTAATAGCATAATTCATTGAGACAAAAACACTCCCGACCCAGTTACTTTCCATCATTCTAAGGGACTAAGGACCCCAATTTTATAGTTTAAACATGCAATTTCGTCCCAAACTCAAGACCCACATATCAACATTATAAGTTCCAAACAAATAACATAAAATCAGAATCAGATGAGAGACATATATGTGTACTGTAGTGGGGAGACTGTGTGGGTGAATTCTTGCAAGTAAGCAACACCAAAAGAGCGACATCAAACACCGACCAGAAAGAGGACTAAAGAAGATGGGAGTTTGGGAGAGAAAAGCTGTAGGAATTGATGGAGATTTGGGGAAGAGGGGAGATCAGAATGTTTTAAGTGGGAGTAAATGGGTGAGTGAGTGGGGAAGTTTGAAGGGAAATGGGGAGGGAAACGGTTGGGAAAGGGATTTGAAAGGGTGGGGTAACTTAAAAGTTTTAAAATTAATATATAGCCGATCGAGTTGGGTCGGGTTAGTGGGTCTGAGGACCGACGATTCCCCGTCAACAGACCGTAAGTCAGTCGACGTACCGTCGACTGCTCCGTCGACTGTGCCCTAACTTAGAAAAATTTAAAAAAACAAACATGGGATCTACGGACCCTATCGACGGTCCGTCGATGGGATGAAGGTCCATCGATTGGTCCGTCGATCAGTGCACCAGACCAATTTTCTGCAGATTTCTGGTGATTGGTCCCTGCACATTTAATATCCAATAATCTAATATTTTTATATTTTCTAGACACTTTTTAGACAAGGACCCTAGTCTACTCTCTAGCCAACACTTCTAAAAATAAAGCAAAAGAAAATTCATACGTGACATTAAGTAAGAAAAACAGAAATAATGCAACTACGCCTATAAAATCACGAAAAACCTATTGTTGGCTAGAGGATACATATTGGGTTGCCTCCCAATCAGCGCTTGATTTAACGTCGTGGCACAATGCAGGACTCTTGATTACTCAGGCTTCATCAATATGGTATGCCTCTATCACTTCATTTGTATTTTCAGCATGCCCTAGATAGATTTTGATTCGTTGCCCATTCACCTTGAACCTTACAACCTCTTTATTCTCCAACTCAACCGCACCATGACAGAAACTTGGGTGATCAAGAATGGACCAGTCCATTTGGACTTGAGATTTCCCAAAAATTAGAGCAACCTAGAGTTGAACAAAAGCACCAAATCCCCAACCACAAAATCGCGCTTCTCAATCTTTTGGTCATGGTACTTCTTCATCTTTTCTTTGTAGAGGGCTGAACTTTCATATGCCTTCAAGCGAAACTCATCAAGATCAGTTAACCCATTCAACCATTGTTCCGCTGCTTCATTCCAATCCATATTCAGTTTCTTCATTGTCCACATGGCCTTATGCTCTAACTCAACCGGCAAGTGACAAGCCTTCCCATATACAAGTTGGTATGGAGACATACCTATGGGCGTCTTGTATGATGTCCGGTAGGCCCAAATAGCATCATCAAGCCTCCTTGACCAATCCGTTCTACTCGCATTCACCATTTTCGCCAGATCTGCTTGATTTCCCTGTTTGACACCTCAACTTGCCCACTAGTCTGAGGATGGTACGGCGTGGCCACATTGTGGGGAACCCCATATTTCTCCAACAACCCTTTGAACAACTTGTTGCAAAAGTGGGATCCCCCATCACTAATAGTGGCCCTTGGGGTGCCAAATCTGGAAAATATGTTCTTTTTCAAGAACGCGGTGACACTCTTCCCTTCATTATTTGCAAGTGCTATGGCTTCCACCCATTTTGACACATAATCAACCGCCACAAGAATATACTTCATCCCATTAGAACTCACAAAGGGGCCCATAAAGTCAATACCCACACGTCAAACAACTAAATTACAAGACGGGATTTAAAGGAAGTTCTTGCCGTCTAGAAACACCTCCATCTCTTTGGCACCTATCAGATGCCTTGGCGAACTCATGAGCATCTTGGTGGATGTTTGGCCAATAGTAGCCACATTGCAAGATTTTATGGGCTGTTCGGATAACACTATGATGCCCACCCATAGGCGAGGAGTGGCTTGCCTCCAAAACACTCAACATCTCAACTTCCGGCACACAACGCCGAATAAGCCCATCGGCACAACTCCTATATAAATATGGCTCATCCCAAAAGAACTTTTTCACATCATGCATGAACTTTTTCCTTTGATGAAAAGACAATTAAGATGGGACGATATCACTAGCCAAGTAATTCGCAAAATCAGCGAACCATGTCAAGTCTTGAGAAGTGGCCAATACATGCTCATCAGGTAAAGTATCATCAATTTCAGCCTTTTCACCCAATTCTCGCATAGCTTCATCCTCTAGTCGGGACAAGTGATTGGCAACTTGATTTTCGGTCCCTTTTCTATCTTTCACTGCAAAGTCAAATTCTTGCAACAGTAATACCCAACGAATCAACCTCGGTTTCGCATCATTATTTACCATCAAATATCTCAAGGCAGAATTATCAGTATGCACTATAACTCTTGTGCCAAGCAAATAGGAGCGAAATTTCTCGAAAGCAAAGACCACCACAAGAAGCTCTTATTAAGTCAGAGTGTAGTTCTTTTGGGATTCAATAAGGGCTTTACTGGCATAGTAAATGGGGTGAAGGATTTTATCCCTTCTTTGACCCAAAACTACACCAAGCGCAACCCCACTAGCATCACACATCACCTCAAATGGCTTACTCCAATCCAGGGAAATAATAATTGGCGCAGACACCAATTTCTCCTTCAACTCACCAAATGCCTTAAGACATGATTCATCAAAATAAAACTTTACACTCTTTCTCAAGTAACTTGCACAGAGGATGTGCAATCTTTGAAAAATCCTTGATGAACCTCCGATAGAAGCCCACATGCCCAAGAAAACTCCTCACACGTTTTACAGAGATGGGTGGAGTAAGACTCTCTATCACCTCGACTTTAGCTCGATCCACCTCAATACCCTTCTCTGAGATGCGATGGCCCAATAAAATACCCTCTTTCACCATGAAGTGACATTTTTCCCAATTTAGCACAAGGTTGTAATCTTCACACCTCTTAAGAACCTCGGCCAAGTGACTCAAACAACGCTCAAAGGAGTCCCCAACCACTAAAAAATCGTCCATAAACACCTCAATAGTGTCTTCCAACATATAAGAAAACATCAAAATCATACATATCTAAAAAGTGGTCGGTGCATTACATAACCCAAATGGCATCCTCTTGAACGCGAAAGTCCCATAAGGACAAGTGAAAGTGGTTTTATCATGATCTTTTGGTGCAATAGAGATTTGATTGTAACCTGAATAGCCATCAAGAAAACAATACTACCCCTTACCTGCAAGTCTATCCAACATCTGATCCATGAAGGGCATAGGAAAATGGTCCTTCTCAGTCCATTCATTCAATTTCCGGTAATCCATACACACTCTCCATCCGGTCACCGGCCTCATTGGAACAAGCTCATTTTTTCCATTAGGGACCACAGTCATTCCCCCTTTCTTGGGCACACACTGAACAGGGCATACCCAACTACTATCATCAATCGGATATATGACTCTGGCATCCAACCACTTAATAATTTCCTTCTTCACTACGTCTTGCATAAGTGGATTTAGACGTCTCTGCTTCTCAATACTTGGCTTATGATCGAGCATGAGTTGGATTTTATGTGAACAAATATCGGGAGGGATCCCAATAATATCTGCAATAGTCCACCCAATAGCTCTCTTGAACCTCTTCAACACTTCCACCAAACACTCAACTTGGTGCACATTCAAATCTGATGCACTAATAACCGACAAAGTGTCACCATTTCCCAAGAATACATACCTCAGATGAGGTGGTAGAGCCTTAAGCTCTAATTTTGGAGCCTCCTCAATAGATGGTTTTGCAGATGGAGACTCGTGATGCATCATATCTAACTTCAATTTCTTGGGTTTGAACCGAACATCACCTTGATCAAGTGCCGCAACCAATGACCCATACTCTTCAATACCATTACTCTCAAAGTTCATAATCACTGCTGCTAGTGCCTCAACACCAAGATGTTCTTCTATTTGGACCTCTAACAAACTCTCAACTCTGTAAGATATCGCAGATACCGATTGGAGCTCACCACTCTGCCTCATGGACCTACAAATGTTGAAAGTCACTTCTTTATTGTTTAACTGAAACTTCATCTGCCCTTTCTCCATGTCAACCAAGGTGCGACCGGTAGCAAGAAATGGCCTCCCAAGAATAATAGGCACCTCAAAATCTACCTCACAGTCAAGAATCACAAAATCAGACAGAAATATAAACGACTCCACATTCACTAACACATCATGGAGTATCCCAATAGGCCTATTCACTGTTTGATCAGCCATCAGTAGCCGCATCGCAGTGGGCTTTGGATCACCCAAACCCAACTTTTTGTACATGGATAGAGGCATGAGATTTATGCTTGCCCTAAGATCCATAATACTTTAGCGAAGTGTAACAACCCAATTTTACATGGAATAGTGAAAGCACCCGGATCTTCTTTCTTTTGCACTAGAGACCTTGTAGAAATAGCACTACAATGTTGCATCCTATCATCATCCTCAAAACTAACCGATTCCTCAAAACTAACCGATCTCTTCTTAGTGAACATATCTTTCATGAACTTGGCGTAACCGGGCATTTGTTCAAGATCTTTTATCAAAGGAACATTGATGGAAAGCTGTTTCAACATATTAATAAAGCACCGGTATTTACCATCCTCAGTCTTTTCACCAACCTTTGCGGGAATGGTGGTGGTGGTCTTGGAATAGGAGTCACCTTTTGGGGCTTCTCTGCTTCTTTTACCGCTTCATCTACCAACTCACCACTAGCTTCTACTACCTCATCTTCTCTTCTCATCTTATTTTCTACGCCAGACGGCATAGGTGGATCTATGGTTTGCTTACCACCTCGTGTAGTGACTGCCATACAATGTCCATCATTTTTCGGATTTTGAACAGTGTTGCTAGAAAGAGTACCCGGTTGACATGGTTTCACAGTAGAAGACAATTGAGCCATTTGCAACTCAAGATGCTTAATTGAGATTGCATGTGCATCCACCTTTTGCCCAATATTCGCTAAATTACTTCTCAACTCTTTGGCGTGCTCATCACTAGCATCAAACCTCCTCCTCATATTTTGTAACATATCCTCAACTCGCGCTATACTACCCCCACCATCTCTAGGAGAAACTTCAGGATTTTAAGGTGGAACATAGGGCCCACTCCAATTATTTCTGTTACCATAGTTACACCGGTTGAAGTTTTTATCGCGGTTGTAGTTTCCATCTCGAACATAGTGACCCTCTCGGTTGTAATTACCATAGTTCTGACTTTGATTTCCTTGACCTTGGCACCAATTCTCCTGATTGGAGCCTTAGGCATTTGGTCGGAAACCCCCCATCTGCTCATTCACTGCATAAGAATCTTCTTTATAGTAGTACTCATCAATCGGCGGTGGTGGTTTAGCCAAGTAGTTCACCGCATTTACCTTTTTTGAACCCCAGTGACATATTTTAACACCAACCCAAGCTCAGTTCTCATTTGAGTCATCTCTTCACGAATCTCATCTGCGGCTAGGTTGTTTGAAGATTGTACCGCAAAAGTGTTTCTCCTTGTATCCGACTTCCTAGTGTTCCAAGTTTATTATTTCAGGAGATTTTCTCTAACTTCTCAGCAATCTCTACATAAGTACACTCCCCATAAGAACCACCCGTAATCGTATCCAACACTACTTTATTATTATTATCTTGCCCCTGATAGAAATACTTTGTCAGTGACTCATCATCAATACGGTGGTTTGGGACACTTCTCAAGAATGAGGTGAACCTATCCCAAGAACTGCTTACTGACTCCCCTGGTAATGCCACAAAGTTGTTCACCCTATCTTTGTGGTTGAGCTTCTTTGAAACCGGATAGTAACGTGCTAAGAACACATCCCTCAATTGGTTCCATGTATAGATTGAGTTATAGGGAAGCTCAGTAAACCATGTAGCAGCCTCTCCCGTCAGTGAGAGAGGGAACACTCTTAACCCAATGACGTCCATGTCCAAGTCACGCCTCCCTACACAACTCTTACACACCGACCTAAGTTTGGTGATGTGAGCATGTGGATCCTCAGATGGTAGCCCCGAAAACAGACCTCCAGCGGTGAGGACTAGTTACCATGAAAGTATGACCATGTGATAGAGGAGGTAGGACAAGTGGCCCGTCAGAGTCAGTGATGTTGACATTTCCCCTATAGTACTCTTGCGGGCGTGGGACGGGAGGTTTCCTCCTCACCTCACCTTCACCAGGGTTCTCACCCAACACTTGATCATGAGCTTCAAATGGCAGTGGAAGTTGACGGTTGAACTCATCCTCGAGATTAGCTGGATTACGTGGATTATTCAATTTGCACAGTGTACGGTTTAGTTTAGGATCGGGTGAAAGTATGGATTCTTCTCGACTCCGTGTGCTTGGCATACACTAAAGTTAGACCTGCGAGAGACAAAAACAAAAAGAAAAATTAAATTTAGGAAATTGTTGACTAAACTTCGGTAATGTGCTTAAAGTTAATCTAAAAGCCACTTTCCCCGGCAGCGGCGCCAAAATTTGATATGCGCAAATTACACTTCCCTAAAGAAGTATAAGCTATCGTATCAAGTAAAGAACCCAAATGTTAGGTTGGGGTCGATCCAACGAGGAAAATGGTTTAGACTTAACTTTAATCTACGATTACTTCTATTTAGTCAAGTCCTTTCCGAAAACAAACAATTAAAGGGGGGATTTTGTGTAACAAAAGTATTTAATTAATTCTAAGTAAACAAGTAGCAAGTTCAAATATTTGATGTTTGTCAAGTGATGAGAGAAACTGGGGTGTAAGTGTTCCCCATAGGTTCATAACGCAGTAACCCTAGCTATAACAACTCTTTCCTAGTATCTTGCATGCAAAGTGGTAAGTTATTTATCCCTAATTCCTTGGTCCGGCAACTAGGGAATTTCACTCCGCACCTTGGTCCGGCTACGTGTGTATACTGTACTAAACCTTAACTTTTACCTCATATTAAGCATCATATTCAATGTATGGCGAAGTTACTACTTCGCACCAATTGAAACAAGCCTATTAGATAGTGTGTACTAAATTTACGTTGATAATTCTTTTCTTATTATCTACCTCCTTGGTCCGGCAAGTAGCAACAAGGTGAGTTCTAACGTTGGCCACCGTTAAAAAGACTTCTAAATGAAAGAATTATCAATACATGCAAGAAACTATTCTTGAATTGTTATTTAGCTTGTTTTACTTTGTTAATTACCCATGGTTCCCACAACCCTAGTTGTGTATTTAGTTACCCATGTTAAGAATTACACAATTCATATTTATTAAACAAGAACTCATGTACTTACTTTCACAAGATTGCATAAAATCCAGAAATATCACTTGCATTGAAGAAAATATTGTAAGAACCGATTTCGATAAAGTGAAGTATTTTCCAAAACCCAAAGTTCAACTTCCAACAATACAAATCTGAAAAAATAGTAAAGAGTCTAACCCCAAAAATGAGATTTTTAGTCCTATTTATAATAATAGAGTCCTAAAATAAAAGGAAACCTGAATAAGAAAAAATCTGTCCAAAATGCATCTCGAGTCGACGACCTTACTAACGGTCCGTCGATGGAACAACGGACCGTCTACGCCTCCGTCGGTCCATACTTGAACTCTTTTTCAGCTGCAATTTTCTTCAATCATTCTGTTACCATCGACGGACCCCATCGATGGTCCGTCAATGGCCTTACGGTATGTCGATGGACTCCATTGCTCCACACCTAGAATCTTTTTCAACTCGGGTACTGGGACTACATTCTGTTAACACCAACGGTTTGCCAGGACAGTCCGTCAATGAGTCGATGGACCGTTAACCCTTCCGTAGCCCCACACTTAGTCAGAATTCCCCGATCTTTCTTCAGCATCCTAAATCTTCAGTCAACGGTTACCACCTACGGACCGTCGATGGGTCGACGGACCGTCGATGGCGCCGTAGGTCACCACTTCTGCACTGATTTTTGCACAGTCTTCTACGTTTCCATATTGGACAGTTTTCCTGCAAACAAAGATAAAAATACATTAAAACTACTACAAAGAGGCCTTAGACACACACTAAACTTAATGAAAAAGCATTGGAAGTACCGTAAAACCACGGTACATCAATTTCTCTATAGTCTGTCATTTCGAACCCTTTCTTCATTTCTTCCTTGAATTAATCTTTCATTTCAAGGTTGTTGCCTATTACAAGAAGATCATCAACAAAAAGTGATATAACCATAATATAAGAATCTCTTTTTTCAATAAAGAGAGTTGATTCACTTAGGATTTTCTTAAAACGTAGGCCTTGCAAGTAATCATCAATTCAATTGTACCAAGCCCTTGGAGCTTGTTTTAACACCATAAAGGGTTTTCTTGAATAGATACACTTTGTCGTCTTTCCCCTTTACAGAAAAACCTTAAGGCTACTACACATAACTTTTCTCATGTAGAAAACCATTTTTAAAAAACGGACTTGACATCTGATTGAAAGACTTTGTATCCTTTTTTAGAAGAAATAGCTAGTGACAACCTTATAGTATCAAGCCTAGCAACTGGAAAAAAGGTTTCTGAATAATCAACTCCAAAAATTTGTGATTAACTTTTCACAACAAGTCTTGCTTTGAGCATGTTAACATATCCATGAACATTAAATTTCGTGCGATAAACACACTTCACATCAATGATCTTCCTATGTTATAGTTTTTCTAGAAGCTGTCAGGTCACGCTCTTCTCAATAATAGCAAGCTCCTCTTCTGTTATAGCTTTCAACTTGGGATCGAAAATGACTTCTTAAAATCTAGAAGGCTCCAAAATGGCCACATTGCATCTCGGGTATATGTAACAGTGCGACCGTGTTCCTCTCACATATTCATCATCAATGTTCTCGTCTGAATCTATTAGATTGCTTGTGATATGCTTCTGGTTAACTTCTTCCCAGTACCATTACTTATTCTCCATAAAAGATACATCTCTGCTTACCATAACTGTTTCTGTATGAGGCTAAAAAATTATGTAAACTTTGGAGAATGTACTATAACCAATAAAGACTCCATTATTAAACTTTCTTATCTAAGTTGTCCCTCTTAACCCATCGTATATGTGAGAAGAACAAACAACCAAAGATTATTAAGTTTTGTAATGATGGATTATACCCATGTCATACCTCAAAAGGTGTCTATTCCTTCACAGCTTTTGTAGGCAACCAATTTAGCAAGAAAAAAAACAACAGTGTTAGTTGCTTCTATCCATAACCTTTTTGGTAGGCCCTTCTCACATAACAAGCATATCGACATCTCCATTATCGATCTGTTCTTCCTTTCATTGACACCATTTTATTGCAGAGTATATCGAACAATGAGTTGATGCTCAATTCCAGCATTTTCACAAAACTTTTTAAATCGATCAGATGTGTACTCCGACCATTATTTTATCCAAGCATTTGAATCCTACAACCACTTTGATTTAGTACCAAAGTTTGAATTTCCAGAACACTTCAGGTACTTCAGATTTGAACATGAAAAATATAAATCCAACACTTTTGTGTCATATTATTAATGAATTCTATAAAATATTTACTTCTGTTAAGAGAACCAGGCCTATGTTGTCCATACATATTAGTATGGACTAATTGAAGATTTACTGATGCTCTCGGGTTGCCTTGGCAAAAGGCATTCTACTTGGCTTTCCCAATTCACAAGTGTTGCAAGTTGCATGTTCATCCTCCATAAGTGGTAGTACTCGAACCATGTCTTTATTCAACATGTACAAGAGTGCCCTGTGATGAAAATGTTTGAGTCTCTTGTGTCATATATTTGTTGTCATCTCTTGGCTCGGATAGGCAGCCAACTTTTCCTCCATTGGATCAAAGGAATAACACTTTCCTATCATATAAACTTGACAGATTTGTTTTCCCTTTGTATCAAAGATCACACACTTCTTATCCTCAAATGTAAGATTAAAAGCATTTTCCAAAAGTTTAGGGAAAAAAAGTACATATGAGATTAACTTTGGACTTGAGTAGCTTTCAATCACTATTGTTCCTTTCCCTTGGCCTTGAAAACGATTCCCATTAACAATTATTACTTTAGAGATTGCAGGTCTTTCGAACTCTCTAAAATTCTTCTCATCATGAGTCATATGATTTGTACAACCGCTATCAATTAACCATCTCCCTCTTCACCTTCTACTTGCAAAAGAAGTATCCATAAACAATTGATCTTCTTGATCGTCTGCAATTTGAACTCCATTTAATTGTTTTGGTCCTTTTTCTTTGCAAATAATCTCAGAATGACCAAGTTTATGACACTTTATGCATCTCATTTCATGTTTTTTCCAACATTTGAAGCATGGATGATTTCTTTTCCTACAATGTTGACATGGTGGATATTTTCCTCTTTTGTTGTCGTTGCTAGAATTGCTATCAGTTGCAGAAACTTCTGCTTATGTAGCATAGCTATTCTTAACTTCTGCTTCCTACCTTAGCCTCTGACATTGAATTGATGCCTTGCCTACAAAGCTCCTTCAACAGTTACCTCGTTCCTTAACATCCTTATTTGGTCATGTGTTTGCAAGAGGTTTAAAATTTCTGCCAAAGTAATGTTTAACAAATCTTTTGTATTTTCCAGTGAAGCAATTGTTTCTTCAAAATTTTCAGGTAAGCTAACAAAGATTTTCTGCACAATCTTTGTATCGAAAACTTCGAAACCAAGTAACTTTACCTTATTGGCCAAACTAATAACTCTATCTGAGTACTCTTTAATTGTATATGATTCCTTCATTGTTTGCATTACAAATTCCCTCACCAGGTTTAAGACCTTCATTCCTCGAATTCTTTCATCTTCATAATGTTCCTTTTTAAGAAAGTCCTGTATTTCCTTAGTTCATTTAAGAGTCATGATTCTTGAAAAATAGTAGGAGATACTACAATATAAAGACATGTCTTCACCTTCAACTTCCTGGTCTTCTTCTTTTTATGAGTTTTAATCTGAGCCATTGTAGGACTTCATGGTAAAGGAGGAAATTCATAATCCTCCTCTAGTTCCTCCCAGAGATCACATAAATCCATGTAGGCTTCCATCCTCACAATCCAAATCTCTTAGTTTTCTTCATCAAAAACTGGCAGAGCAAGGCTATTTTTATGGGATGGTTTAATTAGATTTGAGTTTTACTCAATATAATTCACAAATTCTTACAAGTCCCTTAAGAACTAAAGGGATCTGATACCAATGTTAGTGTTTAACAGAGGATAACAAAAACTGATTGAAGAAGAAAAATGCAAAGTGATTTTTTATTGTTAAATGAGACTAAATAAATACATCGTATCTTAACAAAACTGGTGAAAAGTAATTCTAAAAAATAAGCTAAAACTAAGTTATTGTTTGCTGAAATTGAGGAACTTATACTGAACAATAACTAACAAAGTTTTAAACAAACTAGGAAACAAAAATGGCTAAAATATAGCAATTTGTTGTTGGTGTTTGATTTCTCTATTTGCTTGCTTCAAGACTCAAAAAGAAACTTTTTTATCCTCACTCTCTCATTTAATATATTCCCTTATGATTTTATTTATTTTTCATATAAATCACATGTTTTATGTGAAAAATCTGTGTTCAATGCTTAGTCTTTACCTTTTTATGTATTAATTTTATCGAAGCATGACTCATACACTTATCTTTAGTATTCTTACCTCGTTTGAATTATCTAATTTTGTCTCACTACGAGTAGAAAATGATTCATAATGTAAGAGATAAGGAGAATTTATTCATGTTATTGTAGAAGCTTTACTTGTGTCTCTAATTTTGGGGTTGTAGACTTAATTATTTATGCATGCTATTTTGATTTTTGAAAGTTTTAATTTGAGACTCGGTTTACACTTCTTAATCACTTATGTTTTGTATTTTTGTATTTAAATAAAGAATAATTTGGATAATAGATTGTCATACCTATTAGTGGAGTCAAAATAAGTTCAAATTATTACCTCTATTTTTGGACTGTGACAAATACCTAGAGGGAGACAAAGTCGGGCAACATATTCTTGATAATTGACATTTTTCAGATTATTATTTGTACTGTTTTTTACTTATTTCAGTTTAGTGGTTTCTATTTTCTAGCTAGACTTAGTCAACTTTACTGGCCCCTTTTATGACTGTTAGTGCCAAATGTTCTTATTTAGTTTTACAATCCACTTTGTAAGTAGTTACTAGATAGGAATTGGTTAGTATTTTCCTTGGATAAATTCAGATCATTTGCAAAATACTGCATTGATGGAATTTCATAAGTTCACTCTATTGTTATTCTTCAAATCAGTTTCTTGAGTATTTGTGTTTTAACTTTTGCATCAGAGCCTTATGTTGATCTTACATGACCAAAACGTTTTAACCTACAACACAAATGACATTCAAAAACCTTCCTCTAAATCCTCACCATTCACTTTCACGAGTAAAAATAGCCAAATTTGGTCTGTGAAGATGCAAGCCTATGAACTTTTGGAAACTGTAACAGAATATAAACCACTTGCTGCTCTACAAAAAAATTCTACCTTGGCTCAGATCAAATATAACAACGAAGAGAAGGTTAAGAAATCTAAATCTAAATCATTTATGTAGAATACTGTGGCCGATTCTGTGTTTTACAGAATCATGACTTGTAAAACAATAAAAGAATCTTGGGGTAGGTTGAAAGAAGAATAACAAGACAAGGATAGAACACGTCAAATGTAAGTGTTGAACCTAAAAGGAAGTTTGAGTCATTGAACATGCAGGAAGGTGAAACAATGCGTAAGTATACTGATCAAATCTCCTTAATTTTTAATGGCGTTAGACTTCTTGCTGAAGAATTCACAGAAAAACAAATCGTGGAGAATGTTCTTGTGACTCTTCTTGAGAGGTTTGAATTTAAGATGTCCTCTCTTGAAGAATCCAAAGACCAAGGAAAACTTTCATTAGGTGAACTAATGAGTGCTCTTCAAGCACAAGAGTGAAGAAAGACTATGAGAAGAGACAAGTTCACTGAAGGAGCATTCTCTATGCATAAGAAAATTTCCAGTAAAGACAAACAAAAAAAGCTCAACCAAAAGAATAAAGGCAATCATGATTGAGGAAACATTAGTGGAGATGTGAAGAAGAAGTTCACTCCGTGCAAACATTATAAAAGAACTACACATATGGAGAAGTATTGTTGGTGGAGAGTCGATGCAATATGTGGCAACTGCCAGTAGACATAGAGCATATCCAAGGTCGTAAATCAAGAGCAAAGGCCTCTAAAGCTTTGCAAGCACAAGAAGAAAAAGCTGCAGATGCACATGACGAGCAATTTTTTTGTAGTTTCATGTTTTTCAATTAATAAATTATCCTATTCATATCATTCTTGATAGTGGTTGCACACATCAGTTGTGCAATAATGCTCAAATGTAAAATTCCTTAATGATACTTACAAATCTAAAGTAAAAGTGGGAAACAATGAGGCAATAAAAGTCAAAGGCAGGGGTACAATGTCTATGTCAACAATATCTAGTATCAAAACTATTCCTGAAGTTCCATAAATGCCTGATATGAGTCAAAATTTATTGAGTGTTGGACAAATTCTTGAAAATAATTATTCTCTATATTTTAAGAATATGTTGTTTCTTACCCTTCTTGAGTAGAATTATTTTATGTCAATATGAGCAACAAAATGTTTCATTTGATGGGGAGAAAATAATTGATCATGCTTACACTATTACTTCATAAACATGTAGAAACTTATGGCACAAAAAGTTTCGTCACTTCAATATGGGAAGCATCGCAAAGATGAAAAAGAAGGCGTTAGTCGAAAATATGTCTGAATTTCTTTCTATTGCCCAAGTTTGTGAAACCTGCCAACAGGGAAAGAAAACAAAATTTTCATTTCAAGAAAATCAAGTATGGAGAGCTAACCAGAAACTTCAGCTCATTCATACAGATGTTTGTGGCTCAATGTAAACAGATTCATTGAGTGGTAACAAAATGTCACGGCTTGAGAGCACCCCTAGTCGTAACCGGCTTATTCGACCTCAAAGAGGACTTTTACAAGACTCTTAGCATTCACTCATCACATTGGTACGAAAAGTAGTGCGGTATTCAAACTTTTCACAATAAAGACAATAAGCGGAAACTCTATTATAAAACGTAAGAAGAACTAAGTCTCGAAACAAGCCATTTTAGACACATCTCAATATCATAGGGACACAACCCATGCCTTGAAATAAAGATAAAAGTGTTATACGAATGTCTTAATAAAGGAAAACTAGAAATAAAGAGTCTTGTCCTCGAAATATGAGGTCATACCCAATTCTTGAGAGAAAACTTCTAAGTCCCAAGCTTCAACTCCAAAGATCCCCTCACTTGCCAACACCTACACTTTTGTAGAAAATAGAGGAGAATATGGAATTAGTACAATTAAGCACTAAGTATGAAAATCATGCAAAGACATGCTTTAAAAAGGACATTTTTGTTGAAATATGATTTTCATGCTATTCTTATAAAGCTTTATGAACCAAGTGTAAAAAACATCATAGAAGCCAATCATCAACATACAAGGTAGTACTTCCATAATCCAGAATATATTACCATATTAATTAAGTTACCCATTTAACCATTTAGACCCTCTACCAAATTAATGTTATCCTAAGACCCACCTAAGTAAGACATGAAATGGTCGACCATACAACCCCTTCATGCACACCTAGGTGATCCGCAAGACTACCCTAAGTAAGGATATTTCCTTACAACACAACCCAACAAGTCAACATTCATTACTAGAGATACTAAAGGAGACATTCATGCATTTAAGGAAAATCACATAAGGACCATCCCCTAGGATAACTCTAAGTTACACTAGTGCAATGTGAAAGTAGCATCCCATACTACTACTCCCACTTAGGGCTCCTTTGGAACCACCATAGTCTAGGCATATCACATCCAACAAGTCATAATACCTTCATTAACATTGGACATAAGACCAACAAGCTTCCTTAACATCGTCTAGAAACCCATTCAATCATTAAAATTATAAGGACACACCAAGACCCCCTTCAAATGCCTACTTATGCAATGCATCGATGACGCCCTATTCCACCACCTACCCTAAGTAGTACACCTTCAGGAAGACCTAGTTCATTACATTATTTTGTGGGGGTAAGCTTTAACCGACATAGACCATGAGAGCTTATCATGGACTCCCGGTATTAACCCCTACCGGATGAAGGATCCCCACTTGCCTAAGTTAGGGTTATTCGTTTAGCGTTTACGTGGAAAACCAATAGCTAGTCCTATGTGGACACATAGTTAACGGATAGGGAGAATGCTTCTAGATACTACACCTCTACTCACGGAGAGTACCCATCTATAGAGGTTGCTACTAGATACTACACCTCTACTCACGTAGAGTATCTACCCCATTTCATTTCCTCTCGGTGCTAAGCATTACTCCCCCACGGAGTATTAGACTTTCATTAACTATAGGTTAAGGGATTGCTACTAAGTACTCTACCGCTACTCATAGAGAAATACC
Organism: Solanum sitiens; assembly: GCA_016801875.1. Classification (NCBI taxonomy): domain Eukaryota; kingdom Viridiplantae; phylum Streptophyta; class Magnoliopsida; order Solanales; family Solanaceae; genus Solanum; species Solanum sitiens. The sequence continues at coordinate 2,328,036 of JABWTJ010000028.1, forward strand.
CATCCCAACCTATCATTCATTCATCGGAAAGATCTTAGGAATATTGATATTGTTACTAGACACTACACCTCTACTCATGGAGAAGTATCTACCTCAAATTCCCCCATTCATTCATTAGACTACGATTGAGGAAACCTTTCAATAGACTCACATTAATTAAATTTTCATTAGCTTCATTCATGTGTTTGTTTACATATGTGAGAAATACCCTTCACATAACCACCATCATTCATGAAGTTTTCTTCTAAACATGATCATACTCCATTCATCATATTCCACACACAAATATACTTTACATTCACATTATACTCTAATAGGCATACTATCTTCAAGAATCACATAGATAACATCATAATACATCTCTATACACATGCATCATAACATTACCTCAATTAACATCCAATGCCTTCAAGGACATGATCACTATACACTTACATATACAATAACTAAACATCGTCACCATAAGTGGATCATACCACATAAGAACAATTCAATAAAACTAGAGAAATTTAGGTCAACTTACCCTTCATCCAAGCCATGATTACTTTTTCTCAATTCTCCAACAATTCACCATAATTAGGCTTGGATATCAATAGATAACAACAATACAACATAATATAAGCATAATTCTAACAATCTCCAATCACATTCATCAAATTAACTTTATAAGCCAAAATCAAGGAATTTGAGGGATCACGGGTTCATGGAGTTTTTAACTTGAAATTGTAAATTAAAACATAATATAATCATAAAAATTCATTTGAAACCATTTAACGAAAGAACCCATGAGTTTGAGGAATAATTGGGGTTTTGACCATCTTTTGGAAAACTTGAAAACCATTTGAGAATTGGCTTTAGAGTGAAATCTAACTCGAGATAAAGGATCAACTGTAATATCTCGTAACTTGAAACATCTAAGAATAAGCCAAGAAACCAAGAATAATCATTTTTGGAATTAAGTAGGGAAATCTGGAAAATTTCCAGATTTCAAAAGTAAGATTTTGTCATTTTCAAACGATCATAACTTCCAGCTCAGGAGGATTTTGGGTAAGTTATTTAAATGGATGGAAAGCTATTGGGAATACCTTTCCAACGGCACCGAGTTTGTGAAATTTTGAGATCGTGTAAGGGATATATGACTTTCAAAAATCAGGCTATTACACAAAGGGAAGTCCAATCCGGATTTGTTAAGGGTGTTTTAGTCTTTTCCTTACCCAATTTTTTAATTTCATTTTTGGGTAATAAGTTGGGTTTCAAGGTAATCCCATTCAGTTTAGGCATTTATAAAACAAGTTAGGGTTATGAGAGAAGAGAAAAGAAGAGGAGAAAAGAGGAGAAAGAAGAAGAAGAAGCAAGAACGCCAAGATCGTTGCGTGAATTTCGTCGGGGGTGATCCCTATCGAGGTATGTGAGATCATTTGGTGTTGGGTACTTTCACCCACACTCCAACTTTATTCTATAAAGCAAATTAGAGTTTATTTGAAATAAAATCTTGAAATTATTGATGAAAAGTTGTGAAGTTCTTGTTGGTTGAATTGTAGTTGATCTCTAGTAGTTTTAATTCATGTTTTCGGAATGTTTTCGGGTATAATCTATTGGGTAATGAGGTATTTAGGGATACTAAGTGTTTGGGGTGGTATCCATGGAAGTTTAGGAGATTTAGAGATGAAAAATGGAGAAGAAAAGTCAAAGTCCCTGTCAGATAACCCTTGGGGCGCTGCGCCTGCCAGAGCGCCTCATGGAAGCCCCTATCTGATAGGCCCTGGCACGCCGCGCCTCTCAAAGTGCCCTATACCAAGGTCTGTGTGACAGGCCCTGGCGCCCCGCGCCTCTCAGAGCGCCACGACCCCCTGGAGACCCCGTCCTTTCCCTATCTCTTCATACTAGTTCCTAAGTGATGTACCTATCTTTCCTAGTTAATTCCAACACTCTAAAGTAAATATAAACTATCATAAAATCATCCATAAGCATGAGATCATGATCCTTGAATCCATATTCCAATTCAAGGAAAGTTAAGATCAACTTCCGGGAAGTAAGAGTCAAGTCTAAAAGTTTAAAAAAAAACAAGTGAAAGTGAGTTCTTAAAGTTTTCAAAGAGTCTTAAACAATCATTTTAACTTTGATTTAAGGCTCAAGTTACAAGTCGAGCAAAGAGAAAAGAGTTGAGTTGAATTATCAAAAGCTATAAGGGAACTAAGTATTCCCTAAGAGTTAAAGTTTCAAGTTAAGTAAAGAGCAAGGGTTGAATTCAGGTTGATAAATGTTTCACATTTAAGTTAAATATGGAACTAAGAAGTTCCAAAAGAGTTTTGAACTAAAGAGGGGAACATTGATTCCAAGAGGAGCTTTTTAAAGCTAAAGGGTTTAGTAAATTATCTCAATCCAAAGGAAGGAAGTTTTATTAAAAGTATGAGCTAAAGCATGTTTTGGGAGTTGTGTTGATCACCGATATGCGGATGAGAGTTCAGATTACTCAAGTCCCCATGTAAACCATGTAGCCATCATGGGTATTAATGTGTCATACTTTTTAGATGATCACGTGAGTTAGCTAGTGGATCCACTAGGTTGAGGATGTTCTATGTGACGGCAAAGTATAGGACAGTTCTAGCAGCATGGACGAGACATTGTATCACCACTTAGGCTCATAGTGGTGGTTGTCGGTTAGAGAAACTTTCACGGAAACTATATTACTTTCATATATAAGTAAAGTTGAGTTTATTATTATTTCATCTTTAATGAACTAAGAGTTTACACTGTTTTACAAGTTTTATATATATATATATATATATATATATATATATATTTATTTCATATGTTCTTATTGCTTTATATTGAGTTGTTATTTTATGAGTTGAGCAGAGCCAAGGTAAGTTCATGCTTACTCCATTTCAAGCTTTATAGTTGTGTTTACAATTCCAACTCGTATACTCGTACATTCAATGTAATGATGCCAGTTGGCCTGCATCATTTTATGATGCACACGCAGGTAAGTAGGATCAGCACACAGCACTTCGTTGATCCAGATCAATCTCTAGAGTCAGTTGTGAGCCTCCTTGCATTCCGAAGGACGTCCTTTTCATTTTATTTACTAGTTTAGTTGTTTTTAGTATGTTGTGGGGTCTATCCCAACATCCATCTCAGTTAGTTTAGAGGCTTCGTAGACAGTTAGTAGTTTAGTTTGGAATTTATTTTCTTGTGGAGACTTAAGTGCCATTTTGTCCAGATTGTTATATAAAGGGTTTCTTTGAATATGCTTTATCTCTTGATTAGTTGAGTTGAGTCTTCCGCTAAGTTAAGTAACTCACACCAAGGGTTCGATTGGGGTCCAGAAATGGTCTTCAGTGCTGGCCACGTCCATGGTGTAGGCTCCGGGCGTGACATAAACACACCTTAGTATTAGGAAATCCATGAAATTGAAGAACAAAGCAATGAAAATTTCAATCCTAGATCCCATTTGACCTCAAGCTTCCATGGATGTTTTGAGAGAACTTTTAGGAGAGAAGTTTTTTTTTTTTTTAGAAGAATGAAGTCTAATTCTAGGTTTTAGTGTTTTAGTAACTTAAAATACCTAAATACACCTAAAATAAACGTCTACCCATTGAAGGCCCGCCCTGGATGTACGTCAATGGTGAGTGAGAGTGGTCAAATAGAGCTAAGCTCCCAAAAAACTAAGTATCAGCCTACGGAGGCCATTGATGCTCCGTCAATGCATTGATGGTCTGTCAATGGTGCTCGTTAGTGGCCGCTGTTTTTGACAGCTTTTTTGCCGATGTGTGGGTCCTCCTCAAGGACCCTTAGGGTGGTCCTTGGGGAATAGTACCCATATGTTTTGAACCTAAACACTAACATCTAGATTCTAGGGTCATCTCCACTAATTTTAGACTCCAAACGACACACCAAAACAAGGAAAACATACTAGAAAATACTAGCATGCAAAAGACTAGTTTCCGGATGTCTTGGTCGTTGCTTGACATTTTACCTCAAAGCTATTTAGACCAACTATTAAAAGATATTTTCTCATTATTGTAAGATTTTATTAACTTATGAAACTCATGCAAAGCTCTAGTTCTTCCAATTTCATTTTGACGGCGTTTTGACAAATACTTTCTCCTCTTTAATGATGACTACACCAGAATATGTTGGGTTTATTTCATTAGACTCAAGAGTGATGTCTTTTATGTTTTTAAACTATTTAAATATTTAGTAGAAAATCAATTTAATCTTAGTATTAACTCTTTAATGTCTGACAATGGAGGAAAATTTACTTCTTCTTAGTTTGTGGAGTTTTGTAATAGCACATGTATTGAACGGCAATTGACATTAACATACACTCCAAAACAAAATGGCATGTCTGAAAGGAACAACAAGACAATAATGGAGATGACTAGATGTCTTTTGCTCGAAAGAAAGAACCCAAATCAGTATTGGGTGGAGGCAGTCAATACCGTTCTATATTTGTTGAACGAATTGACTACTAAGACCTTGCATGACATGACTCCATATGAAGCTTGGTGTGGGAACAAACCGTCAATACACCATCTTAGAATCTTTGGGTGAATATGTTATTATTAGGTTCTAGAAAAAAAGATTAATAAGGTGGACAATAAGTCTCATAAGGGCATATTTTGTCACATCCAGGGAGCACCCCTAGACGTAACCGACGTCGTCGTCCTCATCAAGGACTAAGACTAGCCTCTTAGCTTACATCATTACATTCATAAGTTAAAATATGGAAAATTTAAATCTTTTATTCTAACTATCATGAGGTTTACGTAGACCTCTCACATACACATAATATAGTCATATCGAGTATATATAGACCCTTTGTATAAGAAGATTACTTAGGTTTTTACTTTTATTGCACGCGCGTGCGCGCGCGCGCACACACACACACACACACACATATATATATATATATATATATAAGATATAACATAGTCTTAAAACCGGATGCCTCATCTCGTAACCATCTAAACAACAGTATAACAATGGGGAATAGCTCGTACATCAATACCATAAAAGCCACATATAGGCTATACAATCTTTAGTACTCAAATGATAATAAATGAACATATTGTCTTTAAGACTAATCAATATCCAAAGCTAGAAAATGGCACTGTCCTCAAAGTAGTGAGAACCTACCCAACTTGGAGAGTGAGGATCCAAGTCTTCCTCCAAATTTTGTCACAAACCTTCGACGTCTGGAACCTAAAATGTTAGGGAAAAGGGAGAAAATGGTGTTAGCACATCACTTGTACGAAGTATAAAACCATATGCACACACAACATAAAATCATGTTAAAAAGGGACATTTCATTAAAATATGTAATTCACTTTGAAAAGCCTTATACACATTCAAGACAACCATACCAATCAATAAGACATATTCATCAAGTCAAGATCATGTACATCACAAGACTAACAATACTATGTCTAGTCAAGCCATCATGCATATCACATAATTGAGCATATAATAAAACAACTCAATATCAACAAGTAAGTATAAGTGTTCATAACATCATAACCAAAGCAAGACTATTACTCATGAACCCTCACTAAGTCAACTAGTGCAATGACTAAGCAAAGCCCATAACCTTAATCAATCAAGTAAACCCAACAAGAACCATAACCAATGTCCAACATCACATAACATATCATTTAGAGTACACATCATCATACTTTAGCAATAGAGACCAAACACATGTTCATAAGTGAAACCAATCATCATATAGTATCATCATTATGCAATATCATCATATACATATCAAGTATAATTATAAGCATATACATATATAAGAACATCCTCCTAAGACTTCCCTCAAGGCTAACTAGTGCAATGTTTAGGTAGAGTCTCATACCCCTACCTAGACTAAGCTAAACCCCTAAGGTCATCCTAGTTAGAGTTCATTCCTTTAGTTCATTTTTTTACTAATATTAAAATGTGCAAGGCAAAGCAGTCCTGACAGATAACACCCCGACCCACACCCCTTTTGTGAATCGACGGCCAAGGGACCAACTGTCCTATTGGTGTTTTGTTTTGGTCAGAGAGTGTCCCAAAATGGCTTCCTACGAATTTGGCTAAGTGTCCAACAACTCCCCATCGATTGGACGACGCCTCGTCGATGGACTTTGTTGGTGACACTGCCTTTTGGCAGCTTTTGGCCATTTTTGCAAGGGTCCTCCTCAAGGGCCCTTGGTTGGTCCTTGGGGAGTCGTACCCGGACTTTTCGACTATAAACTAACTCTTACACGTGTTAGACACTTTACAACCAAATTTCATCATTTTCCAACTCTTAAAACTTAGTCAAATAGTCTAAGGCACACTAGCACCTCTTGAACTAGTTTCCAGACGTCATGGACGTTCCTTGACATTTTAATTCTAAAAATTCCTAAATGACACAAATACATTATAGTTAACTTATAAATAGTGTTACAACTCCTAGATTCTCATGTTAAGCTATAGATTAGGCTTTAGACTTTCGGAGTATTACATATTTATAGGCTATAATTCATCCAAAGAATACATTATTTTATGTTTGAAAATATAAACACTAATTCTCAGCCGATAAGTGAAGTTTGATGAAGCACCTGGTTGGGAATGGAAAAATTAGAAGACCACTTATTCTGGTTTATTTTCAAAAGAGCAGCCTCAACTTCCAGAAGATGAACTAGTGGATGATGTAACAGTGAGTGGAAATCGAACCTGAAAAGATATCTACCAGCAATGTGATTTCGTTACCTCTAATCCAATAAGCTATGCCAAAGCACAAGAGTCTCATGCATGAATTATATCTATACAAGATGAACTAGGAATGATATAGAATAATGCAACATAGTAGAATGTTGATAGACCTAGAAATCGCAAGGTGATTGGTGTAAAATGGGTTTTCATGACAAAACTCAATCCTGATGGAACAATTTGCAAACATAAGGCTAGTTTAGTGGTGCAGGAATACACACAACAATATGGTGGAACAATTTGCAAACATAAGGCTAGTTTATTGGTGCAGGAATACACACAACAATATGGTGAAGATTACCAGGAAACATTTTCTCCTGTAGCAAGGTCTGACACAATCTAGCTTATTCTTGCATTTGGATCTCATAGTTCCTAGTAGATTCATTGTCTTGATGTCAAATCAACTTTTTTGGATGGTTTGCTTGTTGACGAGATCTATTTAGAGAAACCTAATGGTTTCTAAATTCATTGAAAAGAGGATCAAGTTTATCTCTTAATGAAGGCCTTGTATGGCCTAAAATAAGCCCCAAGGTCATGGTATGAAAGGATGGACAATCCTCTCATCCAACTTGGCTTTAGTAGAAGTCAAAGTGAAGCTACTTTGTATGTGAAAGTCACTGTAACTGAGTACTTAATTGCCTCAATTTATGTGATTGACATGCTTGTGACATGAAGCAAAATTGAACTAATCCAAAGGTTTAAGGATGAAATGGAGAAAATCTTTGAAATGATTGATCTTGGAGTGATGAATTACTTCCTTGGCATGGAAGTGTTACAGTCTAGTGATGGAATTTCATATGCCAGTAGAAATACATTCCAAATATTCTAAACAGGTTCAGAATGCAAGACTGCAAACCTATGAGTACTCCAATTTTTATTAGTGTGAAGCTTGGCAAGGATGAGGATTCTAAAAAAGTGAACGATAGTATGTATAGAAGCTTAATTGGTAGTCTTCTATATCTAAATGCAAACAGGCCTAACATTCCATTTAATGAAAGTTTTCTCTCTAGGTTCATGCATTTGCCTAAACACATATATTTCACAACGGCTAAAGAGTGTTAAGGTATATTAATGGCACCAACAAGTTTGGAACTTTTTTCCCAACATCTGCCAAAGTAACTATGAACCTGGACGGGTACAATAATAGTGATTGGGGTGGAGGAGTTTATGATTCCATTTACACCTCTAGATATGTTTCCTGTTTGGGGACAAGTTGTTTCGGTTAGAGATCTAGGAAACAAGAAACAACAGCTCAATAAACAGCAGAATATGAGTACATAGATGTCGCATCTTCTGATCGAGCTATTTGGCTAAGGATGGTGTCGAAAGACTTGGGCCATAAAAAAACAAAAGTTACCAATATCACATGTGACAACATATCATCAGTTTCAATATAAAAAAATCCATTGTTTCATGGTCAAACTAAGAATATCAAGATCAAGGCTCATTTTCTTAGAGAATTCCAATAATCTAATGAAGTGTTTGTTGTTCATTTTTCATCTGAGAACCAGCTAGATTACATTTTCACTAAGTCACTACCAAGTGATCTGAGGCAAAGAATTGGTATTTGACACAAAAATACCAAGGAGGAGTGTTAGATAATTGACATTTATTCAACTTATTGTTTTTACTGTCTTTTACTTGTTTCAATTTAGTGTTTCCTATTTTCTAGCTAGACTTAGTCAACTTTAGTTGCTTAACTTTCTGAAGTTAGTGGCCCATTTTATCACTTTTAGTGGCACATATTCTTATTTTGTTTTAACATCCACTTTGTAAGTGGCTATTAGATACGAAATGGTTAGGTTTTTACTTGGATAAATTCAGATCTTTTGCAAATTAATGCATTGCTGGAATTTCATAAGTTCACTCTATTTTTATTCTTTAAAATAGTTTCTTGAGTGTTATTGTTTTCACACTTGCAATGTTGGGATATGATGTGAATAATGATACTCTAGAAGTGAATTCTGAGTACAACGTTGAAGAATGTATGAATTAAAAATATAGTATTGAAAAAATAAAGTCCGGTATAGAATGCTTAGAGGGAAATCCAGTTGGGGATCAGAACTTGTTTTGGTAGAAGAAAATTTCTATTGATGTTATAGACTTCCTGTTCTAGAATGTATCAATTACATTGTAGGAAAAATTATGAAATAATATCGAATGATCGTGATATACGAGTTTTTATTGCAAACGGATGATGATTATCAAGAGAATGTTGAATACATAGAGGGACATGAAATCATAGACCACATACTTGTTTTGTTGGATTATTATGTAGAAGATTCTTGTCGATCCAAAGGATTACAATTTTTTAGTTTTATGAAGATAAAAGCTTGTTATATTTTCTAAGCCTATATCAATCAATATATTATGATATTTTTTTATATTTAAGATAAATTTGTAAGTACCTAGCGATTGATATATGATAAATGTAGATATGGTCATTATAAGTTTATTAATCAATGTAAATGTATTTCATACTAGGACGGATCATAAAATTGATTCAATAAAGTATGCTATTATATGAACTCTACAATCATTGTCAATGTATTGCATTCTTGGGAATGTCAAGCATAAAATACTATGACATTGATTTCATGACTCATACGACAATGTAGTAGTTTGAGCCGACTTCATGATCCACCCAAGTAAGGAATCAATTAACATCAATTGTATGTCTCAACTAGTAATGTAATAGTATAAGGCCTCTTCATGAATGACTCAATCATAAAACATATTGACATTAATTTCATTAAATGTCATATAATATAAGGATAAGCCACAACCTCCTAAACTATGACCGGAATCTCAATAATACACCTTAACTAAACTATGGTCCTATCACCCTCGAACTCTTCTTTTTTTTGTAATTTTATACACCTTTTGGATCACGTGACACACTTTGTGACTCCACGTAGTTGGGGCACGTGGTAGATATATTGATGATATGTAAGTCAAAAGGTGTACATAATTACAAAAGAAAAATGGGTTCGTAGGTGGGGGGTAGGTATAATAAGACATTAGCTTAGTTAAGATGTATCTCTAGGTTTTCAATCATAACCTAGGAGGTACTAGTTCTTTATCACAAAAATACAATAAATGATCCCACTGCATGATCTATCCGAACATGTAACACACTGACAATTACATGTATCATCTAGTATTGCAATACACTGAGTTCACTTATTAATCAATCTATGCATAAAATATATCAACATTAACTCCATGATTCAACAAGTAATGTAATAGATTGAATACCCTGCGTGATCTACTCAAAATGAAATTTATTGACATTGATTGCGTGTATTTTCTTGTAATGTAGTATTCAAAAGTCTACTGTCTGATCCATCAAAATATAAAATATATTGATATCGACTCAATGAATTGTTTAGTAATGTAACATACTGGAACAATGTACATCTAATACTTATACAGTCCAATCACCATCCAATGAAGTATGTCGAGATAAAGATTTTGTTTCACTTAATATTAATAAAAAAGTTCCTTATATATGATCATTTATATATTGCTTATTAATCTTATGTAGTTGCTATCTATGGTCTACAAGAACCTACCACATACTCTGAAGCCATAAATGATCAAAGATGGGTAGAGGCAATGAAATCTGAGATACAAGCATTGGAGGATAATAAGACTTGGAGTGTTACAGACTTACCAACTGGAAAGAAGGCTATAGGCTGCAGATGGATATCAAAGATTTAAGTATAAACCTACAGGTTTAGGTGGAAAGATTTAAGGTAAGACTTGTAGAAAAGGGGTACAGTCAAAAAGAGGGAATAGATTACAAAGAAACTCTCGCTCGTGTTGTGAAAATGGTCACAATTAGGACTATACTATCCATTATGGCAGGAGGAAGATGACATATTCACCAAATGGGTGTGTACAATGCATATTTGTAAAGTAATTTAGAGGATGAGATTTATATTACTATGCTGCAGGGTTTTCCAGTCAAGGGGGATAAGGTATGTAGACTGATCAAATCCCTCTATGGGCTAAAATAGGCCCCAAGACACTGGAATCACAAGCTCACTGCAGCCCTTGTCAATATCAACTTTAAACAAAGTCAACATGACTATTCCTTGTTTATTAGGAGAAATAATGAAGGGATAACTATTATACTTGTGTATGTTGATGATATGCTTATCATATGTAGTAGCTTAAAGCTTGTTGAAGGTACAAAGAAAGCATTACTAAGTATTTTTAAGATAAAAGACTTAGGAGAGCTTCAGTATTTTTTGGGAATTGAGTTCACAAGATCACAAAAAGGAAATACACTTTGGGACTTGTAGCAGAAGTTGGATTTTGTGCATCTAAACCAGTAAGTACTCCTATTGACTATAATTTTAAGCTTACCTCAAGATTGTATGATGAACATATCAAGCAAGTTATAGCGGAAAATCCTTTTGTAGATCAAATTATGTATCAAAATATTATTGGGAAATTGCTTTATCTTAACATGACAAGACCAGATATTTGTTATAGTGCTCAAAGGCTATGTCAATTACTCCAACAACCTAAAAGGTTGTATTCGCATGATGCATTGATGGTAATATAGTATCTTAAAAAATAGACTTGTCAAGGTCTATTATTTTCCAGTAATTCTAAATGGAAAGATCACAACATTTTGTGATGCAGATTAGGCATATTGTCCAATTACCAGAAAATATATGACTAGTAACTAGCTTTAGTAAGAATTGGGACCTGCTGATTGTTCTGGTTAGCTATGATTTGAGCCAAAAGAAGAATCACATTCTGAAAATCTGTGTTTGAAACATCATGATCTACGACTGGAGGAGTTGCGTTAGCGTTCGTTGCATTATCTCTACATTGAGGCGTGATCTGAAACGCATAACGACAAGTTACAAAGAAGATCATACCCACACACAATTAGAATAGCAATAAAGTGAATTTTCTGCTAAAACACTTCATAGACTCACTCTCATTAGATGTGGTGCACTTCACACCTATCAAAATGACTCTACTTAGTGTGGCTTTTCAGACATCCTAGGACTCTTGAACCTAAGGCTCTAATACCTACTTTATTATGCTCCGAGGTTACACCTTCGCTAACATGGGACCTAGGATCACAAGTGACCCAAAGTTAACCCTTAATTGACATTTCATAAGTAGATCAAATATATTATAACACTTAAAATGAATGCGGAAGCTAAATCATGATAAAACTTGATAGTGGGGAATACCCAAAGATGTTCTAAATAACTAAGATACCTATGAGCTTAATACAAATGAAAGATTAAAATAAATTCTAAAGCTGAAACTAAACTATGTCCGAAAAAAAGCCTCAACTGACTAAAGCTACTTGACATGCCCCCAGCTAATTATAGAAAATATCAAAAATTAAAATTAAAAGACTAAACATAGAAATGTGTCTATTGTCCTCGAAATGTGAGGACTCACCATTGAGGCTGTTGAAAATGGAGATCGGGAGTCGATCTACGTGTCTGGATGTTGTGTACATGAACTTACATCATGAAAGGATGTAGCACATAGTATGCGTCAGTACTTGGAATGTACTTAGCATGTAGGATAGGATAAAGCTAAACAAAATATACTAAGAAATAATATAATTTGGACATACTGGAAAAATACTGAAAACATACTTGGAATGAACTTAAATAGAGTCAATCACCAAGTACATAACATGCTAAGACCGAATACTGAAATATAATAGAAAAATCTGGTCCAATTCATTAAGTCTAATTGTGGGAGCTACTAATAACAAACATAAAACCAAGTGAGCTAAACATAGATTCTGATGTATAATACCCATTTAAAGGACCCAATATACCTTTCCAAGGGTATAAAGGCATGACTTGGAAGATCACTAAATATGATGCCTACAGAGAGGACTTATTTCCCTAAGAGGCACGTAGTTTTGAGACTATACAGGTATGTTGAACCCTAGTCTGTAACAACCCAAAGTACCCCCTAGAAGTTAGAGTACTATTAGATCACCACACAGCGTCGTTGACCTCTCGGAGGTCTAAGACAAGCCCTTCAACATCTTTCATTGCATAATAGTAATAAAAATAACGGAAAATTAAAAACTTTTCATAGCACATCATATGCTAGAACATTACTTCATATATATATATATATATATATATATATATATATATATATATATATATATATATATATATATATATATATATATATATATATATATAAACTTCATAATACATAGTTAGACTCTAAGTCTCTTTGCCATCTTACTCAACACCAATAGAGTAGAATAGGGACACGACCCTTAAAACCATAAAATATAAGTTCAAGATATTACATCAACTTAAAGAATATCTTGACATAAGCAACCCTTCAATCATAAGGGCTCCTTTACTTGAACTTGGGAGATCTATCCAAGCTCTTCACGTAGGAGACATACTTAGCCATGAACACCTACACTTTGTGTAAAAAGATTAAGAAGAATGGTATTAGTACAAGAATGCACTAAGTATGGCAACCGTGCAAAAACATGCATTTAAAGAGAACATTTCATTTGAAATCATGCAACATGTCTTTTTAGTAAACTTCATGAACATAGGCACATATAAGCTCAATATAGTTCACATACATATTATAGACATGGATACTACTCATAATAGCACATAAAACTATTTATCATACTTTGAGTCATATTCAATACATATGATACATTACCTCTCTTTTATCTTACTTCTTTCCTTAAGTAACCCTCAAGTGTACTTAGTACAATGTATCACCTTGAGGTCACCTTACAATAGCCTTTCATAATATGATTAATAATACAACCACATATATATTCATAAGTCTTAAACACCTAATCGACATCCACATCACATAAGGACCATCACCTAAGACAACTCCTAAGTCACACTAGTGAAATGTGTAGGTATCATCCCATAATGCTACTTCCACAAAGTGTACCTAAGAAGTAACCCTAGACTAGGCATAACATACTTAACAAGTCATAACACTTTCATTCATAACTAGACATAAGGCCACATACTTCACAGCATCACATGAGGACTCTTTCCTTTACTACCACCTTAGTCATAACTTAATTATTTCATATCATAGGTAAACCACCCTCATAACCCCTTCACAAGCTTACTTGTGCAGTGTACACATGAAGTCCCATACCCCCACATATACTAAGTAAACTCATTTAGAAGCCATAAGTGTAACTCACATGCACAATCATAATTCATGTCTTCACATAGCTAAGTCACCTAAACATGCATTCATACAAGTCATACATAATTTAAGTCTTTACTTCATAAGAGGCTCCAATCTTATCCTTTCTTGAAGTCATCTAGTGCAATGCATAGGTAGGGTCAATAGTCCTGCCTATACTAAGTACACTTCTTAAGGAATTTGATTAGAATTCATATTCTTATCTTAGTTCTTTTCTTAACCTTCGGGAGACATAGCCATAACCGACAAAGACCATGGGAGCTACATGGAATCCGGTGTTCTACTCCCACACCGAAAAGAGAGGGTACTACTTTCCAACTTAGGACCTTTATACAAGATAGATATTCTAATGGATCCACTAAGCTAAAACCTACGGGGGACAATATTAATCGAACGAGCAAATTGCTTCTAGAAACCTTGACTTCTAACGTGAAGGTTCTTTTGTGAGAAGCCGGACTTAGTAAACGTGAAGCTCCCACTCTCATTTTTCGTGTTCACTCGGTGCTAAGCTTAAACTTCCTTTTTAAATATCATTAAGCCTTTAGATAACATTAGTTCATAAATATTAAGCATTAGGGACTTACTCCCTCATTTATCATATAGCTCAAAGGTATCTCGGATGAGAATGTCCTTTCATCATAGAACCTACATTAGGTGAGAATGTCCTTTCACATAATCATATCTTATTCGTACTATAGTCTAGATTAGAGTACAATTAAGTAATACCGTTCAAGAGAATCACTTATTCATTAGACTACCATTAACATACTTCATTCATACAAGCATGTGTGTGTACATATAAGTGAAATCTACATTCACATAAACACCTTTAGGCACACATGTTGATAATTTCATTAATAATATACTTTACATGCATAGAAATAGGTAATGATGCATAGGACAACTATCCTTTCCTTAGTAAACATGAATCTACCCTACTCATAGATATGCATGAAGCGTGTGTATATTGGTCAACATGATCACATAATGGATATTACATAGCATTGAGGAAACCACCCTGGAAAGATCACAACAGATGTACAACAATCCTCAAGTCTCATGTCATAGAGTACTAAGTACTATAGAATCACATACTCACATTGCATCATAGGAGACAAGTATATATTCATCCTTAGGATAGAAGACTCCTAACATACTTTGATCGCACATTCATATACTCATATAGGTAGGGGTCATGCTATAAGAGTATTCATCATCATTAGTCATATAGACCACACCACACCCTAACATGATAGTTCACATATATACAACGTCATCCACACACCTAGATCATGAAACTACCGTGGAAGACTATTCATATAACTTCATATAACATCAATTCACTTAGAACATTATATCAAAATCAAGGCTAAATCCTTCAACTTCTAAACATGGAAATAATCATATCAATTCATCTTACATCTAATACCTTCAAGTCCATGTTCATAACACATAAACATGTACAAGAATGTAAACACCGCCACCATAAGTGGACTATACCAATCAACACAATTCAATGTACATTCTAAGTTAATTAAAGGAAATAGGTCAACTTACTAAATCTCCATTCTATGATAATCAGTGATCATTCTTACACAATTTATATTCAATTGATATAGATAGTAATAGCAATAAGCAATTCAATACAATATAATCACAATTCTATAAACATGAAATCAAGATCACAGGATCCACATTATAGGCTAACTTTGATAAATTAGGAGGATCATGGGTTCTTCATAAAATTGGATAGAAATTCATCATAAAATCAGTAGCTAAATATATATTCATCATTAGAATGCTTTTGAAATCAATTTGAGAATGAACCCATGGCTAGATTGAAAGATAGGTTTTTTTTACTTAGAATCATGTTTGAAAAAGCTTTGAAAGGACTCCATAGAAAAATGGTTATATAGGGATGAAGGATTCCCATACCTTATTGATTGAAGACCCATGGAAAATTGGAGAAGATACCATTGAAATCCATCCCTTAGCTTGATCTTGAGTTTTGGTCTCCCATGGAGGTTTTGGGGTTTTGGGAGAGAAGAAGGTTTTGGGATTTTTGATTTTCTTATTGGGTGTTGGGGTTTTGGATTTTTAAAGGGGTTAAATAAGTCATATAAACAGTTTATAACTGACTCCTAAAGTTACCGAAACACCCCCATACTTAATGGAACTTTTAGACATGTCAAACTTGACTTTAAAATGACGCAATCGGATCTGGGAAGTGGCTGCGCGTAGCGGGGCAGCCTCTGATTCTGCCCCAAAATTATTTTTGAGGTAGTGAGCCTCGTTCTGGATGCGCATTGCACAGGCACACTCAGTTCCAGGAGCGCGACACGAGGCTGGTCCCCAATCTTTGTTGCTGCATGCTGCCTTGGGCAACCTCCTTGTCTAATGTTTGGGTCCTCCTTGGGGGACCTTAGGGTGGTCCTCGGGGAGTCGTACCCAGACATTTTGAACCTTAACATGTTATTAATATTCTAGGGTCACCCCTACTGTTTTTGGACTTCAACCAACACATACAAACAAGGCAAACATACAAAGACACACTAGCACGTCTAAAGACCAATTTTCGAACGTCTTGGACATTCTTGGACGTTTGACCTCCAAACCTCTTGATATAAATTATACAAGCTTTAAACACTTTATTAACATGTTATTAACTATTTTTGACACATGTGAGGCTCTAGCTACCTTAATTTATTTTGAGGGTCGTTACAATATCCCCCACTTGGAAAACATTCGTCCTCAAATGACACTTGAAACATTTTAAACACTTTCAAGGACGTTAATGACCCATATAAAAGCTCACAACACTTCATCATGTTATCACACAATAGTCAATGCACCAAACTTACAAGCAACACCAACTTCATGCTAACATGCATTCAAAGCAACATAATCAAACATGGATTACTCTTACAATTCTTTCTATGCATTCTTACTTCCTCATATTCATTGCCATTTGGAGGAACTACCTACTTCAACTTTAGGTATGTTCATTATTTCACCACAAGGTTAGACAAACAATGGATTTGAATTGCACACATAGGCATTATCCACACTTCAACTCATGAGAGATTTTTTGCTTGAAGGATTCATTTAGTTGCACAACACCCATGCATAATGTAGATTAACTACTATCATATAGACATAACACCATCAAGGTCATATATGAAATTACCAAGTTTAGGTTTGTTCAAGGATGAACTACCTTCTCCAAGTAACAATATATACACATTACATCATAGAGTTCATATAAAACCAATGCATAGAGGTTAATTCATATTAAGGATGATTTCTTTACTCCAAACCACTTAATGCTTATACTTCCTTCCTTATGAAATCAACATGGTAGGTCACACCAAGCATATCACAATATTAGGAAGTAAATTTCAGCTTTGCAAATCACTAGATTTCATAAGCATGCATCATTTAGGGGAAATTATCACAATTTATAGGCACACCAAAATACATAGGCTAGACCACCCATCATTTCTCAAGAGTGAGCCTATAGTAACACTTCCCAAATATCAGAAGTCACACATTTTTCAAAGAGACTCATCTTATCTCATTTAAAAGAGAATCAACTTCTCATTATGGGGCTAAGGCACCACACATTAAAGTGACATAAAACATGCTCACTAAGATATCTCATGAAATGAAATAGCACATTTATCATATAAGGATGCACAACAACATGAGAAACATGCAAATTTATAAAGAAAAAAACCTTTTTCCTCAATAATGACCTTTAATAATATGCATAACATAGTGTCATTTAAGACATGCATAACATATGGAGAACATGCAACTTATCCTTGTATGGAAGACTCCTACCATGAACAATCTACTTAGTAACTCTTTGGTTTCAAGCTTGAGTAAGAATAGAAGGAAGGATAGGGATGTCTACAACCTTACTACTAAAATCATCCTCCCCCACTTAGGATAAACCCATTTAATAGTAACCAATCTCAACTCTAGGGGAATTTTAGCTCACCAACCTTATTGACTGAGTACATCATCCCTCTCTTGGGATATAAGCTTATGAACACCTTTCTTACCATCAATACAAAGTGATTTGTAACCTAGACAAGTTCCAGGGAACTCAACATAGGGACTTTAAGGGCACTTAAAATCTTACCATTTATGCACATTATCCCCAACTTTTGGGTAAGCCTAAGCACATCAATACCTTAAACACCAAGGTCAAGGAAAGTCAAGACCAACCTACAAGGGTCATCACTTTTTGGTGGAACTTTCCAACCAGCCATGCCTAGGTACAATCTAAGCACTTCCTCGATTGACCATATTCAAAGTCAAGCTTAAAAGACAACTAACCACTTCAAAGTAGGTTAACCTCAATTATATCCTTCTCTTGAATATCTAAAGGGTACATACAATATATACCTCTAAGTAACCTCAGGGTAACATCCATCGAACTTATGGAACAAAACCCCTTCTCCCCTTTTTTTTCCAACTTTGAAAATAGTTTCATAGAAGGAATCATTAGCTAGTCATAAGGATTCTCTCATTAACTAGCATACTTCACAATCATCTTACAAGGTTCAACACTTATCTTCCCTCCTTAGGAGCAAGACTATACAAAGGAATTCACTGTACACAAGGTAAACTATGAAGCATAACACAATTCCAAGGGCAACATTCATATTTCTCATTATTTACCTCATTCTCCAAGACTTTTCAAGCCTATATCCTAACATCATACTACCATCCTACATAATCACAAGACAATCTACCATTCCTAGGGCAACTCCATTCAACCATAACAACTACTAACAAGTTATAACCACATCATATCATAGTTTTTCAACATAACATCTCCTTTCTCATAAATCATATATCGCCATAAATGGCATCACATATAAACTCACCTTCTTACATACTCATCGAGTTACAAAACTAAAGTAAGCATCAAAACTCACCTTTTCTCCCTTAAGTTTTGAGACATCATCCTTTCTGAGCAATCACATCTAAAATACCACCAGAAAAGAAAACATAAGAGGGAAATCATATATAGCTAAGTTCGATGGCAAGAGACCAGTGTAGTGAAGAAAGTGAGACTCTACCGTCCTATAGCCTCTCGCTCATAGATGTGTCGCGACTCACCACCGATGAACGGACTCTACTAGATGTGGAAATATGAGACTTTGGACCCTAAAACCATTTTCTATAACCTCAAGCTCTGATACCAAGTTTGTAACGACCCAAAGTACCCCCTAGAAGTTAGAGTACTCTTAGATCGCCACACGGCATCGTCGACCTCTCAGAGGTCTAAGACAATCCCTTAGACATCTTTCATTGCATAATCGTAATAAAAATAGCACAAAATTTAAAACTTTTAATAGCTTTCCATATGCTAGAACATTACTTCATATATATATATATATATATATATATATATATATATATATATATATATATATATATATATATATATATATATATATATATATATATATATATATATATATATATATATATAAACTTGATAATACATAGTTAAACTGTAAGTCTCTTTGCCATCTTAGACTCAACACTAATAGAGTAGTATAGGGACACAGTCTTTAACAACATAAAATATGATTCTAAGCTATTACATCAACTTAAAGAATATCTTGACATAGGAAACCCTTGAATCATATAGGCTCCTTTACTTGAACTTTGGAGATCTATCCAAGCTCTTCACTTAGGAGACATCCTCTTGCCATCAACACCTTCACTTTGTATAAAAGGATGAAGAAGAATGGTATTAGTACAAGAATGCACTAAGTATGGGAACATTGCAAAAACATGCATTTAAGGAGGACATTTCATTTGAAATCATGCAATATGTCTTTTTAGTAAACTTCATGAACATAGGCACAGATAAGCTCAATATAGTTCACATACATCTTATAGACATGGATGGTACTCATAATAGCACATAAAACTATTTTTCATACTTTGAGGAATATTCAATACATATGATACATTACCTCTCTTTTATCTTACTTTTTTCCTTAATTAACCCTCAAGTGTACTTAGTACAATGTATCACCTTGAGGTCACCTTACAATAGTCTTTCATAATATGATTCATAAACAACCACATATATATTTATAAGTCTTAAACACCTAATAGACATCCACTTCGCATAAGGACCATCGCCTAAGACAACTCATAAGTCACACTAGTGCAATGTGTAGGTAGCATCCCATAATACTACTTCTACCAAGTGTACCTAAGAAGTCACCCTAGACTAGGCATAACATACTTAACAAGTCATAACACTTTCATTTCATAATTAGGCATAAGGCCACATACTTCACAGCATCACATAAGGACTCTTTCCTTTACTACCACCTTATTCATAACTTATTTAGTTCATATCATAGGTAAACCACCCTCATAACCCCTTCACAAGCTTACCTGTGCAATGTACACATGGAGTCTCATACCCCCACATATATAAAGTAAACTCAATTATAGCCATAAGTGTAACTCACATGCATAATCATAATTCATGTCTTAACATAGCAAAGTCACCTAAGCATGCATTCATACAAGTCATACATAACGTAAGTCTTTACTTCATAAGAGGCTCCAATCATATCCTTTCTTGAAGTCATCTAGTGCAATGCATAGGTAGGGTCCATAGTCCTCTCCATACTAAGTATACTACTCAAGGAATTTGATTAGAATTCATATTCTTATCTTAGTTCTTTTCTTAACCTTCGGTAGACATAGCCATAACCGACATAGACCATGTGAGCTACATGGAATCCGGTGTTCCACTCCCACACCAAAAGAGAGGGTACTACTTGCCAAGGTAGGACCTTCATACAAGATAGTTATTATAATTGATCCACTAAGCTAAAAAATACGGGGGCACGTAGTTATGCAACAAGGAGATTGCTTCTAGAATCCTTGACTTCTAACGTGGAGGTTATAATCTCATGAGACAACATCAAGGTTGGGGACCCAAACATACTGAATGTGAAGGTTCTCTTTGACGGAAGCCGGACTTACTAAACATGAAGCTCCTACTCCCATTTGTCATGCTCACATGGCTCTAAGCTTAAACTCCCTTTTTAAACATCATTAAGCCTTTAGATAACATTAGTTCATCAGATTAGGCATTAGGGACTTACTCCCTCATATATCATATAGCTCAAAGGTATCTAGGATGAGAATGTCCTTTCATCATAGAACCTATATTAAGTGAGAATGTCCTTTCACATAATCATATCATTTTCGTACTATAGTATAGATTAGATTACAATTGAGTAATACTGTTCAAGAGACTAACTTATTAATTAGACTACCATTAACATACTTTATTCATACAAGCATGTGTGTGTGTACATATATGTGAAATCTACCTTCACATAAACACATTTTGGCAAACATGTTCATACTTTCATTAATCATATACTTTACATTCATAGAAATAGGTAATGATGCATAGGAGAACTATCCTTTCCTTCGTTAACATGAACCTACCCTACTCATAGATATGCATGAAGTGTGTGTGTACATTGGTCAATATGATCACATAATGGCTATTACATATCACTGAGGAAGCCACCCTCAAAATATCACAAAACATGTACAACAATCCTCAAGTCTCAAGTCATAGAGTATTAAGGACAATAGAATACACATACTCACATTACATCATAGGAGACAAGAACATATTAATCCTTAGGATAGAAGACTCCTAATATACTTTGATCACACATTAATATAGAGCTCATATAGGTAGGGGTCATGCTATAAGAGTATTCATCATCATTAGCCATATAGACCCCACCACACCCTAACGTGATTTTTCACATATATACAACATCCTCCACACACCTAGATCATGAAACTACTGTGGAAGACTATTCATATAACTTCACATAACATCAATTCACTTTTAACATGATATTAGAATCAAGGCTAAATCCTTCAGTTTCATAAACAAGGAAATAATCATATCAATTCATCTTGAATCTAATGCCTTCAAGGCCATGATCATAACACATAAACATGTACAAGAATGTAAACATCGCCACCATAAGTAGATCGTACCAATAAACACAATTCAATGTACATTATAAGTTAATTAAAGGAAATTGATATACTTACCAAATCTCCAAGCTATGATCATAATTGATCATTCTTCCACAATTCATATTCAATTGATATAGATAGTAATAGCAATAAGCAATTCAATACAATCAAATCACAATTCTATAAACATGAAATCAAGATCACAAGATCCACATTATAGGCTAACTTTGAGAAATTAGGAGGATCATGGGTTCTTCATAAAATTTGATAAAAAGTCATCACAAAATCAGTATCTAAATATAATTTCATCATTAGAATGCTTTTGAAATCAATTTGAGAATGAACCCATGACTAGATTGAAAGATAGGATTTTTGACTTAGAATCATGTTTGAAAAAACTTTGAAAGGACTCCATAGATGAATGGTTATATGGGTATGAAGGATTACCATACCTTGTTGATTGAAGACCCATGAAAAATTGGAGAAGAAACTATTGAAATCCAACCCTTAGCTTGATCTTGAGTTTTGGTCTCCAATGGAGGTTTTGGGGTTTTGGGAGAGAAGAAGGTTTTCGCATTTTTGATTTTCTTAATGGGTGTTGGGGTTTTGGCTTGGTAAAGGGGTTAAATAAGTCATATAAACAGTTTATAACAGACTCCTAAAGTTACCAAAACACCCACATACTTACTGGGACTTTTAGACATGCCAAACTTGACATTAAAACGACGCAACCGGATATAGGAAGTGGCTGTGCGTCGTGGTGCATCCTCTGATTCTGCCCTAAAATTAATTTTGAGGCAGTGAGCCTCAGTTCCAGCCGCTCTACGCGAGGCTAGTCCCCAATCTTGTCTGCTGCATGCTGCCTTGGGCAGCCTCCTTGTCTAATGTTTGGGTCCTCCTTGGGGGCCTTTAGATTGGTCCTCGGGGATTTGTACCTGGAAGTTTTGACCCTTAACATGTCTATTAAGATTTTAGGGTCACCCCTACTATTTTTGGACTTCAACCAACATGTACAAACAAGGTGAACATACAAACACACACTAGCACGTCTAAAGACCAACTTTCGAACGTCTTCGACGCTTGACCTCCAAACCTCTTCAAATCAATTAGACAAACTTTAAAAAACTTTATTAACATGTTATTAACCCTTTTTGACACATGTGAGGCTCTATATACCTTAATTCATTTTGAGGGTCGTTACATAGTCCACACAGTCTAAGCCTACTCCCAACTAGAAATATGAATAAAAAGCATTACTGAATTATACTGGATAGCTCATTATTCTGACATGCTAACTGAGAATGCAACATTTTGGTATTGGTAACGAAACATTTGAAATTTGTGGCTTGCATATATATATCTAACCTAGCTAGTTTAATTCATGAACTAAGTTAAATAACACCACTAGGGTTATGAGTTTAATGCAAAAAGCTAAGCACAATGTCACGAAAACATGATAATATGATTTTGAATAGCATAACTGCTAAATCACAAAATTTAATCTAAAGCTCTAGAAACCCTAAGTCTAAACATTACATAGGGAGTCAAGATTCTAATTGAATATTACGGACCTAAAGGATGAAAGGAACCCACTAGTGAAATCTCACATACCCGGTGATGAATTTCATGGAGAAATTTGTTGATTTCTGGGCAATAACTGAAGGAAACGTGTTGCATTCTTGGAGCGGACACGGAACCTAGGGCCACAAGTGATCCCAAGCTAACCCTGCTGGCATGATCATGAGCATACTAAAGATAATAAACTGAATGCGGAAGCTAAATCATAATTTAAACTGAAAAGATGGGGAATACCCATATTATATAACTGAGATATTTGAAAACGATGAGTTTAATACAAAGGAAATATTAACTCAATACTAAGCTGAAACTAACTATGTTTGGAGCCTCTAAACTAACTAGAAATTATGGGAAAATCCCCAGATAAGTCTAGCGAAAACTGAAACTAAATAACTAAAAGATTGAAATGAACTCATGACTATTGTCCTCGGAGAATGAGGACTCACCATTGAATCTGCTGAACTGGAGATCGGGAATCGATCTATGCGTGATCTGGATGCTGAGAACCTGAACCTACATCACGAGAAGATGTAGCGCACGTATGCGTAAGTACTTGAAGGTACTGAGCATGTAGGATAGAGTAAAGCTAAAAAAAATAACTGAACAAGCACAAAGAAATATAATAATCTGAACATGATATACTTAATTTTGAGCTAACTGGATGCAATGACACCATTTATAATACGCTGAGACTGAATAATAACTGAACTGTAAATATGGTCAATGCATTAGAGAGTCTGACTGAACTGTGGGATCTACTAATAACCGACAATAAAACCACATGAGTTAAATGTGGAGTCCGATGTATACGCCTCATCGAGAGGACCCAATATACCCTGCCAGAGGTATAAAATCATGCTAGCGTGATCACTAAACGGATTGCCCACAGAGGGGACTTACAACCTACTTAGCAAGTAGTTCTGGGACTAATTGGGTACGTTGAACCCTAGTCCCACTCGGTATTATGCTACTCCCAATGAATTATGTAATTAATTGATTATGACTGAGTTTATGTAAATACTGGATAGCTTAAAATTGAACATGCAAACTGAGAATGCAACAATTAATCTGGTAACTATGCATTTATAACTGAGGCATGTATATCTGAAGTAAATGAAATATATGACCTAGCATGTATAATTCAAGAACTAAAGAAATGCATATCTAGGGTTCTGAAATTCATGTGAAAAAACTGAGTAATAACATAATAATCTGATTTGGAACATATAACTAAGAAATTCATGAAGTTCTAGAAACCTAGGTCTAATCATGATATGGGAATCAAGAACCTGACTGAAAACTAGGGACCCAATGGATGAAAGATACCCACTAGTGAAATCCCACATACCTGGTGATGAAATTCACTGAGAAATATTCATATTTCGGGGCTGGAATTGCTGAAACCTTGCAGCCTTCTTCAACTAGGGTTCTTGACCTTTTTCTCCTTTCTTGCTTCTAATTTTCTAAGTTTTTTTATTAAAGATTTGATTTAGTAAGTTTTAGTTATGTTTGTAGGCTTAAACTGACAAAATCTGATGATTTAGGGTCAAAATGACGTATCTTAGGGTTTAAACAAAGTAGGAAAGACTAAAAGACCCCTGAGTTAATTGTTGTCGGACCAAACGACGACCTGGACTGACGGGCCGTCATTCAATCGATGGTGTGTCATTTGGGTCTGTTCGATAGGCCTTTACTAAAATGGGCATAACTTTTTACTCGGAGGTCTGATTTTAGCAAGGTCGGTGGCTATGGAAATTAATTAATTATCTATCATTACATAGGTCATGTGATACCTAATTCATTTTGTGCTAAGAGTTATGATTATTTGAAGTTGACCCAACTGCATTTTTCCCTTAACTGTCTGCTAATTTCCACCTACGGTCTATAGGTCCATCTACGGACCGTGCTGGTCAATCGTGGTTCTTGTCAGAGAGTGGGTAAATGGGGCCTTGATCGACGGACACAGACTACGGACCGTAGGTCTGTCCATCGTTCAACATTTAGTCAAATTTTTTGGGCTGTGTCTTGGGGGAGTTTCAGTCACAATCGACGGATCTGCAGCACAGGACGTGGGTCGGGCTACGGTCCGTCGATCGTAATCGTCGACTGCACCTGCAGATTTCTAAAAAGCTTATTTTTTTTGGTCTATTTTGGATACGGGGTGTTACATTATTTCCCCCTTGGTAACATTCGTCCTCGAATGAAGACTAAACTAGCTTAAATAGAGGGAGAGAGCTGCAATCCCTACTACTAAACACTGAGAACTGAGTTTCTGACTGAATTAAGTTCTGAGAACATGCAAATATGCTGAAAATGCAAGTACAAAACTGTGGGAATATGATTCTAAGGCTGAATTCACGCATGAATGACTGAAAAAACTAAAAAGGAACTATTACCTCAAGCTTGAGTGGAATTGGAACGAAAGAGGTAAGGATACTTGGCTTTCATGTCTGCTTCTGCTTCCCAAGTAGCTCCCTCTACGGAATGACTCCTTCACAAAACCTTGACTGAAGTGACTTCTTTATTTCTCAACCTTCTAACCTGACGGTCAAGAATCTCAACTGGCACATCCTCATAAGAAAGACTATCTTTCACCGCCACACTCTATAATGACACTACAGAGGCTGGATCACCCATACAGTTCTTCAACAGTGAGATGTGGAAGACCGGATGCACTGCTGCTAATTCTGCTGGCAACTCTAACTCATATGCCACCTTGCCAACCCTTTTCAAGATCTTGTAAGGGCCTACATATCTAGGTCTGTGTTTCCCTTTGTTGCCAAATCTCATCACTCCTTCCATAGGTTACACTTTCAAGCAAACTCAATCATCAACTTGGAACTTTAGTTCCCTTTTTCTTACATCTGCATAAGATTTCTGATGACTTTGGGATGTCTTAAGTCTATCTCTAATGAGTTGCACTTTCTCCATAGCATAAAGGACTGAATCCGGCCCAATCAAAGCAGCTTCACCTACTTCAAACCAACCAAC
Source organism: Solanum sitiens (assembly GCA_016801875.1). NCBI lineage: Eukaryota > Viridiplantae > Streptophyta > Magnoliopsida > Solanales > Solanaceae > Solanum > Solanum sitiens. Next base: position 2,354,625 of record JABWTJ010000028.1, read on the forward strand.
AGGAGATCTACATCTACGCCCATACAAAGCTTCATAAGGGGCTATCTGAATGCTGGAATGGTAGCTATTGTTTTAGGCGAACTTAATAAGAGGAAGGTGATCATCCCAACTACCTTTGAAATCGATCACAGAAGCTCTCAACATATCCTCTAGGGTATGAATGGTACGGTCTGCCTGTCCATCCATCTGTGGATGAAATATTGTGCTAAGGTTAACTTGAGTACCAAGACCTTCTGAAATGACTTCTAGAAATGAGAGGTAAAGTGAGGACCTCTATCTGAGATGATAGACAAAGGAACCCCATGCAACCTCACAATTTCATTAATGTAAAGCTTGGCATATTCCTCCGCCGAATTTGTAGTCTTGACCTCCAAAAAGCGAGAAGACTTAGTCATCCTACCAACTACCACCCAAATTGAGTCATGTTGTCTGCGAGTATGAGGTAACCCTGTGATGAAATCCATATTGATCACATCCCATTTCCAAGTAGGAATATTGATATCTTGAGTCATACCTCCTGGTTTCTGATATTCTACCTTGACTTGATGGCAATTGGGGCACTTACTCACAAAGTCTGCTATATCCCTCTTTATGTCATTCCACCAATAGACTTCCGCAGATCGCGTACATATTAGTGGAACCTGGATGTATAGAATATCTGGAGTTATGGGCTTCTGCAAGAATATATTGTCTTAACTCGCCCACATCAGAAACACACAATCTAACCTGGTATTGAAGTACACCATCTCCCCGTTGGGAGAAAACCTCCACTCTCTGATTGTGGACTGCACCCTTAAGTTCAAGCAAGATTAGATCACTCTCTTGCTTTTCTTTAACCTCCACTACCAAAGAAGATTCTTCCCCATTCTGAACTGTTACACCACTGTCTGATATGCTCATAAGGCGAACTCCTAAGCGAGCAAGCCTGTGAACATCCTTCACTAGATCCTTCATTTCTTCCTCAACATGGGCTACACTACCAATAAATAATCTACTAAGAGCATCTGCTACTACATTCGCCTTACCAGGATGATAATGCACACTCATATCATAATCCTTAAGGGACTCAAGCTATTTCCTCTGGCGAAGATTCAACTCTTTCTGGATGAACACATACAGAAGTCTCTTATGATGAGTGAACACATCTACATAAATACCATACAAGTAGTGTCTCCAGATCTTGAGTGCAAACACCACTGCTGCTAGCTCGAGGTCATGAGTTGAATAGTTTTTCTTATGCACCTTAAGTTGTCTAGAAGCATACGCTATAACCTTATGTTGCTGCATCAACACACAACCTACGATAACTCTGGATGCATCACAATTGATCACATAACCATCTACTCCCTCTGGTAGAGTCAGGACAGGAGCTGTAGTCAATCTTGTTTTTAATTCTGCAAAGCTTTTCTCACAATCGTCTGACCATTGGAACTTGACCATCTTCTAAGTTAACCTAGTCAATGGTGAGTCTATGGATGAAAATCCTTCCACAAACCTTCTATAATAACCCGCTAGACCTAAGAACTTCTGATATCTGATATTGTAGCAGAGGTAGGTTTGGGCCATTGTTTCACTGCTTCTATCTTATGTGAATCCACTTGGATCCCTTCGCTAGATACAATGTGACCAAGGAAAGCAATGGATTGCAACCAAAACTCACATTTTCTAAACTTAGCGAATAACTGGCGATCATTGATAGTCTGTAGAAAAATCCTCAAATGACTTGCATGTTCTTCCTCATTCCTAGAGTAAATGAGGATATCATCAGTAAAGACAATAACGAACAAATCCAAGTATTGTTTGAACATTGTGTTCATCAAATCCATGAAAGCTGCAGGAGCATTTGTTCGTCCAAACGACATAACTACAAATTCACAGTGACTATATCGAGTTCTAAAGGCTGTTTTTGGAATGTCACTATCTCTAACTCTAAGATGATGATAACCCGATCTGAGGTCTAACTTTGAGAAGTGACTAGCACCCTGAAGTTGGTAAAACAAGTCATCAATCCGTAAGATGGCATACTTATTCTTGATTGCGACCTTGTTCAACTATCTATAGTCAATGCACATTCTGAGAGAACCATCTTTCTTCTTTACGAACAACACGGGTGCACCCCATGGTGAAATATTAGGTCTGATGAAGCCCTTATCTCGAAGGTCTTTTAACTGCTCTTTCAATTCCTTAAGCTCTGTTGGAGCCATTCTGTAAGGGAGAATAGAAATAGGCTGGGTATTTGGAAGGAGATTAATTCCAAAGTCGATTTCCCTTTTGGTAGGGAATCCGAAAAGATCTTCTGGAAACTCACACACTGCTAGAACTGACTCAAGGGTTGGGGTTTCAGAGCTAGAATCCTTAACCCAAACTAAATGATATAGATAACCCTTAGAGATCATCTTTCTGGCCTTAAGGTAAGAAATGAATTGACCCATAGGCGCTAAGCTACTACCCTTCCATTCTAAGATTGGTTCGTCTGGAAACTGGAAAAAAACAATCCTAGTTCTACAATCGACTGAGGCATAACATGAATGTAGCCAATCCATGCCTAGAATGAAATCAAAGTCTAACATTTCTAACTCTACAAGATATGCTGAGTTGACTTTCTGAGATACTGTGACAGGGCAATTTCTGTATACCCATCTAGCTATAATTGGGTCACCAACTGGAGTAGAGACTGAAAAAGTTTCTGAGAGAGTTTTTGTACTGACACTGAATTGGACTGTTATGTACGGAGTTACAAAGGAAAGAGTGTCCCCTTGGAACTAATAATGCATAAACGTCAAGGTCAAACACTCGTAACATAGCAGTGACTACATCAGGAGAACCTTCCTGATCGTGGTGAGCTTGAAGAGCATACAACCTATTCTGGCGTTGATCGACACCTACACCAGATTAGTTACCTTGATGAGCCGGGTGACTTCCTGGTGCTGATGAAGTTGTAGACTAAGCTCTACCATTACCACCTTCTTGATCCTGTCTAGAAGGAAAATCCCTCAACCTGTGACCAGACTGACCGCACCCAAAATATCCTTCTTTTCCTGCGAGACACTCGCACGGATGGTTCTTACCACACTTAGGGCAAGTGGAGTAAGTCTTGGTGCCTGATATACTTCCCTGAGACTTAGGGCCTGGTGCTCTAACCTTCTGGTCATACCTGTTCTTGGAGGATGGAACACTAGCTGACGAAGGGGCTGGAGCTGAAAACTTCTGCAGACTCTGCGAGGATTTCCACCACCCGAATTCTGCTGAGAATAGTCATAGTTCCCATTCCTTTCCTTCTTATTCTCCTTTGCCTGTTCCCCAATCTTATCACCCTCAACCTGTTGAGCATGAGTCATAAGCCTAGAAATGTTTATATCTCCAAGTAACATAGCATCCCTGCACTCAATTTTCACCAAATCCAACACTCCATACAAGAACTTATTCATCTGAGCCCTAGAGTCAGCAACCAAGTGAGGAGCATACCTGGAGAGTTGGTTAAACTTGAGCCCATACTCTTGGACTTTCATGTTTCCCAGCCTTAAGTTCATGAATTCTTGAGCCTTTGCTTCTCTCAACTCAATTGGGAAACACTTGTCGAGAAAGGTCTCACTAAAGCAATCCCAAGTAATAGGAGCTACATCTATACCCCTATTTTCCTTCCACTGAGTGTACCATATATGAGCAACATCCTTCAACTGGTATGATGTCAACTCAACCCGATCATTCCCAGTGACTTGCATTACCTCAAAGATATTCTTGATCTCATCCAAGAAATTATGAGGATCTTTATTAGTTTGTGATCCTAAGAACTTAGGTGGATTCATCCTAACAAAGTCACGGAACCTTGCTGCTGCTGATCCACCATTTGCATTCACAAAAGCATGAACTCGATTGTTCTGGTTGGTCACACTCTAAGCCAATATCTATATAGCATTTCTAAACTCAGCATTGGAGACTTCCTGATCTGGGATAGGAGGAGCTGCATTTGCATTCCTGGCATTCGCATTCCTAGCGTTATCTCTACGAGGAGGCATGAATTGAAACGTAGAACGTCAAGTTAGAGTGAAATAAGATCATACCTTACACACGATTAGAGTAACAAGAAAGTGAAGTTTTCCTAAAACACTTTGTAGCCTCCCTCTCATTAGATGTGGTGGACTTCGCACCCATGAAAACGACTCTACTAAGTGCGGCTTTTCAGACATCCTAGGACTCTTGAAACTAGTTATCTGATACTAAGTTTTGTCACGCCTCGAGCTACCCCCGAGACATGGACACGAAACCTAGGACCACAAGTGATCCCAAGCTAACCCTGTTGGCATGATCATGAGAATACTAAAGATAATAAACTGAATGCGAAAGCTAAATCCTAATTTAAATTGATAAGATGGGGAATACCCATATTCTATAATTGAGATATTTGAAAACACTGAGTTTAATACAAAGGAAATATTAACTCAATACTAAGCTGAAACTAACTATGTCTGAAAATAGCCTCTAAACTGACTAGAAATGATGGTACAAGCACCAGCTAATTCTAACAAAAATTTAAACTAAATGACTAAAAGACTTAAATGAACTCATGACTACTGTCCTCGAAGAATGAGGACTCACCACTGAATCAGATGAACTGGAGATCGGGAATCGATCTATGCGTGATCTAGATGGTGAGAACCTGAACCTACATCACGAGAAGATGTAGCGCACGTATGTGTCAGTACTTGAAGGTACTGAGCATGTAGGATAGAGTAAAGCTGAAAAAACATAACTGAACAAGAACAAAGCAAGTATAATAATATGAACATGATATACTGAATTCTGAGCTAACTGGATGCACCAAATTTATAACATGTTAAGATTGCATAATAACTGAACTTTAAATATAGTCAATGTATTAGAGAGTCTGACTGATCTGTGGGAGCTACTAACAACCGACAATAAAATCATATGAGCTAAATGTGGAGTCCGAAGTATACGCCCCATCGAGAGGACCCAATATACCCTGCCAGAGGTATAAAGACATGTTGGGTTGATTACTAAATTGATTTCCCATAGAGGGGACTTACAACCTACTTGGCTAGTAGTTCTGGGACTAATTGTTACGCTGAATCCTAGTCCAACTCGGTATTACGCTACTCCCAATGAATTATGTAATTAACTGATTATGACTGAGTTTCTGTAAATACTGGATAACTCAAAATTGAACATGCAAGTTGAGAATGCAAAAATTAATCTGGTAATTATGCCTTTATAACTAAGGCATGTATATCTGAAGTAAATTAAATATATGACCTAGCATGTGTAATTCAATAACTAAAGAAATACATAGCTAGGGTTCTGAAATTCATGCGATAAACTGAGTAATAACATGATTATCTGATTTGGAACATATAACTAATAAATTCATAAAGTTTTGTTGAATTTCTAGAAACCCTAGGTCTAATCATGATATGGGAATCAAGAATGTGACTGAAAACTAGGGACTCAATGGGTGAAAGATACCCACTAGTGAAATCCCACATACCTGGTGATGAAATTCATGGAGAAATATTCAGATTTTGAGGTTGGAACTGCTGGAACATTGTTGCGTTCTTGAACTAGGGTTCTTGAACTTTTTCTCCTTTCTTTCTTCTAATTTTCTAAGTTTTTGATTAATGATTTGACTTAGGTAAGTTTTAGTCATTTTTCTAGGCTTAAAATGCTAAAATCTGATGATTTAGGGTCAAAACGACGTATCTTAGGGTTTAAATGAAGTAGGAAAAGACCAAAAGACCCCTGAGTTAATTGCTGTCAGACCAAACGACGACCTGGACTGACGGTCCGTCGTTCAATCGACGGTCCGTTGTTTGGATCCGTATGTTGGGTCTGTTCGACAGACCTTTACTAAAAAGGACATAACTTTTTACTCGGAGGTCCGATTTTAGCAAGGTTGGTGGCTATGGAAATATAGTTCAATTATCTATCATTCCATAGGTCATGTGAAACCTAATTAATTTTGTGTTAAGAGTTATGATCATTTGAATTTGACCTAATTGTATTTTCCCCCTAATTGTCTGCTAATTTCAACCTACGGTTCGTAGGTCCATCTACAGACCGTGCTGGTCAATCATGGTTCTTGTGAGAGAGTGGATAAATGGGGCCTTGATCGACGAGCACAGACTACGGACCGTAGGTCCGTCCGTCGTTCGACAGTTAGTCAAATTTTCTGGGCTACATCTTGGGGGAGTTTCAGTCATAATCGATGGATGTGCAGCACGGGCCGTGGTTCAGGCTATGGTCCATCGATAGAAACTGTCAACTGCACCTGCATATTTCTGAAAAGCTGATTGTTTTGTCTTTTTTGGATACGGGGTGTTACAAGGTCAACGGACGGTGGTTCCTTTCACAGTCCGTGAACCGTGCTGTCGTCCACTATTTTCTGTTGTTTTTCTTGCAACTTCTAAGTATGATTTTCTAGGTGTTACAAGTTTGAAACATTTTATTTTATTTTGTGAAATATATTCATTGTTTGGATAAATTGAACAATTATAAGAATTTTTGAACTACTGTACACATATTTAGAATATTGCTTTAAATATATGTGCATGTACACAAGACATTATTCTTTGTAGTTTATTGAATATATATATATATATATATATATATATATATATATATATATATATATATATATATATATATATATATATTACTATTATTATTTTGAATTACTTATTAGCTAATTTAATTCTTGAGATTATTTGTTGCAAATCAATATTGTTGTTTTTTAATTAGAAATTGTGGCATATAAACAACACATTAAAATCGTGGGAAATAAGGAAGCAAAGGTCACGCTTGAAAGTTTAGTTGCATGAGATAGAAATGTTGTTATATGAGGTACTGAAAAGCGTCGCATTTTTGCCTTTTAGGCTATGCTTTTAAGCATAAATGATAAGGCAACACTTGAAAAGTGTCGCTTAAACTCTAAGGTTACGCTTCTTTCGGCCACCACTGAAAATTTTTGGCTTAAAGTCAAAAACTGTGGCCTTTTATCAAAGGCCATAATTTTTCATAGTTTAGGCCACACTTTTCTCGGGTGGTTGTAGACATAAAATGTTGTAGTGGCATACTACACTTTTACGCTTTTTTTAGATGCAATACATAGCAAGATTCATTACCATCGATCTTCACTCAATCAAGACACTTTTGTTGTTCAGATTGTGGTGAGCTCTTCAAATCTAGAGGCTTGTTGCTTTTACTTATGTATTTATTGTGTACATATGTTGTATTTTGTTGGACATTTATGTTTTGTATAACTTCACTTCCGTCTTAGAGGCTCGTGTACCTATAATACTAGGTTTGAGGTTTGGTTCATTGTATGCATTTCATATTCTTCAGTTCCTTTTGGGGCCTTTTGTATATTTTATTCTGTTTTGTATGTATCCATGATGGAGGTGATGTCTCATTTTTATACTTTTTATCTTATGTTCTCATGAGTTCAGCTTGCCCACTAGGGTTTATAGTAAGCAACATCAAGATACGATTTCGGGTCTTGGCATTTATAAAAAGAATTTTCCAAATGTTTATAAAAGTAGAAACTATAGAAATCTATATATTATATTCATATAAAGATTATTTTTAATAATAAATGGAAAAATTACCTTATATGATTTTTAAAATATTTTTAATTTTTTAAAACAATTATTGCAACGTTGTTTGAAATTGAAGAAACTTAAAAACTTAATAAGAATGTGAAGGGTCAAAATTAGGTTTAAACAAGACTCCATTGTTTCCCTTTTAAAATCTTACATCACTAGAGTTTTGGAATTTCTGAAGCATTATGTCACAAACTTATACTTCAACTAACGCTCCGTGCGGCACTTGAAAACTTACGCATGACTCTTTCACTATCTTTTAAGATCAAGTGAACCTTTTTCAAACTTAGATCTCTAAGAGAATGAAGAAAGATACAAGAGAATTTGTAAGAAGTCTTTTTGTAACGCTTGGAGAATGCTTTACAAATTCTTTCTTCAGTTTCAAATGAGAGACTTCTATTTATACTACTCTCCTATGGGATAAAGTGTAAATAAATATTACTATACAAGTCACTACATATTTGCAATCTAGTCCTGCTACTAGAATTCTCTACAAGCCTAGAGAATTCTAAAGCCTTCCAAAAATTCTTCTAGTGTATTATAGAGTCTCCACAAACCTCTCCAAGACTCTAGATCCTTTACAATTAGGCTAGCTAACTTATACTTTAATTTTATAGTGGGATGACAAAATGGTAGTTCATGACACTATCCCCACTTGATGTGTCTACGAATACAGAGCATCGCTTCTACATGGAAAACTGAGTATTATCTTCACCATGAGCAACTCCGCACACGAGATTTGGTGGCGCATTTACTGTGTTGAGGTTCATGTTACATGGAGTGTAACTCAATCCTAGCTTTATTTCTGCGGTATTGGTATTGGTATTATCCTCCGCACCTGTGTCGATCATAGCACGAGTGGGTAGTCCATCGATTGTGATGTATACATATTGTGCATCGTATTTTTAGGCCTTTCTCATCTCTTTGCTATAGCTCTACATAGTCCAATCAAGTCCAACTGCTTCATATCTTAAATTTGACCCGACTCTTATCCATCTTTCTCCTTCCATTCCCATCTTTCAGTTCATGGAATTTTGTTAGCCATCGGCCCACTGCATATATAGCAACTATTTTTCTTTGTAGCCACTCCCTTTCTCTCCGTATAACTTTGACGTCCAAACTTCTTATCATCATAGTTATAAGTGTCATGATTCAAGGGATGTGGTTGTTCCTCCTTGTATTTCCACGATCTCTCCACCCTTGGTCATGACTACCTCTCATCTCCTCTCTCTGGCTCGGTCAGGATTTTTCATGCCTAAAGTCTGTCAAAGCTTCATCCTGCATGATACCTTCATCAATAGTCCTGACCTGTCACCATTCTAACTCCTACATGGCCCATTTTTCAACACATCCATGAAGTTGAAGAACATATCTTCATCTATGATGGTTGGAATCTGTAGCCTGAGAGTGGTGAACTTCTTCATGGATTATGTATGATGGCTATCTGCTTCAACTCCCTACACTTATTCTTCGTCTCATAGAAGATGTTGTTAGGCAAGAAAGCCTTCTTGAACTCCAATCGGAACTTCTCCTATTTATTGATGGTGCAAAGCCCCTTCCCTATTTTTGACTCCTTTCACCTTTACCACAACATGGCCATCTTCTAAAGGTACAACACCGCAATGTTGATCTTTCTCTTATCACTCTTCACCTTGTTTCACTTAAATTGATTCTCCAAATTACATAAGAAATTCTCTACCTCTTGTGCGTAACAAATGCCTTTGAAAATTGTTTATGTAGGAGCATAAATCTTGACCTCCCTATCTCCATTGAGTATTGAAGATCCTCAAGCTTCGATTCTTCCCTTGAGAGGTTCCATCTCAGCCTTCATTGTTTCAATTGTGCTTAATTCCTTCATGAGCCGACACTCTAATGAAGTTATTATTTCCTTCATCTCACACTCTACATGCGTACGTGTCTCTAACTCTTTGTTGATGTTATCATTTCTTTCGAGGGTGAAGTCCTCGCAATTCTTAAACTTTATGTCAAACTTGTTGACGTTCTTTCCTAATATCTACACAACATGCCTCACCGTTTCAACCCTCACGATCCTCTCTACTCCAGGCAAGACGTTAATGGGCTCCTAACAACATTCCTTATTACTAGCTTCAGTGATAGAGGGTCGAGCAATAATTCCTTGTTACTCTTAAGGTTCTTCCTTTCCTTTAAGTGCTTCTTTCCACCATCTGACCTGACATTGGTGGTGCTAGCAGCATTGATGTTTCTCTAATTAGACATTCCCTTAGAAATAATCTGGCTCTGATACCACTTTTTCAAAGACTCAGACTTCGATCAACGGTCCGTGTGACACAGACAACTTAGTGATGGATCTTTTGCGATCTTATAAGCTCAAGTAAATCTTTCCAAACATAGATTAGTAAGACAATGAAGAAAAAAACAATAGAGTTTGTAATAAGGATTTTTGTATTGATTGGAGAATGCCTTGCACTTGCTTTGTTGAGTTTCAAATGAGATCCCTTGTATTTATATTACTCTTCTAAGGGCTAAAGTATAAACGAAAAGTTACTATACATGTCCCTATATATTTACAATCTAGTCCATCTAGAATTCTCTACAAGCCTAGAGAGATATAAAACCTTCCAAGAATTCTTCTTGTGTATTCTACGGTCTTCCAAAAGCCTCTCCAAGAAACTAGCTCCTTTCCCCTTAGAATATATCACTTATGCTTTGATTTTATCCCTATGTTGGATGACAAAGTGGTATCATGATAGTTATCTAATACTTCATTAAAGTTTGTGACAATTTCCTATGTGATATGGTCATGTGGCACCTTTTTTTAATTGAAATACCTATTGAGTCAAAATTTGATTAACAAAACAAAAAACTATACAAAGGATTGTCCCAAAAGCCAAAGCCCAAAAAAAATGATAAAACAAAAAAGGTAAGAAAATCATATAGAGAAACAAAAAAATAAATACAAATCTAAAATTGAAGTCAGAGAGGCACTAGATTCTTCTAGTGAAAACTTCGACAATCAAAGCATCAGAGAAGTTATCGGAGATATCAAAGAGTTTAAAGATTCCACAATGAAGTCATGCGACCAAACTAATAAAGCTTAGCCTCTACAGTTATTGAAGAGAAATTGATGCTTGTTCACCATGTCAAATTAACTGCCCTAGGTAATTTTATCATCAATAACTATATTTCCTTTGTTGGATGTATCATTTAATGGGTTCTATCTCACAAGGTAGTTAATTCCACCGTCTATGTTTAAAGTCTTTAAATTCAAATTCGTCATTTTTTACAGGAGGTGATTTAAGGAAATCTAGATCTACACCCATCAAAAGCCTAAAAACTCATAGTTTGTTTTATCTGGTAAGTATAACTCTATTATCTCTATTATTATATCATATAGACTTACTTGAATTGTTGTGATTGCAAATTGCTGAGATTGCATGAAATCAAAGTAAAATTGTAGATTTGTACTTCTATCTAGACATAACACATTTTTTATTTCAACAAAAACTAAATTAGAAGACAGAAATTGTACTTTTTTATAGCTTACCCTTGATAAAAAAAAAGCTTCAAAAAGATTATTTTAATTATCCATCCTATATTTATGAGTAAAAAAAGAAAAAAATAATTGATTAGGGATGCTATAGCGCGATAAGACATTGTAAATGTAGAAAAAACCCTAACATCACCTATAATCACAAAAGAGTTTTTGGAGAAGAAAAGAGTGACCTGCGAAAATTTCAGTAGGTTTTCAAGAGGAATGTTCATAAAGGTAAGCAATATGATTCCCCACTTCTGTAGTTCGCTTATTAGGTCTTACAAAAATGTTTTTGGAACAATAAAAGGGTTGGAACTCATTCTAAGGTGCAAAAAATCCAAGTTTATGAGGATTTTAGGGTGTCAGACCTTCAGTTGTTCATAAAGGAGGCAATTCTTGATTTTATTTATCATAATGCATTAGAGTAATCACGAGTTTGATAATCCTTGATAGATTAATAGTGGGGAAATCATGAGGTTAGCCTAGAGTTTTGTATTATAATAAAATATGGAATATCTAGGCCATTTGGGATTGATTTTGTATTGTATTATTATTTTAGATCAAGAAAAAGTTAAAAGACTCACAAAAGGAGTCAAAGTTTGCAATTAGACTTTAGGAGTTCCTTTTTTCTCAGGTAGGCTCGATTTACTTAATTGAATAGTTTGACTTGTATTCTATTTCATAATTTTCTTGTACATGGACGAGAGGTTTCATGTACAGACCTTTGTGGATGCTGGAAGGCTCAATGTTATTATTATAACTATGAAAGTGGGGAAAGATAATGAATAAGGGTTAGCTTTTCTAGTTCTTGATTGTTAACTTTGAATTTTCTTTTTGTGGTGGTTTGGTGGTGATTTTAAGCTTATGTATTATGAAATTGTTGCGTTATAGCCATTTTGGGACTTGTGATAATCAAGGGGAACTGAATGAATGGAAAGAGTATTAATTGATGGACTAGGGAGGTATTTTACTGTTAATGAATGTGTAGTAATATTGGGGTCTAATATTCGGCTATTGATATATAGGTATATATATGTATGTGTGTGTTCATATTGACTGTTCCATATAAAATGTTTGTGTAATGCATGTTCACAAAATAAAGGGTGAAGGTGAAATGACTTCATGTTTATAATCTCATGCAATGACCCTGTTCAATTTACACATGGCTTCAAGTGTGGCTGTTCATTGTGATTTTGATTTTGCATGTTTTTTTTTGATTAGTTGTTTGCTCGAGTACCACGCTAGTATATAATAATAATGGTTGACTCGAGTACCTCACTAATAAAAAGTACTAAAGGTTTCCTCGGATACCACCCTTACTATGTACTAACAATTGTTGACTTAATACCACATCGATATAGTATCAGTTTGTGTATGGGCCTCATGAGAGAACTAGGTTTGACTATTATGTTATATTTGTCACGTGTTGTTCCATAGTTGGTTGGGGAAATGTTGGGATGGTTCTAATGTAGATCATATTTTAATGTCAAAAACTACAAATGATGTTTTATGAATTCTTGAGTGGTCTGGGTTACTTGAAAGGTGAGTTGAACTCATATATTGATTTATCTGTGATCACGTGGGACATTTATGTTTGGGGTTATTACTTCTCCTATAAAGGTGTTAGAGTAGGTGCATGTATGACAAGTAGATTTGATTGTGACAATTTGGTATTAGGTCCCACATGTGTGATCATGTGGGATGTTAAGTTTGGGGTTATGGATCATGACAATTTGGTATTAGAGTCAAAATATTGGATCATCAAGCTATAAATCATTTTAGAAACTTGTGTCACTTCTTCACTCCTTTTGTGTGGCGTGTCTCTTGTCATATGAGGTGAGTCCAATTGTGTCTCGGGATTCCTAGTGGTTTCTTGACGTGGTAATCTAGATTCCATTGTTACAGCTGAAGGGACTCAAGTAAGGAAATATTAGAACTGAAAAGGTTCCAATTGGTATCTGGCTTTAAGAGTCATGTGAAGTATAATTACTTGTATCAGTTTGTGGTGATTAATGATATAAATAAGAGGTAATGAACCTGATTTTCCATAACAATATAGCTTAATGATGGTTACTTTATGCAGTGTATTTCCTGAATTTTCGCATGTATGGGAAGTATAATTACTTGTATTTTTATTATATTATGGACACGAAAAGTGCTTAAATTTATTATGTATGATGAATTAATGATAAAATTTCTATATGATTTACTGAACATGTTTTGGTATAGTCCATACCTATAATTTAATGGTTATGTTATTGATTGGAAGTGTCGTGTTAAACTGGCACGGACTTACAATTGGTACATATGGTAAGGGAAAAGGATATATTGTGACAGTGGGGAAAATCTGATTTTTGAACAATTGTTATTGGTTGGGAACCATAGGAAAGACGGTTTTCTGGTATGATAGTGAGAATGTTATATTATGAACTACTTTCTAATGTTGTTCATAATTAATTTTGTGAGAAGGTGGTCTTAGGTGCCTAAATATATGTTGCTGGATATGATCTTGGGGTTTATTTTGAATCTATGATGCACATATCTAGGATACATATGTTTCGGATGGATCTTGGGATTATATTATTAATAGATATGTGTTTCAAGAGTTGGTAAGGATAAGGAAATGGAAAACAATTCGTATTTTAGAAAAATTATAGGCCGAACTAGTCAAGGCTACATCGCCCGACTGGGCCACTGTAGTGGGAGTTTTTCTGCTATGAAAGAAGTAGTGATAGTGGTGTGTCAGTCTCTATAGTGGAAATGGTGAGTTAGAATCTAAAATTTGTTTCCCCTATTTTTGCATTGCATTTCCAAACAATTAAAATCTCCAGTTTGAGTTCATATCACCGTGAAATAACATAAATGCATCTGAAACAATATGGTGTTTGAAGAGGCCCAAAATTTCACCTTTGAAGCGTTTGGGGTGCTCAGTCTTAGTTGGTGGGTTCGCATTCCTCAGGTTCTGAATTTAATACAAATTGTATTGCTAAAATCTCATAATTCATGGGTTTTCATTCATCCGGGTCTAACCAAGATGTTTTGGAATTTGAGGTAACTCTATGTTGGCCCGGATTGAAGAGGGACACAGCGGAGTAAGTGTCCAAGTGTTAGAATTGTCCGAAGTTGGAATATCAGACTAGATGCCTACATAGTTTTCTTCAAGAGATGCCCATTCTTGAATGAAAGTAGAAAATAGTAGCCATCGACTTCGTGGTGGGTCTTCCTAAGGCTTTGGAGAAGTATGATTCGATTTCCACCACTGAGATCATTTCTTACCATTGTTTGAGTTCTCAAACAAAAATACTTATCACTTTGGTATAAATACAACATCCTTTGAGACACTTTATGCGAGGGGATATAGATTTATCATTGTGTTGTTTGAAGCATGTGAGGTGAAGCCTCTATGCATTGGCTTGATAAATGAAGCTTAGAACAAGGTGAGGGGTATCTAAACCAAGTTATTAGAAACTCAAAGTAGAAACAAAGAGTATGCAGATTGCAATGTATGCGATATGACAGTTCAAGTTAGTGAACATGTTTTATTTAATGTGCCACCAATGAAAGGTGTGATGAGCATCTGTAAGAAGGGTAAGCATAAACCTCGACATATTGAGTTATTTGAGGTTTTTGACAATGTAGGGCCTGTAGTGTATAGGTTAGCTTGCCACCAAGTTATTTATATTCCATTCAGTGTTCCATGCATCCATGATGAAAAGATACCACGGGATGGGGAGTACATTATCAAGTGAGACTTAATAGTGTTATACAAGGATCTGCAATATGAAGAAGAGCCAATTGCTATGCTTTATTATGATGCCCAAAAGTTGAGAATAGAGGAAATTAGATTGGTAAAGGTTTGATAGGAGCATTATATAGTTGAGTAATCTACTTGAGAAATCAAGGAGGACCTACGGGACAAACATCCTCATTCGTTTGAGGAGTCGGGCACTACTTTCTTATTGACTTAGACAATTTTTCTTGTGTGATCGATCTGAAAGGAACGATGAGTAAATTAGTAT
Source organism: Solanum sitiens (assembly GCA_016801875.1). Lineage (NCBI taxonomy): Eukaryota > Viridiplantae > Streptophyta > Magnoliopsida > Solanales > Solanaceae > Solanum > Solanum sitiens. The sequence continues at coordinate 2,369,774 of JABWTJ010000028.1, forward strand.
CTATTGTAACAACCCGTCATGTTATTACGAGTAAGGAAAATAGTCGGTCGAGGCTGCTATAATGGGGTAAGTTGTTGTAAGTATAGGAAAACCCCCTAAAATTGCCCACATTCATCCAAGAACGTTGTGAATAAGAAAAAAAAGGGTGATCTAAAGAAAATTGAACAGTTTTTCATGAAGAATTTTTCTAAAGGTAAGCAATTTGATCCCCTACTTGTATAGTTCAAGCTTTAGACCTTAGAGAAGATATTTGTGACCGTGGGTGGGGGTGGGTAGTTGAATTCATCCTAAGGTAGGGAAAATGTGAATTTTGAAAATTTTAGGGTGTAATTCCTTGGGTAGTTCTTAAAATAGGCAATTCTTAATTTTATTTACCATAAGGCACTAGTGTAACCATGTTGTTGGTAATCCTACAAGAATTAATAGTGGGAAAGACCAAGATTAGGTGGGAAAATCATGAGGTTGGCCTAGAATTTTGGATTCCGGTATAATTTGAAAATACTTAGTCTATTTGTGATTGATTTTTTAATGTATTATTATTTTACGCCAAAAAAAAAGCTAAGAACTTTACAAAAGGATACAAAGTTCGCTATTAAATTTCTACAACATTTGCTTTGCCCCAAGTAGGCCGGCTAGGTTTCTTAACTAAACAGTTAGACCTATATTCTATTTCATAATATTCCTTTTCAGGCACGGAGTCTAAATGCCTAAAGGTGTAGTTATTGCTATTAAGGCAGGGAAAGATAATAACTAAGGTTTAGGGTTTTTTAGTTCTTGATTGTTAACCTTGAGTTTTCTTGTTGGTGTGGTTTGGGCTAAGATCCCGAAGCCGACAAGCAATAGCACCAGTTGGGGTCCTAGAACCAAAGGAGAGAAAGTAGATGTATATGAAAAAGATAACCAATCTATTCACATACTCGTTTTCACAAATAGGCACAGAGAGTCAGTCAAAGCTCCACTTTTCAGAAGAAGGGCCTACGACATAAGGCTCCTACTACGAACCAATGAACCTCCGAACCTAAGGACTGGAGTTCAGCATCGAGAAGCCTACTCATCGAGTTGTTCGATACTTAAATATTCTTGTCGCGGAGAAAGACTACTTTTCTATTCACTTTCCTGCGCACCTCTACTCATGCGGGACTGACTGTGCGATACTAAGAATGGAGAAAGCCACCTGTCAAAGTAACTCCATAAATAGACATTAATCCTCATAAAACAAATAATATTTAAAAATTCGAATCGCCAAATGTTTTTTCCAAATATTAAAAAGCAGAAATACTTGAGTAATATTGAAATTCCATCGATGGGGAAAAATAAACTCCCCACCGTGGAATTGAAATGGACTTTATTCTTTTGTTAACAAAAAAGTTATTATTCAGCGAATAGTAAATAGAGCATTTCCTAATTTATTATTTTTTATATCAATCAAAAAAGCAAATAGAGTTCTGTTACATATGGATTGGTGAGCTAATCAGTGATGATCGCATATTAAGTGTTATGAAATTTCTAGTTATAGCCATTTTTAAGACTTGTGGGGATTAAGAGAACTGAATAAACGGGAAGAGTATTAACTCATGAGACTCTGGAGGTAATTTTCCAATGAAGGAATTTGTACTCATAATGGGTCTAGTATTGGGCTATTCATATATAGGTGTATATAAGTATTTGTTTGTTCATATTGACTACTCCATGTGAAATGCATGTGTAATATATGTTTAGGAAATAAATATTGAATGTGAATTCACTTCATGTTGATAATCTCATAGAATAAACCTGTTTAATTTACTTGTGTCTTCCACTCTGATTGTGATTGGGCACGTTATTTGTGACTGCTGGTTTACTAGGGTACCACGTCAGTATGAAATTTTCACGATCCAAACTATACCTTAGACATGAAATGACATAAAATACCTCGAGAGGCCCTACACAAGTCACTTGACATACATCTAATACAATAGAATATACATTAAGAGATTTTAAGTAGGACATCTCATATCATGAAAGACAGTTTTAACAAAAATGTGGAATCATAACTATGTCTTGACAGGCCATTCTAAGCAACATAAGAGTAGTTGGGTTGTAATCCATACATAACGTACAAAGTATGAAAACTAAATACATAAAAAAAAATATAGCATAGGTAACATAGCCCTCCGAATATGAGGAATCACTAATATTCACAGGAAAGCAAACTACTAGCCACGAGTGAGAGGAGAAAGAGCGTCATTCACTACATTATGAGACAATGTAGGCACGGGTATGTATTGATACACGAAATTTCCTAAGTATGGAGAAAATATTCAATTTGATGTAACTCCCACAATAAAAAGAAGATCTAATTACCAAGGTATAAGGATGTATCATATCATCAAGGCTATGTGGATCCACAACAGCTAGGTTACTTAAGACAGTCTTACGAGGGCATGTAGTTTGGGACTAGAGAGTGATACTAGAGACGACCCTATTTGAGCCTCCACCTTAAATTCCTCTTTGTGCTTAGTTAAATCCCAATGGAATTAGATAAAGTCAGTTATCAAAGTATAAGATTAGGAAAGGAATGATCGCAATACCAATTCAAATAATAAAGTCGTATAAGAGTAGCTTCTTTCAAAACCATGATTTCATAATTGTATTCATATAAATAATTATGTTCTTAAGCTTCAAAAAATCATTATTTCCTTTCAAATTGTATGAAAAACTTTCAAAATTTATTGATACTTAACTTAAAATCATCCTTAAATCATAACTTCATCCTTTCAAAAGCACAATATCTCATATCAATTCACGGTCATTGTTCATAATTCATAGGTAAAATTCATAGCATAAAACATGGGTCCGTATGAAATCAATTATAAATCCTGTAATTAGGTTAAATAATGCAAAATAAGTTAGAAAAAATCAGTTGAATCATAATAAAAATGATCTATGAAGATTTACATAAAACCCTAATTGAATTGAAAATTGGAGTTCTTTTGGGACCCAATGGATGAAAGGAATCCATTGGTAAATCTCCACGACCTTGATAATCAAAGAACAAAAATAATGGATATTGAGGCTTTGAATCCTTTGAAAATCTAGTTCTTCAAGAGGAAGGTTAAGAGAGATTAGGGAATTTTAAGTGAAAGCAATAAATTAGGCTTAGTTTGTAAGAGTAAAAAAGGTCATACAGAAGTTATAGGTCCAAAAAAATAGTTTAGGTTTGGTGGGTAGAAAATGACCAAATCACCTTCAATTTAGAAACTATGGAAGTTACCTATAACTCTGAATTGTGGTCCATAGACCTTTCTACACTCCATACTAGTCAATCGTCGAATCACATATTGAGCCTAAAATCTTGGGCAATTCCTAAGAGTCAGTCTGAGGACTTGTCAGATGGTCTACAGTCCGTAGACCTTACCCGTATCCCAACTTTAAGTCCATAATTTTACCAAATTAGAATTAACTCTACGGGCACTTCCTTTGCCATGTAATTCAACCTATGACCCATCCTGCTCAATTATAGGCCCAACTTTGAAAACTCAATTTTTCCTAAATCTCAACTTAGCTCCTACGAACCCTATCTATGACTTATAGATGCTCCTGCGAACTGTAGATGGGTCTCATGGGTTTGAAGAAATAGCCAAGCAAATGAAAGATTTCCTTTCCAATTTGACTTTCAAACTTCGGTGTTACAGGAATAGTAATGGTTGGCTTGAGTACCTCAATGACACATAATACTAATGATTGTCTCGAATGCCACGCTTAGTATGTACTAATAATGGTTTGATCATATACCATATCAGTACACTAATAGTTTGTGTGTGAGTTCCATTTGAAACTGAGTTTATTTATTATGTTATATTTGTGACATGTTAGTCCATGACTCGTAAGGTTTGTGCTTAAATATTGGGATGGTTCTTGTATATACCATATTTACTTATTAAATACTTTGTATGATTTTTATTGATCCTTGTTACATGAAAAAGGTAAGAAGCCTTATTGTATTGCTTGGAGAATGATTTACACTTGATTGCTTCAGTTTCAAATGAGAGACTTCTATTTATAATACTCTCCTAGTTGATAATGTGTAAATAAAAATTACTATACAAGTCCCTATATATTTGCAATCTAGTCCTGCTACAAGAATTCTCCACAGGGCTGGAGAATTCTAAAGCCTTCCAAGAATTCTTCTTGTGTATTCTAGAGTCTTCCACAAACCTCTCCAGGACTCTAGATCTTTCCCATTTAGGCTAGCTCACTTATACTTTAATTTTATGCCTAAGAGGGATGAAAAAGTGGCGGTTCATGACACTCTTCCCACTTGATGTTGCTAGAACCACGGAGCATCGCTTCTACATGGAAAACCGAGTCTTGTATTCACCATAACCGACTCCACACACAAGGGTTGGTGGTGCATTGAGTGTTTGTAGGTGGGTGTTACACGGAATATAACTCAATCCTAAATTTTTTTCTACAGTCTTTGTCATGATACTAGCCTCCGCAACTGTTTCGATCATAGCACGAGTGGGCAGTCCATCAATCGTGATGTCTACATATTGTGCATCGAATTTTTTCGGCTTCTCTTAATTCTTTGTTATATATCTACATAGTCCAATCAAGTCCAAATCCTTCATATATATCTGAATCTTGACTTGGCTCTTGTCAATCTTTCTCCTTCCATTCCCATAATATGGTACCAAGGTTCTTTAGTTCAAGGAATTTTTTATAGCCTTGCAGCCCACTACATATGTAGCAACTATTTTCTCTTTGTAGACTCTACCTTTTACTCTGTATCTCTTTGACTTCCAAACTTCATGATAATAGACTTACAAGTGATATGATTCATGGGATTTGGTTGCTGCTCCTTGATTTTTCCACGATCTCTCCACCCTTGGTCATGACTACCTCTTATCTCTTCTCTTCTGGCTCAGTCAGTGCTTTTCATGTCTAAAGTCTTTCAAAGCTTTGTCCTGCATGATACCTTCATCAATAGTCATGACCTGTCAACACTCTAACTCATTCAGGGCCAATTTTTCATCCTATCCATGAAGTGGAAGAATATATTTTCATCTATTAGGGTTGGAATTTGGAGTATGAGGGTGCTGAACTTTTTCATGGATACCATGTGTTGCCTATCTACTTCAGCTCCCTAAACTTACGTTTCGCCTCATATATGATGTTGTTAGGAAAGAAATCCTTCTTGAACTCCACTCAGAATTTCTCCCATGTATTGATGGTGCAAAGCCCCTTCCCTATTTTTGACTCATTTTGCCTCCACCACAACATGACGATCTCCGATAGGTACAACACTGCAATGTTGATCTTCCTCCTATCACACTTCACCTTGTTGCACTTAAATTAGTTCTTCAAAAGCCATAAGAAATACTCTACTTCATGTGCGTAAAAAATGCTTTTGAACATTTTTCGTTTAAGAAACTAAATCTTGGCCTCCTTATCTCCATTGGGTATTAAAGATCCTCAAGCTTCCATTCTTCCCTTGAGAGCTTCCATCTCAGCCTTTGTTGTTTCAAATGTGCTTAATACCTTCATGAGCCGACACTTCAATGAAGTGATTATTTTATTCGTCTCACACTTTACATGCTTACGATACTCTAACTCTTTGTGGATGTTGGCATTCTCTTCAAGGGTGAAGTCCTCGAGAGCCTTAAACTTGTCTTCAACCTTGTTCAATCGCTTGCCTAACATCTACACAACATGACTCACAGTGCCAACCCTCGCGATCCTTTCTACTCCACATGTGATGTTAATGGGATTCTCACCACGTTCCTTATTACTAGCTTTAGTGATTGATGGTCGAGAAATAATTCCTCGTTACTCTTAAGGTTCTTCCTTTCCTTTCAGTGCTTTTTTCCACCATCCAACTTGACGTTTGTTATGCTAGCAGCGTTTATGTTTCCCTTCTTAGCTATTCTCTTAGAAATAATCTAGCTTTGTTACCACTTTTTCACGGACTCAAACTTCAACTAACGCTTCGTGTGACACATGAAAACTTATTCATAGATCTTTTACGATCTTATAATCTCACGTAATTCTTTCCAAACATAGATGAATAAGACAGTGAATAAAGAAACAAGAGAGTTTGTTATAGGGCTTTTTGTACTGATTGGAGAATTCTCTGCACTTGCTTGGTTGAATTTCAAATGAGATCCCTTCTATTTATATTACTATTATAAGGGCTAAAGTATAAATAAAAGGTTACTATACAAGTCTCTATATATTTACAATCTAGTACCTCTAGAATTCTCTACAAGACTACAGAATTGTAAAACCTTCCAAGAATTTTTCTTGAGTATTCTCCAGTATTCCAAAAGCCTCTCCAAGAACCTAGATCCTTTCCCCTTAGAATATATCACTTATGCATTGATTTTATGCCTATGTGGGATGACAAAGTGGCGTCATGACAATTAGCTAATACTTCATTGAAGTTTATGACAACTTCCAGTAATACTTTAGCCTAGTCAAGGTCATTCTGATAGAAAGATCTCAACATTTTGTGATGCACATTAGGCATATTCTCCACTTACCAGAAAATCTGTGACTAGTAACTAGATTTGGTAGGAACTGAGACCTGCTGATTGTTCTAGTTAGCTACTGTTTGAGCCAAAAACAAAATCGCATTATGGAACTCTGTGTTCGAAACATCATGATCTTGGATTGGAGGAGTTGCATTAGCGTTCCTTGCATTATTTCTATGTTGAGGCATAATCTGAAACACTTAATGATGGGTTACAAAGGAGATCATACCCACACACGATAAGAATAGAAAGAAAATGAAGTTTTTCCTACAACACTTCATAGCCTCACTCTCATTAGATGTGGTGCACTTCACACTTAAGAAAATGACTCTACTTAGTGTGGCTTTTCAGACATCCAAGTTTGTTACACCCCGAGGCTACACCTTGACTAACACGGGACCTAGGATCAAGAGTGACTCCAAGTTAACCCTGAACTGACATATCATAAGCAGATCAAATATATTATAACAATTAAAATGGATGCGGAAGCTAAATCATGATAAAACTTAATAGTGGGAAATACCTAAAGTTGTTCTAAATAACTAAGATACTTATGATTTCAATACAAATGAAATATTAAACTCAATTCTAAAGATGAAACTAAATTATGTCTGAAAAGAAGCCTCTACTCACTAAAGCTACTGGACATGCCCCAGCTAACTATAGAAAATACCAAAAACTGAAATGAAAAGACTAAACACAGAAACATGTGTATTGTCCTTGAAATGTGAAGACTCACCACTGAAGCTATTGAAAATGGAGATTGGGAGTCGATCTACGTGACTGGATACCGAGTACATGAACTTATGTCATGAAAGGATGTAGCGCAGAGGCTGCGTCAGTACTTAGAATGTACTTATCATGTAGGATAGGATAAAGCTAAAAAAACATACTAAGCAATAATATATTTTGGGCATACTGGAAAAATACTTAAAACAAATTGCGAATGAACTTAAATGGAGTCAATAACCAAGTACATAACATGCTAAGAACGAATACTGAAATATAACTGAAAACCTAGTACAATCCATTAAAGTTTGATTGTGAGAGCTACTAATAACCAACATAAGATAATGCCCACAGAGAGGACTTATTTACCTACAAAGCATGTAGTTCTGGGACTATATGGGTATGTTTAAACCTAGTCCACATGGTCTAAGCCTACTCCCAACCAGAAATATGAATAAAAAACATAACTGGATTGTACTGGATAGCTCAATATTCTTATATGCTAACTTAGAACGCAATATTTTAGTATTGGTAACGAAACATTCAAAATTTGTGGCTTGTATATATATGTATATAACCTAGATAGTGTAATTCATGAACTAAATTAATCTACACCACTAAGTTTATGAGTTTCATGCAAAAAGCTAAGCATAATGTCACAAAAACATGCTAATATGATTTGGAATACCATAACCGCAAAATCACAACAATTTATCTAAAGTTCTAGAAACCCTAAGTCTAAACATTACATAGGGAGTCGATATTCTAACTAAATTTTGGGACCTAATGGATCAAAGGAACCCACTAGTGAAATCCCACATACCTGGTGACGAATTTCATGAAGATATCTGTTGATTTTAGGGCGAAAACTGAAGGAAACCTGTTGAATTTTTGGAGAGGGATGCTTGACTTTTCTCTCTTGTTTAGCTCTAAGATTGACGAATTTTTGGTGAAAGATTGATTATGGTAGGTTCTGGTTAAGTTAATAGGCTTAAACTGACCAAAATTATGTAGTTTGGGGGTTAAACGATGTAGTTTAGGTGTCCAACCTATACGGGAAATCACCAAACAACCCCTGACTTAAAATCTGGCGAGACTGACCAGGGGCCCTATGACGGACTGTAAAAGGTACCACAGACCGTCAATCCTATAGAATTCTAAAGCCTTCTAAGAATTCTTCTAGTGTATTCTAGAGTCTTCCATAAACCTCTCCAAGACTCTAGATCCTTTCCAATTAGGTTATCTCACTTATACTTCAGTTTTATGCCTAAGTGGGATGACAAAGTGGCGGTTCATAACACTCTTCCCACTTGATGCTACTACGACTACAAAGCATCAATTCTACATGGAAAACCGAGTATTCTCTTCACCATGAGCAACTCCGCACACGAGAGTTGGTGGTGCATTGACTGTGTTGAGGTTCATGTTACATGGAATGTAACTCAATCCTAGCTTTGTTTCTGCCGTCTTGGTAATGATGTTAACCTACGCACCTTTGTCGATCCTAGCACAAGTGGTTAGTCCATCTATCGTGATGTATACATATTGTGCATCATATTTTTCGGCCTCTCTCACCACTTTGCTATAACTACATAGTCCAATCAAGTCCAACTATTTCATATCTGAACCTTGCCTCGACTCTTGTCCATCTTTTTTCTTCCATTCCCTAATATGGACACGGTTGACGAAATGCTTCATATCCATAGGCCCACAGTTTATGTAGCAACTGTTTCTCTTTGTAGCCACCGCCTTTCTCTCTGTATCACTTTGATATCAAAAAATCTTATCATCGGAGTTATGAGTGTCATGATTCATGGGATGTGGCTGCTTCACATTGTTTTTTCCACGATCTATCCACCCTTGGTCATGAATACCTCTCATCTCCTATCTTCTAGCTCGATCAGGGTTTTTGATGCCTAAATATTGTCAATGCTTCATCCTGCATGATACCTTCATTGATAGTCTTGACCTGTGACCATTCTAACTCCTTCATGGCCCATTTTTTAGCCCATCCATGAAGTGGAAGAACATATCTTCATCTATGAGGGTTGGAATCTATAGTCTGAGAGTGGTGAACTTCTTCATGGATTTAGTATGCTGCCTATCTGCTTCAGCTCCCTACACTTACGCTTCACCTCATAGATGATGTTGTTAGGAAAGAAAGCCTTCTTGAAATCCACTCGGAATTTCTCCCATTTTTTGATGGTGCAAAGATCCTTCCCTATTTATGATTCCTTTCACCTCCACTATAACATGACCATCTCTGAAAGGTAAAACACCGCAATGTTGATCTTTCTCTTATCACTCTTCACCTTGTTTCACTTAAATTAATTCTCCAAATGCCACAAGTAATTCTCTACCTCTTGTGTGTAACAAATTCCTTTGAACATTATTTGTGTGGGAGCCTAAATCTTGGCCTCCCTATCTCCATTGGGAATTGAAGATCCTCAAGCTTCGATTCTTCCCTTGAGAGCTTCCATCTCAGCCTTCATTGTTTCAATTGTTCTTAATTCCTTTATGAGTTGACACTCTAATGAAGTGATTATATCCTTCATCTCACATTCTAGATGCTTATGCACCTCTAACTCTTTGTGGATGTTGTCATTCTCTTCGAGGGTGAAGTCCTCGAGAGTCTTACACTTTATGTCTACCTTGTTCACGCGCTTACCATAGATCTACACAACATGCCTCACCGTGTCAACCCTCATGATCCTCTCTACTCTAGGCATGACATTAATGGACTCCTCACCACGTTCCTTATTACTAGCTTCAGTGATTGAGATTTGAGCAATAATTCCTTGTTACTCTTAAGGTTCTTCCATTCCTTTCAATGCTTGTTTCCACCATCTGACCTCACGTTGGTGGTGCTAGCAACGTTGATGTTTCTATAATTAGCTATTCCCTTAGAAATAATCTGGCTCTGATATCATTTTTTCACCAACTCAGACTTTGAAAACGGTCAGTGTGACATATGACAACTTAGTGAAGGATCTTTTACGATCTTATAAGCTCAAGTAAGTATTTCCAAAATAGATCAGTAAGACAATGAAGAAAGAAACAAGAGAGTTTGTAATAAGTCTTTTTATATTGATTGGAGAATGCTTTGCACTTTCTTGGTTGAGTTTCAAATAAGATCCCTTCTATCTATATTACTCTTCTGAGGGCTAAAGTATAAACAAAAAATTACTATACAGGTCCCTAAATATTTAAAATCTAGTCCATCTAGAATTATGTACAAGCTTAGAGAGATGTAAAACGTTTCAAGAATTTTTCTTGTGTATTCTTCGATCTTCCAAAAGCCTTTCAAAGAACCTATCTCCTTTACCCTAATAATATATCACTTATGCTTTGATTTTATGCCTATTTTGGATGACAAAGTGGCATCATGACAATTATCTAATACTTCATTAGAGTTTGTGACAACTTTCTGTAATACTCCAAAAGTCTAAAGTCTAATCTAGAGACTAACATGAGATTCTAAGAGTTTTAAAACTGTTTTAAGGTAATATATAATGCATATAACTCATTTAGGAAGTTTTAGAATCAAAACGTCAAGAAACGTCCATGACGTCCAAAAACTAGTTCAAAAGGTGCTAGTGTGCCTTAGTCTATTTGACAAGGTTTTAAGAGTTGTAAAATGATGAAATTTAGTAAAAAGGTGTCTAACATGTATTAGAGTTGGTTTATAGTCGAATCGTTTGGGTACGAATCCCCAAGGACCAACCAAAGGGTTCTTAAGGAGGACCCTTCCTGTTTGGCTAAAAGCTGTGAAAGACAATACCATCGACGGTTGCCAACCAACGAGGTGTAGGCTAATCAACGGGGCGTCAATGTCCACCGTCGATTGTCACTTAGACATTTTGGCAAAGGGTCCATTTTGGACACTCTCTGACCAAAATGACGGATGTGCAGCACGGAGGGGGGCTTGGCCGACGACTGACCTATGGTCTTTAGATCGGGGTCTCGTAGGTTAGGTTTGTGTTTAACTATTTTATTTTATTTGTTTCATTTAATTAATTAGGTGGATAGTTAATTAGTTAGGGGTTAAGAGAGGTCTAATTAACTCATTTAATGACTTCTATAAGGACCCCAAACCTAATTAAACTAAACCCAACTCTCATAATTCCCAAAACCCAATTACTCTTCTTTCTCTCTTCTTTCTCTCTCCCAAAGAAACTCCATAAAAGACCAAACAAAGGAGGGTTATAGGGAATCAATAAGACTAATTTTCAAATATTCATAAATTAATAAGGAATGAGATTCCTTTCACCTTTGGGGTTCTCTCCCCAAACAGCTCTTCCCAAAAAAATTGATTTCAAAAGATGAGTTTCAAGTGGGTTTTCTTCTATTACGAATTTGATATTCTAGATTGGTTTGTTTATGATTTATTTAGATAATTATGATTAGATTATGATGTATTATGATTCAATTATACTATTTCTTGATGAATTAACCTTGGTTGTGAAGTAGATAATGAATTTGACCTAAGTCCCTAACCCTAGGCTATGAACTAGTGATGAATTGTTGTGTAGCGATCCAATTGACTTCATTATTGTGTTGATTACTATTGTATGATGATATTCACCCATTGTTGGGTTGAATTGGATGGTTGATGGTAAAACCTTGATGATGGCTTGTGAAGGAGATTGGGGTAAGTCTTGTGATCTCAATCCTTTACTTCAATTATGATTACTTGTGTTTAGTGATGAAGTTATGTTGAAGTATACCTTGTGATAAGATTGACTGGGTTTGGTATGATTTTGAATTGGAATGTCTTGAATTATGACTTATGTGTTGTTGGCTAAGATGTATTGATATAAGGATGGTGATGATTTACCTATGCGCCTTATCATAATTTGATTATGTAAATGTGCTAACCTCACATGTGTGAATTGTAATGAAAAGACAATACTCATGCAATTCCAAATGAGCTATGATGATGACTATATAACGGATAGACCCTATGACCTAAACTAAGTTAGGATGACTAATAAAGTCGTAAAGACATTTCAAATGGGACTCTAGCTTAGCACCGAGTGAACTAGAGTGAGGAGTGTCCCTTCACACATAGGGAAGGTAGGATAACTTATGTACTCATGAGATTGGAGACTATAATGCATGTAGCATAAAGAGGGTCCCAACTACATCTCCTAGTTTTTGAACTATGTTGCCCCCATAGGAATACTAGCTAGTGGATCCACATAGATTTTATGTTCATGTTTTGGTACTACCTTGGCAAGTAGTCCGCCTTCTTTAAGTGTAGGGTTCCATGAAACCGGATTTTACATTAGCTCATGTGGTCTACGTCGGTTAAGGAAAGATGTTCCCAAAGGTAAAATGAAGTAATGAAGTGAACTCTAACTAGGGTGACCTAAGGGGTTTAGCTTAGTCTAGGCAGGGGTATGAGACTCTACTTATACATTGCACTAGTTGGCCTTGAGGGAAGTCTTAGAAGGGTGTTCTTATATGCTTATAAGCTTATAAATGTAAATGATATGTATATGATGATCTTACATGTTAATGACACTATGTGATGATTTTTTTACTCATGAACATGTGATTGGTCTCTCTTGTTAAAGTATGATGATGTTTACTCTTAATGATATAGTATGTGCAGTTGGGCATTGCTTATAGTTTTTATTGAGTTGACTTGATTAAGTGAGGTTGTGGGGCTTTACTTAGTCATTGCACTAGTGGACTTAATGGGGGTGTATGTGTGATGGTCTTGCTTTGGTTATGATGTTATGAACTCTTATCCATGTTTGTTGATATTATAACTTGATGATAGAGTTGTCTTGATTATGTGCTCAATTATGTTGATATGCATGTTGAGTTGACTAGACTTGGTATTGTTGGTCTTGTGATGTACATGGTCTTGATTTAATGAATATGTGCTATTGAATTGTATTGGTTCTTGAATGTGCATAATGCTTTTCAAAGTAAATTAGCATGCCTTAATGAAATGTCCCTTTTTAGCATGATTTCTATGTTGTATGTGCATGTGATTCGACTTAGTACAAGTGATGTGCTAACCCTATTTCTCCCTTTTCCTCAACATTTTAGGTTCCGGTCGTTGAAGGGTTCATGACGAAGTTTGAAGGAAGGCTTGGAATCATTCTCCAAGTGTGGGTATGTCCTCATGTTCCAAGGATGATGCCTTTTGATTCATGTTGTTTCAAGATATTGTTGTAAGCCCTAAGTGGCATTTCTACATTGGGTAAGGGCTTATGCCCATGTTAATTTGACTCTGTTTAGATGGTTTAATACGAGACATCCCTTTTAAGACTATGTTATGTATATTATATATATATGTGCCATAAAAGTAGAAGACTATGTAATCTTTATATACGAAGGGTCTATGTATACTCGATATGAATATATATGTGTAAGCGAGAGGTCGAAGTAAACCTCAAGATGTAGTGTAGATGAAAAGTTTTAAACTTTCCGCATTTTTAACCTATGAATGTAATGATGAATGCTAAGAGTCTAGTCTCAGTACTCTTCGAGGATGACGATGACGGTTACGTCTAGGGGGTGCTCCCCGGATGTGACAGTTCGTATGTGATATGGTCATGTGGCACCTTTTTTATTGAAATACGCATTTAGTCAAAATTTGATTAGCAAAACAAAAAAAATATAAAGGATCGGCCCAAAATCCAAAGCCCAACAAAAACGATAAAAAATAAAAAAAAGGTATGAAAATAAAATAGAGAAACAAAAAAAAGAAACACAAACCTAAAATTGAACTCAGAGAGGCACTAGATGCTTCTAGTGAAAACTTCGACAATCAAAGCATCACAGAAGCTATCGGAGATATCAGAGAGTTTAAAGCTTCCATAATGAAGCCATGCCACTAAACCAATAAAGTTTAGCCTCTACACTTGTTGAAGATAAATCGATGCTTGTTCACCATGTCAAATTAACTCCCCTAGGTAATTTTATCATCAATAACTATTTTCCTTTCTTGGATGTATCCTTTAATGGGTTTTGTCTCACAAGATTGATTAATTCCACCATCTATGTTTAAATTCTTTAAAGTCTAATTCATCTTTTTTTACAGGAGGTGATTTCAGGAAATCTAGATCTACACCCGTCAATAGCTTAAAAAACTCATTGTTTGTTTTATCTGGTAAGTATACCTCTAGTATCTCTATTGTTGTATCATATCGACTTACTTGAATTGTTGCGACGGAAAATAAATGAGATTGTATGAAATCTAAGTAAAATTTTAGATTTGTACTTCTATCTAGACATCACACATTTTCGATTTCAGCAAAAACTAATTTAGAAGACAGAAACTGTACTTTTTCTATAGCATACCCTTGATAAAAAAAAAGCTTCAAAAAGATTATTTTAATTACCTGTCCTATCTTTGTAAGTAAAAAAAGAAACAAAATAATCGATTTGGGATGCTATTGCGGGATTAGGGGTCCGATTGGACCGCGCAATAAGACATTGTAAATGTAGAAAAACCCTAAAATCATCAATAATCACACAAGAAAGTTTTTGGAGAAGAAAAGAGTGACCTGGGGAAAAATTCAGTAGGTTTTCATAAGGAATGTTCGTAAAGGTAAGCAATATGATTCCCTACTTTTGTAGTTCATTTATTAGGTCTTACAAAAATATTTGTGGCCCGATGGAAGGGTTTGCATTTATTCTAAGGTGAAAAAAAATCCAGGTTTATGAGGATTTTAGCGTGTAAGACCTTCAGTTGTTCATAAAAGAGGCAATTCTTGATTTTATTTATCATAATATGTTAGAGTAATCACGAGATTGATAATCGATCCTTGATAAATTAATAGTGGGGAAATCATGAGGTTAGTCTAGAGTTTTGGATTATAATAAAATATGGAATATCTAGGCCATTTGTGATTGATTTGGTATTGTATTATTATTTTAGATCAAGAAAAAGTTAAAAGCCTCACAAAAGGAGTCAAAGGTTGCAATTAGACTTTAGGAGTTGCATGGTTCTCAGGTAGGCTCGATTTACTTAATTGAATAGTTAGACTTGTATTCTATTTCATAATATTCTTGTACATAGACGAGAGGTTTCATGCATAGACCTTTGTGGATGCTGGAAGGCTAAATGTTATTATTATCACTGTGAAAGTGGGGAAAGATAATGAATAAGGGTTAGCTTTTCTAGTTCTTGATTGTTAACCTTGAATTTTCTTTTTGCGGTGGTTTGGTGGTGATTTTAAGGTTAATTAATATGAAATTGTTGTGTTATAGCCATTTTGGGAATTGTGATAATCAAGGGGAACTGAATGAATGGAAAGAGTATTAATTGATGGACTAGGGAGGTATTTACTGATAATAAGTGTGTAGTAATAATGGGGTCCAATATTGAGTTATTGATATATAGTTGTATATGTATGTGTGTGTTCATATTGACTGTTCCATGTGAAATGTTTGTGTAATACATGTTCAGGAAATAAAGGGTGAAGGTGAAATGACTTCATGTTTATAATCTTATGCAATGAACCAGTTTAATTTACACATGGCTTCAAGTGTGGGTGTTCATTGTGATTTTGATTGTACATGTTGTTTGTGATTAGTGGTTTGCTCGAGTACCACACTAGTGTATAATAATAATGGTTAACTCGAGTACCACACTAATAAAAAATACTAATGGTTGGATTGGATACCGCACCTGGTATGTACACAATTGTTGACTTAATACCACACTGATATAGTATCAGTTTGTGTATGGGTCTCATGAGAGAACTAGGTTTGATTAGTATGTTCCATTTTTCAAGTGTTGTTCCATAAATGGTGGGTAAATGTTGGGATGGATTTTATGTAGATCATATTTTCATGTCAAAAACTACAAATGATGTTCTATAAAATCTTGAGTGGTCCAGCTTAATTGAAAGGTTAGTTGAACTCATATATTGATTGATTTATGATCACGTGGGACATTTAAGTTTGGGGTTAATGCTTCTCCTTTCTAGTTGTTAGAGTAGGTGCATGTATTACAAGTGAATTGGATTGTGACAATTTTGTATCATATCCCATATGTGTGTTCATGTGGGACGTTAAGTTTGGGGTTATGGAACATGACAATTTGGTATTAGAGTCAAAATATTGGATCATCAGGCTATAAATCAATTTATAAACTTGAGTCACTTCTTCACTCATTTTGTGTGGCGTATCTCTTTTCATATGAAGTGAGTCCAACTGTATCTCGGGATTCCTATTGGTTTCTTGACAAGGTAATCTAGATTCCATTGCTACAGTTAAAGGGACTCAAGTAAGGAAAGATTAGAATTTGGAAAGTTCCGATTGGTATTTGGCTTTAAGAGTCATGTGAATGCTTGGGTGATCAGTTTGTGGTCATTAATGATATGAATAAGAGGTAATGAACCTGACTTTCCATAACAATATAACTTAATGATGGTTACTTTGTTCATTGTATTTCCTGAATTTTTGCATGTGCGGGAAGTGTAATTACTTATATTTGTATGATATTATGGACAAGAAAAGTATTTAAACTGATTATGTATGATGAATTAATGATAAATTTTTATATGATTTACTGAACATGTCTTGTTATAGTCCAGTCCTATAGTTTAATGGTTATGTTATTGACTGGAAGTGTCGTGTTCAACTGGCATGGACTCACCATTGGTACAGATTGTAAGGTAAAACGATAAATTGTGGAAGTGGGGAAAATCTGAGTTTTGAACAGTTGTTATTGGTATGGAACCATAGGGAAGAGTGTTTTCTGGTATAATAGTGAGTTTATGATATTATGCACTACTTTCTACTGTTATTCATAATTAATTTTGTGAGAAGGTGGTGTTAGGTGCCTAATTATATGTTGGTGGATATGATCTTGGGGTTTGTTTTGAATCTATGATGCACATATCTAGGATATCTAAGTCTCTGATGGATCTTGATATTATCAATAGTTATGTGTTTCAAGAGTTGGTAGGGATAAGTAAATGGAAAACAATTCGTATTTTAGAAAATTTATGGGATGAACTCATCAAGGCTACATAGCGCGACTGGGCCACTATAGTGGGAGTTTTTCTACTGTGAAAGTAGATGTGATAGTGGTGTGTCAGTCTCTATAATGGAAATGGCGAGGTAGAATCTCAACTTTGTTTCCCCTATTTTTCCATTGCATTTACAAACAATTAAAATCTCCAGTTTGAGTTCATATCACTGTGAAATAACATAAATACATCTAAAAAAATGTGGTGTTCGGAGAGGCCCGAAATTTCACCTTTGAAGCGTTTGGGGTACTCAGTCTTAGTTGGTGGGTTTGCATTCCTCAGGTTGTGAATTTAATACAAAACGTGTTGCTAAAATCTCATGATTCATGGGTTTTCATTCATCCGGGTCTAACCAAGATGTTTTGGAATTTGAGGTAACTCTATGTTGGCCTGGATTGAAGAGGGACACAGCAGAGTAAGTGTCTAAGTTTTAGAATTGTCTGAAGGTGGAATATCAGACTAGACGCCTACATAGTTTTCTTCAAGAGATGCCCATTCTTGAATGAAAGAGGAAAATAATAGCCATGGACTTCGTGGTGGGTCTTCCTACGGATTTGGAGAAGTATAATTCGATTTCCACCATTGGGATCATTTTTTACCATTGTGCAAGTTCTCATACAAAAAAAAACTTATCACTTCGGCATAAATATGACATCCTTTGAGACACTTTATGCGAGGGGATATAGATTTCTCATTGGGTTGTTTGAAGCATGTGAGGTGAAACCTATATGCATTGACTTGATAAAGGAAGCTTCGAACAAGGTGAGGGGTATTTAAGCCAAGTTATTGGCAACTCAAAGTAGAAACAAAGAGTATGCATATTGCAATGTATGGGATATGACATTCAGGTTGGTGAACATGTTTTATTTAATGTGCCACCAATGAAAGGTGTGATGAGCATCTGTAAGAAGGGTAAGCATAACCCTCGACATATTGGGTTATTTGAGATTTTTGACAATGTAGGGCCAGTAGTGTATAGGTTAGCCTGCCACAAAGTTATTTATATTCCATTTCAGCATTCCATGCATCCATGATGAAAAGGTACCACGGGATGGGAAGTACATTATCAAGTAAGACTTAATAGTTCTATATAAGGATCAACAATATGAAAAGAGTCAGTTGCTATCTTTATTATGATGTCCAAAAGTTGAGAATGGAGGAAATTAGATTGGTAAAGGTTTGATAGAAGCATCATATAGTTGAGTCAGCTACTTAAGAAATCAAGAAGGACTTACGGGACAAACATCCTCATTTGTTTGAGAGTCGGGAACTACTTTCTTCTTGACTTAGACAGTGGTTTCTTGTGTGATTGCTCGGGAACGAGCGATGAGTAAATTAGTATCTTTTTTAACAACCCGTCATGTCATTATGGGTAAGGAAAATAGTCGGTCCACGCTACTATAATTGGGTAAGTTGTTGAAAATGTAGGAAACCCCCCTAAAATTTCCCATATTCATCCAAGAACGTCGTGGATAAGAAAAAAAGGGTGATCTAAGGCAAATTGAATTTGATCCCCTACTTGTATAGTTCAAGCTTTAGACCTTAGTGAAGATATTTGTGACCGTGTGTGTCGGCTGGTTGAATTCATCCTAAGATAGGGAAAATGTGAATTTTTGAAGATTTTAGGGTGTAACACCTTGGGTAGCTCTTAATAGAGGCAATTCTTGATTTTATTGACCATAAGGCACTAGTGTAACCATGATGTTGGTAATCCTAGAAGAATTAATAGTGGGAAAGACCTAGATTAGGTGGGAAAATCATGAGGTTGGTCTAGCATTTTTTATTCTGATAAAATTTGAAAATACTTAGGCCATTTTTTGATTGATTTTGTATTGTATTATTATTTTATGCCAAAAATAAGCTAAATACTTTACAGAAGGAGACAAAGTTCGCGATCAAATTTCTAAAGCATTTGCTTCGCCCCAAGTAGGCTAGATTTTCTTAACTGAATAGTTAGACCTATATTCTATTTCATAATATTCTTGTAGATGGACAGGAATTTTGTGCATAGTCTTTCAGGCACGGAGTCTGAATGGCTAAAGGTTGTAGTTATTGCTATTAAGGCGGGGAAAGATAATGACTAAGGGTTAGTGTTTTTTAGTTCTTGATTTTTAACCTTGAGTATTCTTGTTGGTCTAGTTTGGGCTAAGAGCCCAAAGCCGACAAGCAATAGCTCCATTTGGGGCCTAGAACCTAAGGAGAGAAAGTAGACGTATCTGCAAAAGATAAGCAATCTCTTCACATACTCGTTTTCACACATAGGCACATAGAGTCAATCAAAATTCCACTTTTTTTAAAGAAGGGACTACGACATAAGGCTCCTGATTGTGATTGTGCATGTTATTTGTGATTGGTGGTTGACTAGGGTACCACTCCACTATGAAATTTTCACGATCCAAACTATACCTTAGATATGACGTGACATATAAGACCCCGAGAAGCCCTACACAAGCCCCTTGACATACATATAATACAATAGAATATACAATAAAAGAGTTTAAGTAGGACGTCTCATATCATTAAAGATAGTTTTAACAAAAATATGGAATCATAAGTATGCCTTGACAAGCCATTCTAAGCAACATATATAAGAGTGGTTGCGTTGTAACACATACATAACGTACAAAGTCCGAAGACTAAGTACATAAAAAAATGTAGCATAGGCAACATAGCCCTCAGAATATGAGGACTCACTAATATTCACAGGAAAGCAAACTACTAGCCACGAGGGAGAGAAGAAAAATCATCAGGAACTACATTATGAGACAATGTAGGCACGAATACGCATTTATACACGAAATCTACTAAGTATGGGGAAAATATGCATAAATGTAGATATGATATCATAATAGTCTTAAAACAGGTAAATCATGACCAATTAGAACGTTTAAAATCTTAGGAAAAGCATGATCTAGAAAGAAACATGGAACAAGGCCAATGCATTAGTACAAGGAGATAATGTAAATCTTTAAAGAAAATCATAGTTCTTTTGTGGTATATTAGATTTAACCGACAATAGATCATGTGAGCTATAATATGGAATTTGATGTAGCTACCACACTGAAAAGGAGATCTAATTACCAAGGTAGAACGATTTTTCATATCATCAAGGCTATGTGGATCCGCAAGAGCTAGGTTACTTAAGACAGTTGTACGAGTGCATGTAGTTTGGGACTACAGAGTGATACTAGAGACTACCATATTTAAGCTTCCACCTTAAAGTCCTCTTTGTGCTACGTTAAATCCCAATGGAATTAGATAAAGTCAGTTATCAAAGAATAAGATTAGGAAAGGAATGATCGTAATACCAATTCAAATAATAAAGTCATATAAGAGTAGGTTCTTTCAAAACCATGATTTCATAACTTTATTCATATAAATAATTACCTTCTTAATCATCAAAAATCATGATTTCCTTTCGAATTGTGAGACTTTCACAAATAATTGATACTTAACTTAAAATCATCCTTAAATCATAACTTCATCCTTTCAGAAAATATGCACAAAATTTCATATCAATTCACGATCATTGTTCATAGTTCAGACATAAAATTCAAAGCATTAAATAAACATGGTCTGGATGAAATCAATTATAAATAATGTAATCAGGTTAAATATTTCAAAATTATATAGAACAAAATCAATTGAATCATAATAAAAAGGATCTATGAAGATTTATATTAAACCCTAATTGAATTGGTGATAGGAGTTCTTTTGGGACCCAATGGTTGAAAGGAATCCATTGGTGAATTACCACGACCTTGATAATCAAAGAATAAAAAGCAATGTATATTGAGGCCTTGAATCCTTTGAAAATCTAGTTCTTCACCTGGAAGGTTAAGAGAGATTAGGGAATTTTAAGTGAATGGAAGAAATTAGGCTTAGTTTGTAAGACTAAAAAAGGTCATACGGAAGTTATAGGTCCACAAAAATAGTTTAGGTTTTGGTGGGTAAAAAATAACCAAATCACCCTCAATTTAGAAAATACGGAAGTTACCTACAATTTCGAGCTGTGGTCAATAGACCTTTCTACTCCCCATACTAGTCAATCGTTGAATCACTTACTGACCCTAAAATCTTAGGCAATTCCTACGAGTCAGTCTTAGGACTTGTCAGCTGGTCTACAGTCCGTAGACCTTACCTGTAGTCCTAACTTTAAGTCCAAAATATTACCAAGTCTGAATAAACTTTATGGGCATTTCCTATGGCATGTAATTCATACTATGACCCATCTTGCTCAATCATAGACCAAACTTTGAAAACTCAATTTTTCTTAAATCTCAACTTAGTTCCTACGAACCCTATCTATGACTTATAGGTGCTCCTGCAAACTGTAGATGGGTCTCATGGGTTTGAAGAAATAGCCAAACAAATTAATGCTTTCCTTTCCTATTTGACTTTCAAACTTCAGTGTTACAGGAATAATAATGGTTGGATTGAGTACCGCAGCGACACATAATACTAATGATTGGCTCGAATGCCACGCTTAGTATGTACAATAATGGTTTGCTAAGATACCATGTCAGTACACTAATAATTTGTGTGTGAGTTCCATGATAAACTGAGTTTATTTATTATGTTATATTTGTGACATGTTAGTCCATGACTGGAAAGGTTTGTGTTTAAATATTGGGATGGTTCTTGTATATACTTTATTTACATGTTAAATACTTTGGATGATTTTTATTGATCCTTGTTACATGAAAAAGGTGAGATAGACTCAGATATGAATTTATGTGTGATCATGTGGAACAGGCTTCATCTGAAGGTTAAGTTTGGGGTTGAGTGTTTTCCAATATAAGTATTAGATTAGGTGTCCGCACGGTTTGGTGATTTGGGTTGTTATATTAATAAATATTAATATAGTAATCTCTAACTAAGCTACTATTTATATTTTAGAGAGAATTACTCCCTCCGTCCGGTATTGTTTGTCATGGTTTTTATTTTTAGATTACAACTATAAAAACTTTGACTAACATTTTAAGATGTATTTTTTTATTATATTAATATGCAAAAAAATTACAATTTATAGTACTTTTCATATAGTTTTAAAATATCTAATTATTTTGTTTAAAATATCGAATTAATGTGATCTAATTTAACTTTCAAAATTAGTCAAATTGACTTTTGAAAAGCGCTACATGACAAACAATACCGGACGGAGGGTGTAGTTGTTAAGAACTCATTGACCCTCTCCATTATTCTCCCCAGATAGAATGAATCTCAAAGAGACTAATGCCACAAACAATGGGAAGAAAGTAAAGATGTATGATAAATGAGTAAATATTAGCTAAATAACCCTAAAAACAAATAAAATCACATACTTGCTTGTAAAAACAATATAAAATCAATCACTTGAATACTTAAGTAGTAGTCAGGTACTATTGTTCACCTTAATCTCTTACCTAGTGGCATATTCAACAGTTTATATGAACTAACTTTAGGTTGGTCATTAATTGATTAACTATTTCACAGCTCTCCATGATGCAACCTATGTGAGAAATGAACATTGATATAGAGTTATTTGTTTTTTCTTTGAGTAAGTCTTAAATGAGGCAAACTCATTTTAAACATGTTGATGGTTCTCTTTGCTAGAAGTGGAATATCATAAAAATTCTATTATGTATATACGTGTAAAATGAACAAATAAGTTGGCAAAAAAAATTAGTCAGTGTGTTGCCTTCCCTAAGAGGGTGTTTCAACCGAATTCGGTCATCGTCCCTTACTATGTTTACAACTTCTACCTCTTTCACAACACTTTAAAGTACTTTCTATCTTCTTTTCTATATATTGAGCATAAAAAGTTAGTCAGAGGAATATAACCTTTATCACTAAAAAACTAAACCCCTTCTCTAAATGTTACTACTTCAGTAATAAGATTTTTGAAAAAAATAATTCTTCGTCTTTCACCCCTAAAATAATTGTCTCACTATTTTTTACACAAATAGCAGTAGCACTAGGACCAGGGTTACCCTTGGATGCATTATCTGTGTTGCATATAAACCATAAAATAGAAGAGGGATTCATTCTTCCAAATATCGTAGCATATGAGGTCATTTCATAGATAAATTTTACAATAAAGGGAAGTTTAAGAAGATAAAGTTATGATTGAAATAACTTCTCTCATGAATTACTTCTCATAAGGGAACTATCCACCATGAAGATTAGTGTTTCTTATCTTCCATATAAATCATAATAGCATAACAGGTACTACAACCATAACAACCCTAACCTTTAGGCAGATTCTTTGTCAAAAAGGAACCTAACATGAGAAAATATTGAAGTTGGAAAATTTCTTTTTTAGGGGGCCTCTGTTTCATTATTTAAGATTTCTTTTTGGTGGGAATTATTAAGTTTTAGATAATCTTAAATATACGGGACATAGAATTATTTAAGATTATTTTTATCTTCTTATGTTGTATATGTCAATTTCACTCACCCTAAATTGAAACAAATGTATTTGATATGGAAAAAATTCTAAGTGAATTTGGATGAGCGGGGGCGGGTATAGTTCATCTATATAATAAATAAATTATGTTCAATGTTCTTCATCCAATAACAATTTTCTACCTACTCAAATATCTCTTTTACTCGGCTATTTTATTTATTTTTATATGTAATAAGTCTTCATAAGTCATCCCCTCCACCTCTACTCTCATACAAACCATCATCAGCTTTTATATAAAAACACATTTTTTACTTCTTGAGATTTTCTTGCTCCATGCTTCATTTTTTACAACTACTAAATATAATTTTATATAAATCTAACATGATTGGTAATAATTTGAATATAAGCACGGTTATAAGAAGTTTCAAAATTAATAAATTTAAAAGTGTTGTAGTTCCTAGATCAGGCTTGATCTCTTAATTATCAAAATAATGATTGAAATTCTCTTGACATACTTTTACATTTGACATGATTAATTTGAATTTCTTTCTTGAATTGTTTCCTATGAATTTTCTAGTTTCTTATCGGAAAACCCCAAATGATCGATCTTTTGTGATCGTCAACTCCACAAACTCCATTCATGTTATTGCTAATCAAGTTATCATGAATCAAAATGATAACCAAAATTGTATGATTCGTTCCATCAACGCTACTATTATGTAAAATATATACTCATAAAATAATAAATAAGACGAGGCGAAAAGTTTACATGTTTCTATGCAATCACAAACATAATTGTTATAGAAGATCAAGTCATTCTTGTGGTGCTACAACAATTATTGGTACATATGCCTTCTTAGCAACTGGTGATAAAATATGAAGAAAGGATTGTTGGCTAAGATGAGCTTGCTGAAAGGATTGTAGCATTTGTTGATTATCATTTTTGTCAATGATAGCCGGATCAACAATTACAGGAATAAAGAGTTGGGGGATTGATGATCTCTAAAGATTGGTAATTTAGAAAATATTTAGGAAAGCAATCTAAATTTTAGTCATGTTAAACATCTTTCAAGGAATTTCAATTATCATTTTCATAATTCAGAGACTCTAAGCCTGATCTAGAAGCTAAAACATTTTAGACTTACTGATTTTAAAGCTTCCTACAACCGTGTATATATCTCAATTGTTATCACCCATATCAGATCGAAATAAAATTATATCTAGTTAACTACAAAATAAATGAAGTACAAAGCAAGACAATATTACAAAATAAAAAATATTCATACAAAAAAAGAAGTTAATTATGTTGTGTGAGAGTGGAGCAGGGGAAGAGGGGTGACTTATAAAGAACAATAACAAAAAATAACAAATAAAATAAGGAAACTCAAAAGGGGAACCTACCCACGCTCACTCATCTTGACTCACTTAGAATTTAATGTATATTCTTTTTTTCTTTTTTTTTTGATGTTTTAAGGTTTGATAAAATATGTTAAAAGGGGAGGCTGATACGAATGAAAATATTTTTCAATATTTTTGTTACTCAAAACTTTTGAAAAACTATTTTTTTAAGATTGAAAAAATGACTTCTCTGCTAATATTGACAATTGGTCTAAGGTTGGACTCTCATACATCTTCATGGAAAACTCAGCTGAGCAAAAGGCATCAACTATAAAAATATTAATTGATACAACAGTGAATATGGGGAGAAAAGAGATCCTAGATGGGTTAAGGGCACGATCACGTGTCGTAATGGAGAAACAAGTTGTTGCTGCTACAAGATCAAATGCTACTACAAGATTGACTCCTGGCTTTATTAATTCCCTGCAACCTTATCTTTTGGCTTCCTCCGAACCCTTACCAGTAATGAGTTTAAATTCCTTTTCTAAGTGCGTCAATCATTGTATTTCCACTACATCTCACTTGAAGATGTTCAAATTTCTGAGAACTACACTCGCGTTGTGATTCATTCTCCTAGACACCGAGTAATTCATCATGTAAATATATATACCTATTTATAACTCGGTATTTAGGAGAATGAATCACAACGCGAGTGTAGTTCTCAGAATTTTGACCATCTTCAAGTGAAATATAGGCGGCAAAAACCATGATTAACGCACTTAGCAAAGGGATTTAAACTCATAACTCGTAAGGGTTTGGAGGAAGCCAAAAGAAAAGATTGCAGATAATTAATAAGGCCATGAGTCAAGATTGTGTTAAGATTTGATCTTGTAGCAGCAGCAGCTTCTTTCTCAATTACGACACGTGATCATGCCCTAAACCTATCTAGGATCTCTTTTCTCCCCACATTCACTGTAGCATCAATGATTCTTTTATAGTTGTCGCCTTTTGCTCAGCTGAATT
The DNA here is from genome assembly GCA_016801875.1 of Solanum sitiens. NCBI lineage: Eukaryota > Viridiplantae > Streptophyta > Magnoliopsida > Solanales > Solanaceae > Solanum > Solanum sitiens. The sequence continues at coordinate 2,395,768 of JABWTJ010000028.1, forward strand.
TTTCATGAAGATGTATGAGATTCCAACCTTAGACCATCTTTCACACAAACTTCATATATAGAAATTTAATTATCATCATCATGATTATAGATATATATAAATAATGATGTCAATAATCCATGAACAAAAAAATATAAGTTTTTGTTGTGTTTGGTACGAAGGAAAAATGTTTTCTACAAAAACTCTATGAGTGTAGAGGGTGGAAGGTAAGGTGTGGGGTGATGGGGAAGCTACGGAGGTGCTAGAGGGTGAAGGTAAGGTGTAGAGTGGTGGGGATCGGTGCTAAATATTTTCATTCGTAACAACCGCACCGTTGAAACTTTGTTTATGTTTGATGAAATAGTTCCCTCCAACCATTTTGGATCCATTTGTTTTCCCATTAAATCATAATGAAACAAAAATTATGACTCATATTTCCTCCGAGCATAGCCCACGCCCTTATATTTTTCTCTATTCATCTTAACCTTTCTCGAAAAAGCATGTCTTCACTATTACGATTTGAAATCTCAAGTCATGATGACATCTACAACTTAAGTCAACCATATCCCAGAATGTATAACCTTGAATTCTTATCCCTTAGGAATTTCTAAATTTCTATTCTCCCAAATCGATTGAGAGCCAAATTTTTATGAGATTTTGAAATCTATATAAATCCACCAAGTCTCCACTATTTTAAATGGGAGAAGGGACACCCAAAAGGCTAGAATTTCCTTTACTTACCTAGGTTTTGGACACTTCGTCCACAACCTAATAGTTGTGAAAATTGTTAACTTCTAAGCATTTTTCTTTTCTTTGTTATTTTTGAGTAGAATCTCAGAGGTGGAATTGTTTATGGTTTTCTGAATAATTTATGTGTTCAAAGTATTTTTTTATTTAAGCAGACGAGCTTAAACCAAGTTTCTGGCTCCTAAGATCACGTCATAATTTAGTATTCTACTTTGTCTTTTTGTCTTAAACATTGTTTTGAGACTTGAAATATGTTATGATTTATGGTTAGTTTTAGTGTTTAATAAAGCAGAATAAGAACTGATTGAAGTAGAAAAGGGAAAAGTGATTTCTATTGATAAAGGAGACTGAACAAATACATCGCAACTGAACTAAGATGATGCAAAGTAATGCTAAGAAATATGCTAAAATTAAGTTACTGTTTGCTGAAATTGAGGAACTAATACTTAACAATACGTCACAGAGTTTCAAAAAAAAAATTAGGAAATGGAAAATATCTAAAATATAGCAATTTACTATGGTGTGCACTTCCTAATTATTCTTATTCCCTACGTCATCTTCTAGGTTGAATTTAGGTCATGTAATTCTAGAAGACAAATGTAACATTCCTCATGGCTCAAGAACTGCATAGTCCAAGTGTAACGGGCTAGAACTTCCATCAATTTTAGTTTTCGGTCAAATTCAAACAATCATATCTTTTAGAAGATATAGAGTTACATGAGCAATGACTTATAAAACCGAAGCCCTTTGAGTCCTCTTTCGAATGCCACCAAGTTTACTAAATTTCGAGATCTGTATAAAAAGTTATGACGGTTTAAGTGAAGTCTCTCTAGTTAAGACATTTCATCCGTTTGAGAGAGGTGTATTTTGGTATTTACTTAACCCACTAGGCTTGACCACACTTTTTCACCCAATTTAGGGGTCTAATCAGACTCTAAGTTATTTTTTCACATTTCTCAACACTTAGAATTTTAGGGCGAAGTTCCAAGAAAAGCAAAAGATGGTTTTTAACCATTCATTCAACGGTTGAGAAATTTCACCACGAGCAATCATTCTTTCGAGGGTATGTGATGATTCTCATAGTATTTATCACTCCCCGATCCTATACCCTAGACGTATCCAGCACTTGAGAACCAATTCTGGTCCCCAAGCGAACCCTAGCCAACCCTTGGCCTGGCTCACTACTCAGTGGAAGACTTACTCAACAAAAAAAGAACTTCAATTGCAAAGATTTAACTCATAAGGTATCAAGAAGATATTAACCCAAAGTATGTCTTGAAATACTCAAAGCAACTCAAAGTCTCAAAACATCACAATTGGAATAGTGAAAAACTCTTCAACTAGTACTATCTATGAAGCTTAAAATTCAACAATAGATGTCAGGACAAGACCCACAACATCATAACCAAACTGAAATATAAATGTGGAAGCTACCAGAAACCAAGGAGGCACACCAAAGCTAACTGGAATATAAAGGTTTAAACGAAGCGCCTGTTGATGACCCTGAACACCTGTATTTGTATGATAAAAAGATGGAGGTCGAATGACGTCAGTGCATTGAATGTACGAGCATGCAAGGGGAAAACTGAAAGAAATAGTTAAGTGAATTGATTACGTGGGAACAGAATAATCACCTCAAACTCAAATCTAATACGAAAAAAATAGTAGGAAATGCAATATTTAAATCTTTTTATACAATAGATATCAACTCAAATGTATAAAAATACAATAACATACTCTTTACTCTTATTTGGGAGATTATCTAAGAGACAACCATCGGTATGATCTATTTTATGATATAACGTCTTTCCCATGCTACTAGAATTTTCCTATACTTTGTTGGGGTATACAATACTTCAACTAAGTGATCCATCCACTAAGCTATTCTTAAATGCAATAAAAACTCATCTAAAAAGTATGATCCTTTGCTCGTGTTGATATACATGGTTTATGAAGATTTTGAGTAGTTTGAATTCATCCCTATATCGGTGCTTAATACTACTCTCAATACTATATAACTCATGGTCAAATGTTTTAAACATAACTCTTTCTCAATTTGAGGTAATTATTCAAAAGACTCTCTTAAAAGAGGTAATACTCTAAAATTTCTCTGAACTAGTAGCTCATATGTTTCTCTCATTTAAATATAAAAGTATTACAATTAGGGAAAACTTAGCTACCTTATACTCATTTTGAAACATGAAAGAAAACTATTCTCATTCTCATACTCATTTCCTCAAGATTTAGTTCAAAACAATAATCAATTTAAAGAATTCTCAAAGTGACTCAAACTGACCTCTTGATTTTACTTTAATTCGAAATGTGAATTAAGACATTTGATTATGACATATAAGATCTCTCAAGAATTACAGAAGACTTTAAGAGTTCATATTAAGAAGAGAATGTACACATGATTTGAATAAACACATACAAAACAAAGGATGGAAGAGTAAGGACCTGGCGACCCAGGAGCACTGATTGGCACAGGTCCCCATCCCCCAAATTACCGAGCAGTGTTTGGGGTGAACTGATGGCGCAGTGCACCAGTCCCCAAACTACAAGCCAATAGTTTGGGAGCTATGGCTGGCGCGATGCTCCACCCCTTTGCTCAGAAACCCGACAAATGTTCTTGTCAAATTTCATGTCCTAACTCATCTAGAATCGAATGGTTTCCTCCAAACACTCTTTGATTCATAAAACCCAATACAAATTGAATGAAATCCCACACAAAATCTATCAAGAAGCATTACTAATTTGCAAAATCCTCACCTCAAAACTCAAAACCTCCATTGTTAAGGAATGGGGCTAAAACTCAAGAACTTCTCAAGAATCTCAATATAAACAATCTCATGGACGAAAATTTCATGATTGGTGTGAGGGAGAACAAACTAACCACTATGAGAAGCTTACATACCTCGAAAGAACCCTCTTTCTTGGTGAAATTTCTCAACCTTTGATTGAAATCTTAAAACCCATCTTTTCATCTTCTTGAAACCTAGCCCTAAAATTCTAAGTGTTTTGTAATGTGAAAATTAACTTAGCATCTGATTAGACCCTTAAATTGGGCGAGGAAAACGTGGTCAAGTCGTGTTGGTAAGGAAAAGAACAAAGTACCCCTTTACCAAACGGATGGAAAGCCTTAATTGGATAGGCTTCACTCAAATAATCATAACTTTTAATTCACTCCTTCAAATTTAGCAAACTTGGTGACGTTGGAAAGAGGACTCAAATACCTTCGTTTGAAGACTCGCATTTCCACCAGTTTTAGTTTTGGACAAACTTTTAATGACTATATTTTTTAGAACATAAAGAGTTAGGTGGCCCATTACATTTCAAATGGAAGGTGTTTGACTCTTCTTTCCAACACCACCAAGTTTGATAAATGTCGAGCTCCGGGTTAAATGTTATGTCTGTTTAAGTGAAGCCTCTCTAATTAAGACATTTCATCTATTTGAGAAAGGGGAATTTTGGTATTTTCCTTACCCCACAAGGCTTGAACACGCTTTTATCACCCAATTTAGGCTCTAATCAGACTGTAAGTTATTTTTCACATTCCTAAATACTTAAAATTTTACGGCGAAGTTTCAAGAAGAGGAAAAGAGGGTTTTCAAGCATTCATTCAAGGGTTGAGGAATTTTGCCAAGAACAATATTTTTTTCCAGTATGTGAGGTTTACCATAGTTATGGACCTGTTTGTCCTTACTCCAAACATGTAATTCTTCCATTAATTCGTCCATGACATCATTTATGTTAAGATTATTGAGTAGTTATTGAGTTTTAGCCTCATTCTTTATAATTGGATGTTTTGAGTTCTTGAGGTGAGGGTCTTGCGAATAAGTGGTGTTTCTTGATAGAATTTGAGTGGTATTTCAATGAATTTGTGTTGGGTTTATGAATTAAAGTGAATTTGGAAGAAAACAATTGATTCTATTAGATGAGTTAGGATCCGAAATTGAACAAGAAAATTCCTCAAAATCTGGTTTCGGGGTGGGGCAGAGCCCCCACTAAAGTGCCAGGAACATGATGCTTCAGCTTTGGGGTTGGCACCCTGTGCCTATAGTGTGCCCCAAAGCATCCCCAGGACTGTTGAGGCTGGCGCGACGCACCACTACTAGGCCTGGGTCGCCTGACCCTTTTCTTCTCCATTCTTCGTCCCGTATGTGTTTTTTCAAATCGTGTCTTCGCTCTCTTCTTGATAACTCTTAATATATTTTTAAACCTTGAGAGATCCTGCATATACTGATAACATCTCTTCATTTAGTTTACAGTTCAAAATTTAAGTAAAGTTAAGAGAAAAGTTTAAGAGGTTGTTTTGAGTCAAATTTGAGAACGCTTTTGCAATTAACTTTAGTTTTGAACTAAATATTTAGTAAAGAAGTATGAGAATGAGAGGAGTTATATTTAATATTTTAAAATGAGTATAAGGGAACTATTTATTCCTAAGTGTAACACTTTTACCTTTAAAAGAGAGAAACATTAACTTTTAAATGAGTTTATGAGTTCAGAGAAGTTTCAGAGCATTACCTCTTTTAACAGGATCTTTTGAGTAACTACCTCCAATTGAAAAAGAGTTATGTTTTATACATTTGAGAAAGAGTTATACATTATTGGGAGTAGTACTGAGCACTGATATGGGGATGAGTTCAAACAACTCACATTCCACATAAACCAATTCACCAACATGGGTAAGGGACTGTACTTTTTAGACAACTCCTTATTGATTTTAAGCATAACTTAGTTGATCCACTTAGTTAAAGTGTTCTATACCGCGGAAAGGTATATGACAATTTTGGAAGAGTGGGCGAGACGATGTATCATCACATAGCTCATAGTGATGGTTGTCGGTTAGAGAATCTCCCAAATAAGAGTAAAGAGTATGTTATTGTATTTTTATACATTTGAGTTTATACCTTCTGTTTTAAAAGCTTTAAATATTTCATTTATTATTATTTCCTTCATATTGTAGTTGAGTTTAAGGTGAGTATTGTCTTGCCATGTTATTAGTTCAGTTATATATGTTTCATATTTCCCCTTATATACTCATACGTTCAATGCACTAATGTCATTCAACCTGCATCATTTTATGATGTAGATTCAGGTGTTCAGGGTCACCAACACACACTCTGTTCATACCATTGCATTCCAGCTAGTTTTGGTAAGCCTCCTTACTTTCAGGAGGACTTCACTCTATTATTACTATTTTGTTGAGTTGTCGAGGAGCCTATCCCGATAGCTTTCATAGTATCTAGAGGCTTCCTATATAGTTAGAAGTTGAGGAGTCTCTCCCTATTTGAGCTGTTGATGTTTTGAGACTTTGAGTCACTTGTTTAATTAAGTATTTCAGACATTTACTGAGTTGGGTTGTTTTTTAGATGCTTTGAGTTAATTGTTGGTAATTGGAGTCCCCATTTTTCTTGAGTAAGTCTTCTCCTACATAGTCAGCCAGACCAAGGTTTCGCTTATGGACCAACGATAGTTCTCAAGTACCATATATGTCTAGGGTGTAGGCTCGGGGCATGACACAAAGCTTCATTCTAAGGAATTCAATCTTATTAAGATGAAATAACTTAGTGAACATCAGTATTTTAATCTTCCGACTTGCAACAAACCAACTTCACCTCTACTGGCTTGTACTTCCTTGAGATAGTACAATTTGATATTCAAATGTTTTGTTTTTCATCGAAAAACTAGATTATGAGAAATTTCCATTGTTGTATGATTATCCATAAACACTTTCTGCCTTTTTGTTGCTCCAGATCAAGAGCTAACATAATCTTCCTTAGTCAAAGATCTTGATTAACAACTGATATTACAGCTTTAAATTCAGCTTGTGTAGTTGTCCGTTCCATGATATCTTGCTTCTTTTCGAGTACAATGAATATCATTCCAAACCAAGGATAAAACAATAAACCGAAGTGCTTTTTATGTCATCATTTGACCCAACCCAATCACTATCATAATACCCTTGAAAGTTGAAGTTCTGACTTTTCCTAAACCTAACACCATTGTCCAAAGTTCCCTTGACTGTGCCACGATACATTGCTTCTTTTAGAACCATGAAAAACAACCCGAGCCAAGAATAAAACAATCACCTGAAGTGCTTATGATTTCATGATCTGATCCAGCCCAATCACTATCTGAATACCCTTGCAAGTTGAAGTTCTAACTTTTCCTGAACCTAAAACCATATTCCAAAGTTTCCTTGACATACCTTATGACTCTTTTAGATGCTTTCATATGCATTGAACTTGCACAATTCAAAAATCTAGATAAGACACTTGCTGCTTGCAGAATATCAGGTCTCATGGTAGTGAGATACATGAGAAATCCAACCATACTTCTATAACTTGCCTCGTAAACCTTGTCACTGCCATCATCTTTAATCAACTTTTCTTTTTGATTCATTAGAGTGTTCATAGGTTTGAAATCTTCCATTTTGAACTTCTTCATTATCTCCCTTGCATATTTTTTTGTACAAATGAACACTTCATTGTGGGTTTGACAAATTTGCATTCCAAGAAAGTAAGGCATTTCTCTCGTCTGTCATTTCGAACCCTTTCTTCATCTCTTCCTTGAATTAATATTTCATTTCAAGGTTGTTGCCTATTACAAGAAGATTATCAACAAAAAGTGATATAACCATAATATTAGAATCTCTTTTTTCAATAAAGAGAGTTGATTAACTTAGGCTTATCTTAAAACCCAAGCCTTGAAAGTGATCATCAATTCGACTGTACCAAGCCCTTGGAGCTTGTTTTAACACCATAAAGGGCTTTCTTGAATAGATACACTTTGTCGTCTTGTGCCTTTACAGAAAAACCTTAAGGCTGCTATACATAAATTTTCTCATGTAGAAAACCATTTTAAAAAAATGAACTTGACATCTGATTGAAAGACTTTACATCCTTTTTTAGCAAAAATAGCTAGTGACAACATTATAGTATAAAGACTAGCAACTGGAAAAAAGGTTTTTGAATAATCAACTCCAAAAATTTGTGGGTAACTTTTCACAACAAGTCTTGCTTTGAGCATGTTAACATATCCATCAACATTAAATTTCGTTCGATAGACCCACTTCACACCAATGATCTTCCTATGTTATGGTTTTTCCAGAAGTTGTCAGGTCATGCTCTTCTCAATAATAGCAAGCTCCTCTTTTGTTACAGCTTTCAACTTGGGATCGGAAATGACTTCTTAAAATCTAGAAGGCTCCAAAATGGCCACATTGCATCTCGGGTATATGTCATAGTGCAACCTTGTTCCTCTCACATATTGATCATCAGTGTTCTCATCTGAATCTATTAGATTTCTTGTGATATGCTTCTGGTTAACTTCTTCCCAGTCCCATTACTTATTCTCCATAAAAATACATCTCTGCTTACCATAACTTTTTTTGTATGAGGCTAAAAAATTTATTAGATTTGGAGAATGTACTATAACCAATTAATACTCCATGTTCAAATTTGTCATCTAACTTGTCCCTCTTAACCCGTGGAATATGTGAGAAGCACAAACAACCAAAGATTATTAAGTTTTGTAAGGACGGATTATACCCATGCCATACCTCAAAAGGTGTCTATTACTTCACAACTTTTGTAGGCAACCAATTTAGCAAAGAAAAAAAGCAACAGTGTTAGTTGCTTCTATCCATAACGTTTTTGATAGGCCCTTGTCACATAATAAGCATATCGACATCTCCATTATCGATCTGTTCTTCCTTTCATTGACACCATTTTACTGCGGGGTATATTGAATAATGAGTTGATGCTCAATTCCTGCATTTTCACAAAACTTTTTAAATCGATCAGATGTGTACTCGGTACCATTATTTGATCTAAGCATTTGAATCCTACAACCACTTTGATTTTGTACCAAAGTTTGAATTTCTAGAACACTTCATGTACTTCAGATTTGAACATAAGAATATAAATCCAACACATTTGTGTCATATTGTTAATGAACTCTATAAAATATTTACTTCCATTAAGAGAAGCAGGCATATGTGGTCCATACAAATCAGTATGGACTAATTGAATCTTTACTAATGCTCTCGGGTTGCCTTGTCAAAAGGCATTCTACTTTGCTTTCCAAATAGACAAGTGTTGCAAGTTGCATATTCATCCTCCATAAGTGGTAACCTCGAACCATGTCTTTATTCAACATGTACAAGAGTGCCCTGTGATGAAAATGTTTGAGTCTCTTGTGTCATATATTTGTTGTCATCTCTTGACTCGGATAGGTAGCCAACGTTTCCTCTATTGGATCAAAGGAATAACTCTTTCCTCTCATATAAACTTGACAAATTTCCCTTTGTATCAAAGATCACACACTTCTTATCCTCAAATGTAAGATTAAAAGCATTTTCCAAAAGTTTCCCTATGTTGAACAATTTTTTATCAAGTTTAGGGGAAAAAAGTACATATGAGATTAACGTTGTACTTGAGTAGCTTTCAATAGCTATGGCGCCTTTCCCTTTGCCTTGAAGACGATTCCCATTACAATTATGACATTGAATTAATGCCTTGCTTGCAAACTCCTTCAACAGTTTCCTCGTTCCTTAACATTCTTGATTGGTCATGTGCTTGCAAGAGGTTTAAAAGTTCCGCCAAAGTAATGTTTAACAAATCTTTTGTATTTTCCAGTGAAGCAATTCTTGCTTCAAAAATTTCAGGTAAATTAACAAGGTTTTTCCCCACAATCTTTGTATCAAAAAGTTCGACACCAAGTAACTTTACCTTATTGGCCAAACTAATAAGTTTATCTGAGTACTCTTTAATTGTATCGGATTCCTTCATTTTTTGGATTTCAAATTTCCTCACCAGGTTTAAGACCTTCATTCCTCGAATTCTATCATCTCCATAATGTTTCTTTTTAAGAAATTCCCATATTTTTTTAGTTCATTTAAGAGTCATGATTCTTGAAAAATAGTAGGAGATACTACAATATAGAGAAATGTCTTCACCTTCAACTTCCTGGTCTTCTTCATTTTATGAGTTTTTATCTGAGCCATTGTAGGGCTTCATGGTAAAGGAGGAACTTCATAATCCTGCTCTACTGCCTCCTAGATATCACATACATCCATGTAGGCTTCCATCCTTATAATCCAAATCTGTTAGTTTTTTCCATCAAAAACTGGCAGATCAAATCTAGTTTTATGGAATGGTTTAATTATATTTGAGTTTTAATCAATATAACTCACAAATTCTTACAAGTCCCTTAAGAACTAAAGGGCTCTGATACCAATGTTAGTGTTTAACAGAGGATAATAAGAACTAATTGAAGAAGAAAAATGAAAAGTGATTTTTATTGTGAAATGAGACTAAATAAATACATCGCATCTTAATAAAAATGGTGTAAAGTAATGCTAAAAAATAAGCTAAAACTAAGTTATTGTGTGCTGAAATTGAGGAACTAATACTGAACAATAACTAACAAAGTTTTAAACAAATTACGAAACAAAATGGCTAAAATATAGCAATTTATTGTGGTGGGGCCTTTCTCAACATTCTTCCTTCTTAATCTTTTAGCGTGAATTTAGGTCATGTAGTTCTAGAAGACAACTGCAACAATTAATTTTAGTTTGATTTCTCTATTTGCTTGCTTCAAGAATTAAAAAAAAAACTTTTTTATCCTCACTCTCTCCTTTAATATATTCCCTTATGATTTTATTTATAATTCATATTAATCACACGTTTTATGTGAAAAATCTTTGTGTTCAATGCTTAGTATTTACCTTTTTATGTATTAATTTTATCGAAGCATGACTCATACACTTATCTTTAGTATCCCTACCTCGTTTGAATTAGCTTATTTTGTCTCACTACGAGTAGAAAAAATGATTCATAATGTAAAAGAGAAGGAGAAATTATCCATGTTATTGTAGAAGATTTACTCGTGTCTATAGATTTTGGTGTTGTAGACTTAATTATTTATGCGTGCTATTTTGGTTTTTGAAAGTTTTAATTTGAGACTTGATTTACACTTCTTAATCACTTATGTTTTTTATTTATTTTCTTTAAATAAAGAATAATTTGGACAATAGATTGTCATACCTTTTGGTGGAATCAAAATATGTGTCAAATTATGACCTCTATTTTTGGACTTTGACAAATACCTAGAGGGAGACAAAGTCAGGCAACATATTCTTGCTATTAGACAATTGACATTTTTTCAGCTTATTATTTGTTCTGTTTTTTACTTATTTCAGTTTAGTGCTTCCTATTTTCTAGCTAGACTTAGTCAACTTTAGTGGCTGTTTTATGACTTTTAGTGGCACATGTTCTTATTTAGTGTTAACATCCACTTTGTAAGTGGTTACTAGATAGGAATTGGTTAGGTTTTTCCTTGGATAAATTCAGATCTTTTGCAAATTAATGCATTGTTGGAATTTCATAAGTTCACTCTATTGTTATTCTTCAAATCAGTTTCTTGAGTGTTTGTATTTTAACTGTTGCATCAGAGCCTCATGTTGATCTTACATGACCAAAATGTTTTAACCTACAACACAAATGACATTCAAAAACCTACCTCTATATCCCCACCATTCACTTTCACAGGTAAAAATAACCAAATCTGGTCTGTGAAGATGCAAGCTTTTCTGGAAGCCTATGAAATTTGGGAAACTATGATATAAGATAAACCACTTGCTGCTCTACAAACAAATCCTACCTTGTCTCAAATCAAATCTAACAACGAAGAGAAGGTTAAGAAATCTAAATCTAAGTCGGTTATGTAGAATACTGTGGCCGATTCTGTGTTTTACAGAATCATGACTTGTAAAACAACAAAAGAGGTTCGGGGTAGGTTGAAAGAAGAATAACAAGACAAGGATAGAACACGTCAAATGTAAGTGTTGAACCTATAAGGGAGTTTGAGTCATTGAACATGCAGGAAGGTGAAACAATTAGTAAGTATGTTGATCAAGTCTCCTTAATTGTTAATGGCGTTAGACATCTTGGTGAAGAATTCACAGGGGAAAAAATCGTGGAGAATTTTCTTTTGACTCTTCCTGAGAGGTTTGAATTTAATATTTCCTCTCTTGAAGTATCCAAACACCAGGGCAAACTTTCATTAGGTGAACTAATGAGTGCTCTTCAGGCACAAGAGCGAAGAAGGACTATGAGACGAGACGAGTTCACTGAAGAAGCTTACTCTATACATAAGAAAATTTCCAGTAAAGAAAAACAAAAGTTCAACCAAAAGAATAAAGGCAATCATGATTGTGGAAACATAAGTGGATATGTGAAGAAGAAGTTCACTCCATGCAAACATTATCAAAGAACTACACATATGGAGAAGTACTGTTAATGGAGAGTCGATGCAATATGTGGCAACATCCAGTAGACATGGAGCATATCCAAGGTCTATAAATCAAGAGCAAAGGCCTCTGAAGCTTTGCAAGTACAAGGAGCAGAAACTGCAGATGCACATGACGAGCAATTCTTTGTAGTTTCATGCTTTTCAATTAATGAATTATCTGATTCATGTCTTCTTGATAGTGGTTGCACACATCACTTGTGCAATGATGCTGAAATGTTAAAATTCCTTGATGATACTTACAAATCTAAAGTAAAAGTGGGAAACAATGAGGCAATAAAAGTCAAAGGCAGGGGTACAATGTCTATGACAATAATATCTGGTATTAAAACTATTCCTAAAGTTTCATAAATGTCTGATATGAGTCAAAATTTATTGAGTGTTGGACAAATGCTTGAAAATAATTATTCTCTGTATTTTAAGAATAAGTTGTTTCCAACCCTTCTTGAGTAGAATTATTTTATGTCAAGATGAGCAACAATATGTTTTCAGTTGTTTGGGAGAAAATAATTGATCATGCTTACACTATTACTTCATAAACGTGTAGAAACTTATGGCACAAAAGGTTTGGTCACTTCAATATGGGAAGCATCGCAGAGATGAAAAAGAAGGCGTTAGTCAAAAATATGTCTGAATTTCTTTCTAATGGCCAAGTTTGTGAAACCTGGCAACAGGGAAAGAAAAGAAAATTGTCATTTCAAGAAAATCAAGTATGGAGAGCTAACCAGAAATTTCAGCTCATTCATACTAATGTTTGCGGCTCAATGTAAACAGATTCATTGAGTGGTAAAATAAATGTCACGACCCGAGAGCACCCCCTAGTCGTAACCGATGTATTCGACCTTGAATAGGTCTTATACAGTCCTCTTAGCATTCATTCATCACATAGGTATGAAAAGTAGTGCGGTATTAAAACTTTTCACAATAAAGTCAATAACCAGAAAATATTTTATAAAAGGTAAGAAGAGCTAAGTCTCGACACAAGTCATCTTAGACACATCTTAATATCATAGGGACACGACCCTTACATTGAAAGAAAAATACAAGTATTATACAAATGTCTTGATAAAGGAAAACTAGAAATAAAGAGTCTTGTCCTCGACATATGAGGACATACCCAAATCTTGAGAGAAAACTTCTAAGTCTCAAGCTTCAACTCCAAAGATCCCCTCACTTGCCAACACCTACACTTTTGTAGAAAATAGAGGAAAATATGGAATTACTACAATTAAGTAGAAAGTATGGCAATCATGCAGAACGATACTCTAAAGAGGACATTTTAGTTGAAATATGTTTTTCATGCTATGTTGATAAAGCTTCATGAACCAAGTGTAAAAGACATAATACAATCCAATCATCAACAAACAAGGTAATACTTCCATAATCGAGAAGATATGACCATATTCATTAACTAACCCATTTAACCATTTATACCCTCTAATTAAGGTAATCCAAATACCCACCAAAGTAAGACATGAAGCAGCCGCCCATACAACCCTTTCAGGCACACCTAGGTGATCCTTAAGACTACCCTAAGTAAGGATATTTCCTTTTCAACTAAACCTAGCAATTCAACATTCATTACTAGAGATACTAAAGGAGACATTCCTGCATTCAAGGAAAATCACATAAGGACCATCCCCTATGATAACTCTAAGTTACACTAGTGAAATGTGAAAGTAACATACCATACTACTACTCCCACTTAGTGCTCCTTTGGAACCACCCTAGACTAGGTACATCACATTTAACAAGTCATAATACCTTCATTAACATTAGACATAAGACCAACAAGCTTCCTTAACATCATCTAGAAACCCATTCATTCATTAACATAATAAGGACACCAAGATCCCCTTTAAATGCCTACTTGTGCAATGCATAGATGGCGTCTCATTCCACCACCTACCCTAAATAGAACTTCTTTAGGAAGACCTAGTTCATTACATTCTTTTGTGGGGGTAAACTTTAACCGACATAGACCATGAGAGATTATCATGGACTCCCGGTATAAACCGCTAACAGATGAGGGATCTCCACTTGCCTAAGTTAGGGTCATTCGTTTAGCCTTTACGTGGAGAATCACTAGCTAGTCCTATGTGGACACATAGTTAAGGGATAGAGAGATTGCTTCTAGGTACTACACCTCTACTCACGGAGAGTAACCATCTCAAGAGGTTGCTACTAGATACTACACCTCTACTCATGGAGAGTATCCACCCCATTTCATATCCTCTCTGTGCTAAGGATTACTCCCCCATGAAGTTTTAGACTTTCATTAACTATAGGTTAAGGGATTGCTACTATGTACTCTACCTCTACTCACGGAGGAATATACATCCCAACCTATCATTCATTCATTGGAAAGGTCTTTGGAATATTGAGGTTGTTACTAGACACTATACCTCTACTCACGAAAAGTATCCACCTCAAAGTCCCCCATTCATTCATTAAAGTACAATTAAGGAAACCTTTCAATAGACTCACATTTATTACATTTTCACTAGCTTCATTCATTTATTCATTCATGATTGTGTACATATGTGAGAAAGATCCTTCACATAACCACCATCATTCATGATATAGTCTTCTAAACATAACCATACTCTATGCATCATATTCCACACACAAATATACTTCACACTCACATTATACTCTAATAGTCATACTATCTTGAATAATCACATACATAACTTCATAATACATCTCTATACACATGCATCATAACATTACCTCAATTAAAATCCAATGCCTTCAAGACCATGATCAAAATACACATACATATACAATAACTAAACACCGCCACCATAAGTGGACCATACCACACAAGAGAGAAATTTAGGCCAACTTACCCTTCATCCAAGCCATAATCAATTTTTATCAATTCTCCAACAATTCACCATAATTAGGCATGGATATAAATAGATAACAACAATACAACATAATAAAAGCATAAATCTAACAATATCCCATCATATTCATCAAACCCACTTTGTAAGCCAAAATCAAGGATTATGAGGGATCATAAGTTCATTGAGTTTTTAACTTGAAATCGTCAATTAAACCATAATATAATTATAACAATTTGTTTGATACTATTTAATGTAAAAACCCATGAGTTTGATGAAGAAATGGGGTTTTGACCATCTTTAAGAAAACTTGAAAACCATTTGACAATTGGCTCTAGAGTGAAATCTAACTCTGGATAAAGGATCACCATACCTTAGTATTAGGAAGTCCACGATGTTGAAGAAGAAATCAATGGAACTCTTCATCTAGATCCAATTTGACCTCAAGCTTCCATGGAGGTTTTGAGAGATATTTTGGGAAGCAAGGTTTTTTTTTTGAAGACCGAAGTCTGATTCTAGGTTTTAGTGTTTCAAGTAATTTAAATTACCTAAATAAACCTAAAATAACCGTCCACCATTTTATTAGAACATGGGGGTGAATTTACCAATTTACCCTTTAAGTGCAGAAACATGGAAGAATTGCATGTGGCCATTGACGACCACCATTGACGGTGCATCAACCCATTGACGACCCATCATGTCTGTACGCCCATGGTGACTGAGAGTATTCAAATGGAACTTAGCTCCCAAAAACTAATTTTCAGTCTACGGAGGCCATTGACGCTCCGTCAATGCATTGATGGTCTGTCAATGGTGCTCGTTGGTGGCTGCTATTTTTGACACCTTTTTGGCCAACATTTGGGTCCTCCTCAAAGGATCCTTAGGGTGGTCCTAGGGAGTTGTACCCAGACGTTTTGACCCTGAACATGACCGTCTAGATTCTAGGCTCATCTCCACTATTTTTAGACTCGAAACAGCACACGGAAACAAGGAAAACATACTAGAACACACTAGCATGCAAAGACTAGTTTTCGAATGTCTTGGTCGTTCCTTGAAGTTGTACCTCAAAAATCTTTAAACCAACTATTAAAATCTATTTCTCATTATTTTAACAAGTTATTAATTATGAAACTCATGTGAAGATCTAGTTCGTCTTATTTCATTTTCAGAGTGTTTCAATACTCCCCACTTGGAAAACATGTGTCCTTGAATGACACTAAAAACTTGCAAGGACTTAATGGCTCATCTAGTAGCTAAAGACACACAACATCATTAATACAACTTCCTAGTCGATGCACCAAACTTACAAGGAACACCAACTTCACATCATTATGCACTCAAAGCAACACAAGCAAGTAGGAATTATCTCCACAATTCATAGTGCACACATACTTCATCATTTTCATTGCATTAAGGAGGAACTACCTTCTCCTACTTTAGACATGCTCATCATTTCATTGTAAGGTCCAATATGCAATAACTTTCAAATCACACGTAGGCATAATTATCATGACAACCCAGGAGGAAAATAAGCAATTTTATTAGATGCACATTAACATGATAGATTCATAGATCAATTACTAATTTTATCATAATAACATCAAGAGCATGCAAAACATATTATCATCAAGGCACTCATAACATAAAGAGGACATGCAACTTTTCATCTTACGCAAAACTCAAAAATAAGGCAAAACTACTAATAATTTCTTGGTCTCAAGCTTGAATAAGAATAGAAGAAAAAGATAAGGATATCAACCACCTTACTACTCAATTCATCCTCCCACACATAGGGTAAACCCATCTAAGAGCAACTTAAGACAACCATAAGAAACCATAACTTATTGGGGCCTTTATTCTGGGTTAGCACCTTTGTTAGCTTGTAGCACATAGAAACGGTTCTTCTTGGGAGAATTAGGATCCGGGCTATCGTGAGGAGCTTAGGTAGTCTCTTTCCCTTTTGTCGTATGTGTTAGGAAATTTCTCATCTTATGACCCCTTTTTCCATACCCAAAGCACCCATCCGTACCAGCAAGACACTTACCCAAGTGTTGTTTTTCTTATGTAGTACATCTAGACCTCTCAAAATTAGAACCACCTCCACTCCCTTCCTGAGAATTTAGGTGAGACACCCTATCCTTGTTCATCATGGGGGGAATCTTAATTGTAAAACCTCTTCTTAGACTTAGGTTGACTTTGTTCATCCGGCCTAGCCCTCCTCTCATCTCTATTCATATTTCTAAGATTTGTCTCCTAAATTTGTTGGGCATAAAAGATGAGTCTAGAGATATTCATACCATGATGGAGCATTGTCGTACGACACTCTTATTCAACTAAACTAGACACCCCCATCACAAACTTATTCATTCTAGCCCTAAAGTTGGCTACCAAGGTTGGGGTATATTTAGAGAGTTGGGTGAACTTGAGAGAGTATTCCTTCACACTCATTCCCCCTTGGCGGAGGTGAATTCCACTAACTTTTTCTCCCTCAATTCTAGGGGGAAAACCTATTCAGAAAGGCCATATTATTCACTCCACAAACTACCGAGCCCGCCCTTACATGTCTCTCATCCCTCCATTGCTCAAGCCACACTTGTGCCACATCTTTTAGTTGATACGAGGCTACTTCTGATTTTTCCCTAGAATTTACTCTCATAACATCCACTACCTTAAACACCTCATCAATGAAGCCTTGTGGATCCTCATCCATTTGAGTGCCATGAAAAGTAGGAGGATTCATCCTTGTGAAATCTCGAATTCAAGAAGCAGGAGTACTTGCATAGGGGTTCACTTGAGGTCCAACTCCTCGGTTAGCTTGGGTCGTCATGCCTTGAGCTTGAGTAGTTAAGACTTGAGCTTGAGTCGTCATGAGTTGGGTCAAAACTTTGAAGGCAGACATTATCTCCACATTAGACATATCCCCTTCCCCATTGGGAGCTTGTGTACCTTGGGGCACCTGAGGGGGAACCTCCTCATTCACATTCACATCTTGAGACCTCCTTGCATTAGACCTATCGTATTCATGTTCATAAAACCACAAGAATAGGATTTGGGAAGTAACACTCATAGAACTAAACCCAAAGGAACAACTTCAAGAATAACAAAAAAGTGTAATTTCTATCACCCTATAACCTCTCGCTCAAAGATGTGTCGCAACTCACACTGATGAACAAGACTCTACTAGACATGGCTTGTGAGACTTTGAACACTAAGACTATCTCCATAACCTTATGCTCTGAAACTATGTTTGTCATGACCCGACAACACCCCCTAGTCATAACTAGTGTATTCGACGTCGAAGAGGTCTTATACAAGCCTCTTAGCATTCACTCATCACATAGGTACAAAAAGTAGTACGGAATTCAAATTTTCACAATAAAGACAATAAGCGGAAACTCTTTTATAAAAAGTAAGAAGAACTAAGTCTCGACACAAGCCATCTTAGACACATCTCAATATCATAGGGACACGATCCTTGCCTTGAAAGAAAGATACAAGTCTTATAAAAATGTATTTATAAAGGAAAACTAAAAATAAAGAGTCGTGTCCTCGAAATATGAGGGCATACCCAAATCTTGAGAGAAAACTTCTAAGTCCTAAGCTTCAACTCCAAAGATCCCCTCACTTGCCAACACTTACACTTTTGTAGAAAATAGAGAAGAATATGGAATAAGTACAATTAAGCACTAAGTATGGAAATCATGTAAAAACATACTTTAAATAGGACGTTTTATTTGAAATATGATTTTCATGCTATTCTGATAAAGCTTTATGAACCAAGTGTAAAAAATATCATAGAAGCCAATAATGAACATACAATGTAATACTTCCATAATCCACAAGATATGACCATATTAATTAAGTAACCCAATTAACCATTTAGACCCTCTACCTAAGGTTCCTAAGACCCACCTAAGTCAGACATGAAGTGGTCGCACATACAACCCCTTCATGCACACCTAGGTGATCCGCAAGACTACCCTAAGTAAGGATATGTCACGCCCGGAGCCTACACCCTGGACGTGGCCGGCACTCGAAGACCATTGCTGGCCCCCAAGCGAACCCTTGGTCCGGCTTACTTAACTCAGCGGAAGACTAAACTCAACTTAAAAAAGAATAAAACATGTTCAAAGGAAATACTTCATATAAATAATCTGGCCAAAATGGCATTTAAGTCTCAACAAGTAAAATAGACTCCAAACTAAACTATTAACTGTCTAGGAAGCCTCTAACTAACTTACATGGATGTTGGGACAAACGCCACAACATCCTAAAAGCTAAACTAGTAAAGCAAATGAAAAAGATGTCCTCTGGAATGAAAGGAGGCTCACCACTGACTCTGGAGCTCAATCTAAACCTCTTAAACTCCCATGTATCCCACCCCAACCACTTAGTATCCCTAAATAACTCATAACCCAATAGTATAGACTCAAAAACAGTCCAGAAACACGAATTAAAACTACTAGAGATCAACCACAATTCCACCAACCTAACTTCACAACGTTTCATTAAAAACTTCAATATTTTCATTCAAATAACTCTAATTTGCTGAATGGAATCAATTTCGAGTGTGGGTAAAAGGACCCAACACCGAATAATCTCACATACCTTGATAGGGATCACCCCCGATGAAATCCACGAAATGATCTTGGCGTTCTTAGACGATTCTTGGTCTTCTTGGTCTTCTCTCTTTTTCTCCCAAGCCCTAAGAGCTCTAAATTTTTGTGAAACTAATTTGGGACTAACCTTAAAATGAATTAGGAAATACTAGGGTGAAAAGACAATCTTGCCCTTACTAAAATTTGGATTGAATTTTCCTCGGTCCAACAGCCCAACTTCTAAAAGTCATATATGTCTCTCATACGTCCTCGGAAATTCGCAAACTTGGTGTCATTGGAAAGATCTTCCCAAGATATTTCTACACATAAAAGAAATCATCCAAACTTCCTCCTGAGCTGGAAGTTATGGCCATCTGAAAATGGCCAAAACTCACTTTTGAAAGCTTGAAATTTTCCATATTTCCTTACTTATTCTCAAAATTGATTATTCTAGTTTTTCCTAGCATAACCTTAGTTAATTCAAGTTACAAGATATTACAGGATATTTCCTTACCAACACAACCCAACAAGTCAACATTCATTACTAGAGATAGTAAAGGAGACATTCATGCATTTAAGAAAAATCACATAAAGACCATCCCCAAAGATAACTCTAAGTTACACTCGTGCAATGTGAAAGTAGAATATCATACCACTACTCCCACTTAGTACTCCTTTGTAACCACCCTAGACTAGGCACATCACATTCAACAAGTCATAATACCTTCATTAACATTAGACATAAGACCAACAAGCTTCCTTAACATCATCTAGAAACCCATTCATTCATTAACATTATAAGGACACACTAAGACCCCCTTCAAATGCCTACTTATGCAATGCATCGATGGCGTCCTATTCCACCAGCTAACCTAAGTATTACACCTTTAGGAAGACCTAGTTTATTACATTCTTTTATGAGGGTAAGTTTTAACCGACGTAGTCCATGAGAGCTTATCATGGACTCCCGGTATTAACCCCTATCGGATGAGGGATCCCCTCTTGCCTAAGGTAGGGTCATTCGTTTAGCCTTTACGTGGAAAACGACTAGCTAGTCCTATGTGGGCACATAATTAACTGATAGGGAGATTGCTTCTAGATACTACACCTCTACTCATGGAGGGTACCCATATCAAGAGGTTGCTACTAGATACTAGACCTCTACTCACGGAGAGTATCCACCCCTTTTCATATCCTCTTGGTGCTAAGCATTACTCCCCCACAGATTATTAGACTTTCATTACTTTCAGTAACTATAGGTTATGGGATTCCTACTAAGTACTCTACCTCGACTCACGGAGAAATAATCATCCCAACCTATCATTCATTCATTGGAAAAATCTTAGGAATATTCAGGTTGTTACTAGACACTACACATCTACTCAAGGAGAAGTATCCACCTCAAAGTCCCCCATTCTTTCAATAGAGTACAATTGAGGAGACCTTTCAATAGACTCACATTCATTACATTTTCATTAGCTTCATTCATGTGTTTGTGTACATATGTTATAAATACCCTTCACATAACCACCATCATTCATGAAATTGTCTTCTAAACATGATCATACTATATTCATCATATTTCACACACAAATATACTTCACATTCACATTATACTCTAATTGCCATACTATCTTCAAGAATAATATACATAACATCATAATACATCTCTATACACATGCATCATAAAATTACCTCAATTAAAATCCAATGCCTTCAAGGCCATAATCACAATACGTCTTTACTCTTTTTGTTAGAGATCATGGCGTATTATTAAAAAGAACAAAACAATAGGTGTATTATCTACATCATGGTTACGTGTGACATACCATGTATGTGTGTGTATATATATATATATATATATATATATATATATATATATAAAATAGACACATTGATAAAGATTGTAAAAGTCTTTATCAATATTAATTAAGTATTATTAGATTCAATGTCGCTAAAGGCTTAAGGGACATATACAAAGAGTGTTAATTATCACAATAACTAAACAGTGTCACCATAAGTGGAGCATACCACACAAGAACAATTCAATAAAACTAGAGAAATTTAGGTCAACTTACCCTTCATCCAAGTCATGATCATTTTTTCTCAATTCTCCAATAATTCACCATAATTAGGCTTGGATAGCAGTAGATAACAATAATACAACACAATAGAAGCATAATTCTTACAATATCCAATCACATTCATCAAACTCACTATGTAAGCCAAAATCAAGGAATTTATGGGATCATGGGTTCATGGAGTTTATAACTTTAAATTTTCAATCAAACCATAATATAATTATAAAAATTAATTTGAGACCATTTAATGCGAGAACCAATGAGTTTGAGGAAGGATTGGGATTTTGACCATCTTTTGGAAAACTTAAAAACCATTTGAGAATTGGCTCTAGAGTGAAATCTAACTCTAGATAAAGGATCACCACACCTTAGTATTAGGAAATCCAAGAAATTGAAGAACAAAGCAATGGAAATTTCAATCCTAGCTCCCATTTGACCTCAAGATTCCATGGAGGTTTTGAGAGAACTTTTAGGAGGGAAGGTTTTTTTTTTAAGAATGAAGTATAATTCTAGGTTTTGGTGTTTTAAGTAACTTATAATACCTAAATACACCTAAAATGATCGTCCACCATTTAATTAGAACGTAGGGTGAATTTACCAATTCACCCCTTAAGTGGCCAAAATTTGGTAGAATTGCAGGTGATCATTGACGGCCACCATTGACGGTGCGTCAACCCATTGACGGCCCGTCCTGGATATACGTAAATGGTGACTAACAGTGGTCAAATAGAGCTAAGCTCCAAAAAATTGAGTGTCAGCCTATGGAGGTCATTGACGCTCAAGCATTGATGGTCCGTCAATGGTGCTCGTTAGTGGCCGCTGTTTTTGACAGCTTTTTTGCCGATATTTTGGTCCTCCTCAAGGACCCTTAGGGTGGTCCTCGGGAATCTTACCCAAATGTTATGACCCTAAACACGATCATCTATATTCTAGGGTCATCTCCACTAATTTTATACTTGAAACGACACACCGAAACAAGGAAAGCATACTAGAAAATACTAGCATGCAAAAGACTAGTTTCTGGACGTCTTGGTCGTTCTTTGACATTTTACCTCAAAACTCTTTAAACCAACTATTAAAAGTTATTTATTATTATTTTAACAAGTTATTAACTTATGAAACTCATGCAAAGCTCTAGTTCGTCCTATTTCAGTTTGACGGTGTTTCACAAATACTTTCTCCTTTTTAATGATGACTACATAAGAATATGTTGGGTTTATTTCATTAGACTCAACAATTTAAATCTTTAGTATAAAATCAATTTAATCTTAAATTAATTCTTTAATGTCTGACAATGGAGGAGAATTTACTTCTTCTTAGTTTGTGGAGTTTTGTAATAGCACATGTATTGAACGCCAATTGACATTAACATACACTCCACAACAAATGGCATGTATGAAAGGAATAACAAGACAATAATGGAGATAACTAGATGTCTTCTTCTCGAAAGAAAGAACCCAAATCAGTATTGGGTGGAGGCAGTCAATACCGCTGTATATTTGTTGAAACAATTGACTACTAAGACCTTGCATGACATGACTCCATATAAAGCTTGGTGTGGGAACAAACCATCAATACACCATCTCAGGATCTTTGGGTGTATATGTTATTATTAGGTTCTAGAAACAAAGATGAATAAGGTGGACAATAAGGCTCATAAGGGCATATTTATGGGCTATAATTCATCCAAAGGATACATGATTTTCTGTTTGAAAATATAAACACTAATTCTCAGCCGAGAAGTGAAGTTTGATGAAGTACCTGGTTGGGACTGGAAAAATTAGAAGACCTCTTATTCTGGTTTATTTTCAAAAGAGCAACCTCAACTTCCAGAAGATGAACTAGTGGATGATGTAACAGTGAGGGGAACTCAAACCTTAAAAGATATCTACCAGCAGTATGATTTGGTTACCTATAATCCAACAAGATATGATAAATCACAAGACTCTCATCCATGGAGTAAATCTATACAAGATGAACTAGACATGATCCAGAATAATAGAACCTAGTAGCGTGTTGACAAACCTAGAAATCGCAAGGTGATTGGTGTAAAATGGATTTTTAAGACAAAACTCAATCCCGATGGAACAATTTACAAACATAAGGCTAGTTTAGTGGTACTGGCATGCACATAACAATATGGTGAAGATTACAAGGAAACATTTTCTCCTGTAGCAAGGTATGCCACAATCTAGCTTATTCTTGCATTTGCATCTCATAGTTCCTAGCCGATTCATTATCTTGATGTCAAATAAGCTTTTTTGGATGGTTTGCTTGTTGAAGAGATCTATGTAGAGAAATCTAATGGTTTTCTCAATTCATTGAAAAGAAGATCAAGTTTATCTCTTAACGAAGGCCTTGTATGGCCTAAAATAAGCCCCAAGGTCATGGTATGAGAGGATGGACAATCATCTCATCCAACTTGGCTTTAGTAGAAGTCAAAGTGAAGCTACTTTGTATGTGAAAGTCACTGCAACTAAGTACTTAATTGCCTCAATTTATGAGATTACATGCTTGTGACATGAAGCAAAATTGAACTAATCGAAACGTTCAAGGATGAAATGGAACAAATCTTTGAAATGATTGATCTTGGAGTCATGAATTACTTACTTGGCATGGAAGTATTACAATTCAGTGATGGAATTTCGTATGCCAGTAGAAATACATCCCAGATATTCTAAACAGGTTCAGAATGCAAGATGCAAACCTTTGAGTACTCCAATCTCTATTGGCGTGAAGCTCAGCAGGGATGAAGATTCCGAAAAAGTGAACGATAGTATGTATAGAAGCTAAATTGGTAGTCTTCTATATCTAACTGCAAACATACCTAATATTCAATTTGTCAAAAGTTTTCTCTCTAGGTTTATGCATTCGCCTAAACACATATATTTCACAACGTCTAAAGAGTGTTAATGTATATTAATGGAACCAACAAGTTTGGAACTTTTTTCCCAACATCTACCAAAGTATCTATGAACTTGGTCGGGTACAACAATAATGATTGGAGTGGTAGAGTTGATGATTCCATTTGCACCTCTATATATCTTTTCTGTTTGGGGACAAGTTGTTTCGGTCAGAACTCTAGGAAACAAGAAACTAGAGCTCAATCAACAGCAGAATATGAGTACATAGAGGTCGCATATACTGTGAATCGAGCTATTTGGCTAAGGATGGTTTCGAAGGACTTGGGCCATGAATAAAAAATAGCTACCGATATCACATGTGACACAGTTCATTAGTTTCAAACTAAGAAAAATCCAGTGTTTCATGGTCGAACTAAGCATATCAAGATCAAGTCTTATTTTCTTAGAGAATTCCAATAATCTAATGAAGTGTTTGTTGTTCATTGTTCATTTGAGAACCAGCTAGATTACATTTTCACTAAATCACTACCAAATGATCTGAGGCAAAGAATTGGTATTTGACACAAAAATGCCAAGGAGGAGTGATAGATAATTGACATTTATTCAACTTATTGTTTTTACCGTCTTTTACTTGTTTCAATTTAGTGTTTCCTATTTTCTAGCTAGAATTAGTCAACTTTATTTGCTTAACTTTCTGAAGTTAGTGGCCCATTTTATCATTGTTAGTGGCACATGTTCTTATTTGGTTTTAACATCCACTTGGTAAGTGGCTATTAGATAGGAAATGGTTAGGTTTTTCCTTGGATAAATTCAGATCTTTTGCAAATTAATGCATTGCTATAATTTCATAAGTTCACTCTATTTTTATTCTTCAAAATAGTTTCTTGAGTGTTTTTGTTTTCACACTTGCAATGTTGGGTTACGATGTGAATAATGATAATCTAGAAGTGAATTCTGAGTACAACGTTGAAGAATATATGAATTAAGAATATAGTATTGAAAAAATAAAGGCCGGTATATAATACTGGAAGGGAAATTCAGTTGGGGATCACAACTTGTTTTGGTAGAAGATATTTATATTGATGTTATAAACTTCCTGTTCTAGAATGTATCAAATGCATTGCAGGAAAAAATTATGAGATAATATCGAATGATCATGATATACGACTTTTATCGCAAACAGATGATGATTATAGAGAATGTTGAATACCTAGAGGGACAGGAAATCATAGACCACATACTTGCTTTGTTGGATTATTATGTAGAAGATATTCTTGTCGATCCAAAATATTACAAATTTTTAGTTTTATGAAGATGAAAGCTTGTTATATTTTCTAAGCCTATATCAATCAATATATTATGACATTTTATTATATTTAAGATAAATTTGTAAGTAGCTAGTGATTGATATATGACAAATGAAGATATGGTCGTTATAAATTTATTAATCAATGTAAATGTATTTCATACTTGGATGGACAGTAAAATGGATTCAATAAAGTATGCTATTATATGAGCTCTACAATCAGTGTCAATGTATTGCATTCTTGGGTATGTCAAGCATGAAATACTATGACACTGATTCCATGACTCATACAACAATGTAGTAGTTTGAGCTGACTTCATGATCCACCCAAGTAAGGAATCAATTAATATCAATTATATGTCTCAACTAGTAATGTAATAGTATAATGCCTCTTCATGAATGACTCAATCATAAAATATATTGACATTAATTTATTTATGTGTCTAAGAACATAAGGATAAGGCACAACCTCCTAAACTATGACCGGAATCTCAATAATACACCTTAACTAAATTAAGGTCCTATCACCCCCAAACTCTTTTTTTTTTTTTTTTTGCAATTTTATACGCCTTTTGGATCACGTGGCACACTTTGTGACTCCACGTAGTTGAGGCATGTGGTAGATATTTTGATGACATGTAAGACAAAAGGTGTACATAATTACAAAAGAAAAATGGGTTCGTAGGTGGGGGGTAGGTGTAATAAGACATTAGCTTAGTTAAGATGTATCTCTAGGATTTCGATCATAGCCTAGGGGGTACTAGTTCTTTATCACAATAATACAATAAAGTGATCCCACTGCATAATCTATCTGAACATGTAATACACTGACAATTACACGTCTCATCTAGTATTGCAATACACCGAGTTCACTTATTAATCAATCTAAGCATAAAATATATTAACATTAACTCCATGATTCATCAAGTAATGTAATAGATTGAATACCCAGCATGATCTACTCAAAATGAAATATATTGACATTGATTTTATGTATTATCTTGTAATGTAGTATGCAAAAGTCTACTGTATGATCCATCCAAATATAAAATATATTGATATCGACTCAATGAATTATTTAGTAATGTAACATACTGGAACAATGTACATCTAATACTTATACAGTCCAATCACCATCCAATGAAGTATGTCGAGATAAAAATTTTATTTCACTTAATATTACTAAAAAAGTTCCTTATATATGATCATTTATATCCTCCTTATAAATCTTAAGTAGTTGCTATCTATAGTCTGCAAGAACCTACCACATACTCTGAAGCCATAAAAGATCAAAGGTGGGTAGAGGAAATGAAATCTTAGATACAAGCATTGGAGGATAATAAGACTTGGAGTGTTACAGACTTACCAACTGGAAAGAAGGCTATAGGTTATGGGTGGATATAAAAGATTTAAGTATAAACCTACAAATTAGGTGGAAAGGTTTAGGGTAAGACTTCTAGCAAAAGGGTACACTCAAAAGGAGGGAGTAGATTACAAAGAAATTGTCGCTCGTGTTGTGAAAATGGTAACAAATAGGACTATACTATCCATTATGGAAGCAGGAAGCTGGCATATTCACCAAATGGATGTGTTCAATGCATATTTGTAAGGTAATTTGGAGGATGAGATTTATATGACTATGCTGCAGGGGTTTCCAGTCAAGGGGGATAAGGTATATAGACTGATCAAATCCCTCTATGGGCTAAAACAGGCCCCAAGACACTGGAATCACAAGCTCACTGCAGCCCTTATCAATCTCAACTTTAAACAAAGTCAACATGACTATTCGTTGTTTATTAGGAGAAATAGTGAAGGGATTACTATTATACTTGTGTATGTTGATGATATGTTTATCATATGTAGTAGCTTAAAGCTTGTTGAAGGTACAAAGAAAGCATTACTAAGTGTTTTTAAGATAAAAGACTTAGGAGAGCTTCAGTGTTTTTTGGGAATTGAGTTCACAAGATCAAAAAAAGGAAATACACTTTAGGACTTGTAGCAGAAGTTAGATTCTCTGCACCTAACCAGCAAGTACTCCTATTGACTGTAATGTTAAGCTTACCTCAAGATTGTATGATGAACATGTCAAGCAAGTTATAGCGGAAAATCCTTTAGTAGATCAAATTATGTATCAAAATATTATTGGGAAACTGCTTTATCATAACATGACAAGACCAAATATTTCTTATAGTGCTCAAAGTCTCTGTCAATTTCTCCAACAACCTAAAAGGTCGTATACGGATGATGCATTGAGGGTAATCCAGTATCTTAAAAAATAGCCTGGTCAAGGTCTATTATTGTCCAGTAATTCTAATGGAAAGATCACAACATTTTGTGATGCAGATTAGGCATATTGTCCACTTACCAGAAAATATGTGACTGGTAACTAGCTTTGGTAGGAAATGGGACCTGCTGATTGTTATGGTTAGCTATGGTTTGAACCAAAAGCATAATCACATTCTAAAACTCTGCTTTTGAAATATCGTGATCTGGGACTGGAGGAGTTGCGTTAGCGTTCGTTGCATTATCTCTACATTGAGGCATGATCTGAAACGCATAAAAACGAGTTACAAAGGATATTATACCCACACACAATTAGAATAGCAATAAAGTGAAGTTTTTCCTGAGACACTTCATAGACTCACTCTCATTAGATGTGGTGCACTTCACAACTATCAAAATGACTCTACTTAGTGTGGCTTTTCAGACATCCTAGGACTCTTGAACCTAAGGCTCTAATACCAAGTTTGTTACGCCTCGAGGCTACACCTTCACTAACACGGGACCTAGGATCACAAGTGACCCCAAGTTAACCCTGAACTGACATATCATAAGTAGATCGAATATTCTATAACAATTAAAACGGATGCGGAAGCTAAATCATGAAAAAACTTAATAGTGGGGAATACCCAAAGATGTTCTAAATAACTAATATACTTATGAGTTCAATACAGATGAAAGATTAAACTCAATTCTAAAGCTGAAACTAAACTATGTCTAAAAACAAGCCTCTACTGACTAAAGCTACTTTACATGCCCCAGCTAATTATAGAAAATACCAAAAACCAAAATGAAAACACTAAACATAGAAACGTGTCTGTTATCCCCGAAATATGAGGACACACCACTGAGGCTGTTGAAAATAGAGATCGGGAGTCGATTTACGTGTGTGGATGTTGTGTACATGAACTTACATCATGAAAGGATGTAGCGCAGAGTATCCGTCAATACTTGGAATGTACTTAGCATGAAGGATAGGATAAATCTAAACAAAACATACGAAGAAATAATATAATTTGGACATACTGGAAAAATACTGAAAACATACTGGAAATGAACTTAAATAGAGTCAATCACCAAGTATATAACATGCTAAGACCGAATACTAAAACATAGTAGAAAAATTGTGTCCAATTAATTAAAGTCTAACTGTGGGAGCTACTAATAACAAACATAAAACCACGTGAGCTAAACATAGATTCCGACGTATACGACCCATCGAAAGGACCCAATATACCTTGCAAAGGGTATAAAGGCATGACTTACAAGATCACTAAATATGATGCCCACATAAAGGACTTATTTACCTACGAGGCACGTAGTTTTGGGAATATACAGGTATGTTGAACCCTAGTCCACACAGTCTAAGCCTATTCCCAACTAAAAATATGAATAAACAACATAACTGAATTATACCGGATAGCTCATTATTCTGACATGCTAGCTAACTGAGAATGCAACATTTTAGTATTGGTAACGAAACATTCAAATTTGTGGCTTGTATATATATGTATCTAACCTAGCTAGTATAATTCATTAACTAAATTAATCTACACCACTAGGGTTATGAGTTTCATGCAAAAAGCTAAGCACAATGTCACGAAAACATGATAATATGATTTTGAATACTATAACTGCTAAATCGCAACAATTTATCTAAAGCTCTAGAAACCCTAAGTCTAAACAACACATAGGGAGTCAAGATTCTAACTGAATTTTAGGGACCAAATAGATGAAAGGAACCCACTAGTGAAATTCCACATACCTGGTGACGAATTTTATGGAGAAATTTGTTGATTTCGGGGCAAAAACTGAAGGAAACCTGTTGCATTCTTGGAGCGGGATGCTCCACTTTTCTCTCTTATTTTGCTCTAAGATCGATGAATTTTTCGTGAAAGATTGATTATGGTAGGTTCTGATAAAGTTAATAGGCTTAAACTAACAAAAATTATGTAGTTTGGTGGTTAAACGACGTAGTTTAGATGTCCAACCCATAGGGGAAAAGACCAAACATTCCATGACTTAAAATCTGGCAAAACTGACCACGGGCCCTATGATGGATTGTAAAAGGGACCACAGACCATCAAGTGGGTCGTGGTCCTTAGTCCAGTGGTTGCTGGATTTTGGTCGTAAAATCACGAGCCCTACCACGATCCATGTGAAAAGAACGCGAACTGTAAAGGACACTATGGTTTTTCACTTGGGCTAGGGTCGGTGGCTCAGGTACACGGACCCTCCCAAGGCCCATCATCAAGATCACGTTCCCTGGAGAGCTCCGTGGTCTGACGCCAGAGCTTGGTAGGTTCTGCCCCATCACCAAGAGCCCATGGCT
The DNA here is from genome assembly GCA_016801875.1 of Solanum sitiens. NCBI lineage: Eukaryota > Viridiplantae > Streptophyta > Magnoliopsida > Solanales > Solanaceae > Solanum > Solanum sitiens. The sequence continues at coordinate 2,426,120 of JABWTJ010000028.1, forward strand.
CGTGAGATGGTCCATAGCCCGTAAAGGGATTTGTGGTCACCACCTCTGGGGTGTGAGCCATGGGCAGGTCGGCGGACCGTTGTTCCTTTCACAATCCATGAACCATGCTGTGGTCCACTATTTTCTATTGTTTTTCTGGTGGAACTTCTAAGTATGATTTTCGAGGTGTTACATGTTGGAATACATTATATTTTATTTTGTGAAATATATTCATTGCTTGAATATATTGAACTATTATAAGAATTTTTGAACTACTGTACACATATTTAGAATATTTTTTTTTTAAATATGTGCATGTACACAAGACATATTATCTTTTAAAGTTTATTATTATTATTATATAAATATATATATATATATATATATATATATATATATATTTAAATTACTTATTAGCTAATTTAATGCCTGAGATTATTTGTTGCAAAACAATATTGTTGTTTTTTAATTAGAAATTATGGCATATAAATATTTTATAGACAAAATAATATAATACACTTAAAAGTGTAGTCATAGGACTGTCAATTGTGTAGAATATTCCATGTAAATTGTGGTATGCACATGGGCAAACACTGCACTTCAATGTGTTGTCATACATAATATAGAAAAGACAACACTTTAAATCGTGGACAATAAGGAAGCAAAGGTCACGCTTGAAAGTGTAGTTGTATGAGATAGAAATGTTGTTATATGAGGTACTGTAAAGCGTCGCATTTGTACCTTTTAGGCTATGCTTCTAAGCGTAGCTGATAAGGCAACACTTGAAAAGTGTCACCTAAACTCTATGGTTACGCTTCTTTCATCCACCCATGGAAAAGTGTAACTTAAAGTCAAAAAGTGTGCCTTTTATCAAAGGTCATAATTTTTCATAGTTTATGCCACACTTTTCTCGGGTTGTTGTAGACATAAAATGTTGTACTGTCATACTAGACTTTTACGCTTTTTTTTAGACACTTTTGTTGTTCAGATTGTGGTGAGCTCTTCAAATGTAGAGGCTTGTTGCTTTTCCTTATGTATTTATTGTCTACATATGTTGTATTTTGTTAGACATTTATGTTTTGTATAACTCCACTTCCGTCTTAGAGGCTCGTGTACCTATAATACTAGGTTTGCGGTTTGGTTCCTTGTATGCATTTCATATTCTTCAGTTCCTTTTGGGGCCTTTTTGTATATTTTATTCCGTTTTGTATGTATCCATGACGGAGGTGATTTATCATCTTTATACTTTTTATCTTATTTTCTCATGAGTTCAGCTTGCCTACTAAGGTTTATATTAAGCACCATCAAGATACGATTTCGGGTCTTGGCATTTATAAAAAGAATTTTCCAAATGTTTATAAAATTATAAATTATAGAAATCTATATATTATATGCATATAAAGATAATTTTTAAAATAAATGGAAAAATTGCCTTAAAATGACTTTTAAAATATTTTTATTTTTTAAAACAATTATTACGACATTGTTTGAAATTGAAGAAACTTACAAAATTAATAAGAATGTGAAGGGTCAAAATTGGGTGTGAACAAGACTCTATAGTTTTCCTTTTAAAATCTTACATCACTAGAGTTTTGGAATTTCTGAAGCATTATGTCACAAACTTATACTTCAACTAATACTCCGTGCGGCACTTGAGAACTTACACATGACTCTTTCACGATCTTTTAAGCTCAAGTAAACCTTTTCAAACATAGATCTCTAAAATAATTAAGAAAGATACAAGAGCATTTGTAAGAAGTCTTTTTGTATTGCTTGGAGAATGCTTTACAAATTCTTGCTTCAGTTTCAAATGAGAGACTTCTATTTATACTACTCTCCTAGGGGATAAAGTGTAACTAAAAATTACTATACAAGTCACTACATATTTGCAATCTAGTCCCGCTACTAGAATTCTCTACAAGCCTAGACAATTCTAAAGCCTTCCAAGAATTCGTCTAGTGTATTCTAGAGTCTTCTACAAACCTCTCCAAGACTCTAGATCCTTTCTAATTAGGATAGCTCACTTATACTTTAATTTTATGCCAAAGTGGGATGACAAAGTGTCGGTTCATGACATTCTCCCTACTTGATGCGTCTACAACTACGAAGCATCGCTTATACATGGAAAACCGAGTAGTGTTTTCACCATGAGCAACTCCGCACACGAGAGTTGGTGGTGCATTGACTGTGTTGAGGTTCGTGTTACATGGAATGTAACTCAATCCTAGCTTTGTTTCTGCAGTCTTGGTAATGATATTATCCACCGCACCTGTGTCGATCATAGCACGAGTGGGTAGTCCACCGATCATTATGTATACATATTGTACATCATATTTCTTTGGCCTTTCTCATCGCTTTGTTATAGCTCTACATAGTCCAATTAAGTCCAACTGCTTCATATCTGAACATTGTCCCGTCTCTTGTCCATCTTTCTCCTTCCATCCCAATCTTTCAGTTCAGGGAAATATTTTTTAGCCATCGGCCCACTGCATATATAGAAACTGTTTCTCTTTGTAGCCACTCTCTTTCTCTCCGTATCACTTTGATGTCCAAACTTCTTATCATCGGATTTATAAGTATCATGATTCAAAGGATTTGGCTATTTCTCCTTGTTTTTCCACGATCTCTCCACCCTTGGTCATGACTACCTCTCATCTCCTCTCTTCTAGCTCGGTCAGGCTTTTTCATGCCTAAAGTCTGTCAAAGCTTAATCCTTCATGATACCTTCATCAATAGTCCTGACCTGTCACCATTCTAACTCCTTCATATCCCATTTTTAACACATCCATGAAGTGGAAGAATATATCTTCATCTATGAGGGTTGGAATCTGTAGCCTGAGAGTGGTGAACTTCTTCATGGATTCCGTCTGCTGGCTATCTGCTTTAGCTCCCTAAACTTACGCTTCGTCTCATAAAAGATGTTATTAGGAAAGAAATCCTTCTTGAACTCCAATCGGAACTTCTCCCATTTGTTGATGGTGCAAAGCCCCTTCCCTATTTTGGACTCCTTTGACCTCCACCACAACATGGCTATCTCCGAAAGGTACAACACCGCAATGTTCATATGTCTCTTATCACTCTTCACCTTGTTTCACTTAAATTGATTCTCCAAATTTTCCACAAGAAATTCTCTACCTCTTATGCGTAACAAATGCCTTTGAATATTGTTTGTGTAGGAGCCTAACTCCTATCTCCATTGAATATTGAAGATCCTCAAGCTTCGATTCTTCCTTTGAGAGCTTCCATTTCAGCCTTCATTGTTTCAATTGTGCTTAATTTCTTCATGAGCCGACACTCCAATGAAGTGATTATTTCTTTCATCTCACACTCTACATGCTTACGTGACTCTAACTCTTTGTGGATGTTGTCATTTCTTTCGAGGGTGAAGTCCTCGAGAGTCTTAAACTTTATGTCGACCTTGTTCAAGTTCTTGCCTAAGATCTACACAACATGCCATGACTCACTGTGTCAAGCCTCACGATTCTCTCTACTCCAGGCATGACGTTAATGGGATCCTCACGACGTTCCTTTATTACTAGCTTAAGTGATTGAGGGTCGAACAATAATGCCTTGTTACTCTTTAAGGTTCTTTCTTTCCTTTAAGTGCTTCTTTCCACCATCTAACCTGATATTGGTAGTGCTAGCAGCGTTGATGTTTCTCTAATTAGACATTCTATTAGAAATAATCTGACTCTGATATCACTTTTTCAAAGACTCAGTCTTCGATTAACGGTCCGTGTGACACATGAAAACTTAGTGATGGATCTTTTACGATCTTATAAGCTGAAGTAAGTCTTTCCAAACATAGATCAGTCAGATAATGAAGAAAAAAACAAGAGAATTTGTAATAAGGCTTTTTGTATTGATTGAAGAATGCTTTGCACTTGCTTGGTTGAGTTTCAAATGAGATCCCTTCTATTTATATTACTCTTCTAAGGGCTAAAGTATAAATGAAAAGTTACTATACAGGTCCCTATATATTTACAATCTAGTTCATCCAAAATTCTCTACAAGCCTAGAGAGATGTAAAACCTTTCAACAATTCTTCTTTTGTACTCTACGGTCTTTCAAAAGCCTCCCCAAGAACCTAGCTCATTTTCCCTTAGAATATATTACTTATGATTTGATTTTATGCCTATGTTGGATGACAAAGTGGAATCATGATAGTTATCTAATACTTCATTAAAGTTTGTGACAACTTCCTATGTGATATGGTCATGTGGCACCCATTTTTTTATTGAAATACCTATTGAGTCAAAATTTGATTAGCAAAATAAAAAACTATACAAAGGATTGGCCCAAAAGCCAAAGCCCAAAAAAAATGATAAAAAAGTGAAAAAGGTAAAAAAATCAAATAGAGGAACAAAAAAAGAAACACAAACCTAAAATTGAAGTCAGAGAGGCACTAGATGCTTCTAGTGAAAACTTCGATAATCAAAACATCAAAGAAGCTGTCGGAGATATCAGAGAGTTTAAAGCATCCACAATGAATCCATGCGACCAAACTAATAAAACTTAGCCTCTACACTTGTTGAAGAGAAATTGATGCTTGTTCACCATGTCAAATTAACTCCCCCAGGTAATTTTATCATCAATAATTATATTTCCGTTGTTGGATGTATCCTTTAATGGGTTCTATCTCACAAGATTGGTTAATTCCACCATCTATATTTAAAGTCTTTAAAGTCAAATTCATCATTTTTTACAGGAGGTGATTTAAGGAAAGCTAGATCTACACCCATCAAAAGCCTAAAAACTCATTGTTTGTTTTATCTTATAAGTATAACTCTAGTATCTCTATTGTTGTATCATATCGACTTACGAATTGTTGTGATGGCAAATTGCTGAGATTGTATGAAATCTAAGTAAAATTGTAGATTTGTACTTCTATCTAGACATCACACGTTTTCAATTTCAACAAAAACTAAATTAGAAGACAGAAGCTATACTTTTTCTATAGCTTACCCTTGATAAAAAAAAACTTCAAAAACATTATTTTAATTATCTGTCCTATCTTTATGATTAAAAATAGAAAAAATAATCGATTAGGGACGTTATAGCGCGATAAAACATTGTAAATGTAGAAAAAACCCTAAAATCACCCATAATCACAAAAGAATGTTTTTGGAGAAGAAAAGAGTGACCGGGGGAAAATTTCAGTAGGTTTTCATGAGGAATGTTCGTAAAGGCAGGCAATATGATTCCCCACTTTTTTAGTTCGCTTATTAGGTCTTACAAAAATGTTTTTGGAACGATGGAAGGGTTTTAACTCATTCTAAGGTGCACAAAATCAAGGTTTATGAGGAATTTAAGGTGTCAGACCTTCAGTTGTTCATAAAAGAGGAAATTCTTGATTTTATTTATCATAATGCGTTCGAGTAATCACGAGATTGATAATCCTTGATAAATTAATAGTGGGGAAATCATGAGGTTAGCCTAGAGTTTTGGATTATAATAAAATATGGAATATCTAGGCCATTTGTGATTGATTTGATATTGTATTATAATTTTAGTTCAAGAACAAGCTAAAAGCCTCACAAAAGGAGTAAACGCTTGCAATCAGACTTCAGGAGTTTCTTGGTGCTCAGGTAGGCTCGATTTACTTAATAGCATAGTTATACTTGTATTCTTTTTCATAATATTCGTGTACATGGACGAGAGTTTCATGCACAGAACTTTGTGCATGCTGGAAGGCTAAATGTTATTATTATCACTGTCAAAGTGGGGAAACATAATGAATAAGGGTTAGCTTTTCTAGTTCTTGATTGTTAACCTTGAATTTTCTTTTTGGGGTGGTTTGGTGGTGATTTTAAGGTTAAGTATTATGAAATTGTTGAGTTATAGCCATTTTGGGACTTGTGATAATCAAGGAACTGAATGAATGGAAAGAGTATTAATTGATGGACTAGGGAGGTATTTTACTGTTAATGAATGTGTAGTAATAACGGGGTCTAATATTAAGCTATTGATATATATGTGTATATATGTATATGTGTGTTCATATTGACAGTTTCATGTGAAATGTTTGTGTAATGCATTTTCACGAAATAAAGGGTGAAGGTGAAATGACTTCATGTTTATAATCTCATGCAATGAACCCGTTCAATTTACATACGGCTTCACCTGTGGCTGTTCATTATGATTTTGATTGTGCATGTTGTTTGTGATTAGCTATTTGCTCGAGTACCACGCTAGTATATAATAATAATGGTTGACTCGAGTACCTCACTAATAAAAAATACTAATGGTTGGCTCGGATACCACGCCTGGTATGTACTAACAATTGTTGACTTAATACCACATCGATATAGAATCAGTTTGTGTATGGGTCTCATGAGAGAACTAGGTTTGACTATTATGTTTTATTTGTCACGTGTTGTTCAAGAATTGGTTGGGGAAATGTTGGGATGGTTCTAATATAGATCATCTTTTCATGTCAAAAACTACAAATGATGTTTTATGAACTCTTGATTGGTCCAGGTTACTTGAAAGGTGAGTTGAACTCATATATTGATTTATCTCTGATCACGTGGGACATTTAAGTTTGGGGTTAATGCTTCTCCTATTTAGGTGTTAGAGTAGGTGCATGTATGACAAGTAGATTGGATTGTGACAATTTGGTATCAGATCCCACATGTGTGATCATGTGGGATGTTAAGTTTGGGGTTATGGATCATGACAATTTGGTATTAGAGTCAAAATATTGGATCATTAGGCTATAAAACATTTTAGAAACTTGTTTCACTTCTTCACTCCTTTTGTGTGGCATGTCTCTTGTCATATGAGGTGATTCAATTGTATCTCGGGATTCCTATTGGTTTCTTGACGAGGTAATCTTGATTCCATTGTTAATGCTGAAGGGACTCAAGCAAGGAAAGATTAGAACCGGGAAGGTTCCGATTGGTATCTGGCTTTAAGAGTCATGTGAATGCTTGGGTGATCAGTTTGTGGTGATTAATGATATAAATAAGAGGTAATGAACCTGACTTTCCATAACAATATAACTTAATGATGGTTACTTTGTGCATTGTATTTATTGAATTTTTGCATGTGCGGGAAGTATAATTACTTGTATTTGTATGATATTATGGACAAGAAAAGTACTTAAATTGATTATTTGTGATGAATTAATGATAAATTTCTATATGATTTACTGAACATATAATTTAATTGTTATGTTATTGATTGGAAGTGTCGTGTTAAACTGGCACGGACTTACCACTGGTACAGATGGCAAGGGAAAAGGATAAATTGTGACAGTAGGGAAAATCTAATTTTTGAACAGTTGTTATTGGTTGGAACCATAGGGAAGACGGTTTTCTAGTATAATAGTGAGAATGTGATATTATGAACTACTTTCTAGTGTTATTCATAATTAATTTTGTGAGAAGGTGGTGTTAGGTGCCTAATTTTATGTTGCTGGATATGATCTTGGGATTTGTTTTGAATCTATGATGCACATATATCGGATACCTATATTTCGGATGGATCTTGGGATTATATTATTAATAGTTATGTGTTTCAAGAGTTGGTAGGGATAAGGAAATGGAAAACAACTCTTATTTTAGAAAAATTATGGGCCGAACTCGCCAAGGCTTCATCGCGCGACTGGGCTACTATACTCGGAGTTTTTCTGGTATGAAAGAAGTTGTGATAGTGGTGTGTCAGTCTCTATAGTGGACATGGTGAGTTAGAATCTAAACTTTGTTTCCCCTATTTTTGCATTGCATTTCCAAACATTTAAAATCTACAATTTGAGTTCATATCACTATGAAATAACATAAATGCATCTGGAACAATGTGGTGTTCGGAGAGGCCCGAAATTTCACCTTTGAAGCGTTTGGGGTACTTAGTCTTAGTTTGTGGGTTTGCATTCCTCAGGTTTTGAATTTAATATAAAATGTGTTGCTAGAAGCTCATGATTCATGGGTTTTCATTCATCCGGTTCTAACCAAGATGTCTTGGAATTTGAGGCAACTATATGTTGGCCTGGATTGAAGAGAGACACAGCGGAGTAAGTTTCCAAGTATTAGAATTGTCTGAAGTTGGATTTTCAGACAAGATGCCTACATAGTTTTCTTCAAGAGATGCCCATTCTTGAATGTAAGTAGAAAATAGTAGCCATAGACTTCGTGGTGGGTCTTCCTAAGGCTTTGGAGAAGTATGATTTGATTTCCACCATTGGGATCATTTCTTACCATTGTTCGAGTTCTCATACAAAAATACTTATCACTTCGGTATAAATACAACATCCTTTGAGACACTTTATGCGTGGGGATATAGATTTCTCATTGTGTTGTTTGAAGCATATGAGGTGAAGCCTTTATGCATTGACTTGATAAAGGAAGCTTAGAACAAGGTGAGGGGTATCTAAACCAAGTTATTGGCAACACAAAGTAGAAACAATGAGTATACAGATTGCAATGTATGGGATATGACATTTCAGGTTGGTGAACATATTTTATTTAATGTGCCACCAATGAAATGTCTGATGAGCATCTGTAAGAAGGGTAAGCATAACCCTCTACATATTGAGTTATTTGAGGTTTTTGACAATGTAGGGCCACTAGTGTAAAGGTTAGCTTGCCACCAAGTTATTTATATTCCATTCAGTGTTGCATCCATGATGAAAAGGTACCACGGGATGGGGAGTACATTATCAAGTGAGACTTAATAGTGTTATACAAGGATCTACAATATGAAGAAGATCCAATTGCTATGCTTTATTATGATACCCAAAAGTTGAGAATAGAGGAAATTAGATTGGTAAAGGTTTGATAAAAGCATCATATAGTTGAGTAAGCTACTTGAGAAATCAAGGAGGACCTACGAGACAAACATCCTCATTCGTTTGAGGAGTCGGGCAGTACTTTCTTCTTGACTCAGACAATGTTTTCTTCTGTGATCACTCAGGAACGAGCGATGAGTAAATTAGTATCTATTGTAACAACCAGTCATATTATTACGAGTAAGGAAAATAGCCGGTCCAGGCTGCTATAGTGGGGTAAGCAATTTGATCCCCTACTTGTATAGTTCAAACTTTAGACCTTAGAGAAGATATTTGTGACCGTGGGTGGGGGGTAGTTGAATTCATCCTAATGTAGGGAAAATGTGAATTTTGAAGATTTTATGGTGTAACTCCCCGGGTAGTTCTTAAAGTAGGTAATTCTTGATTTTATTTACCATAAGGCACTTTTGTAACCATGATTTTGGTAATACTACAAGAATTAATAGTGGGAAAGACCAATATTAGGTGGGAAAATCATGAAGTTGGCCTAGCATTTTGGATTCCGGTATAATTTGAAAATACTTAGTCTATTTGTGATTGATTTTGTATTGTATTATCATTTTACGCCAAAAAGAAGCTAAAAACTTTACAAAAGGAGACAAAGTTAGCTATTAAATTTCTACAACATTTGTTTCACCCCAAGTAGGCTAGGTTTCTTAACTAAATAGTTAGACCTATATTTATTTCATAATATTCCTGTAGATGGACGGGAGATTTCATGCATAGTCTTTCAGGCACGGAGTCTGAATGGCTAAAGGTGTAGTTATTGCTATTAACACGGGGAAAGATAATGACTAAGGGTTAGGGTTTTTTAGTTCTTGATTGTTAACCTTGAGTTTTCTTGTTGGTGTGGTTTGGGCTAAGAGCCCGAAGCCGATAAGCAATAGCTCCAGTTGGGGGCCTAGAACCAAAGGAAAGAAAGTAGACGTATCTACAAAAGATAAGCAATCTGTTCACATACTCATTTTCACACATCGGCACAAACAGTCAGTCAAAACTCTACTTTTTAGAAAGAAGGTCCTACGACATAAGGCTCCTACTACAAACCTATGAACCTCCGAACCTAAGGAATGGAGTTCAGCATCGGGAAGCCTACTCCACGGGCTGTTCAGTACTTGAATATTCTTGCCACAGAGAAAGATTATTTTTCTATTCACTTGCCTGCACACCTCTACTCATGCAGGATTGACTGTGCAATACTAATAATGGAGCACGCCGCCCGTCAATGTAACTCCAGAAATAGACATTAATCCAAATAAAACAAATAATATTTAAAAATTCGAATCGCTTATTTTATTTCCAAATATTAAAAAGCAGAAATACTCGAGTAATATTGAAATTCAATCGATGGGGAAAATAAAACTCCCCACCTTGGAATAGAAATGGTCTTTATTCTTTTGTCAACAAAAAAGTTATTATTCAGCGAGAAGTAAATAGAGGTTTTCGTAATTCTATTATTTTCTATATCAATCAGAAAAGCGAATAGAGTTTTGTTACATATGGATTGGTAAGCTAATCAGTGATGATCGCAGGTTAAGTGTTATGAAATTTCTAGTTATGTCCATTTCTAAGACTTGTGGTGATTAAGGGAACTGAATAAACGGGAAGAGTATTAACTCATGAGATTGTGGAGGTAATTTTCCAATGAACGAATTTGTACTCATAATGGGTCTAGTATTGGGCTATTGATATATAGGTGTATATAACTATTTTTTTTGTTTATATGGACTAATCCATGTGAATTGCCTGTATGAAATTTTTACGATCCAAACTATACCTTAGACGTGAGATGACATATAAGACCTCGAAAGGCCCTACAAAAACCAATTGACATAGATCTAATACAATAGAATATACAATAAGATAGTTTAAGTAGGACGTCTCATATCATGAAATACAGTATTAACAAAAATGTGGAATCATAACTATGTCTTGGCGAGTCATTCTAAGAAACATAAGAGTAGTTGGGTTGTAACCCATACATAACATACAAAGTACGAAACTAAATACATAAAAAAAATGTAGCATAGGTAACATAGCCCTCAGAATATGAGGACTCACTAATACTCACAGGAAAGCAAGCTACTAGCCACGAGTGAGAGGAGAAAGAGTGTCAGGCACTACATTATGAGACAATGTAGGGATGAGTATGCATTGATACACGAAATGTACTAAGTATGGACAAAATATGCAATTTGATGTAACTCCCACACTGAAAAGGAGATCTAATTACCAAGGAAGAACGATGTATCATATCATCAAGGCTATGTGGATCCACAAGAGCTAGGTTACTTAAGACAGTCCTACGAGGGCATGTAGTTTGGGACTTGAGAGTGATATTAGAGACTACCCTATTTGAGCCTCCACCTTAAAGTCCTCTTTGTACTAAGTTAAATCCCAATGGAATTAGATAAAATCAGTTATCAAACTATAAGATTAGGAAAGGAATGATCGCAATACCAATTCAAATAATAAAGTCGTATAAGAGTAGCTTCTTTCAAAACCATGATTTCATAACTTCATATAAATAATTACCTTCTTAAGCATCAAAAATCATTATTCCTTTCAAATTGTGAGAAAAACTTTCAAAATTCATTGATACTTAACTTAAAATCATCGTTAAATCATAATTTCATTCTTTCAAAAAATATGCACAATATCTCATATCAATTCATGATCATTGTTCATAGTTCATAGGTAAAATTCATAGCATAAAACATGGGTCAGTATGAAATCAATTATAAATCATGTATAAGGTTAAATAATGCAAAATAAGTTCGAACAAAATCAATTGAATAATAATAAAAAAGATCTATGCAGATTTACATAAAACCCTAATTGAATTGGAGATTGGAGTTCTTTTGGGACCCAATGGATGAAAGGAATCCATTGGTGAATTCCCACGACCTTGATAATCAAAGAACAAAAATCAATGGATATTGAGGCCTTGAATACTTTGAAAATCTAGTTCTTCACCTGGAAGGTTAAGAGATATTAGGGAATTTTAAGTCAAAGGAAGAAATTATTTTTAGTTTGTAAGAGTAAAAAAGGTCATACGGAAGTTATAGGTCCAAAAAAATAGTTTAGATTTTGTGGGTAGAAAATGACCAAATCGCCTTCAATTTAGAAACTACGGAAGTTACCTACAGTTTCAAGTTGTGGTCCATAGACCTTTTGACGCTCCATACTAGTCAATAGTCGAATCACTTACTCACCCTAAAATCTTAGGCAATTCCTACAAGTCAGTCTAAGGACTTGTCAGCTGGTCTACAGCCCGTAGACCTTACCCGTAGTCCTAACTTTAAGTCCAAAATTTTACCAAGTCAGAATTAACTCTACGGGCACTTCCTATGGACTGTAATTCAACCTATGACCCATCCTGCTCAATCTTAGGACCAACTTTAAAAACTCAACTTTTCCTAATTCTCAACTTAGTTCCTACGGACCCATAGATTCTCCTACAAGTTGTATATGTATCTCATGGGTTTGAAGAAATAGCCAAACAAATGAAAGATTTTCTTTCCACGGTGTTACAGGAATACTAATGGTTGGCTTGAGTACCGTAGCAATAAGTAATACTAATGGTTGGCTCTAATGCCACGCCTAGTATGTACTAATAATGGTTTGCCTGGATACCATGTTAGTACACTAATAGTTTGTGTGAGAGTTCCATGAGAAACTGAGTTTATTTTTTATGTTATATTAGTGACATGTTAGTCCATGAGTGGTCGGGTTTGTGTTTAAATATTGGGATGGTTCTTGTATATACCATATTTGCATGTTAAATACTTTGGATTATTTTTAATGATCCTTTTTACATTAAAAAGGTAATATAGACTCAGACATGAAATTGTGTGTGATCATGTGGGACAGGCTTCATCTGAAGGTTAAGTTTGGGGTTGAGTGTTTTCCTATATAAGTATTAGAGTAGGTGTCCGCACGGTTTGGTGAGTTGGGTTGTTACACTAATAAAAATAAATATAGTAATCTTCAAATAAGTTACTATTTAAATTTTAGAGAGAATTAGTTGTTAAGAATTCATTGACCCTCTCCATTGTTCTCCCTTATAGAATGAATCTCAAAGAGACTAATGCCACAAACAATGGGAAGAAAGTAATGATATATGATAAATGAGTAAATATTAGCTAAATAACCCTAAAACAACAAAGAAAATCACATAGTTGCATGTTAAAACAAAATAAAATCAATCACTTAAATACTTAAGTAGTAGTCAGTTACTATTGTTCACCTTAATCTCTTACCTAGTGGCAAATTTAACAGTTTATAAGAACTAACTTTAGGTTGGTCATTAGTTGATTAACTATTTTACAGCTCTCCATGATGCAACCTATGTGAGAAATGAACATTGATATAGAGGTATTTGTTTTTTCATTGAGTAAGTCTTAAATGAGGCAAACTCATTTTAAACATGTCCATGGTTCTCTTTGCAAGAAGTGGAATATATTAAAAATTCTCTATCATACATATACATGTAAAATGAATAGATAAGTTGGGGGAAAAATTAGTCAGTGGTTTGCCTTTCCTAAGAGGGTGTTTTAACTGAATTGGGTCATTGTCCCTTACAATGTTTACATCTTCTACCTCCTTCACAACACTTTAGAGCACTTTCTATCTTCTTTTCTATATATTGAGCATAACAAGTTAGTCAGAGTAATATAACCTTTATCACTAAAAAACTAAACCACTTCTCTAATTGTTACTACTTCAGTAACAATTTATTTTTGAAATAAATAATTCTCCTTCCTTTATACCTTAAAATAATTATCTTACAAATTTTGACACAAATAACAGTAGCACTAGGACCAGGGTTACACTTGGATGCATTATCTGTGTTGCATATAAACCATCAAACAGAAGAGGGATTCCTTTCACAATCATATGTCCTTAACTTGACTTTCATTATTCCAAAAATCGTAACATATGAGGTCATTTCATAGATAAATTTTACAATAAATGGAAGTTTAAGAAGATAAAGTTATGATTGGAATAACTTCTCTCATGAATTACCTTCTCATAAGGGAAGTATCCACCATAAAGATTCGTGTTTCTTATCTTTCATATAAACCATAATATCATAACACGTAATAAAACCATAATAGCCCTAACCTTTAGGCATATTCTTTGTCAAAAGAGACCTTGACATGAGAAAATATTGAAGATGTAAAATTTCTTTTTAGGGGCCTCTATTCCACTATTTAAGATTTCTTTTTGGTGGGAATTATTAATTTTTGATAATCTTAAATATAGGGGACATAGAATTATTGGAGATTTATTTATCTTCTTATGTTGTATATTTCAATTTCATTCACCCTAAATTGGAAAATATATTAATATGCATTAAATTCTAAGTGAATTTGGATGAGCGGGGGTGGGTTTGGATGTGGGTGGGTGCCCCATGCCTCCTTAGAGTTCATATATATAGTAAATAAATCATGTTCAATGTTCTTCATCCAATAACAATTTTCTACCTACTCAAATGTCTTTTTTACTCGGCTATTTCTTTATTTTTATATGTTATAAGTCTTCATAAGTCATTGCCTCCCCCTGTACTCTCACACAAACCATCATTAGCTTTTATTTAAAAACACATTTTTTACTTCTTGAGATTTTCTTACTCCATGCTTACAATTTCTAACTATAAATTTATATAAATCTAATATGAGTGGTAATAATTGGGATATAAGAATGGTTATAAGAAGTTTCAAAATTAATAAATTTAAAAGTGTTGTAGCTCCTAGATCGGGCTTGATCTCTTTATTATCAAAATAATGATTGAAATTCTCTTGACATACTTTTACATTTGATATGACTATATGAATTTCTTTCTTGAATTGTTTTCTATGAATTTTTTAGTTTCTTATCGGAAAACCCAAATGATCGATCTTTCGTGATCATCAACACCACAAACCTCATTCATGTGCATGCTAATCAAGTTATCATGAATCACAATGATAACCAACAAATTTTATGATTCGTTCAATCAACATTACTATTATGTATAATATACTCATAAAATAATAAATAAGACGAGGCGAAAAGTTTACATGTTTCTATACAATCACAAATATAATTGTTATAGAAGATCAAGTCATTCTTGTGGTGCTACAACAATTGTTGGTGCATACGCTAGCTCAGTAGCTGGTGGTAAAATGGGAAGAAAGGTTTGTTGTCTAAGATGAGCTTGCTGAAAGGATTGTAGCATTTATTGATTATCATTTTGATTAATGATAATCGGATCAACAATTACAAGAATGAGAGTTGGGCGATTGATGATCTCTAAAGATTGATAATTTAGAAAATATTTAGGAAAGGAATCCAAATTAGTCATGTCAACATCTTTCAAGAGAATTTCAGTTATCATTTTCATAATTCAGAGACTCTAAGCCTCATCAAGAAGCTAAAACATTTTAGACTTACTAATTGTAAATCTTCCTACAACCGTGTATATATCTTAATTGTAATCACTCATATCAGATTGAAATAAAATTACATCTAGTTAACTACAAAATAAATGAAGTACAAAATAAGAAAATATTACAAAATTAAAAATATTCATTAAAAAAAGAAGTTAATTATGGTTTGTATGAGAGGGGAGCGGGGGAAGAGGGATAACTTATAAAGAACAATAACATAAAAGAACTAATACAATAAAGGAACTCAAAGGGGGAACCTAGCCACGCTTACTCATCCACACTCACTTAGAATTAAATGTATATTAATTTTTTTGTTGTTTTACGATTTGATAAAATATGTTAAAAGGGGAGGTTGATACGAATGAAAATATTTTTCAATTTTTTTGTTACTCAAAAATTTTGATAAGCTCTTTTTTTTTAAGATTGAAAACAATGACTTCTCTGCTAATAAAACATATCTTCTTAACTGACGTTTTTTTATCTTTTTCCTACCCTTCAGCACATCCGGCTATCGATCCCCACCACCCTACACCTTACATTCACCCTCTAGCACCCCCGTAGCTTCCATCTCCACCACCCCACACTTTACCATGTACCCTCGACACTCATAGATTTTTTCTAGAAAACATTTTCCTCCGTACCAAACACCACAAAAGCTCATGTCTTTTTCTTCATGGATTATTGGCTTAATTATTTATTAGTATATATAATCATGATGAAAATAAATAAACTTGTATATATGAATTTTGTTTGACAATTGGTCTAAGGTTGGACTCTCATACATCTTCATGGAAAACTCAGCTGAGCAAAAGGCAGCAACAATAAAAAGATTCATTGCTACTACAGTGAATGTGGGGAGAAAAGATATCCTAGATGGGTTTAGGGCACGATCACGTGTCGTAATTGAGAATGAAGTTGACGCTGCTACAAGATCAAATACTACTACAAGCTTGACTCCTGGCTTTATTAATTTTCTGTATCATCGTCTTTTGACTTCCTCCAAACCCTTACTAGTTATGAATTTAAATCCCTTTGCTAAGTGCGTCAATCATGGTTTTGCCGCCAACATTTCACTTGAAGATGTTCGAGAACTACACTTGCTTTGTGATTCATTCTCCTAGATACCGAGTTATTTGTCATGTAAATATATATACCTATGAATAACTCGGTATCTAGGTGAATGAATCACAACGCGGGTGTAGTTCTCATAATTTTAACATCTTCAAGTGAAATGTATGCGGCAAACCATTATTGAGGCACTTAGCAAAGGGAGTTAAAATCATAACTGGTAAGGGTTTGGAGGAAGCCAAAAGACAAGGCTGCAGAGAATTAATAAAGTCCTGAGTCAAGCATGTATTAACATTTAATCTTGTAGCAGCAGCAGCTTCTTTCTCAATTACAACACGTGATCATGCCCTAAATCTATCTAGGATCTCTTTTCTCCCCATATTCATTGTAGTATCAATGATTCTTTTTTATAGTTATTGCCTTTTGCTCAGCTGAATTTTCCATGAAGATGTATGAGAGTCCAACCTTAGACCATCTGTCACACAAACTTCATATATACAAATTTAATTATCATCATGAATATAGATACATATAAATAATGATGCCAATAATCCATCAAGAAAAAAAAATAAGTTTTTGTTGTGTTGGTACGAAGGAAAATGTTTTCTAGAAAAGCTCTATGAGTGTAGAGGGTGGAAGGTAAGGTGTGGGGTGATGGAGATTGAAGCTACGGGGGTGCTAGAGGGTGAAGGTAAGGTGTAGGGTGGTGGGGATCGATGGACGGATGTCTTGGAGGGTAGGAAAAAGATAATAGACGTCAGTTATGAAGATTTGTTTTATTAGCAGAGAATTCATTTTTTTCGATATTAAAAGAAAGAGTTTATCAAAAAATTTGAGTAACAAAAAAATAGAAAAATATTTTCATTTGTATCAACCACACCCTTGAAACCATGTTTATGTTTGATAAAATAGTTCTCTCCAACCATTTTGGGTCCATTTTTTCCCCATTAAATCATAATGATACCAAATTCTTGACTCATATTTCCTTCAAACATATCCAACACCCTAATATTTCTCTCTATTCATCTTCTCCTTTCCCAAAAAAAGCATGTCTTCATTATTACGATTCGAAATCTCAAGTCATGATGACACCTACAACTTAAGTCAACCATATCCCAGAATGTATAACCTTGAATTCTTATCCCTTAGGAATTTCTAAATTTCTATCCTCCTAAATCGATTGAGAGCCAAATTTTTCTCAGATTTTGAAATCTATATAAATCCATCAAGTCTCCACTGTTTTAAATGGGAGAAGGGATACGCAAAAGGCTAGAATTTCCTTTACTTGACTAGGTTTTGGAGACTTTGTCCTCAGCCTAATAGTTGTGAAATTATTAACTTCTAAGCATTTTTCTTTTCTTTGTTATTTTTTAGTAGAAGCTCAGAGGTGGAAATGTTTATTGTTTGCTGAAATTGAGGAACTAATACTTAAAGTAACTAACAGTGTTCTAAACAAACTAGGAAACAGAAAATAACTAAAATAAAGTTATTGTTTGCTGAAATTGTGGAACTAAGACTTAACAGTACGTAATAGAGTTTTAAACAAACTAGGAAACAGAAAATAGCTAAAATATAGCAATTTATTCTAGTGTGCACTTCCTAATTATTCTTATTCCCTACGTCATCTTCTAGCCTTAATTTAGGTCATGTAATTCTAGAAGACAAATGTAACACTCCTAATGGCTCAAGAACAACATAGTCCAAGTGTAACACCCCGAACTTTCATCAATTTTAGTTTTGGGTAAAATTCAAACAATCATATCTTTTAGAACATAAAGAGTTAGGTGAACAATGACCTATAAAACTGAAGGCCCTTGAGTCCACTTTCAAATGCCGCAATGTTTACTAAATTTTGAGCTCTGAACAAAAAGTTATGACGGTTTGAGTGAAGCCTCTCTAGTTAAGACATTTCATCCGTTTGAGAAAGGGGTATTTTGGTCTTTCCTTACCCCCACTAGGATTTAGCACGTTTTATCACCCAATTTAGGCGTCTAATCAGACTCTAAGTTATATTTTCACATTCCTCAACACTTAGAATTTTAGAGCAAAGTTTCAAGAAGAGGAAAAGATGGTTTTTAACCATTCATTCAACGGTTGAGAAATTTTGCCAAGAACAATCGTTCTTTAGAGGTTATGTGATGATTCTCATAGTATTTATAACGCCCCGATCCTACACCCTGGATGTATTCAACACTTGAGAACCATCGCTAGTCCCCAAGCAAACCTTAGCCAGCCCTCCTGGCTTACTACTCAGTGGAAGACTTCCTCAACAAAACGAGAACTTCAATTGCAAAGATTTAACTCATAAGGTTTCAACAACAGATTAACCCATAGTATGCTTTGAAATACTCAAAGCAACTCAAAGTCTCAAAACATCAATAAGAAAATAGTGAAATACTCTTCAACTAGTACTATCTATGAAGCCTCTAAATACTACGATAGATGTCGGGACAAGACCCACAACATCTTAACCAAACTGAAATACAAATGTGGAACCTACCAGAAATCAAGGAGGCACACCAAAGATAACTGGAATACAAAGGTATGAACGAAGCACCTGTTGATAACTCTGAACACCTGTTTTTGTATGATAAAAAGATGTAGGTCGAATGGCGTCAGTGCATTGAATGTACGCGCATGTAAGGGGAAAACTAAACGAAATAGTTAACTGAACTGATTACATTTGAACACAATACTCACCTCAAACACAACTCCAATATGAAAGAAATAGTAGGAAATGCAATATTTAAATCTTTTAATAAAATAGATATCAACTCAAATGTATAAAAATACCATAACAACTCTTTGCTCTTATTTGGGAGATTCTCTAAGTGGCAACCATCGTTATGAGCTATGTTATGATTCAACGTCTTGCCCACGCTACTAGAATTGTCCTATACTTTGTTGGGGTATAGAATACTTCAACTAAATGGATCCATCCACTAAGCTATTCTTAAAAGCAATAAGGAATCATCTAAAAAGTATGATCATTTACTCATGTTGACATACATGGTTTATGAAGATTTTGAGTTGTTTGAACTCATCCCTATATCGGTGCTTAATACTACTCCCAATAATATATAAACCATGTTGAAATACCTAAAACATAACTCTTTCTCAATTTGAGGTAATTATTCAAAAGACTCTCTTAAAAGAGGAGAATATTTCTCTGAACTCGTACCTCATATGTTTCTCTCTTTTAAATATAAAAGTATTACAATTTGGGAAAACATAGCTACCTTATACTCATTTTTAAACATGAAAGAAAACTCTTCTCATTCTCATACTCATTTACTAAAGATTTAGTTCAAAACTATAATCAATTTAAAGAATTCTCAAAGTGACTCAAACAGACCTCTTGACTTTACTTTAGTTCGGAATGTGAATTAAGACATGTGATTATGACATGTAAGATCTCTGAAAAATTACAGAAAACTTTAAGAGTTCATATTAAGAATAGAACGCACACATGATTTGAATAAACAGATACAAAAAGAAGGAAGGAAGAGTAAGGACCTGGCGACCCTAGCGCACTGATTGGCACAGGGCCCCATCCGCCAAATTACTGAGCAGTGTTTGGGGTAAACTGTTGGCACAGTGCGCAAGGCCCCAAACTCCAGGCCAGTAGTTTGGGTGCTATGGCTGGCGCGGCACTTCACCCCTCTACCCAGAAACCCGACAAATTTTCTTGTCAAATTTTATGTCCTAACTCATCTAGAATCGAATGATTTCCTCCAAACACTCTTTGATTCATAAACCCAATACAAATTCAATGAAATGCCACACAAAATCTATCAATAAGCATCACTCATTCGCAAAATCCTCACCTCAAAACTCAAAACCTCCATTGTTAAGGAATGGGGCTAAAACTCAAGAACTTCTCAAGAATCTCAATATAAACAATCTCATGGACTAATTCATAAATAAAATTACATGATTGGCGTGAGGTAGAACAAACTCAACACTATGATAAGCTTACATACCTCGAAAAAACCCTCTTTCTTGGCGAAATTCCTCAACCTTTGATTGAACTTTTGAAAACCATCTATTCATGTTCTTGAAACATGGCCCTAAAATTCTAAGTGTTTTGTAATGTGAAAATTAACTTAGCATCTGATTAGACCGTTAAATTGGGTGAGGAAAAACGTGGTCAAGTCGTGTGGGTAAGGAAAAGACCAAAGTATCCCTTTCTCAAACGGATGGAAAGCCTTAATTGGATACGCTTCACTCATATTATCATAACTTTTTACTCACACCTTCAAATATAGCAAACTTGGTGGTGTTGGAAAGAGGACTCAAAGACTTTCGTTTGAAGACTCGCATTTCCATTAGTTTTAGTTTTGGACCAACATCAAACGACTATATTTTTTAGAACATAAAGAGTTAGGTGGCCATTACATGTCAAATGGAAGATCTTTGAGTCTTCTTTCCAGAACCACCAAGTTTGATAAATTTCGATCTTCGGGTTAAATGTTATGGCTATTTAAGTGAAGCCTCTCTAATTAAGGCATTTCATCCATTTGAGAAAGGGAAATTTTGGTATTTTACTTACCCCACAAGGCTTGAACATGCTTTTCTTACCCAATTTAGGCTATAATCAGACGCTAAGTTATTTTTCACATTCCTTAATACTTCAAATTTTAGGGTGATGTTTCAAGAAGAGGAAAAGAGTATTTTCAAGTGTTCATTCAAGGGTTGAGGAATTTTGCCAAGAAAAATCATTTTTTCCGGTATGTGAGGTTTTCCATAGTAATGGACTTGTTTTTCCTCACTCCAAATATGTAAGTCTTCAATTAATTCGTCCATGACATAATTTATGTAAATATTATAGAGTAGTTCTTGAGTTTTTGCCTCATTCATTATCATTGGAAGTTTTGAGTTCTTGAGGTGAGGGTCTGGCAAATAAGTGGTGTTTCTTGATAAAATTTGGGTGGTATTTCAATGTTTGTGTTGGGTTTATGAATCAAAGTGAATTTGGAAGAAAACAATTGATTCTAGATGAGTTAGGACCCGAAATTGAACAAGAAAATTCGTTAAAAATATTTTTTCGGGGTGGGGCAGAGCCCCACTAAAGCGCCAGGAACTTGACGCTCCAGATTTGGGGTTGGCGCCCTGTGCCTATAGTGTGACCCAAAGCAGCCCCAGGACTGTTGAGGCTGGCGTGATGCACGACTACTAGGCCTGGGTCGCCTGGCCCTTCTCTTCTCTCCATTCTTCGTCCCGTATGTGTTTTTTCAAATCGTGTCTTCGCGCTCTTCTTGATATTAACTCATAATATATTTTTAATCCTTGAGAGATCCTGCATATCCTGTTAATATCCCTTAATTTAATTTACAGTTCAAAATTTAAGTAAAGTTAAGAGAAAAGTTTAAGAGATTCTTTTGAGTCAAATTTGAGAACTCTTTTGCAATCAACTATAGTTTTGAACTAAATCTTTAGTAAATGAGTATGAGAATTAGAGGAGTTATATTCAATATTTCAAAATGAGTATTAAGGGAACTAGGTATGCCAAGTGTAACACTTTACCTTTAAAAGAGAGAAACATCAATTTCTAAAAGAGTTTATGAGTTTAGAGAAGTTTCAGAGCATTACCTCTTTTAAGAGGATCTTTTGAGTAACTAGCTCAATTGAAAAAGTGTTATATTTTATACATTTGAGCAAGATTTATACATTATTGGGAGTAGTACTGAGCACTGATGTGGGGATGAGTTCAGACAACTCACATTCCTCATAAACCAATTCACCAACATGGGTAAGGGGCCATACTTTTTAGAAAACTCCTTATTGATTTTAAGTATTAGGTAGTTGATCCACTTAGTTGAGGTGTTCTATACCGCGGCAAGGTATATGATAGTTTTGGCAGCCTGGGCAAGACGATGTATAATCACATAGCTCATAGTGATGGTTGTCTGTTAGAGAATCTCCCAAATAAGAGTAAAGAGTATGTTATTGTATTTTATACATTTGAGTTTATATCTTCTGTTTTAAAAGCTTTAAATATTGCATTTATTATTATTTCTTTCATATTCTAGTTGAGTTTAAGGTGAGTATTGTCTTGCCATGTTCTTAGTTCAGTTATATATGTTTCATAGTTCCCCTTATATACTCAGTCATTCAATGTACTAATGTTATTCGACCTGCATCATTTTATGATACTGATACAGGTGTTCAGGGTCACCAATACGTGCTTTGTTTATACCATTTGCATTCGAGCTAGTTTTGGTAAGCCTTCTTATATTCAGGAGGACTTCACACTATTATTACTGTTTAATTGAGTTGTCGAGGATCCTATCCCGATAGCTTTCGTAGTATTTAGAGGCTTCCTATATAATTAGAAGTTGATGAGTCTTTCCCTATTCCAGTTGTTGATGTTTTGAGACTTTGAGTCACTTGTTTAATTAAGTATTTCAGACATTTATTGAGTTGGGTTATTGTTTAGATGCTTTGAGTTAATTGTTGGTAGTTTGAGTCCCTATTTTTCTTAAGTAAGTTTTCTCTTAAGTCGTCAGTCAGACCAAGGGTTCGCTTGTGGACCAACGATAGTTCTCAGGTACCGTCCATGTCTAGGTTGTAGGCTCGGAGAATGACACCAAGCTTCATTCTAAGTAATTCAATATTATTAACATGAAATGACTTAGTGAGCATCAGTATATTAATCTTCCGACTTGCAACAAACCAACTTCACCTCTCTAC
The DNA here is from genome assembly GCA_016801875.1 of Solanum sitiens. NCBI lineage: Eukaryota > Viridiplantae > Streptophyta > Magnoliopsida > Solanales > Solanaceae > Solanum > Solanum sitiens. The sequence goes on from JABWTJ010000028.1 coordinate 2,449,082, forward strand.
CGACTTTCACTTCCTTGAGATAGTACAATTTGATATTCAAATGTTTTGTTTTAACTTGGAAAACTAGATTATGAGAAATTTGCGTTGCTGTCTGATTATCCATAAACACTTTTCGGTGTTCTTGTTGCTCCAGATCAAGAGCTAACATAATCTTCCTTGGTCAAAGAGCTTGATTAACAACTGATATTACAGCTTTAAATTCAGCTTCTACAGTTGTATGTTCCATGATACCTTGCTTCTTTTCGAGAACAATGAAGATGATCTCAAACTAACGCTAAAACAATGACCCGAAGTGCTTTTCATGTCATCATTTGACCCAACCCAATCGCTATCATAATACCCTTTGAAAGTTGAAGTTCTGACTTTTCCTGAACCTAACATCATTGTCCAAAGTTCCCTTAATTGTGCCACGATACCTTGCTTCTTTTAGAACCATGAAAAACATCACGAACCAAGAATAAAACAATCACCTGAAGTGCTTATGATGTCATGATCTGACCCAGCCCAATTACTATTATCCTTGCAAGTTGAAGTTCTTACTTTTCCCGAACGTAACACCATATTCCAAAGTTTCCTTGACATACCTTATCACTGTTTTAGCTGCTTTCATGTGCATTGCACTTGCACAATTCAGAAATCTAGATAAGACACTTACTTCTTGCAGAATATCAGGTCTCGTGGTAGTGAGATACATTAGACATCCAACCATACTTCTATAACTTGCCTCGTCAACCTTGTCACTACCATCATCTTTAATCAACTTTTCTTATTGATTCATTAGAGTGTTCATAGGCTTGAAATCTTCAATTTTGAACTTCTTCATTGTCTCCCTTGCATATTTCTTTGTATAAATGGACACTTCATTGTGGGTTTGACAAATATTCATTCCAAGAAAGTAAGACATTTCTCCCTAGTCTGTCATTTCGAACCCTTTCTTAATCTCTTCCTTGAATTCATCTTTCATTTCAAGGTTGTTGCCTATTACAAGAAGATCATCAACATAAAGTAATATAACCATAATATTTGAATCTCTTTTTTCAATAAAGAGAGTTGATTCACTTAGGCTTTTCTTAAAACCTAAGCCAGGCAAGTGATCATCAATTCGATTGTACCAAGCCCTTGGATCTTGTTTTAACACCCTAAAGGGCTTTCTTGAATAGATACACTTTGTCGTCATGTCCCTTTACAGAAAAACCTTAAGGCTGCTCTACATAAATTTTCTCATGTAGAAAACCATTTATAAAAAATGGACTTGACATCTGATTGAAAGATTTTCCAACCTTTTTGAGAAGCAATAGCTAGTGACAACCTTATAGTATCAGGCCTAGCAACTGGACAAAAGGTTTCTGAATAATCAACTCCAAAAATTTGTGAGTAACTTTTTACAACAAGTCTTGCTTTGAGCTTGTTAACAGATCCATCAACATTAAATTTTGTGCGATAAACCCACTTCACACCAATGATTTTCCTATGTTATGGTTTTTCCAGAAGCTTCCAGGTCACGCTCTTCTCAGGTCACGCTCTTCTCAATAATTGCAAGCTCCTCTTCTATTACAGCTTTCCACTTGGGATCGGAAACGACTACATAAAATCTAGAAGGCTCCAAAATGGCAACATTGCTTCTCGGGTATATGTCAGAGTGCGACCTTGTTCCTCTCACATATTGATCATCAATGTTCTCATCTGAATCTATTAGATTGTAGATTGCTTGTGATCTACTTCTAGTTAACTTCTTCCCAGTCCATTACTTATTCTCCATAAGAAATTACATCTCTGTTTACCATAACTTTTTCTGAATGAGGCTGAAAAATTCTGTAAGCTTTTGAGATTGTACTAAAACCAATAAAGACTACAAGTTCAACTTTCTTATCTAATTTGTCCCTCTCAACCCACGGAATATGTGAGAAGCACAAACAACCAAAGATTATTAAGTTTTTTAAGGATGGATTATACCCATGCCATACCTCAAAAGGTGTCTATTCCTTCACGAATTTTGTAGGCAACCAATTTAGCAAGAAAAAAAACAACAGTGTTAGTTGCTTCTATCCATAACCTTTTTGGTAGGCCCTTATCACATAACAAGCATCTCGACATCTCCATTATCGATCTGTTCTTCCTTTCATTGACACCATTTTATTGCGGAGTATATCGAACAATGAGTAGATGCTCAATTCCTGCATTTTCACAAAAGTTTTTAAATCGATCAGATGCGTACTCGGTACCATTATTTGATCTAAGCATTTGAATCCTGCAACCACTTTGATGTTGTTCCAAAGTTTGAATTTCTAGAACACTTCAGGTACTTCAGATTTGAACATAAGAATATAAATCCAACACATTTGTGTCATACTATTAATGAATTCTATAAAATATTTACTTCCGTTAAGAGAAGCAGGCCTATGTGGTCGATACAAATCAATTTGGACTAATTGAAGTTTCACTGATGCTCTCCGGGTTGCCTTGGCAAAAGGCATCCTACTTTGATTTCCCAATTGACATGTGTTGCAAGTTGTATGTTCATCCTCCATAAGTGGTAGTCCTCGAACCATGTCTTTCATCAACATGTACAAGAGTGCCCTGTGATGAAAATGTTTGAGTCTCTTGTGTCATATATTTGTTGTCATCTCTTAGCTCGGATAGACAACCAACTTTTCCTCCATTGGATCAAAAGAATAACTCTTTTCTCACATTTTAACTAGACAGATTTGTTGGTCCTTTGGATCAAAGATCACACACTTCTTATCCTTAAATGTAATATTAAAAGCATTTTCCAAAAGTTGCCCTATGTTGAACAAATTTAGATCAAGTTTAGGGGAAAAAAGTACATATGAGATTAGCTTTGTACTTGAGTAGCTTTTGATAGCTATTGTGCCTTTCCTTTTTCCTAGAAGATGATTCCTATTAACAATTATGACTTTAGAGATTGCAGATCTTTCTAACTCTCTAAAAATCTCCTTATCATGAGTCATATGATTCGTACAACCGCTATCAATTACCAGCTTTTGCTTGAACTTCTACTTGCAAAAGAAGTATCCATAAACATTTGATCTTCTTCTCGATTGTCTGCAATTTGAACTCTATTTAATTGTTATGGTCCTCTTTCTTTGCAAATAATCTCAGAATGACCAAGTTTATGACACTTTATGCATCTCATATCATGTTTTTTCCAACATTTGAAGTGTGCATGATTTCTCTTCCCACAATGCTGACATGGTGGATATTTTCCACTTTTGTTGTCGTTGCTAGAATTGCTATCAGTTGCAGAAACTTCTATTTATGTAGCATATCTATTCTTAAATTCTGCTTCCTACCTTTGCCTCTGGCATTGAACTGATGCCTTGCTTGCAAAGCTCCTTCAACAGTTGCCTCGTTCCTTAACATTCTTCTTTTTCATGTGCTTGCAAGAAATTTAAAAGTTCCGCCAAAGTAATGTTTAACAAATCTTTTGTATTTTCCAGTGAAGCAATTGTTGCTTCAAACTTTTCAGGTAAATTAACAAGGATTTTCTACACAATCCTTGTATCGAAAAGTTCGACACCAAGTAACTTTACCTTATTGGCCAAACTAGTAAGTTTATCTGAGTAATCTTTGATTGTATCGGATTCCTTCATTTTTTTTATTTCAAATTCCCTCACCAGGCTTAAGACCTTCATGCCTCAAATTCTTTCATCTCCAAAATGTTCCTTTTTAAGAAAGTCCCGTATTTCCATAGTTCATTTAAGAGTTATGATTCTGGAAAAATAGTAGGAGATACTACAACATAGAGACATGTCTTCACCTTCAACTTCCTGGTATTCTTCTTTTTATGAGTTTTAATTTGAGCCATTGTAGGATTTCATGGTAAAGGAGGAACTTTATAATCCTCCTCTAGTGTCTCCCAGAGATCACATACATCCATGTAGGCTTCCATCCTTACAATCCAAATTTGTTAGTTTACTTCATCAAAAATAGGTAGAGCAAAGCTATTGTAACATCTCGTAACTCGTAATAGAAAAGAATAAGCTAAAAAAACAAAAAAAAATCACTTTTGGAAAGAAAAGGGAAAATCTTGAAAAATTTCCTAAAGTTAAGAAAGTGCGTTTTTGGTTATTTTTAAACGGCCATAACTTCTAGCTCAGGATGAGTTAGATTTAGATCTTTATATAATTGGAAAGACCTTTCCAAGGGCTTTCCAACAGCGCTGAGTTTTCACAATTTTGATATAGAATGAGGGAGATATGCCTTCCCAAAGTTAGATTGTTGAAGTAAAGAAAGTTCAATTCGGATTTAAGTAAGGGCAAATTAGTCTTTTCAGCCATCGATTTCCTAATTTATTTTAAGGGTTTATTTGGGATAAAAACTAAGTTTTAGTTCAGATTAAAAAAGTTATTTTACGCTTAGGTCTTCGAGAAAAGAGAAGAGAAGAAGGAAAAAAGGAGAAAGATGAATTCATCAAGAACGCTAAGGTTTTGCGAGTGGAATTCATCGGGTACGATCCCTATCAAGGTATGTGAGATCTTTTCGTGTTGGGTTAGTTAACCCACACACTAACTTGTTTAATTCAGCGATTTTGAGTAGATTGAATGATGAAAAGTGAAGTTCTTGAAGAACATTGTTGAATTCTTGTTGGTTGAGTTGTTGCATGCCTAGAGTTGATTTGATTTGTGTTTTCGGGTTGATTTTCGAGTCGAATCTAATGGGTGTTGAGGGTATTAATGATCCTAAGTGTTTAGGGAAATAACCATGAAAGTTTAGAGGGTTTAGATATGAAAAATGAAGAAGAAAAGTCGAAACGCCTGCCCCTAAGGTCCTGGCACGCCGGCCTCCATAGCCCCATAGGAAATTCTCCGTCTTTAAGGCCTTGTGGCGCCGCCCAAGCGAGAGCGCACCAACATGGCCAGTGAATTTTTGGTCCTAGGGCCCCACGCCTCCCAGAGCGCCAAGGATGCTTGGAGACCCCATTCATTTCCCATCTTTTCGTACTAGTTCCTAAGTGTTGTACGCTTGTTTCTATGTTGATTCCAACACTCTAAGGTACATCTAAACATCATGAAATCATCCATAAACATGATATCATGAACCTTTGATCTATAATCCAATTCAAGAAAAGTTAAGATCAAAGTCAAAGAATTTAAGAGTCAAGTCTAAAAGTTAAAAAGCAAGTCAAAGTAAGTTCTTAAAGTTTCCAAGAATCTTTAACAAATATTTTAACTTTGTTTTAAGGCTCAGTTACAAGTTAAGCAAAGAATAAAGAGTTGAGTTTATTTCTCAAAAGTTATAAGAGAATTAAGTATTCCCTAAGAGTTACAAATGTTTTCACATTTTGAGCAAGAAAGGAAGCTAGAATTCCAACAAAGCCTTTAGCTAGTTTTAGTAAAAAGGAAACTATGATTTCCAAGAGAGATTTTAAAGCTAAGTTTGAGCAATTACCTTAAACCAGAGAAGAAGTTGTTTTAAGAACATATGAGCTAAGTATTTTGGGAGTAGTATTGAGCACCGATATGGGATGCGTGTTCATATTAACTCAAGCCCCCATAAACCATGTAGTCAACATGGACAAAAGAAAGACCATACCTTTTAGATGATTCCTTAGTGGTTTTTAGCATAGATTAGTGGATCCACTTAGTAGTTCAGGTTCTATATTGACGGCAAGGTATAAGACGGTCCTCTTGCAACGTGAGGCAAGACGTTGTACCATCACTTAGGCTCATAGTGATGGTTGTCAGTTAGAGAATCTCCCAAAGAAACTATATTACTTTCATATATAAGTAAAGTTGAGTTTGTTATTGCATTTTCTTTAACGAACTAAGTTGTTTTACTGTTTTTACAAATATTTATATATATCGCATATGTTTTATTGCTTTATATTAAGTTCAGTAATTCATGAGTTGAGCACAGCCAAGGTAAGTTTCTTCTTACTCCTGTCAAGCTTAAAGTTGTTGATTAGCATTTCAACTCGCATACTCGTACATTCAATGTACTAATGCCAATTGGCCTGCATCGTCTTATAATGCAGACGCAGGTAACCATGATTAGTATCCAGCGCCCCATTGATTTAGTTTGAGCACTCAGAGTCAGTGGTGAGCCTCTTTGCATTTCGGAGGACTCTTTTATTACTTTCCATGTTTTTACTTATAGAATGTTGAGGGGTTTGTCCCAACATTCATCTTATTATTATAGAGCCTTCATAAAAAAGATAGTTAATCAGATTGTTCAGTTTGGGTATCTCTTTATCTTACATTCACATGTTCTAATTTTAAGACTTAAGTGTAATTTTGTCCATGACATTTATTTAAGTTATTTTTATGAGAATGTTGCTCGCTTTATGATTAAGTTAAGTCTTCGGCTGAGCTAAGTAAGCAAGGCCAAGGGTTCGCTCAAGACCAACAATGGTCATTGGGTGTCGACCACGTCCAAGGTGTAGACCCGGGGTATGACAAACTTGGTATCATAGCACAGAGTTCAAGAGTCCTAGGGAGTTTATGAAGTTGTGTCTGTAGAGTCTTAGTCATCGGTGTGAAGCGTGTCACGTCTATGATTAGAAGGCTACAACATTTAGAAGTTTCTCACTTCTTTATTATTCCTTTTTGTGCGACATCAATATATACACACAACAATATACAATCCAATCTCACAACCTAGTGGATGGAAAAACAAAGCTACTAAAAAAATATGAATCTCAAAAGTAGACCAAAATTTACAAACCTATCTCAAATACAGATGACTGCTCAAAACTAAATTAAGATGGAGATAAGTCAAACCAGGACGCCATCAACTTATCCTCAATCTCCAAACATCTCTACAAATTCTCAAATCACCGATGTCAGATAATGCTCAAATTTGCATCAAGAAACACGTAGAGTGTAACGACATAGTATAGGCTTAAAACATTTAGGAAAATATCCAAGAACCCCTAAGAAATAACTGTCGGACTGGCCTACGATTTTAACAAACTGACCGTATACAAATTATTGGGACCTTAAATTACTAAAATTTTGATGGGACCCTTCTACGGTCTATAGGACTTCCTACAGTCAATAGACCCTACTCGTAGAACTTAGCCTTAACCTCAAAATTTCAAGAAGTCTGGATTGCTTCTACGAAACACACCTATGACCCATAGACCATACGATGGACCATCCCGATCGATTTTAGGATAAGGTACTGGACTTAATTTAAAAAAATATTTTTCCACTTTTTACTAGACTGGTCTACGACCCATAGAAAGTTCTACAACTATAGACTAGTCTCATAGACCTGAACCAGTAGACAAAATTTATGCAACCTATTCCTTTTTTGAAATCTGTGGTGTACAATAAAATATTTTCTAAATATTTATAAAAGTAGAAATTATATGAATCTTGCCTTGCAATGATTTTACAAATATTTTAAATTTTGTAAAACAATTATTACATCATTGCTTGAAATTGAAAAGGCTAAAAAATTAATTAGAATATGGAGTGTCTAAATTGGTTGTCAAAAAGAACGTATAGTTTCTCTTTTATAAATCAACATCCCTAAAAAATTTAGTTGTCGTAGCATATGCTACTACTTCATTAAAGTTTGTAACAACTTTTTATGAGATGTGGTCAAGTTGCACCTTTTTTTTTTATTGATAGATCCATTGGGTAAAAACTCTTTATTAGCAAAGCAAATAACTATACAAAGAATCGGTCCAAAATCTAAAGACGAACAAAAACTCAGCAATAAAATAAAAAAACAAAGCACAAGAAAATCAAATAGCAAAACAAAACAAGAAACAAAAACCTAGAATGTATGTTAACGATATACTGATGCTTCCTCCGGCAGTCGATAAACTATAGGAGATGTCTGAGAGTTTAAATCTTAGATGATGACACACATATACATATGCTCTCAAGTACAAATAAAGAGAGGTAATGACACACATATACATAAGCTCTCAAGTACAAATAAAGAGAGTGTTGCGGAAGCCGAATATATAGAGAGTGATGGAATCACAACTACTATATCTAAAGGTAGCTAATAAATAGTAAATGAGACAACAATAAAAGGAACACCAGGAATTAATGAGGTTCGGCAAACTTTTGTTTTCTTTTGCCTAGTCCTCGGACACAACCAACTAATATTTATTTCACTCCAAAAGAGTACAAGTGAAATACTACAAGAGAGAAAGAAGAACAAATGCCTTAGGAGATGAGAAGGCAAGTGAGAGGTGTGTTATAAATGAATTTGGAGCTACCTATTTATAGGAGTGAATTCTTCCTATTGATGTCATCCATGACATCACAATATGTCAAAATGTCAAGATTTACCTTGTGAAACCAATTTATTGTTCACCTAAATTTGACCTACAAAAGGTGCTATCTTTGACTTTTCTACCAATGAAGAATTATCCTCCTAACTACCATATCTTCTCATTAATCCATTTTTGAATCTTGTCAAATTTAACAAATCTCCACCTTGGCAAGATTCTCCATTTTCAACTTTCTCTCAACAACAATTTTGATTGTGTCTTCAACCTCAATCTTCAATGTTCAACAATGTTGATCAAGTTCAAATAGTGTTGAAACTTGACCGCAGTCACCACTTTTGTCAACATATCGGCAGGATTATCCGTAGTATGAATTTTATGCATTATGACTCCACCATCTTCTATGATCTCTCGTATGAAATGATATCGGACGGCAATGTGCTTCGTCCTTGCATGATAAACTTGGTTCTTTGCTAATTGAATAGCACTCTGACTATCACAAAATATTGTGATTCCTTCTTGTCCAATACCAAGTTCTCTAAGCAATCCTTGAAGCTAAATTGCTTCCTTCGCAGCCTCTGTAATTGCCATGTACTCTGCCTCAGTGGTAGACAAAGCAACTGTTGACTACAAAGTAGACTTCCAACTAACTGGTGCATTTGCAATAGTGAAAACATAACCAGTAGTTGATCTTCGTTTGTCCAAATCACCTGCATAATCTGAGTCACAATATCCAACAAGATATTGACTATCTTTCTGCTCGAAAACTAAATCAACATCTACAGTATTATGAATATACCGTAGAATCCATTTTACAGCCTGCCAATGATCCTTTCCAGGATTGTGCATGTACCTGCTTACAACTCCAACAGCATGTGAAACATCTGGCCTTGTGCAAACCATTGCATACATCAAGCTACCAATAGCATTCGCATATGGTACTCTTGACATATATTCTCGTTCAGCTTCATTCTTAGGTGACATAGCATCACTAAGCTTAAAATGAGGAGCAAGCGGAGTGCTAACCAACTTTGTTTTTTCATTTATACCGAATCGGTTTAGTACTCTCTTCAAATATTCTTTCTGAGATAAATAGAGTTTCTTTGAATGTCTATCTCTTTTTATCTCCATGCCAAGAATCTTCTTTGCCTCACCCAAATCCTTCATCTCAAACTCCTTTCTTAGTTGAATCTTTAGCTTCTCAATTTCCTCTTGACTTTTAGAAGCTATCAACATATCATCAACATATAGGAGAAGATATATAAAGGAACTATCTTCAAGCTTGCGCAAATACACACAATGATCGTATTTGCTTCTTATGTACCTTTGCTGCAACATAAACTTGTCAAATCGTTTGTACCATTGTCTAGAAGATTGTTTCAATCCATACAATGATTTTTCAAGTTTGCACACCATATTTTCTTTTCCATCAACTTTGAATCCTTCTAGCTGAGTCATATAGATTTCCTCTTCCAAGTCTCCATGTAAAAAGGCAGTTTTTACATCCAACTGAACTAGTTCCAAATTCAACTGTGCTACCAAAGCCAACAAAACTCTAATGGAGGAGTGTTTCACAACTGGAGAAAATACCTCATTATAATCAATTCCCTCCTTTTGAGCATATCCTTTGGCCACCAATCTTGCTTTGTAACGAACATCTTATTGGTTAGGAAATCCCTCTTTCTTTGCAAATACCCATTTGCACCCAATTACTTTCTTGCCCTCTGGGAGATTGGCCAATCTCCATGTATGATTCTGATGAAGAGATTGCATTTCTTCATCCATGGCATTCCTCCACTTATTTTCTTGTGAACTTTGGACTGCGTCTTTATAAGTGGTAGGAATGTCATCGACTGCAATTGAGTTAGCACAAGCCACCATATCTGTGAGTCGAGCAGGTTTTCTTATTGTCCTTTTTGGCTTGCTCGTTGCTATTGATTCAAGTTGTGGTTGAGGTTCTTGGGATGGAACCTCCTCTTCGACTGGCTCTCCTTCAAGAGGAAAATCTTCTGTTGTTTCCTCGTTTGATCCCTATGTTGGGAAAATTATCTTTCCCTCAAACTCCACCTGCTTTGAAGCACCATCAATTTGTTTGGCTTCTTCAAGTGTTACCTTATTTGTCAAGGCAGATTCATCAAAAGTAACATCCCTGCTGAAAATAACTTTTCTTGTCTCTGGACACCATAAACGGTATCCTTTGACTCCAGAAGTAATTCCCATAAATAAAGCTTTCTTTGCTCTTGGGTCCAATTTTGACTCTCTTACATGATAATATGCAATTGAGCCAAATACATATAAAGAACCATAATCTTCAGCAGGTTTTCCATATCATTTTTCAAATGGTGTCTTCCCACCAATAGCAGCAGATGGTAGACGATTAATGAGGTGGCACGCATATGTTATTGCCTCAGCCCAAAATTCTTTGCCCAAGCCAGCATTGGACAACATACACCGAACTTTCTCCAGCAAAGTTCGATTCATGCGTTCTGCCATTCAATTCTGTTGTGGTGTATTTTTGACGGTGAAATGTCTGACGATGCCATTTGTCTCACAAATTTTTTGAAAAAGATCATTTTTGTATTCGCCACCATTGTCTGTGCGAAGACACTTGATCTTTCTGCCACTTTGAGTTTCTATCATCGCCTTCCATTTGAGAAAAATTCCCAAAACTTCATCTTTTGTTTTCATCGTATACACCCACAATCTTCGAGAAAAATCATCAACAAAGGTTACAATATAGTGTTTCCCACCTAATGAAGGTGTTTTGGAAGCACCCCAAACATCCGAATGAACATAATCCAAAATACTTTTAGTATTATGGATAGTTGTTCCAAATTTTACCCTTGTTTGCTTTCCCTTGATACAATGCTCACAAAACTCCAAGTTACAAGTTTTTACTCCTTTTAGCAATCCTTGATCCGATAAAGTTTTCAAGGATTTCCCTCCAGCGTGTCCCAAGCGCATATGCCTCAGCTTGGTCATTTCTGCCTCCTTCTCGTCATTGGATGTTGTTGCCGCTGTCCCAATAACTATACTACCTTGATAGTGGTACATGTTATTATTTCTTCGAATTGCCTTCATTACCACCAGTGCACCAGAGCATATTCTCATCACGCCATTATCTGCAATGACTTTGAACCCCTTTGATTCTAGGGCTCCAACAGAAATGAGATTTTTCTTCAAATCTGGTATATATCGAACATCTGTTAATGTTCTACTTAATCCATCATGGTTCCTTAATCGGATTGAACCAACACCATATGCGGTAAGAGGATTATTGTTTGCAGTGTGAATAACTCCACATTCTCCTTCTTGTAAATCAATAAACCAGTCCTGATTGGGACACATATGATAACTACAAGCTGAGTCCATCAACCATACATCAGATGATTTGGATGGATCTGTTGTAACTAGTGAGTAATCAGAGTCATCACAATCAGCCACATTTGAATCCATGATAGCCTTCCCATTATTTGGTTTGGCTTTCTTATTCAACTTTGGGCAGTCTTTCTTCCAATGCCCTTTTTCTCGGCAAAAGGCACATTCATCTTTGCTGAGTCTCGATCTTGACTTGGATCTCCCTTTCTTCGTTCTCATATGATTTTGAGAACGACCTCTCGCAACCAGTGCTTCTGCTTCTCCGCCTTTTTGTTTTTCTCTCTTTCTTTGTTCATAACTGTATAAGGCAGAACAAACTTCTTTGAGAGATACTTCATCATTCCCATGCAGTAGAGTCGTTTCAAGATGCTCGAACTCATCGAGAAGTGAACTTAACAACATTAAGGCCATATCTCCATCCGTAAAAGTCACGTCCATATTCCGCAAATCTGTCGCCAACTTATTAAAGCTGGTGATATGATCATTCATTATGCTACCAGGAATATAAGTGAAGCGTAACAGTCTTCTTTTCATGTAAAGTTTATTTTGACTGTTTTTCTTCAAAAATTTCTCCTCCAATGAATTCCATAATTTATTTGCAGATGTTTCCTTCGTGTATGGATACTTTTGTTCTCTTGCAAGGTAAGATCGAATGGTACCGCAAGCAACACGGTTGATAATCTTCCAATCTTCTTCTCCTACACCGTCTGGTTTCTTTTCTTCAATGGCAATATCTAGCCCTTATTGAAAAAGAACATCAAGGACCTCGCCTTGCCACATTCCGAAATGTCCTGACATGTCAAAAATTTCAACTGCAAATTTCGCACTTGACACAATTCTTGTCATAAGCGAAGATGCCAATGATGACGTATTATTGACACTTGATGTGGACTCATCATTTTTCTTGTCTCCCATTTTACTACAAATACTATTTACTAGCTAACAATGCAAAGACCAAAGTAAATATTTTTCTGATGTGGAAGTTCAGACTATGCTGCAACCACAGAGCATACTCAGATAATACCTTGGCTCTGATACCAATTGTTGCGGAAGCCGAATATATAGAGAGTGATAGAATCACAACTACTATATCTAAAGGTAGCTAATAAATAGTAAATGAGACAACAATAAAAGGAACACCAGGAATTAACGAGGTTCGGCAAACTTTTGTTTTCTTTTGCCTAGTCCTCGGACACAACCAACTAATATTTATTTCACTCCAAAAGAGTACAAGTGAAATACTACAAGAGAGAAAGAAGAACAAATGCTTTAGGAGATGAGAAGGCAAGTGAGAGGTGTGTTACAAATGAATTTGGAGCTACCTATTTATAGGAGTGAATTCTTCCTATTGATGTCATCCATGACATCACAATATGTCAAAATGTCAAGATTTACCTTGTGAAACCAATTTATTGTTCACCTAAATTTCACCTACAAAAGGTGCTATCTTTGACTTTTCTACCAATGATGAATTATCCTCCTAACTACCATATCTTCTCATTAATCCATTTTTGAATCTTGTCAAATTTAACAGAGAGGAGGCTAATTTTAGAGACATGAATTTTATGGAGTCGTTAAGAAAGAAAATAAGTTAATTACCCTTCTCTGATTATTAAAAATATGGGAAAAGCAACTGAAGAGAATATTAGCCTTATAGCTTCCTGCTTACAAGGAATAATAGAAACATATGAGTTATTATTAAGGGGAAGATACACATCAAGAGCTCATGAGGATTGAAGATGTGAAGACGTATCAAGTTTTATCAAGCAAAATGTTTCTTTCAATCATTTGCATAACTTCCTCTTTCTAATAAGACTCTACTGTACCAAAGTGCATTCTTCCTGTGGGTGCATCCGCTTGTCCATTTGCTGGCCTAGAAACCCATGATGGAAATTTCTCAAACATTCTGCTTTTATAAATGAATTGGCTCTGGACATTGAATACATGCAAACCGTAGACTGATTCTACACATTTGTACTTTCAGGACTAGAAAAGATCTTTATTAGCTAATGCTACCTAGAGATAGATGTACATGAAAATATACACGAGTAACAGCCCTTAAATTCTCTCCTTTAACTACGAAAAAATAAGGTTAACGGAGAAAACATATTTGGCCATCAAAATTCCATGGTTCTGTCATCTTTTTCTAATAATTTACCAGCTTACTAGCTACTCCTTCCAAAACTAGCTTACTATGATATCTTTTTTCTCCGCTTGTAACATTTGTATTGGACAACACCTGTTTTTTCTAAAACATTACTATCAGTAACTTCAGCTTGGTATTGCAGACTAGTCTCATCCTGGCAGCCAAGAGGAGCTTGTTGGTTCGCCTGTTCAAAGACCATAAATGATAATACTTAACATGAGGATCTAAGTAAAGAAAACCTGCTGAGACAATGTTATGAGTAAAGGAAATGTACCACAGTAATGAGAGGAGTTGGAGCATCCATATCATTGCTTTCACATCCTCCAGGTGCACTAGAAGTAGTAAGATAGTTTAGTTTTTATCAGCTAGGAAAGAAATTGCAGAGTTTGAACACAACATACAGCACAAGATCACAATCAAATTCGAAGTATGCATTTGGATCCTAAACGTGTTCACTGTTCCAAAGGACAATCAAGACTGAACAACCTAATATAAGACTACAAACAGCCTCTGCAACCAACATTCTTATACAATAAAAGTAGATCTATAAGTAAGATGCTCATTTGCTGAACTTCCTAATCCCCTATCCATTATATGTTATCACTCCTTAGTCATCCAATAGTTACAACAGTAATTATTTCTTTTTAGTAGTCTTTATTTCCTGTAATAGTGCAGTTTTTCGTTCTTAGGTGGCAACCTGCTTGACTAATGATATTTCTCTTGCCACCTTTTCACTTAGTGGGCCATTTGCCCATTAAAAATATTGAAATATCATTACAATCCCCCACTATTTCAAGATTCTTCAACGAAAAAGTACTAAATTAAAGAGTAAAAAGATTGTTGAATTTGCATGGCCTAAATGCACTAGGTTTTGGTGTCTTTTGAACTATGAACCAAACTATTAACTTTCAGAATTACGGATGAAATATATTTCTATGAACCAATAATTCTAATTGTAAGTCAGAGATTATATTAATCACATTTAGACTTGTAATTTTGTTGTTCAACACGATTTTGTGCCAATAGGCCCCGAGGGTTCCTGGTTATCCATGAGAGCTCTAGAAACTAGGCCAAAATCTCATAGGAGCAGTCTCGCTCCACTTCACATATAGGTGAGTTCATCAAATGTATATTGTTTTGAATACACCATCCTTAAGGACTAAAATTCATTAAAAGTTAATAACTCATCTCTCACAATTAGTAACAGTTCAAGCACTCTCAATTAGTGTGCAGTATTAATATTGACTTGTAACTAACCAGATGAACCTACTTCATGGAACCTACTTCATGATTAAGTTTTTTTTTGAAAATTTATTTATGACCAATAGGTTTTTCACCAGGAGGTAAATCTATCAAAATCCATGTATTAGTCTTCATAATTGAATCAATTTCAATTCATTGCCTCTTTCCAAAATTTAGCATCGAAGGAAGATATAACTTCAAAATAATTTGATGATTCATTGTCAACAAAAAAAGTTTGAAAATCATTTTCATAAAAGAAAAAAAAACAATCTTTCCTAGGCATTTAACTCCTTCTCATTTCCTCAATATTAGAAAGACTGAACGGGTGCATGAAAAATTGTATATGTTCTTTGTCTCAATAATAGTATTGCAATCAAGCGCATCACTATTTAAGACAAGAAATCTATATGCAGATATCTATCTTCAGCATAGTTAAAAAGCATGCAATCAGCAGTTTTTGAACTTATTTTACTCTTTCTAGGTTTAGAGAAAAGAACTTTAACATGGCACTCGCACATTTCAATATTTCAATTTAGGTTTATAACGTTTCCACAACTCATAAGGAGTTCTGCTAATTCTTTTATGATGAATCCCATCTTAATTAGTTTTAATTAGTTCTAATGCTCCTGATAATTTGTGGGATAAAGTTATATTCTGCATGTCACTTGTCTCCTAAAGACAGAATTATCAAGCTTGAATAGGTTATCAAAGTCATATTACAATTTTCATGTTACGTTCTGCATAATTCGAATGTTATATCTCTCTGATTACTCCCTTCTTCAGTCCTTAAAAAACAGAGAAAACAAAAGGGAAACATACTCTGCATATCCTTGATCCACAATTTCACTCCCTTCAATTTGCTCAGCTTGGAAGACCTCAGAAAGCGCACTGTTTCCATCCAACTCAACAGTCTCCTTGCTTTTTATGTGGTCAAGTTGAATTTGATAAGCTTCTGAATAAAAATGACGTTTTAGTCCATACATATCAAATCTCCATCTCCTTCCACAGTAAATGAAGAGTTTTACATACCTGTTGATTCACTTGATACCTCTGGAGGGATATTCTGGAGGAGTTTCTGACACATTACTGTACCCTGGAAATCAAGAAAAGTGTAATTCAAGAAGTTTAGCCTCTGAGATTCTTTCACCATTGTGAAACCAAATGACGTGGTCCATGTGTTTAGCACGGCGGGGGCAGCAGGCAAAACTAGCCTCTCAACTCCTAATTCCATTAGTTTCTGGAATGAATAACAAAATTGCATTAGTTGAAAGGCAAGCAGATCAGATGACAAGCATATTAAATCTATGTCAAAGGATGCCCATCATTATCTCACGTACGTAGCGACAAAGAAAGAAAACCATAGATTTGCACCATACCATCACTTATTCTTAACTAGAATTGAAGTCCTTTTGTTTTGATAGGTAACCATAACTTGACATCAATGTAGCATAACTGAGCATTGAAGCCACAACCAAGAAAATAAATCCCTAAGGACCCGTTTGGTAGGAGGTATTAATCAAAAGAATCCATCGATTAAAATTTAGTCCAACAAAAACATTGTTTGGTTACTTTATTTAACTTAATCCATGGATTAGTAATACCTCATACAAGGTCTTATTTTATCCCTAGGAAAGGGAGGGATAGCTAATCCAGTGTTACGAAAGGCGAGCGCCTCCTCGCCTTTGGCGAGAGGCGAGGCGAGGCGATGCCTCCTCGCCATTCACCACTGAGGCGAGGCGAGATCGAAATGGCGATGTGTGGCGACGTATGGCGACGTAATGGCGACAGCAAAGGCGCCGCCTTTTTAATAAAAAAATTTTAAAAATATTTGACTTAACAATATTAGTCAAAATTAGGGTTTTTTTTTATACTTTTGAAATCTGCTGCTTCTCCCTCGCGACTCTCTTCTCCAGTTCTCCCTCGCGATTCTCTTCTCCAGTTCTCCCTCGCGACTCTCTTCTCAATTCTCCCCTCGCGACTCTCTGCTGCTACGAGTTGTTGGCTTGCTGCTGCTGAAGACCTGAGGTATATCGTATACCTCTTTTTTTCTGTTCTTCTTCTTCAATTTTTTTTTCAGTTCTGTATTTTCCTTCATCAGTCATCAGACTCATCAGTGATGAGTGATGACTGATGACTGCTTTGTTTTTCTCGTGTAAGGCTGTAAGCAGTGCTTACTGCTTTGTGTGATTTTTTTTAAAAAAATTATAGGCAGTCAATTAAAAAAAAAACTTTCCAGTTTTCTAATTATATATTCCTAAACAGTGAATTGATTGAATTCAATAACCAATGGCGGATGCTAGCAAAAAGAGGGACATTGAAGAAGAATAGACTTTTAAAGTTTTAGTTTATTGTATTTTGAATTATTTGGTCTTTAAAGTTTTAGACATTTTAGTATCTACTATTGGTTTTTGAATTGAATATTTGCTAATATGTGTTATTACTATTAAGATTTTGGATAAAATATGCAATTAAATATTTTTAATTTTTAATTGGCGCCTTGATTCAAAAAGGCAAGAGCCTCGCCGCTCGCCTCGCCGCGCGGCGAGGCAGGCCCTTGTCGCCTTTTGTCGCCTCTCGCCGTCCACAACACTGAGCTAATCCAAGGTTTAGCAATCCTTGGATAAGACCCCTAAATGACTAAATTATCCCCAAATCTTTTTCCTATTTTTTTTTCTTTTTGTAATTCATGATCTTTTTTATTTATATTAGAATATTTATAAATATTCATTTAAATTCTCCAAATTTATTCCATGTAATTTGATGATTTCATAAACTAATATTTTTTCTCCATGTTTGAGTTGTTATATTGTGTTTTTGGTTTTTTTAAAAAATGTAGTTCGTCGATTGACCACTTGAACTATTTTTTTTATTTTTAAAATAAACTTCGTGTATTTGAACAAGTCAAGTAGCCTTAAATCCATGTTAAGTTCAAGGTATATTTGACCAACAAAAAAAATAGAAATATACCGTGTGACATATCACACCTCAAAATTAATAATATTTTTGTATATATTTTTTAGTATTTAACTTGACTAGTTAAATGAAATATAAAATCTCACAATAACCAAGGGTATAATAGGAAATAAACTTTTTGTAAAGTTTTAAACCAAACATAAGATTAGGTAGGAAACAATGAACCAAACACTGATAAAAACTCATCCCTGCATTACTAAACCCTGCATTACTAATCCATGTATTACTAATACATGCATTAGTAATCCCTGCATTATGCATCTTTGTACCAAACGACCCCTAAGAGTGCTGCTTAATATGACATCTAGAGAACCAAAATAACCATGTCCAAAGGTTTTTCTCTTATAAAATGCATGTTTATACTTCTGATAAGGAGAGCAAGCCAATGTCCCCGAATAGTCAACTCAAATGCATAGCCTCGAAAATGTTAATTATATAACCATCGAACGAAAGAAACACATGACAAAAAAATTTAAAAATTCAAAGATATCTCCTATAAATTATAGCTTTCATGAACATCCCTTCTTAATAAAGTAATTTTTTTTTATCTTTCAAAAACAGACATTTGATACATCCTTAGCAACAACTCTTCCTTCCGCTCCCTGAAGAAGGAAAATGAAAGAAAAAGTAGATTTGCATACCGTTTCAAGCTCATTCATTAAGATGTGACACATTCCAAGTCTGCGGTACTGAAATCTTGTTGCCACAAGAGGAACCTCAGCTACTTTTTCTCCATAAATCCTATGAGCATGAAAATTGTTAGCTTACCATCTAAAATTCAGTCACATTATTCAACTAATTTTTCAGACTTAAGAGATTTATACTAAAATGATAACTTGAGAAAAGTTTACTTCAATGAATAATACTAATATATAATGGTTGGATACCTCACAGTCGCTACTGTAATCACTTCGTCATTTCTTTCCAGAAGCACAGTATAGAAACCCTGAAAATTTAAGCGATTCAGCTCTGACCTGCAATTTCGTATTACAACTTTTTTCAGAGCATAGATAATTAAAACATATCGATACAAGTCTCTGAAAGTAGTGTTTAAGCAACTCGAGAGATAAATACTGCACTTGCTAAGTAAACCCACAACAATTTGCTGTCAAAAGAACATCTGGTTAGAATCGAATACCATACTCAAATATCAGCTAGGTACTGCAGCTTCGAAACTAATATGTGTTCAAGTTGAGATATACCATGTCATCTACAGTTTTTTTACACAGATTACCATGTTCTCTATAGTTACAAGTCTAAAGGCACTTCCAACATCTATTTATGGCAAGTCTAAAATCATGGCTGATTAAGTTCATGAATGGTAGAAGCTTTAATCTAACCTTTGGTGAACAGTGTCAACAATGAAAGTGTCATATGATATGCATAACTTTGTTTTCCATAAATTATGCAGTTCAACAAGAATATTTGCACATAATTCAACAAAGGTTACTCAAGAATTTCTAAAGCTGGATATTACCATCTATTGAAGATAACATCTTCCATAAGATCCCTCCTTGTATAAGGTTCTTCGACAGGCTCAAAGCATTCATGCATCACATCCAAAGCGACACCAAGTTTACTATAAGTCTCCAGGACGAACTCATCTTTAGCAGCATCTGAATCAAAATCATCAGGTTTTACGTATTTCAATAATGTCCAAGTGAGGTTATCAATTCCCACTATAACTGGCTTTGCCAAGAGTTGGTGGATACCCAAACATATCTGCAACAGACATTACGTTGACTTAGACAAACTGTTTCTTAAAAGTAAACTTCAATAGACAGAAGAGGATACTAATTTAACATATCCCTAGGATTGATAAGATGGGAATAATCAACAAGAAATTCTTTTATGATCCGACCAGTCAACTGCATTCTACACTAAAAATAACTTCTCAATGAGACAATTGACAAGAAATGGAAGCTGTGCGCTCAACTCAAGATGCAAATGCTTTCTATTCTGTGTTAGGCATGAATCCAATTACCTGCTCACATCTCTTATTGCAAAACCATTTTCCTACAGGATAACAATCCAGCTTTTGAAGGCCCTTATCTCTCACGCACCGAGCATGATCTGTACATAAGTGATCAACATCAGTAATGCCAAACATCCACAGAATCCTGTATATGCTGCTGTAGGAACATAAAAAATGACCAAAAGAGCTTCTTACACTTGTGCTCACACTGACAACAGATAAGTAGACTGCTGTCTGTAAAGTGGTCTTTGTTTTTATCAAATCTGCTCTGGCCACACATTTCACAACAGCATGATGGGCAAAACCACTCGCCATCGGGAACCTCCTGTTTAAGCAATAGAATGCAGTTGTATCAAACAGGTGTAGAACCAATATGCAAAATGCTCTCTCTCTCTCTCTCTCTATCACTGCCTAACCAATGTAATTGACAATATGGATCACAGAGCATCTGCAACCCATAACACCAACACTATTTTAGTGTAAACCAACTCCAACGGCTCCAACCCACTACGCTAAAAAGAATATTCACTTTATATTCTTCCCTCTCTTCAATATTATATTATTATCTTTTATTTCATTTATCTTTTCAAAAATTTTATATAATACAAATAATAATAAAATAATCAAAAAGAGATTTGGTGTTGATGAATAGTATTACACCAAATTTGGTGTAACACTATTTACACACAAAAATAGTGCAAGAATTGGTGTTGGGTTGGAGATGGGAGGAGAAAGAAACAAAGGTACGATAAGAGCGACAGAGAGAACGAGACCTTCATTCCAAGGCAACCAGTATGAAATGAAGATGGGCATTCATCACACAGAAGTAATTCACCACCGTAATGGCACACAGAACACACATTGTCATTTGTGCCCAAATGGCTGCGCTTCTTCAACAAAGGTGATCTCTTCCTCGTGTTTCTTACAATACTCTTTTCTTTCATCTGCAGTTGACAATCAAGAAGGGATCGTCCATCTTCCAAAAATATATTTGCTGAAGGTCTGTGATAACTGCTTCCAGCATGCACCTCAAAATTGCTAATTCCATAAACTTCTTGGCAGCACTTGCATTTGATCCCTGCACGAGTGATCCATCCTTCTGCCATTGGACGACCATCTTTTTTCACACGATACTGCACTTCGGCACGGGGCAGAACCATATTATTGTCAATCAACCAAGACAAAACTGTTCGAGGTGTATGATGCAAGGAAGAAGAAACTGTTGCCTGCCGAGCTCTTTTACTTGATCGCAACTGACAAGCTGAAGACTGAGATTCTGTACCATCTATTACTGTTCTTGAAGATCTAGATTTTCCTTCTTTTAACATGTTCCACCCACCTGCGTGATTACTCTTCTTTCTTGTTTCGCTGATTTCACAAACTGTGACTTTATTAAGTTGAGCAGGTTCTTTCGGAAGTGGCAAGGCAGAAAATGTCGCCATTGATAATTTCTTACATGAGGTCCTCTGAGGTGCCAAATTTCCCTGAAATTCCAGAACATTTGACCGGGAAAATAATTCAGGCATCTGTCCCTCAGCTTTCCACTGCTGCATACACCATATGCATGCTGTTCGAAGAGAGATGAATTTTTTCCTCCCATGAGGAGGACAATACCGCAGTTCTCTCCTGTCCCCTTTCTGACAATAAGAAAATATCCATCCTATTGCAGCGAGGTGTTTCTTAGCTTTCATGATCATAGACTTCTTTTCCCCACTGTTCAACTTCTTATAGGCAGGATCGTCTGGTGATCCCAGTAAACAATAGTCAATTACAGCTTCAGGGCAATATTCAGGAGGAACGCGTGGTGCTTGAGAAGTATATTGCAGCTCAGACACCTCGTTGCATGTCTGTGATTTTGCCAGGCAAGTAGAAAGGTTGAGATCATTAGATGAACCATCATATGATGTTTTCTGGCCTTCTGCCCAAGTTTCTGAATTTTCCAACATCTTACAAACTTTACGAAGTGATTGAAATATCTTCCCATCAGGAGCCACGTACCGTGTCCTAATGATGTTGTAATCCTTTGCTTGCTCAATTGTCCATCCTAAGACAGACAAATGTTCCTTAAGTTCTTGCAAGGACTCTAAGGACCTATGGTTCGACATATAATTATCATTGCACTCGGAAACTGCATCAGGACAAAGCTCAGTTTCATGGGAGATGGTCTTCCATTCAAGTCGCTTCCTCTTTCTAGAATGTATCTTATTGTCACTCTTAGTAATTGACGAAGTACCGGAAATTTCATTTTTAGGGGGATGTGAAACTGACAAAGCATTAGGTGATATAGCTGGTTGTTGTTCTTGGCTTGGCAGAACTGAGTTAAACATAACACTACCACTCATTGGAACATCCTCTGAGATTGGTGCAAAACCCTCCGAAACAAGTTGTTTTTCTACAGGCTGAAGACATGATACATACGGATCCACACACAGCATCTCCCCACTAACCGAATTGCATATGGCTTCAATAAAAGGTACCATGGCTGAGCTATCAAAATATGTTTCAAACTTGGTATAGCCTGATGAAAATTCTATCAATTGCCTCCTCTACAAAGTCTGGTGTAGGGGAAGCTCAATCCTAAAAGCCACTAAACCAGAAGTCTCCTGAAAAACAATTCATGAATTTAGCTTTCATGAAGTAACTGAATTTTTTTTATCGTAAAGTTCTTATTCAATTAAAAATTCATGGTCCCTCAAGATTAAATTCAACCAATTCACAGATTACATTGGCTTAAGAATCAATTCATTCAATTCAAAGTCCATGTTCCCTCAAGATTAAATTCAACCAATTCACTGATTACATTGACTTAAGCATGAGTTCATTCAATTAAAAGCTCTTCAAGATTAAATTCAACCAATTCACTGATTACATTGGCGTAATAATGAATTCATTCAATTAAAAATTCATGTTCACTGACAAGGGCGGCTCAACCTAAGGCTACCCAAGAAAAACCCAAATTCAGTTCGCAATAATACGAAAACATACCGAAGATGCACAAAAAGAAAGAAGAAGGAGATTGATTGCATACCGATAAAAGAGAACCAATGAAGGCGATGTAAAACATTATTTAATTGTGAGAAGTACCGTATTGACATGAGATACCCTTTATTATTGTATTGTAATTGTATTTGTATTGGTATTTCTATTGTTAGAGCTAATCTAGCAGCAGTCAGTATTCGGTTGGCCCATTTTATTTCGGGCTAATTTATACGGGCTTTAAAATTTAATATATTAGGTCAGGTTGACCTAAATTATATATAATAGCAAACTATTAATTCAAATTAAATGTTATAAATATAGTTTGATTTAATTGTACTCCATAGCAAAATGATGTTATTTTGTCTCTCTCTTGGTGAATCTCGCTCGCCGCTCTCGTTCTCGCTGGCAGTTTCCCTCGCCTCTCTCGCTTTTATACAAAAATAAATGTATAAAATGTGTTTGTATTTGTATAAAGCAAGAGAAAATTATATATATATATATATATATATATATATATATATATATATATATATATATTCGTTCCTCTCTCCCATATTTCGCTCACCACTCTCTTAGATCTCACTCGCCTGTCTCAGTTTATACAAACATAAATGTATAAAGCGAGAGAAAATTGTATATACAAATACAAATGCATATATTTTCGTCCTATACACTTATGAGTATGCAAATATGATCTTTCCCTGTCAGATTATACAATTGATCTTTTGTATATGTATACCGAAATAAAAACAGATTATACAACTATTTTCTTTTGTATATATATAGTGAAATATACATATTTATGTTTGCTATGGAGCGCAATTATGTAAATTATTGTTACAACATACAAATATGATTTTTTATGTTTGATATATGTGAAAGTTGCTCATTTTCTTTTTGTGGGCTAAAAAGTGATTAGTCTAACCTACAAATATGTGGGTTACGGATTGTGCCGGTCTAGTTCACTTTTTTTACAAAAAAAATAATAATTTTTAAAGGAAAAAATTATTTATATACCCATCTTTATTTTCTATAATTTCCATTATATCTTACTATTTCAAAATATTTATAAAATTCCTTATTTTACTCTCAAAATTATACTTCCGAATACATAAGCTCACACTCCCAAAATTGTTTATCTTCCTTAATTCACTCCATCATTCTCTCTCGATTTTCACCAGGAAAAATGCACAAGTACCCCCCCCCCTCCCTAGAGTATTGATCGAAATCTCAGAGACACACCTTAATTATTCTAAGGTCCTATTACCCCCTGAACTTATGTTTTTTGTAATTTATGCATTTTTTTTACTTACGTGGCATCCAAATATCTCTCACGCGCCTCAATTGAGTGGAGTCACGAGGTGTGCCATGTAAGACAAAAGGTGTATAAAATTACAAAAAAAATAATAAATTCAGGGCATAATAGGACCTTACTTTAGTTAAGATGTGTTTATGAAATTTTAGTCATAGTCTAGGGGGTACTTGTGCATTTTCCCATTTTTACTCCTACAATCTTGTCAGTTAATTCCTTCCTTACAATTTGAAATTCAAAATCGTTCTCTCTCCTATCAAATCAATTTCAACTTCTTGAATAGGTAGTTTTCGTCTTCATTGTTTCTCTCTGTTCATATTTATTTTATTTTTTACCATACTTATGGATGATGCTTCTTCTTATATTAGTAGGATTACCCATTTGATTTAAACTACTCAAGATATTATACGTTGTGTCTTTGATTCTAATGATGAAGATTTTGTTGAGAATAGATCTAACAAAGAAAGGATTCATTATTCATGAAGAATCTTAAGTTGGAGAAGACAAAATAGAAGGATGATGCATCTTCACACCCATCTTCATCAAAGTTAAAATTCTCAATGTATCTTGTTTATTTTATTTCTTAAATCAACCTTTGTTAGTGGTATGAAATTTGATACATCAGTGCTACAATAGATTATGTCTTATGCAATGTATCATGTATATTTATTACATTGAAACATAACCCTAATATTGTTATATATTCTACTAGTAGGTTTCATGTTCAATACTTGTGTACTTAACATAAGTAACGCCTAGTGTATCATTTACAATATATAAAGTTTTATAATGAAATCTGATACACCAGTGTTACAATAGATTACGTGTTATGCAATGTATCATGTATATATTTACTATAATAATACATAGCCCTAATATTATTAAATATTCTACTAGTAGGTTTTCAAACCCAATACTTCTATACTTGATACATAAGTAATGTCTAGTGTATCATTTACAATATATAAAATTTTATAATGTATCTTTAATATTTTTTTATTTTAAAATTACATAGATAGTAATAAATCAGTCTTTTGTGGTGTATCAAGATTACCCGATAATAATCTTGGTACATAAATCATAATGTACTTTAATTGATACATACTAATGAGTATCACATGTATCTAATATACATTAATGATCATGATATATGTATATAAATTACTGTTAAATACCAATTTTTGGCTATGATACATTTAGACAAACTAATACTATATGTATCTGATAATAAATATTTATCATACAGTAATGTTTCAATATAAAACCACATATTTTATACGAAAAAGGGCCTAAAATACCCTTTAACTATGTGAATTGGTAAAAAATAACTTTCTTCTATATTTTGGGCCTAAAATGCCCTTGGTGTTAACCTTTGGGCTCTATTTTACCCTCATGTTTAACTGCCTAAATTCATTAATGACGTGTCACTATCTTATTGCTTATCCTAAAAATTAATTAAACTAATTAAAAAAAACATATACTCACCCAATAGCCCACCCATAAACTTACCCAAATACTCTAACCCAACATTCATCCCCAAACCTTTTAACCTAAAAAACTTTGTTCCAAATCCAAATCTCCTTGCTACTCTTAACCCGACCGAACTTTGCACTCATTACTGAGCCTTTTTTTCTGTTCTTGCGACTGCAGGAACTTATATGTGAAGATTTTTTTTTTGGTCACACTAAAAACTAAAGTATGATCTACAGTTAATTTTGTCAAAGAAGTAAGCTAGGTGGTTATGTCAAATACAAGAAACGAACTTTGCATTTGTGTAGTTATATATCTCAGATTTTGCATTCATTTTTGTTGATATGTTACAGTAAATTGTTAATACTTTTTGTTTCTCATACTGAACAAAAGAACATAGCTTTAGCTAACTTTCGTCTTCTTCTCCTTTTCGTTTATTTTCTTTCATTTTTGCACTTTTCATGCTATAAAAATATGTAATATATTGCACGACAACAATCGAGTTTTATTTGATTAACAATATGTTACACAAATATATTATAATAATAATAATAACAATAACAAATGTTGTAAAAATAGAATAAAATAAAGTTTTATTTCATATCGAACCTATTACATGAATTTATAGATCATGGTCAGGAGATTTGGATTTGAATTTGGATTTGGAGCAAGGAGATTTGGATTTGGAGAGTATGTTTTTTAAGTAAAAAGGTTCGAGGATGAAGGTTGGGTTAGAGTATTTGGATAAGTTTATGGGTGGTT
The DNA here is from genome assembly GCA_016801875.1 of Solanum sitiens. Taxonomy (NCBI): domain Eukaryota; kingdom Viridiplantae; phylum Streptophyta; class Magnoliopsida; order Solanales; family Solanaceae; genus Solanum; species Solanum sitiens. The sequence continues at coordinate 2,475,531 of JABWTJ010000028.1, forward strand.
TATTGATTGGATATATGTTTTTTTTAAGTTAGTTTAATTAATTTTTAAGATAGCAAATAGGATAGTGACACATCATTAATGAATTTAGATTGTTAAAGATGAGGGTAAAATAGAGCTCAAAGGTTAACGTCAAGAGCATTTTAGGCCCAAAAGATAGAAGAAAGATATTTTTGTACCAATTTGCATAGTTGAAGGGTATTTTAGGCTCTTTTCCGTACTTAATAAGCAAATCTTTACTTCTCTAATGTATGTACAAGATTGCAATACTTAGCAATATTCTAAATATTTTAGGAGTAATAACGTATTATGATTAATATATCCAACTCGGAAAAACAAATAAAAAAAACTTTGGTCATCATACGTTCATACAAATTAATACTCCATGTATCTGATACGTGATAACTATCACATGGTAATGTATCGATCTAAAATCAAACACTTTATAGGCAATTTATACTACTTTAATGTATCATGTAGGATTACAGTAATAAATAATAATAATGTACCATGCACAATTTTATAGACATGATACATAAATACATAAAATATGATACATGTAAATCCATCTAGGTGCTCTATTAATGTTTTATAAAGCTTTCTATATATTGCATGTGTATTCTTGCTTTATATTGAGTTGAGTAGCCAGAATTGAGTTTTCAGAGTCGAATATCATATCTTTGAGTTGAGTATCTAATCTTTGAGTTGAGTATCTTATCCTTGATTACTTCTAAGTTGAGTAAGTTTTAGTAGTTTTGAGTATTCTTGAGTATTCTTTGAGTTGAGTAAGTTTGAAAAGAGGTAAGTATGTTTCCATTTTTATCAAGTTCAAGCTTATGTTTATGCTTTAGAATTTCCTTTACATGCTCGTACATTCGACGTAATGAGTCATTTGACCTGCATCTTTTGATGATGCAGACACATGTATTCATGATTATCAATAGGAGTTTTGTTGATACATTCGAGAGTTTGAGTTAGCTATGGTGAGTCTCCTTGCTTTCGGAGGATTTCATTTACTTTTTAGTTTAGTCAGAATGTCGTGGGTCTTGTCCCGACTTCCATCCTTGTCATTTAGAGGCTTCATAGATAGTCTATATAGTTATGAAGTTTGTATTATTCATTTTTTTAATTAAATGTTTTAAAGACTTAAGTTCCCTGTTTTATGATGAGTTGAATATATTATTTTTATTCAGAGTTAATCTTTTAGTTTAAAGCTTCGTATTTGAGTTAATGATTTTTATTCAATTTTTAAGCTTTTACATGCTTAAGTTAATCTTCCGCTTGTAGTTAGCCAGGATGAGAGTTCGCTTGGGGACCAACAATGGTTCTTGAGTGTCGGTCACTTCCAGAGTATAGACTCGGATCGTGACATGAAGGTACTCTCCCTCCAGAACAACCTAGAATAGAGATAAATACTTCAAACATGTATGCAATTAACATAAAAACAGGCTAAAGTTCCTTAAGAATAAGCACTTCAACAGGTGTGGCTAGGATGGAAAAATAATGTATTTAATGAGAATAAATACATGATCAAAACAAGTCTTATGATCGCTAATGCTACTAAATACCACTTTGTTATTGACATAGCAATAATAAAATTCATGGAAAACATTCAAGTAAATTGGAATCTCCTGCACCATAGGGCACATACCAACTCAACATAAATGGCTCAATGGGAACCTCTCCGGGACTTAGGGGCATTGGGGGAGTAATCATAAATCACAATGGAGAGTGGATATGCAGCTTCACTATCCCACATAGATGCAACTAAGGCCGAAATTATAACAATCCTTCATGAACTTAGAGTAGCAAAGCGAAAAGGCTAGAAGTGAAGACATACTCTACCGTTCAAATGATTTCAAAAGGTCACCAGGCATAGTACCTCTAGATGTGGCATATGGGAGCAATGCTAATACATATATTCCAGGAGAAGAACGAGGTGGTGGATGCACTGGCGAAGGAGGAGCTAAGCAGGTAGCTATGGGCAAACCCTATCCTTTTTGGAGTTACATACTCTCGTGTGTGCCATAACATCATTAGCAACACACACGCTAGGAACTTTTTTTTTAAGAACAATCAATCACAAGCTATGATGGCAATAACCATACACAACAATATTTTCCAAGTGGGGAATTCCCCTCAACTATGTAAATTGTAATGAGCTAAGGGCTCATTTAGTGTGGGCAAGTTATCCCAAGATTAATCATCCTGAAATTAACTATTCTGGGATAATTTATCCTATCAATATCATAAAATGGTAGGATAAGTTATCTCAATATGACAACCAAAATTTTATCTCTAGTTTATTTTTTTATCTCGAAACTATTTATTTTATCCTTCACACCTAGTGACGGCAAAATAAGTCCATATTTTGGTAACCCGACCATATTTAATGGGTTGGTGAGTGACTTTTTACCTGGGTAAATTATGGGTTGATACTCATATTCAATCCAAAAAAATATGGATAATATGGATAAAATATGAATTAGCCAAATAAGTTAAACTTCTAACTTTTATTCACTCAGAATTCATGATTTTACCAAATATATTGTAACTTCTCTTCTTTTTTTTTATGTTCTTCTATAAACCTAATTATTTTTCTCTATAATTGAAAACGTGAAGTTTTTGGCCCTCCAAAAATATCTATTTTAAATGTACATTTCTTTGTTAATTATAATTATATTTTTTTATTTGTTTAATTTTATATAATAGTGTAAATAAGCAAATCATGTACTAATAGGTCTAGTATTGACATTGCTTAAAGTGCATTATGTTTTAGGGTGTGTTTGGTATAAAAGAAAATATTTTCACCCCTACCCTCGACTCCTCCCTTCCCCACCCCTTACCAACCCCCCAACCCCAAAATAAAATTTAAGTTTATTTTTAAAAAATATTGAACTTCAAAATTTCATTTTTTCACTCCTACCCCGATCCCCCCACCCCCCACCCACCCCAAAAAAATAATTCTATTTTTGTTTTAAAAAAATGTTTTCAACTTCAAAATTTCATTTTTCATCCCTACCATCGACCCCCACCCACCCACCCACCCCCTAGCAGCCCCCACCCCACCCCCAAAAATAATAATAATTAATTAAAGTTTGTTTTAAAATATGTTTTCAACATCAAAAATTTTATTTTTTCACCCCTACCCTCGATCCCCCTCCCCCCTCCCCCGATAAGCCTCCCTATCATCCCCCTCCCTACCCCGGAAAAAAAATAAGCCTCCCTATTAGCCCCCTCCCTACCCCGGAAAAAAAATTTAAGTTTTGTTTTTTACTTTTATGGTACAATAAAACTAAATGAAACATGTGCAATATATTTCATTTAGAAAAAGACTAAAATATTTTCTCAATGTTGAATTCTTTAAGTAGAGTACTATTTACTAATGAAAATATGGGTAAATTAGTATTTTACCCAACTCATTTGTTACCCAATTTATTTTTACCTATATCAAATATGAGCAGGTTGAATTTTATCAATTTTATGTCGATCTATTTTCAACCCGCTCAAATTTGACACAACCCGTCTATTTACCACCCCTACTCACACCAAACACCCCTAAGGTAGGGCTTATTTGTTTTTTTCCAAAAAATAGGAGGACATGCTGGTGAAATATATATATTTATATTAAGAAGTAGCAGCAGATTAATTAAACAATTCGCACAGAGAAAACGCTGGAGGTAGGTTTCTTTTCTCTGTGAATCTCCGACGGTGTTTTGAGAATTTGCGTAGGGTTTCGGCGGTTTTGGGGTACTGATTGAATTGAAAAGATGTCAGGGAAGGTTCAAGATTATCGAATTTTTGTTGGTGGGTTATCTTGGGACGTAACTGAACGTCAGCTCGAAGATGCCTTTAGTCCTTTCGGTAAAATTGTTGATTGTCAGGTTCGCTATTTTCCTTAATTCACTCTTATATTTCTTCCAATTTCTAAACGTAAATTAGCGCAATTTCTTCTTTAATATGGAAAAGTTGAAGATGTTAGCTGTTGTTCATATATTTGATGATTTTTTTTAAAAAAATCTGAGCGTATAAATCTCGAAGAATTTTGATCGGTATTGAACTGAGGACCCTGTTGTTGAATGTTGTAAGCCGTCCTTCTTGATGCTGAGTTTACTTCATTTTATTCACCTTTTGTTCTAGCAACTATACGGAAAAGTTGAAGATGTTAGTTGATATTCATATATTTGATGATTTTAAAAAAAAAATCTTAGTTTTATTGGAAGAGCATATAAATCTCGAACAATTTTGATCGGGATTGAACTAAGGACCCTGTTGTTGAATGTTGTAATCCGTCCTGCTTGATGCTGAGTTTACTTCATTTTATTCACCTTTTGTTCTAGCAACTATATGGAGCATTTTTTTTCTTGATTATTGTTACAATTCCACTTTTCTAGAACATTTCTAACTTAGGCTCAAACATATTCAATAATATCATCTAGTCATTCATATTGTTGAAACTATTTTATTTGCTTGATATTATATATTGATGGGCTTAGTTATATTAACCGAGGAAGGGGTAAGGCTGCATACACACCACCTTCTCTAGACCCCATTTGTGTGATTACACGGGCTATGTGGTTGTTCTTGTTGCTTAGTTAAATTAAGACAAGATACTTTTAACTGGTTGGGGTCCCTCCAGTAATTCTTAATGCCCTCCTTTAATGAAGCTACATGTACTCCCAGAAAATTAATGGTCCAGATTTTCACCTCGGTTTTCCACCAGCACTCTACTTCCCAATGTATTTTCTTTCTTTCACCAAACATATCACTTTGTTTCTATGTGATTACCATAAAAATTGTGATTTCAAGTTCACTTCTTACTTTGGTATTTTGTTTTTATGATTTTCTCCATATAAATATTATAGTATGTAAGGGAAAAATCGAGCCCTCCGTTCACTTTTACTTGTCCACTATACTAAAAATATATTTCTACTTTTAGCATATCCAGAGAAGAATCAACATTGATTACGTATTCCCCAAATTATTTGTCAATACCTAAGACTAAACATCAATTAATATGGATTTTGTGATAAAATACGCATACCAACCATTGTTTTTAAGTGGCATGCAAAGTCCAAAGTGGAGAAGTAAAAGTGAACGTAGGGAATATCAAGTACATAATATAGAGAATTTGGATAGTGAAATTCATTGGAGAAGAAGAGTAAAAAGCTTTTTGTCTTCATCAATTGGGTGTGCAACCAAGCTATTCAAAAACCAAATTCACATCCCAAGTTCTTTTCTCATCCCCAAGCCCAAGTTTTTAATCTTTGAAGAGTACAATTCAAATTATACTATTGTTAGTGTAATATAAAGAGGAATTGAATATATTCAAATAGAGAGAAAAAGTGCAAGGAAATGAATGATAGTGAAGAAGCAGGGTAAAAATTGAAGTCTATGAAGTGTTCGGGAAGTGGGCTTTTGGTGAAAAACCAAGGTGACAGAGAATAAACAAGAGGCTACAATCTGGACCATTAATTTTCTGGGAGGACATGTGGCTTCTTAAAAAAGAGTGCATTGAAAATTATTGCAGGTCTGCAGGATCCCCTACTAGGGAGGATCCGAATCCATTTTTAACTATGGTATATTAACAGCCTTTTGTACCCGGATGCCTAATTATTATTTCTCTATCTTAATCTGATAAGCACTATGCAACAGAAACAGATTGCATGTTACTCCTTGTAGGTTGTCCTTTGAGTTGCGAACTTTTTGGTGAGGTATACATCTGTTTAAGCAATGGAAACGTTTTTTGAAAGATAAACCGTGGATCAAACTGCTTTTGTTTTCAAATTCTTATTTCTTCATTTCTTTATGATTCGTGTTCTGTGGGAATGTTGGCTGGGACAGTCTTTGATGTTTGAATTTCCTAGAATGCCTGATGTTGAAAACTAGTCTTGTTATATTCTATATTTTTGTCCAATTTGATTACGTATTGATAACTTCCCTCAATTTTCTGTGGATCAAGCTTCTTATAGATTATGCCTTAAATGGACTAGTATGAGGAAGTTGTTAGTTCATTGGGATGTGCAAAGTTTGCTGGGTGCCACATTTGAGTTACTAGAATGTGTTCAGCAGCTTGTTTTTGAATTCACTCGCTAGACCATTCACAAAAGGCAGTTGACTTTCAATTCCATGTGACAATGAACAGTGGTTTGCTTTAAAGAAACATTTGAAAGTAGTTGAACTGAGATCAAATTCAATTTCGGAAAAAACCGTGTTTGGAAGTGTGCTCTTTGATGCAGATTGCAGCGATTCACAAATTGTGCTCTGGTGTGATTAACTGTTTGAATTATTAATATCCTCTTTCTTTCTAGACTTCATCACGTCATCTGGATGTTGGCCTTGTATTGAAGACATTCTTCATTCTGATTTAGATGCATAGCAGTCAACTTACATTAGTGTCCAGAAAACCTGTTTACCTTCTGAGATGCATCAAATGTGGTAATAGAGAGGGCATTCATAACATTAGATGTAAGATGCTTTGATTATGCGTATAAGTGGTATGTGTGCATGCATTTTTCTGCTCTAAGAAGGAGGGTATTGGTTCTTCCTCTATTAAGAAGTCCAGTGTGAATTCCCCTACTGAAAAGGTTCCATCAAAAGATGAACTTCGAATACATAAACTAAGCTCAGTCTCCAGGTCAAACGTTTCTTCAAGTTGAGTTGGCAGACAGCTTCTGAAAATGGCACCTCTTGGTCTTGGCATCCTTCAAAATGAATCTGATTTGGAAAATGTCGTCTGTTCTTACTAGAAGTTGGGTGTCATATTCCCTAGTTCAAGGGGCCAGATGTTAGACATGATAATCTAAGTACTTTGGCAGGAACATGGAAGTATCATTTTCTCTTTTTGAGTTGATTTTTCAAATGTGCTATTTATTTGCTAATTTGTGATATCTGAGGTCCTTGGATTTTGTCCCATCAATAGTTTCTTTGTACTGTAAGCTGCATAAGATCTGGTGCATGAAGTTCACAGGAGAAACATAAATGACTTTCATGCTTCTGCTTAGATGCTATGAAAATATTGAGACCTCTAGCTTTCTATGAGGATGTCCATTTCACCGTCTTATGTTTGGGGTGTTCATAGACTACACGTTCTTTTTTAATTTGTTTTGAAGAAGAATCAGGGAAAGAATAATTTGAAGCTATGGTGGCACTTTTCAAACACCCCTGATTCTCTTAACATGTGCCACAATCAAGGGGGAACTCGATTCTTGACCTTTTGGAAAGCATAAGATCTAGATAGCTTGTTCGGTTTATTTGAAGGTTGGTTTGTTGCTTCAGTGTCTGAGGTCTTCGTACTTTGGACCATCTGTATACTTCTGAAGACAGAAGAGCAGTAGTTCTTCAAACAACCTAGTGAAAACAATGAAGTATCTTACTTATCAGATTTTTTTGGTTGATGATATACTGTGTTAGATTAGTTCTTTGGCATCTTAGTTGTCCACTCCCTTGGCACTGTTGTTTAATATGCTGAAGCTGGATTAAGATTTTGAAGGTTGGCTTCATCGTCTTTGGTGGCTTTCTAGTCAACAATTGAAGAGGGGGAAGTTGAAATGTCCGTAGTTGGTGGATGTTCATAATATAGATTAGTTGAATTGATGCTGGAAAGGTGGCTGAATGAAGATCAGTGTGTTGCATAATAACTGAAATTAAATGTTTGTGGGAAATCTAATGCAAAGAGCTCCTCGAAAAAGGTATCTTGCAGCTGTGAGATTTTCTGAGTATGATCAATCACCTATGGCTTAGATATACTTCTTCCATTCATTTACTTGGCACTCATGGTTGGAGTAAGTGAAGAAAAGTATATGGCTTTAAATCAGATCAATTGGCATTGTCAAGAAATTACCTGAGATGTTAGAATGCCTTCATATTTGTTGTTTTGTGTTTGCTGTTAATGCTACCGACTTCATTGGGTTCATTTTAACCGAGTCAACCTAATGGGGATTGGGGTCAGATGATTGGAATCTGCAGGACTGCAGATTCTGCTGCCCAAGTAAGACTCCTTTGCTGTTTTAAATGTATTGTCATATATAATATCTTTCTATTTTTGGTGTACTAAGTAGGTTTAGAGGATATAGATCAGTTTGTAGATTTATTAAAATCTCTCTAAGTATCTTTTTTTTTTTTTTTTTTTATCTAACACTTTTTGATGGTTTCCAGTTTCAAAAAATAAATAAATTAGTTTTAAGTTCCTCTTAAAAAACACTTCTAAATTTCCAGTCCTTGCTCAAAAACATGTTGATTCAAGATCCATTCTCATCTTGTGATATGATTAAGAAAACGTATTGCCGTCTCTTTTTCCTACTTTATTTTAATTTCCTCCATTTGTGCCATTGTTGCACGCATAATTATAAAATTGTATTTAACTTGAGACCTGAAGTCCCTATCATGAATAAGTTAACAGAGTATTTTGAAGTTGAATGCTGAATTGCCCAAGCAAAACAAAAAATTGAGGTGCTACTTGATAGCATAAGTCTTATTTCCAGTAGAATAATTGAGAATGTTTAACTTTAATCACTCATAATACCTTGTATTTTGTCTGGTTGTTAAGGGTGGTTAGGAGGGAAGGGAGCATCATAGGGTAAGCTTTGTGAAAGAATTGTAGATAATATATTTTTGGTAAGCAAAAATAATTTTGCGGATATTTCATCCCCAAGATAGTAGTTTCCTACTACAAAAGTATCAAGGACTTAAAAGTCTTTCAAAAATGCAAGGAATCTCAATACATGATCTAAATTATATGTAGTGTTTCTACATCGGTAAAAAGTATAGGTATAAGTTTTACAAATGAAAACTCATAGTTTGAGGATGACCTGAGGGATTAGTTCAAGGGGAAAAGGTTGAGGGGCTTATAACTTAGGTCACAGGTTTGAGCCCTGCGTCATGCGAACTAAGCCTGTTATTTAAATGGGGAAGTGTGGAGGGGCGACCCATTTTCCCCGAGTTTCGAAGGCTGCCGCTGGTCCTCAATGATGGCCCCAGACGGATTTCTCGGTCATAAGAAGAAGCTATAAGGATTTCTTAACTTATGGCTTTTCTCAGTCATAAGAAAAAACTTCAAGTTATGAATGATTGAGGATTTTGTAGAAATGGGAAAAATTTGAAAAACTTAACTAGGAAAGTCAATTATTCCCTTTCGTGTAAACACAAAAACTGTGAAATTTGTCTGCTCATCATCAGTTTGATTAATTCACACTTGTATATTACATGGGGTTCAAAGAACTCAGCTCTTCTGTTTGATGTATGTTTTCTGGCAGTAGTTTCTGAGTGTTTTGCCCTGTAGGTTATGCTGGACAGAGACACTGGCCGCCCTCGTGGATTTGGGTTTTTAACATTTGCAGACCGCAGAGCAATGGAGGATGCAATAAGAGAAATGGATGGTGCAGAGGTTGGTGATAGGGTGATATCGGTGAACAAGGCCCAACCAAAGATGGGAAGTGAGGATCCTGATCATGGCTATGGTGGAGGTTACGTATCAGGTGGCAGGGCAAGCTATGGTGGGGGTAATAGGTCAGTTGGGCAAGACACTTGCTTCAGCTGTGGTCGCCCTGGCCATTGGGCTAGAGACTGTCCATTGGAAGGAGGTGGCCGGGGTGCTCGGCCACTAACACCCCCTCCTCGTTCTAGGTATGGTGGCGCACGTGGGGATAGGTTTGCAAGTGACCGTGATAGGTACATGGATGACCGATATGATAGAGGGAACCATGCTGATAGGGAGCGCTATGACAGCAGATATGAGAGTCATGATCGATACACTAGCCACAGGTATGTTCTTGTAAGAACTGAATAAAATGCAGTGGTATCACACAATTTTGAGCGGAAGTTTGTTAGCAAGCCTGCTTAGCTTTCAGATTCTAACCCCAACTCCCCGAAAAATAGTGGAGTAACTGTTTGAGGTGTTGCCTGCTTTTTAATTTTTTTGTGCACTCTTCTTCATTTCTTGTTTAGTGTTAAAAGTGTGAAGTGGTCGCTTGTTTTCTCACCAAAAATAACTTGTATTCTTATCCTAGGTACCCTCCTGGTGGCGATCGCTTGGGCAACAGGTATGGGAGTTCTGACCGCTACCCTCAGAATGGCTATGGTAAAGAAAGAGGGTTTGACAGAGATGTGGGTGAAAGATATGAAGGTGGAGGACCAGCACGATATGAGGGAAGAAGCTACAGAGATAGAGCAGGACCTTATGATCGCCCTGGAAGGGGAGGACGTCCACCTTCCTTTGACCGTTACTGAGATGAATAAGCACATCCATGTTGAATTTTAGTTGATCTCTGTGGTAAGTATGGTGGGTACGGAGCGCACACACTAGGATAAATGTGTGGAAGCAGTTAGTAGTGCATGAGTGACAAGTAGAGTAAATGAGTAGAGCTATGTTTTTTCAGTGAATATTGTATGCTTTATAAAAGAGGGAGCTTCCTCTATTGGAATGCATTATGGTATTTGCACTTACAATAAACAGCTGGAAGAGCAGTGACCAAAACTTGCAATGCATGAAGGCAACAACCAATCTCTGATATCCCAACCAATCAATCAATGTACAAAATGTGGGACGTTCATACATACAATTAATTGCGAGTTTCATTGAATAATAATGTGGTGGTGACCCTAAAATGCTATAGCAAGTGTAAGAATGGTATTGATAATTGAGTGGTGATAGTTATGATGTACAAAGTGAGAAGAATGAAAAAGGAGAGTAAGATAGGGGTGGTTGTTGTTGGTGCTGCTGCAGATGCACCAGTACCGCTGAATATCATTCCGAACAAGTCGACACTGCCGCTATTGGACTGGTCATGACTCCTGCCGCTTCCTTCACTAGTGCCGCCGCCCACTTGGGGTGAGATGCTTATGCTGTTGTCCCTGTTTTATATAAGCTTTACAAGTAAGAAAATGCAGCTGGTATGACAAAAATAAATATATTGCATCAGTTTTTAAGTTTTATCTGACATGAATTGCTAGCAAGTAAAATTCTATGATAAGCACTAATTGATGAGTAGCGTGATAAGTTTAAAATTTTCATGCTTTTTGGACGTAGACTTCAATTATGATTTAAAACATTGTTGAAATTGTGTGTAGACATGCAATCTGAATATCAAAAGTTATCGTCAAAACTTTTTTGAATATGAGTTAAACAGGTGTGGCCATTTGGAGGAGCTGTTTTTGGGATTGGGAAGGGAGGCTGTGAATTTTACCAAAAACTACATATTTAATAAAGGAAAAGTTGGTAAAGTAGTCAAAATTTCTAACATTATTAGCTAAAACATCTATATTATGAAATATTTATTAAAAATGTCATTATATCATTATTTTGACAAATATAATGTATCCTAATATAATCGATTTACTATCCTATTATTTTTCAAATCAGTTACCTAGTTTGACTCTACTACCAATTAAATGTGAAGAAAAAAAAAAACCACATTCTAATATTTTCTCTAGTTTTTTATCCCAATCTCTCCACACTCTCTCTACTGTTTCCACCATTGTTATCTCCTTAGTATTTGATTGTGCTCTCTCTTACGTCTGATTATGAGTTAGACCTGCTCCACAACGAGCATAATTTTTCTGCTTATTAGGTTCGGGTGGTTTTCCTGTCGGGTTCTAGATCTCCGCCGCTGCTCTATGGATGATTTCGAAAAGACTCTTCTTGAATCCATGAAACTTGATGAATCAATTGTCGAATCAAATTTCTTAATTATCTAACGTTCTCAATTCTAAAGTACCAAAATGTGTATTCATTATTTAGGTATTCATCTTAATTGCATTTGTAAAACAACTTTTTAATTTATTTTGCTGATTTTATATTTACTATACCACTTTGTATACCAAATAGCTTTTTTTTAGATTTGATTTCGTATCCGTCATAATGGTATACCATCAAGTTTTGTATTTATATTTGATTTTGTTTCATTTTTAATTCTAAATAACTAAAATACAATTTATTTATGTTATATATGTATTCCGCCTAATTGTATCAATAAAACAAATTTTTGATTTTTGTTTTGCTCATTTTGTATTTTCAAAATCACTTTGTATACCAGATAGCTTATATTTAGATTTGATGTTGTATTCCAGTCTATTTACGTATTCATTAGGTGAGTATTCATGCTAATTGCTTAGTAAAATAGATTTTGTATTTTGTTTGACTCATTTTGTATTTTCAATATCACTTTGTATATCAACTAGTTTGTATTTATATTTGAATTTGTATTCGTCCAAAATTTCGAATATACAAAATCATTATATTTAATGGAATTCATCTGAATACACAAAATCGTATTTAAAGAAGTTCACACAAAATTATATTTAAAAAAATTCAAATAAGTAAGGATAAAAAAACTAAGGGAAATATTTTTACCTTTATTGAAATATTTTCTCCCATGACTCTCTCCATTCTAGTTCTTAAAAGTTTGTATTTTTTCAAATTAAATAAACACAATCAACATTATAACAAACTAAAATATTGACATTTTAAATAAATATTAAAAATGTTGACAAGGAGTCTGTTAAATACTAAATATTACTGTTTTGAAATTTTCCCAATAATAAATATGGATTGGGCACCTAGGGAGTAAAAATCACAATTTTGAAATCAAAATTTTAAACTAAAGTAGAAGTTTCATTCAAAGTATGAGAAGCAACCACAAATTTAAAATCATGAGTTTGAAATCGTCCGTCCAAACAACACCTAAGTACAATTATTATTTAAGCTGCCTCTATTATAATTCTCAACTTTGGACTTAAAAGAAACTTTTAAATTATTTTTAATGATGTGAATGGAGTAGGATGATATTCTTTCCATTTTAGCCTATTTCAAAATGGGATCCTTTTTTCTTTTTCGGCAATATGTTTAATTGGTTGAACCTATCAGTCGCTCTCTAAAGTTGACACCAACTTTTACTTAAACACTTCAATTCAGCTTTATTCATTTTAAACACTTTATAATATCCCGCTATGTCATTTTGGCACTTATTTTACAATCAGCAAAAATTAAAAAATGTGTATAATTCACTTGCCGATGACATGGCATGACAGCAAATTATGAGAAGACATATGTCAATTTGGTTTAAAAAATAAAAATAATTATAAGAAGAAAGAAAAATCATTTAAATTTATATTTTAAAAATATTTCAATAAGAAAAGACTTCATTTTCTAGGAAGTCATTTCAATGACTCGTATCTAAAAAATTTCACCGGAATTGGAGTTCTGTCGGAAAAATTGAGGAGATTTAAATTCAATTTTTTTTTCAGTGACGTCTCATATTTTCTTTTATCACTAATAATTCTAATTCTAAATAAAATATGTTTTAGTGGAAGAGAGGGAGCAAGATAGTAATAAAAATGGTGGATCTTCATCTTTTCAAGTGAGGTAGTGATGTAAACTTTTAGAACTGATTTTTTTTTATTAAAAAACAAATTGTAAGTTATTTCAATCAGTTTATGATTCTTTAGTGAGTATATGATTCTTTTTATTTTACTCAAAATCAATACATAATGGTGGTGAAAGATGAAGGAGAAAGAGGGAAGAAGATGAAGTGAAAAAAATATTTTTTTTCATAAAAAAATGTTTTTCACGCGCTTAAAATCAGTGAAACACACGCAATTTGAAAATTCAGTAAAAAATGTCAATATGACACAGCGGGACATTACATGAGGTGTCTAAAATAAACAAAGCTTAGTTAAGGTGTCTAAGTGAAAGTTGATGTCAACTTTAAGGGGTCATCGATGGGTTCAACCATTTTAATTTTAACTTTTCATGTGATATATCTTAGGCTAAGCTTAAAGGGTATTTTGATACATTCGACATAATTTTGAATTAGAATCACAAGAATATAAAATCTTATTTATTTTATTAAATTTCATGCTAAATCAAATTAGATCATTTTTTTAAACGAATGAAGTATATAATAAGCGCGTCCTTCGTATTGGTGGAAAGCATGGAGCAGCAGAGGTCTCACATGCATGTGGTCCTCATCTGTCCTCTGCCCTACAACTCTTATTAGCCAGAAAAATGAAAGATTCCAATTTCCACCGGGTCTTGTCGTTTGGTTGGAATTTATGTTTAGGCAAAATATTACATCTAATATATTTTTTTATTCACTATTATAGGCGCATAATTAATATAACTATGCCTAAAGACAGTTGTAGGTAATAACAAGTACATTATTAATCTCAACATTACATTTTATTCAACTCTATTTTTATACGAACCTCACCATCTAAAACTTCATAAGATTTTATAAGTTTAAGCATTTCCAGGAGAGTAATAACTGAAAATAAAGACAGCCTTTGCATAGCCACATACACTCCCTTTTTAAAAATATCTGTCAAGTTAGACAACTTTTTTTTGTTTTATTTTTTCTAGTGGCCTAGTATTAGGATAATAAAAATGTGAAAGACACATTTATATAATCATACGTGCTAGTATTAAAAGTAAGTATTTTCCTTTTGTGAAATTAACAAGTCTTTTAAGTGGACTAAAAAACAAGTGAAGACTACAAGGGGCTGAACATGTAGTGGCCGGCCGGGCCCCTACAGGGGTTTTTACATCAGCTTTCACTGTCCCACGTGAAAACGCCAACCTTTATACTACACTTTTTTGGAAAAATAAATTTCCTCTAAATAAACTTTCAAACTTCAAATCATAATCTGAAATCATAACCTAATCACTGTTTTGAGTCTATGAATCAATTAAGGCCATTTGAAGAGCTGATTTTCTCTTATTTGTTTAGGTTTATCTATTCAAATTATTATCAGAGTCTTGTGTGTCGATCAATCCCATAATAGATGACTCAATTTATGGATAGAAAGATGAGTCCAGCTACTTTTTAGCTGTCTTTATGGTGCAATTAGTATTTTTTATCTGTCAGCTATATTTATTTTAGTTTAGAGATACTACTTTTTAATTTGTTCAAGTGGTCATGGTGTGTATGAATGAATCATTTGAAATTGATTCAAAGGTATTATAATTTTCAAAGAAAAATAATTATCGAGTTTGAAAGTAGAAATATGGAAGAAGTACCTAGGGCCACCGAGGACACCAGCATTGGCTGTGAGCTGGTTGATGAGAAGGGCGGATTTGGGATCAACGCTGTAGGCTTTGGTATATTGGTTGCTAAGGCCTTGCCCTGAAGGCACAAAAAATGCGCCATTAACCATAGTGTCCCCATCCGTCCTCCAATTCCATTCATCCCACTGCCCATTGTCTGTGTCCTCCCGCTTCGTCACCTGTTAATTCATCACACATAATCACAAATCAATCTCTCTACTTGAAGATATTAAAGTTAAAGGGACTAAATACATTCACTTTTCAGCTTTTATTCCCTACATTTACCTTTATAAGTTCTTATTCAGGAATAATTATTAGCTCTTAAAAGTTTGATCCTCAATTATAGTTTCAAGTTTGAACTTTAATGGAGTAACAATCATACCATATTCGGGTTTCTGTGTTGCTGATTAAATATATATTCCCTCCGTCCCGATATAAAAAATATTAATTTAACTTTTAAATTTCATATTTTTTACTTTTATAAAATGATTATCAGTCAAAATGGCCAAGAGGGTTCTGCACCAATAAATTGACACGGAGATAATAGTTTATTAAACATGAGAAGGATCAAAATAATTTAGGTTCCAAATACAACAATTATAACCAAAATATGTCACAGAAAGAGAGAGAAAACAACTTTTTACCAGTAGCCCCAAATTAAAAAGGATTGAGAAATTTTTTTTGAATGAGACAAGAATAACAGGGTAAAACCCCGATTTTATGTAAACCACACACGAAAGTAATCCGCACTAGGCAAAAATAATTGAGGTTCTAAATGCACAATTATTCCCAAAATATGTCAGGAAAAAAAGCAACTTTTTTCAGTAGCCCCAAATTAAAAAGGATTGAAAAACTTGTTTGGAACCTTCATTCTTTGGTGCACGGGTAAAACCCTAACCGCACTAGGCAAAAAGGATTGAGAAATTTACCTCCTTCAAATTTGGATCATCCGGAGCAGTATATCGATTTCCTTGACTATTAATGGTAGGATTAGCACTTCCACCAATTGCATACATTTGCCAGTGTGTGAAATCGTTGTTCACCACATGTACATATCCTCTTCTAATTCTTGGCATTCTTTGTACTAATCCTTCTCCGAAATGATTGAATGCAATTGTCACCTAAACAACATAGATCCATCCATCTCACAATTACTTACTAAAACCCAGAGTGAGAAAAAAAAAACAAAGAGAAAAATCAGTAATCAACCTGCATTCCTGAATCAGGCAAGTATTTATCATCATGTCCCAAGAGCATAACATCATCATGATGACTAAAATAGTTATTCGATATGGTAATAGCAGTAGACCCCATGATTGCATCAATCAAACCGTCGGTACAATGAGATAATGCACAGTGATCAATCCAGATATTATGAGATCCAAAGATGGATATCCCATCACCGTCCGATTTGCCTCTCAACCCAACATGTGTTGGGCTCGACCGTATGTTAGTATTACCCGAAGGAACACAATTGTAAATATGAACATTATGTATAATCACATTGCTCACATACTGTAATGTAATACACCCATTGCCGGTGATGTGAACATTTACTCCCCGTCCGTCAATGGTCTTGTAGTTGTTGATAATAAGCTCGTGCTTTAACTTTATCACCATGTCTGCTGCAAACACGATCCAAAGAGGTTCCTCTTGAACTACGGCGTGACGGAGAGTGCCCGGAGTTGGGTTGACTGTGTCTTTGTCGGAGGAGTCTCTAACTACGTAGATCTGACCTCCTTTCCCACCCATTGCACCCTGACCGAAACCAATGGAGCAGTCTGCTAGCCTTTGCCGGTCTTTGGCCCAGTTTGGGTCGCATTGCCAACAATCGTCTATTGGGTTTCCTGTACTGTGACATTTGTTATCTCTGACACTTGTCTGGAGTAGTAATCTGGAGTCATTAACCCTCCTGTAACAGAAACAAGCTATGAATGAATAAACATGAAATTAAGTTGGAATTTGATAGAAAATAATGCAGATATTTAGTCACCTGTGTAGTTGGTGAACAACAGATTCAGGATAAGGGTGTTGATTTGGAAGGGTAAGATTGAGTTGAGCAGTAATTAGATGTGAGAAGAAGGAGAGAATGAGGTAGATAAATAAGAGAATGGGAGTGGCAGGAGGCATCCTTGGCCTGTAAAACAAACTCTGGGAAGACATATGTTGTTCTTTGAAATGCTTGCTGCTATAATAATGGAGTAGTGTCAGTAATTAGGGTTTTGGACATACTCTACATTGGGGGTGATGACTGTGATGTTCACACTATATTGAAGGATGGAGGACTGGAGAGAGCACTTTTCTTTCTCTTCTCCTATCATACCTCAGTACCTCACTCACTCTCTATTTAGGGGTGTCTTCAAACCAAACACTTTCTAAAAGAACTTGTGATTTGATATAATTATATTGATCATTGATGGCACTATATTTTACTATAATATCATCACTTATTACATTTTTGTGTTATTTCGTTAAGAAGCATTAAATTGTTGTTGTATATTACTCCCTCTGTTTTTATTTACTTTTTGTCAATTTTCTATTTGATACATTTTAAAAATAATAATAATTGATATGCTGAATTTATCATTTTATGCTTATTAATGGATAGAATTTTAAAATTAATTTACTCATTATAGAGATTTTATAATTTTAAAAATATTAATTCTTTAAATAAAAAGTTTAATAAATAAAAAAAGATACTATTTTTTTTCTTAATTTATACTCCCTCTGTCCTTAATTGTTTGTCAGGTAAGGTGATACACTCTTCTCAAAGAAAATTTAATACAAAGGATAAATCAAATTAATTCAACTATAGCAAGAATATTAAAAATTTAAATAACTTTTTAATTGAACAAAATGGAGTAATTATTAAGGGCAGAATTGAAAAAAAACTAATCTTAATTATTTAAATTGATAATTAATCTCTAATATTTATTTTTAATATATCTGGCAAATAATTGTGAACAAAAAAAATAAAAAATAACAAGTAAAACGGAACGAATAGAAAGTCAAATTACACCAGTAAAAGGAACAAAGGGATATATATAAAAATATTATTTTGTGCTGTGGAAACCTTACAACAAAAGAATCAACAAACCAAACCAAGAAAAAGTGAGATACAAAAAATCCAACTTTTGTTGGTTTAAATAATGTGGTTTAATAAAAGTGAAAGTCAAGGGCATCTTTGATACTTCAATTTGTGAACTAATTTATGGCAGGACCAGATTTTTTTTATTAAAAGGATCTAAAATATGAAGAAAAACGTATAAAAAAATTATAGAGGATTCAATATTTATCATAGGAAAAAAGATTTAAAATATATTCAAATTCTGCTAGAAATTATTGTAATAATCTCAAACTTTGAGCAGGACATATTATTCCCTATACTATTTAATAATATATTTTAAAGATATATATGTGTCTACGTGGACAATTACTATTTATAATAATACAATATTTATGATATCCATGTAAATACATATATATTTTTAAAATACGTTATTAAATAGTGCAAAAATAAAAATTCTTTTGATACTATTAAGCAATTTCAGTCAAAATTCAAATTTATTACAGATATTTTTCTTTATTCAACTAGTATAATTTTATGTGGAAAAAGGTTTTGAATAGACCACCTCAGCTGTACTTGATTCTGACCTTTAACATTAAAGGCGGAGTTAGAATTTCTAATAAAAGGGTTTAAAATTTATAATAATAGATAGTCGAATGGGGTTCGACATCTACTATATAAACATATAAACTTATTTTAATCATATAAAAATAATTTAATTTTTCGTCGAAGATAGTTCAAATGAATCCCTTCATACAATGTAGCTCCGCCCCGCCTCTACCCTGTGTAAGTTAGATGTTTGACAAGTAAATGGAACTCTTTTTTCTTTTCTTTTTTTTAGTTAAAATCATTTTTCTAGGAACATCAAAACATGAAATAGAAAAATTTCCATAAAAAATATGGTTTAGCTTTTCTATACACTTTGTGTGTGTTGTAGATTAGCTGGCTTCCACACTGTAGAATGGCAACGACCCTTTTCTTCGTTTAACGAAAGAATCTTACTTGACTTTTTGCAGTTTTTCTTATTGGTACATTTAATATTTATTTTCAAATGCAATATAAATGGTATCAGCCAATGTTTTAAGAGGTGGGGCATCTTATCTATAGATCCGTTTGGTCATAGATTTTTTAAGAAATTATTAAAAAATATTTAATAAATAGTATTTATTCATATAAAATGTCATTGTTTGACAAATAATTTAAATTTTTAGTCCTAAATACTAGAAAAAATTAGTATTTTGATCAAACCTCATTATTTGAGATCTTTTAAAAAATTAAATTCTACACAAAAGGTTCATCTTTGCAAAAAAAACTCTATGTTAGTTGTTTGCATTGTATTACATAATTTTTTTTGTTAACACCAAAGTAGTGATGGAATATTTAGTGAATATGAAAGTTATGATATGGTTATGGATTATAATGATAAACAATCGGGTTAGGCTAACAAAGTCATTTGCTTTATTCAGGGACGGACCCACGTTGGGTCCAGTGGGTTCACTCAAACCCCCTCGGCAAAAAATTACACAGTGTATATAAGGTAAATTTTCTGTATTTTGTAGATATATATATTTTGAACCCCCTCAATGACAAATAAAAATAGATGACTTAGTGACAAAACCCCTGAAATTAAGCTACACACCCCCAATTTTAATCCCTGCGACAGCATTTCATTTTTTTCCTTTTCTAGTTTCAGTTTTTTTTTTAAAAAAAAAATTAGTTCTATTTTTCAAGCTTTTTTAGCTTTATTTTTTATTTTAAAAACGTACTAAAAGTGTGGTTTTAAACACAAAAAAATTCAAGAGTTCCATTTCTACTTGTTTATACGTTTATACTTTCATTTTTCGAACCCCCTAAAAGAAAATTTTGGGTCCACCACTGGCTTTATTTACTTCAGATGTATGAAATCATGCTTGTTGCACTCAATTCGAACTACTATATTGCTCCAGCGTCATGGACACCACTTGTTATTTGTTGTAACGAAAATCCAATTGACTTGTAATACAAACATGTGGTTAGTTTTAATAGTTCTTAAAATTTATGGGTGTAAATCATATTTTCTAAAAAAGTGTATTATGTTTTCCAAACATAATACAAACATATGGTTAGTTTTAATAGTTCTTAAAACTTATGGTTGTAAATCATATTTTCTAAAAAAGTAAAATATGTTTTCCAAATACTATGTCAAATGCATGGTGAAATCTCACCCAAATTTTAATACAAATAATATTTATCAAAAATATTTGAAAATTTATGGTCAAACACTAGCGTAGTATGGAGAAATGTAAGTCTTGAAATATGGGGTGTACGTAAGACTCATGGATCTATTACCAAATAAGCATATATAATGCATTTTAAAATACTTGTACGATATTAATATTGCATGCATAATTCACTGTTAATACATAGCAGATTTATCATTGTATTACTATGTCTTCCTATAGATGATAGTTGATAGAATTAGTTAGAGTTAGTTACTAGAAGTTAGTTAGGAATATGTTAAACATTGTTAAGTAGTTAGTTACAATTAGTTGTTAGATGGTTATTCACGTGTTTTATTCATGTATATATACACAACTATTGTATTCATTTTCATTCATTGAGAAAGAAATAATACAGATCCTCTCTTCATTTTAAAATGCTCCATTGTATCCTCTGTTCTTCTTTCTCTTTTCTCATTGAGTTTAATCTCCATTAATGGAGGAAGCTCACTGTTTTGATGTTTCAGTTTAAATTTTTTTTTCATAGTATTAGAGCGCAGAGATTCATTCCGCATTCAACTTTGATCTGTGAGTATTGGTTTCAGTTCACAACTGAAAATTTGTGAGATTGTGTTCGTTTCTGTTTTTCGATCTATTCGAAGTGTTGGAATCAATTGTGTTTGGTGTTATCCTGCTGGATTTCTTACTTCTCTGTGTGATAAATCACTGTTGCATATCATCTGTTTCTGTTTTTGTGTTTACTGTTTTACACGAACTGGAGTTTTTGATTTCAAAAGAATAATAATCAATATGGTTGATGCTCAATCTGATACTTCAAACATTGCAACTTCTTCTACTGTGAGAATGGACACTGCTAGTCCATCTTATTTGAATCCTTCAGAGAATGTAGGATCAACATTGTTGTCAAATGTTTTTTATGGAACTGGTTATAGATCATGGAGACGAGTTGTACTTAGGGCACTATCAATAAAGAGCAAAACAGGCTTTATTAATGGAAAAATTATGAAGTCTGATTTAGAGGATCCAAAAGCTTTGCACACTGGGAAAGGTGTGATGATATGGTGACTTCGTGGATTTTAAATTCCCTCTCACCAGAATTGAGAGATGGCTACAGTTTGTGAACAATACTAGAGAACTTTGGGAGGAATGAAGGATCGTTATGATCAAACAAATGGATGTAAGTTGTATCAATTACAGAAGGAGATAAATGATTTGGTGCGGGGAACTTTAGATGTTACTGGATACTGCACAAAAATGAAGAAGTTGTGGGAAGAGCTGAACACTGTTGACATCACTTCTCAATTCACTTGTATGTGCATTTGTGGTGGAAAAAACAAAATGCACAAGGTTGAACAAGACATGAGGCTTATACATTTTCTAATGGCTTTGAATGATGTGTATACTGAAGTGAAGGGAAGTATCCTGATGATGAGTGATTTACCAAGCATGGCACAAGCTTTTTCTATATGAGGAGAGACAAAGGGAAGTAAAGCCTTATAATTACACTACTTTGGATTCCACATCCCTAACTGCATTTGCATCTACTTCTAATGGAAATGGTTTCAAGACAAATTATAGTTCTTATAGGGGAGGTGCAGGCATCTCTGGTAGTAATAACAACAATCGAACAAGTTCTAGCACTAATAAGTCCTATTCACAAAACAGATTTGCTCTATTTTGTGACTATTGTAAAAGGTCTAGACACACGAAGGATAGATGTTATAAGATGCATGGTTATCCAACAAATTCCAAATTGTCTAAAGGTAAAGGTGTAGGTTCTACAGCAAATGCATATACACAAGAAGAAGGGAACTATCAAATTGAGGAAGGTCCTGAACAAAGGAGACAAATGCCATTGAACTTGTCCAAGGATCAGTATGAGAAGCTGCTCAACCTCTTGGGAACCCTACAGGCTGGAAACAATGGGGCTGACAATTCAGAAAACACATTGAGTGGAGCTGTTAACCTGGCGAGTATACTTGTTTGCTACTCTTCAATGACTAAGATAGATGATCTATCATGTAAATGTACTAGACTAGCTGCTAGCTCATGAATTATAGACTCAACATCACACCATATAACCTACAATAAAACCATCCTTAAGAACATTAGAACTCTACCTTATCCTTTCCAAATTAGCCTACCAAATGGATATAAAGTTAGGGTAACTGAAATTGGAAATGCTTGTCTGAATCCAGCTTTGACTCTATGTAAAGTGTTGTTTGTACCTAGCTTTAAGTTTAACTTGATATCTGTCCATTGCTTGTCACTACAACTTAAAAACACAATTATTTTTAACAAATCTTCTTGTTTATTGCAGGACCCTTCTCTGAAGAGCCCTCTGGAACTTGGTAGAACCAAAAATGGTCTATATTTTCTATGCATCAAGTGTCACAACTGTTGTGCTCAGTCTAGTGGCATTCATCCACACACACCACGCTTCAAGTTGTCTTTTCATTCCATCCTTGCTCCGTTGTGGTAAAACTTTAGTTGAAAATAAATGTAAAGTTTCACCATCTATTGTAAAAGTTTCACAAACTACAAATAAGGAACTTGTTCTACTGATGATCCTATTTTCTATGTTGCAGATTCTTTTACTCCTGATTTTCTTCTGTATCTCATAATCATATTGGTCATGCTTCTTCCTATGCATTTCATGATCATAAAACTGAAATTTTATGGCACACTATATTGGGACATGTACCCTTTGTAAAGATGAGGAATATTTCAACCATACTTATAGAATTTTCCACAAGACAACCATTTACTAGTGCCATATGCCCTATGGCAAGACAAACCAGAATATCCTTTTCAGAAAGTACAAGAACAACTAGAAAGATTTTTGAGTTACTACATGTTGATCTATGGGGACCATACCACATACCAATTCATGATGGTTATAACTAATTCTTGACCATGGTGGATGATCATAGTATATCAACATGAACATAGTTGCTTAGATGCAAAAGTAATGCACTACAAGCTGTGAAAGCTTTTCTATGCCTCATAGAAAATCAATTTCAAACAAAACTGAAAACTATCAGGTCTGACAATTGCCTAAAATTCACAAATGGTGAGGAAACAAGATTTTTTCAAGAAAAAGGAATTATACATCAGAAATTTTGTCCTTATATACACCCCAACAGAATGGGGTAGTAGAAAAGAAACATAAATACCTCTTGAAAATAGCAAGAGCCCTCATTTATCAATCCAAATTACCTATGAGGTATTGGGGAGAATGTGTGCTAACTGCTACTTACCTTATCAATAGATTACCCAACAAATCACTACCAAATAGGTCACTATAAGAA
This sequence comes from Solanum sitiens, assembly GCA_016801875.1. Classification (NCBI taxonomy): domain Eukaryota; kingdom Viridiplantae; phylum Streptophyta; class Magnoliopsida; order Solanales; family Solanaceae; genus Solanum; species Solanum sitiens. The sequence continues at coordinate 2,499,165 of JABWTJ010000028.1, forward strand.
CAATTGTACCAAAGAAAACCCACATACTCTCATCTTAGGAGTTTTGGATGTCTATGTGTAATGACCCGGATTCTGGAATTCGGACCACCACCGGCGTCGTTGACCTCTCAGAGGTTGCAAACAAGCCTCTTCTTGCATTCATCACATTCATACGGTTAATTTTAGCGGAAAATTTAAAACTTTTTGTTTATATTTGAAGTATACATAGACTTCATATAAACGCGTATTTGTAAGGAAGTTCATTGCTCATACATCAACCATCTAGTTATAGAAACATACAACTTGAAAGAAATAGAATCTCATGTCATAAGTAATACTTGCCAAAACGGATCTATTACAAGCGTCTGAATAAAATAGGAAAGAAACACTAGTGGAACATACTCCACTAGTTCAAACCTACTACTAAGCGAGAAATGTAAGGGCAGGCATCCTCGAATGCATGAGGACCTACCAAGTCCGGATGAAATCTCTGAGTCCGAACAACTGCAATGATACCTTTCAACGTCCACCTGAGCAAGCACCTAAAATAGTAATATTGTATGGAATTAGTACACACTTGTACTAAGTATGGGTATATGCAGCAACACATAACGGTAATGTATGAACAAGAATGGCTCTTCCTAATCAACATGCTTTCTTAGGAGGTCAAGTCTCTTGACTTGCCTAATTCGTAATAGGACCATGAATATGTCACACATCATACACACATAGGTTTATATAACATACATTTCATGTTTCATATATTATACATTTTGTATCCACGAGACCTTGGAATTATGGACGTAGCATTAAGACCTCTCAGGTGAAGGCCCAACATATGGGACCTCAACCCGAGGGACTTCTTTAGCAAACACAGAGTCTGCTTCATTCGTTCATTCGTACTTCACATTATTCATTTCATTCATTCATAGGCTGGTGTAAACACCAGCTATACCTAGGATGAAGTTTAAGACTCTCATCGGGATCATGAAGTGCAATGACCAAGAATGACCTAATTTCATTACTCGAGTCCGGTTTCACCTCATGATTGTCTTGCACAAACACCTTCGGTATCGTTCATTTCATTATCTTTCCTACTTTGAGGAACTCCAACCTTACCGACATATATCATGTGAGCATCATGAAATCCGGTGTCTTCCCCACACCGAAAAGAGGTGGAGTCACTGGCCAAGGTGAAACCAAAACATGCTAGCGTATATAGGGAATTGAACCCTGCTAGATCCCTATATTGGCAGTATAGGTTCAAAGACTAGGAGATATAAGGAGACCCATACCCGGCATGCCGGACAGTCTCATCTCATGAGAGTTACGTGAACCTCCACCCTTCCCTAAAGAAGGCATCACCGCTCATAGCTAGTCTATCGGTGCTCAGTATAAAGTTCCATTACATTCAACTCATACATCATGGAAGCTGGCTTCTAGCATGAGGACATCATAGCTCATTAGATGATTTCTCATCTAATCATTAGTATTAAGTGTGAACTGTCCTTACACTTACATATAGAGTATGATTGAGACTTATTTACTCTTTTGATGACTTGTCATCCTTAATTTACATTGATGAAATGTGAATTGTCCTTACATATCATCCTTACTTTACATTGATGAATGTGAATTGTCCTTACATATCATCCTTACTTTACATTGATGAGTGTGAATTGTCCTTACATATCATCCTTACTTTACATTGATGAATGTGAATTGTCCTTACATATCATCCTTACTTTACATTGATGAATGTGAATTGTCCTTACATATCATCCTTAGGTGTTACATATCATCCTTACTTTACATTGATGATTGAGACTTGTCTCTTAATATTCAACACTCTCTTAGGTGAGTACCATTGGTGACCTTTACTTAGGCTTGGTTGAGACTTGTCTCACCATTCATCTTAGCCTCTTATCATGTTGTCGCCATTTTCATTAACATCATAGTTTAACATAATTACTCACCTCATTACGTGAATGTTCATTTCTTCATCTTGCTATTAACTTACATCGTATGTCATGCACATGGACTTTAGTGTACTTTACACTTATGGTGGTACACCTTTTGGGTTACACCATACATAAGGCTTACTTTCGTGATTTAAGTGATCTTAGACTTTACCCGTGTTCGAATCCCTTGGGCAGCATCTATTCTCTTGATTTATTTTCATTATGTGTGTGTGTGAGATTTATGTGTCTTCACACATTCGGACAAGAGAACCCGAGTTCGATCCCTAGAGGCTGCGTTTTATTTTATTGTATGTAAGACTTATGTGCCTCACAACTTTCGGTCAAGGGGATCCGTGTTCGAATCCCTTGGGCGGCATATAATTTTTTGATTATATGTGAGACTTATGTATCTCACACATTTGGCCTTGAGGCCGGGTTCGATTCCCCTCCTACACCCAACATTAATCTCTTTTTAATTTACTCAAGACCTCTTCATCTAGTGCTAGAACCTTGAGTTCTCGGGTTCAATTCTTAGGTGTATCATTTTCTTTTTCTTCATTTTTTTTCACAAGTGGTTAGTCGAGACTTAGTCAATTAGTATAGGCCTTTAGTTCACTTTCTTGAATTTAGCCTAGGCGTTTAGCTTAGAGTTTTACATGAACTTTTAACCAATACTTTGATCTAAAATAATGTCCATCTACCCGTAGCACCTCTTAAGCTCTAAGGCATCACATTTAGCCCAATTTCTTAATCACAGTACACTCACATATTCGTATGTATTACCCTTTGTTGTGCAACGATTTCCTAGTTTCTATAGTGAAGCATTCAGGTTCATTAGGGCCTTAGATTAGTATTTAGTCCTTGTGGAATTAACATAAATGTTCCTTTGTGTAGTTGAGACCATGGCCGAGAGTCTTAGACTCCAAAGAATCGGCACATTACATTTCGTTAAAGGACCATACTTTCATTTTCTTGTTCATGAACATCACGATTTCTTCTTGCATGTTAAACACACAACATTACGTAACACATAATTCACAATTTCTTCAAGTAAACCGTAACAACATAATCACGGAAAACAGCATACTTGTGCACATGTAACATTCAAAATTCGGACGTACATAACAAAATCATAAACAGTTCGATCACACACATTGCACACAATCACAATCAGTCCTAAAATCATCTACCAGAATGCATACCAACGCATGCATCAATCGTTCATAGGATCTAATGACAGGGGCATGCAACGGGGACAACCTTAGTTTTTAGATTGGATTTGAACTGAGCCTTAGGGGACTCTTGGGAAAGGACCAAGAGAGAAGAAAACCCATACCTTTTTCAACTTTTACAACCAGCCACAAACACGTCCTAACCCACGCACAAACCTCTCTTCCGAGCCTTCATTCTTGTTCACAAGTGGATTCCTTTACGTGATTTCTTAAAGCACTTAGGCGTACAATTTTTCTTTTCATTTTTGATTGATGAAGCCGAGAAATCTTTAGAAGAGTAGACTTATTTTATTTTTCTGTTTTTGAATTGTAAGGTAAAGCTGAAAAACGTTTGTGGATATATATAATGAATTAAGAGTGCACATTGAGTACACTCCTTGTGGGAGTCGTGCGCCTCTTTCCTTGGGGAGTTTGTTGTTGACTTATTCAACATAATTTAAATGATAAAATCAGATTATAATCTACATATTAAGTTACTATAATGTCCCTCCTAATTTTTGTCTAATTTAAAATCATTTAAATCGTCCCTTTAGTGCCTCCAACTCGGCTCGAACCCGAGTGTGGAGATCCGGTCAAACTCAGGTTTGACCACCGAGTTTTGACCCATTTTGACTAATTAAAAACCTTATTTAATTAATTAAATATCAACCTAGGGTAATTACTATACTACCCCTAGCCCCAAAATTACCTTTTTACCCCTAGAACCCTTAAAACCTAGGACTAACCCTCTAAGTCCGGTTAAGACTCACCCGGGTGAATCCTAGTGTTCGGGAACCTAACATTGCTGGAACCAATCCTGCCTAGCTCAACTAACTCACCAAGTTGGTTGGCTTGGCTGGTGTATAGGTCCAGGGGTCCGGTTCCACGCGCATCAAGCTGTGTGAACCCGGTCTAACCTATGTTTTCTAGGTACGTTTAGGTCTTACTTAGCATAGTCGTTTTCGGATTGTTACACTATGTTTCCCCACCATTTTGAAAAAACATAAAGACAAGTTTGAACCAAGGGCAACACCTTATATTTTTGTTGGATATCCTTACAATATAAAGAGTTACAAAGTCCTAGATTTGGCCATAAAGAAGATTCATGTATGTAGAGATGTCTTTTTTCATAAACATGTTTTTCCTTTTATCATTGGTCCTGATGGTTCTAGTTTTAAGTTTATTCTGAAATTGCTTGTTCATCATCCCAATAAGATGACTTGTATGCTTAATAAAACAACCACTTTGGTCAATGATGAAATGTTGAATACAGACACATTCCATGAGGTTATTACTGACCAAGTAGCCAACAATAATTCTAATTCCACATCAAACACAGACTCAACTTTACCTAACAATGCACCAGCACCAACACATACTCGTAATCCTTACACAACTTGTGACGCTCCACCAGTGCCAGCACCTAGAAGAACAAGTAGAACCCTTCATACCCCTAGCTATCTTAATGACTATAATCACACATTACCTAACCTGCACTCCACCACATCACCACCTGAACAACAATATTCCCTCACATTATTCTTGTCAAATCATAAGCATGTTTGTTTTACCACTTTATGTTCCAGTAGCCATCAGCTAGTAAAGGTCATTTCACATGAGAGTGAACCTTTCTATTATGCTGAGGCAATCTTGAATCCTGCTTGACAAATGGCAATGACACAAGAGTTTGAGGCACTATATGCAAATGATATATGGGAACTGGTCCCATTGCCAGTAGGTAAGCATGTCATTGGATGTAGGTGGGTGTATAGAATCAAGCGCAAAGTTGATTGTTGTGGAGAGGTTCAAGGCCATATTGGTTGTTAAGGGACATATACAACAAGCTAGGATTGATTATACTGAAACATTCTCACATGTAGTGAAAATGACCACTGTGAGAACTTTGATTTGTTTGGCTGTAAAAAGGGGTTGAGGTTTATACCAGTTGGATGTGAATAATGATTTCCTTCATGGTGATTTGCATGAGGAAGTATACATGACAATGCTAGAAGGTCTTATGGTGGACGACAACAACTTAGTTTGCAGACTCAAAAAGTCTCTATATGGACTAAAACAGTCCAAAAGACAATGGTATGACAAACTGGCCAACAGTCTATGTTCAAAGGGTTATACACACTCAAACAGTGACTACTCACTTTTATATAAGAGAAAGGGAAGCTCTTTAGTTTTTGTTGCTATATATGTGGATGATGTGATCTTGACAGATACAGACTTGGAGGAGATCTATTCATTGAAGAGTTTCTTGCATGTTCAATTCAATATAAAGGATCTTGGCAAGTTACGCTATTTCTTAAGATTGGAAAGACTATATAGGGATGATGGTGTTCTTCTTTCCCAGAGAAAATTTACTACTGATCTTCTGAAGGAGTTTGATATTTTAAACTACAAAGTTGCAACATCACCACTTGATTCTATTGAAAAACTTAAGGCCACAGATGGAGAGTTGTTATCAGATCCCACTCATTATAGAAAGCTAGTTGGGAAACTTAATTTCCTCACACATACAAGGATGGATATAGTTAGTGTTTAACATCTTAGCTACTTTATGCAATCTCCTAGAGAACCACACAGAAGGTTGTTTATCATGTTCTTAGATATCTGATGCAAGATCCTACTTTTGGAATTTTCATTCTAACAAGTCTAATCTTACTATTACTGCTTACTGTGATTCAGATTAGGCAGTTTGTTCTGATTCAAGAAGGTCAGTTAGTGGGTATTTGGTTCTTATGGGAGAGTTGTTAGTTGGAAGTCTAAGAAGCAAGCTACAGTATCACTATCATCTGCAGAAGCAGAATACAGGGTTTTGAGGCAAGTAGTAGGAGAACTAGTGTGGCTTGAGAGATTACTTGATGAATTGATGGTTCAAAGTTCATTACACATACGTGTGTTCTGTGATAGTCAAGTTGCAGTTCATATTGCTAAAAATCCAGTTTTTCATGAGAGAACAAAACACATTGAAGTGGATTGTCATTTTGTGAGGGATAAGCTTCAACAAGGATTGATTGCACTTTATCATATTTCCACAAGCTCACAATTGGCAGACATATTTACCAAGGCCTTAACTGGAGTCAAGCACTCTACGATTCTAAGCAAGTTGTCTGTAATCACACTATCTCCAACTTGAGGGGGTGGGTGGGGTGATAGAATTAGTTAGAGTTAGTTACTAAAAGTTAGTTAGAAATCTGTTAAACACTGCTAAGTAGTTAGTTATAATTAATTGATTAGCTGGTTATTCACATGTTTTATTCATGTATATACACACAACTATTGTATTCATTTTTTATTCATTGAGTAAGGAATAATACAGATCCTCTCTTCATTCTAGAATGCTCCATTGTATCCTCTTTTCTTCTTTCTCTTTTCTCATTGAGTTTAATCTCTATTAATGGAGGACGCTCACTGTTTTGATGTTTCAATGTTTCAGTTTGGAATTTCGTAAATAGTAAATTACAAAAATATAGCAAATTTTTTTTATGCAGGCATATTTATTGATAGTCTTAATCCATATAAATTGATCCTTCTTCCATCCATTAGGGTTACCACATATTACATTAATTCCATCGGTGGTGGTAACAAGGCTAGGGCAAGGAGGTAGAAATAAAATTTACGACTTAACACTTTCGTCTTTCTCTGTGATGATGTCTTCCGCATGAGGTATGCTTTCGCTTTTCTCTGTGATGATGTCTTCTGCATCAAGTATGTGCTTTAACAATCTCTACATAAAATTATTGTGTTCAAGATCGTATTAAAATATCTAATCTTATATCAGGTCCAATGTTTGTTCAATTATCAAAACTTTAGACATGTGTTAAAATAACAAAGCCCACAGGACTGAATCATTGGGAAACAAAGTTATGATTCAAACTAAAAGTCCTGTGTGTTTTTCCTTTGAGAAGAAGAGAGATTGGATTATCTTTTTGTTATATGTGAAAAACTTATTCTAAAATCTTTTTATAGGAGTCGTTCTGCTCTTTTAATAGAATACAGAAAAACATACCTGAGAAACGGTAGCTTTTCTGCAGTAACTTTCTTCAATTTTATCTCTCCTAAATGGATCGAACTGGGTTAGTCCACATAGCTGAACTCAATATTCAACAAATTTAATATAACATTTTGATATAATTGGTAGAGAACTATAATAATCTTTTGAACATGATAGAGCTATGACTTTGTATAGATGATCATCAGGTAGATGTTTTTGCTTCTCCCTGATTAAGATATTTATGAAGTAAATTTTTTAGTGCCCCTACAACAGGTTAACACAACTATTATTTATTAGAAATCTAGGAAGATTTGCAAGTTGTTTTCATCCTTGAGGTTTAAATTACCTTTCCGTTTATTTTCCTCTTTTTCACACTGCTGAAATGGTGCATCCGGTGTCTTCAAATCCTGAGTTTGCCTCTGGTGTGTCTTTCAAAAAACTGGAACCTGTATGGGGCACCTTTTCTTGAGAAGGAATGTGAGAATGACGGGTAAATGGTTCAGCAGGTGGAGAATCCTGATGAAGACGACTGATGGATACGACCTTGAGCTGGTATTATATTTCATCTTTTATGTGCATGCTGTTGGAAAACTATATATTCACAGCGAAAGCATATCAAGGATCTTTTCTACTTACATGAATAATAGACAACAAGTACCGTTTATGCTAGAACACATAAATAAACTAAAAGTTAATTTGATAAATACCTCTTGAAGCGTGAACGGATACCTTCAAGCGAATTTCCAAGTTAAACGGATCTTCAAGCAAATCTACAAGATAGCTATGGTCTTCTACAGTGATCCCAAGTCACATCCGAACTCTCTCAATACTTGGGTGGGCAAGCATTAAATAGAATACTAATCATCACTTTTCTAGGTTAGGAGAATCCCTATTTATAGAGATGTCTTCCTAAATCAAAAAAGACTAGAAAACCTAGTTTTTCTAGAAGACTAGAAAAAACCATATTATTCTTCCTTTTTGCATAGAAATAGGATTCTGAGTTCTAGTTAAATATGGGCACTATAGGGACCACAGAATTAATTACCGAGGCTTCCTATTATGGAAATAATTCCAAATAATTAATTTGAATTATTCTTACCATAATAAATTACAAATCATTCCACTAGAAATTCGTAATTGCACTCCTCTATTTCGTAATTCCCCATTAAACACCTATGTAATTCCCCATGTTAAGATTTCAGATACTAATCAATAAATTAAATTACTGACGAATTTAACTTAATGATAATTTTCTTTAGAGCACTACTTAACTTATTTCATGTGTCGGATTCATAAATCCACTTGCAAGATTTGACACAATGAAAACTTATAAGTTTCTCAAAAAGGCATATCAATCAATCTCTATAACGAGACATGGATTCCATCAACTAACTTATTATTTCACCAATATATATTATTATCATCCAACTTACCAGGCATATTGACCCATCTCAGAATCTCACCTTTTAATAAATCACAACGATAATTAATATATACAGATCATAATAGTTATATCAGGATTAAGAATATAAGTACATTTAATAGTTTAGAGAATATGTTTTTGTCAGTCAGTCTAAAACAACTATCTCTACTCGGTCCCGTTCAATACATACAAAATGTACTAGCACAAGAAGTTGGAACTATACCGTTTCCATAATCAGGACAAATTACATATAATCTTGTGCTACAATCGTACCCGATGGCATGTCCAATTCCCATCCTAGATTATGAACCAAAACTTTATACTTATAAGAATCGATGATTTAATCCTCTGTGTAAGCTAAAACTCTACACACTAAATCATCTACTATATAAGTAAATAGACACCATAAACGAATATATGATCTATTGAAATTGAGCAAATATTTATTCTCTAATAAATATTATTTCTTAACACATGGTTAATAGTATATATCCCAACAATCTCTCACTTAGACTTTTTACCATCACAATTGTTATAATGTACTATATCCAAATGCATGGTTAATAGTATATACCCTAACAATCTCCCACTTAGATGTTTAATCTTGAAAATTGTTAGAATACTTATGTCAAAACGCATGATTAATAGTATATATCCTAACAATCTCCCACTTAGACTCTTAACTATGCATTTACAACTTTCGCAGGCATTCCTTTATTTCTTATCGAAAAAAATTTATCAACCTATTTTCTCATGCAATTTTTTGTAGTAGTGCTTCGTCGTAACAAATCGATTTTGTACTGGATCTTTAGAGACCTTATCATGAAACTCTCCAAGAGTGTACTTCTTTTCAGGAGCTCTATCATAAAAGTTCTCTCAACCATACGAAACAACTCAATCTTCGTTATGATTCTCCCACTACGACTAAGTACTACTATTATAATCACACTTTCATGTTTTTGAGTTTTAATATTTTCTTCAAGATCTTTCGATAATGAAATATTAACAACTTCTCATGAAGTGTTCTTTTAATTTGCTCAACATCACTCCAACTACTTGAGATAGTAGTTTTCTTATGTCTAGTAACGTTTCTCCCACTACTTAAGTGCAATGGGACGTCAATTTTGACATACCCATTAGATGTTCTTGAGCGTATGAATTTACAGTTGACTTATTTGTTATTTCTTTGTTCAATTCCCGTAAAGATAATTTATTTCTAGAAACATGGTTTACTAAAATTATCCTTTTCTAGAAATCAGAAAGTTGTGTTAACAATTGACTTATTTTCTTTAGGACATTATAATAAACCTTGTTTCATTCTATAGGATATCCAATTAACACACACAGGACATTATAATAAACCTTGTTTCATTCTTTAGGATATCCAATTAACACACACATTCCGTTCTTAATTTCAATTTTTCTTATTCTCCCACTCAGCACATGTGCTGGACAATCCTATATCTGAACATGTCACATATTAGACTTACGTCAAAATCAACTAGTTCTATCGTTGCTCAAGGTTCTAATATGAAAGAAACTGAATTCAGAATGTAATATGTAGTTATTAGAACCTATCCCAAAAGAAACAAATTAACTAATAATAAGTCAATAATTAATCTCATCATCTTCATAAACGTCTAATTCTTTTCTCTTCTACACCAATCTATTATAGAACGTCTAGTGTAGACAATTGAAAGACAATTATTCTATAAGATAAGTGACTTATGAGCTAAGAGGTTTACGTCACTACAATCAGATTGTAGTGACTTTATATATTTTTCATGATGATACTTTCATGTGTTTTAAATATCTTGAGTTTATCAAGACATTTAGACTTATAAAACATCAAAAAATATATTCATATCACGAGTAATTTTCTTGAAAACTCAAAAACTCAAATTCACCTCTTGCCCATGTGCTCATTTATTACACAAATCAGAATAGATTAATTATAACTTATCACTACCTCTTAAATCCTTTTTAAGAGGAAAACTAAGGTCTTTTAGTCATATTTCCTTCTAAACAAAACGTACATGTTGGTAGTGACTTCACTTTCAATGAACAGTTATGTCCATCCATTAACCAACCTCAAAATTCTATTCAGAATAAATGACATAGACCCTAATGTACAGATAAGTCTCATTTAATTTAAAAGATGTTTTCCCTTATGACACAGATTAGTATAATTTAATTCTCTCATACTTATAAAATAATCATGCATCAATATACCACAAGAAATAAAATATTTATCAAACTCAATGGTAGAAGAGTTACAAAAATATATTATATACTCATCTCTTATCTGGTTAGAAACTGAAAAAATAATTTCTTCTAACATAAGATACATACACAATGCATTCATTAAGTTAATATCTTATCTCTACCAAGAGAAAATCTTAAGTAGTACTAAGTGGGTGTGTAAAGTCTATTGAGAATATGAGACACAATACTTTAAATAGATCATAATATTTCGAATAATCCCGAATAACGAAATTCAGGGTTCATTTATACATATATATCCATGCATCTCGAATAGCCAATCGTTGGGATTGGAGAACTACTCATGCAATACACATGTACAATGACCGATTATTCACTCCATAAACTTATACAGACCTAATTCAGTTGGAGAATCTACTGTTAGTTTAAGTCAAGTGAAAATCCTCTAGCTACATTGATCCAATCTTATATTACTCAGTTTAGGAGAGTTAATATAGATTATCAAAACTAGACAATTAAATACATAGTGACTTGTATCAATTTTATCCGTTAGGGAGGAAGGTCTAAGCCTACACATAAAATTAATACTTCACTACTATTTAATCAATTATGACCAAAAAATCATATAACGATCCAAAAAAAATTAATTTCTTACTAGGTCGTTCTTATAAATCTACCAAATTTCAGATCAATCAGAGTTCTTTTTTTTTTCGAATTCCAAAGATCAATTTGGTTGAAAACGTTGTTTGGTCATAATAGAATTTAAGATTTTCTCGCTCAGTAATTCTTATCATATATCATCATTTTGTGAAATAGATAAATGAATTAAGAATAAAGAACAAAATTCTAAAATTCCAAAAGGTAAGCATGTTTATGTATACATTGAATATTAAAATTCAAAACACGCCTTTTAGATATCTATGCATCTTGAACGATAAATTTTGAAAAAAAAATGACTACTCATGCAACACATATATACGGTGTCAGCTATTCACTTCAACAAATTTAGAACAAAAGCCAGCTCAGATGGAGAGTATATGTTAGTTTAGTCAAGTTAATATCATTATCCCTAGATCCATTGATTCAATCAAATATTACTCAGTTTAGTAGAGTCAATACAGATAATCAAAACTAGAGATTAAAATTTAATGACTTGTATTAATTTCATCCGTTATGGAGGAGATCAAAGCCAACACATGAAATTAATACTTCACTAAAATTTAGTCATCAAGACCATAGAGAACAAACTCTATCACCACTATATTATAGTCGAGTAATTTTTCGGTAAAATTAATTTTTCAAGGTACAAAAATTATCTAAAATCATCATCTAAACGATCTCAAATTACCAAATCACTACATAACAATGAGTATTTTAAATTTGATAGTTTCTGATGAACCTATTGAATTTCTGATCAATTGGAGTTCAAAAACAATATTTATCTCCAAATCTATGATCAAATTCAGATTCAAACAATTTAAGAAAAAATGAATAGATCTACATCCTTATCATATATCAATTTATGTTAACTCATCATCTGTGATCATATACCACATATAACATAAATAAAATCAATATAAAGGATGTCATTCATACTAAATCACATTTTAATTCCAAAGAACAACTTTAAGATCATTCTAAGGACCTCAAAGAAAAATATAATCACATAGCAATGACTACCTTTTACTAGGTCTTTATTAATGAACTTGCCAAATTTCAGGTCAATTGGAGTCTATAAAAATATTTATTTCCAAATCTATGACCAAATTCAAATTCAAGTGATTTAAGCATCTTTATGAATTAAAACAATATGACTTACATTCTTATATCAATTCATGTTAAATAACCATATGCAACCATGTTCCAAATTTAACATAAACATAATTGGTATAAAGAATGATCTTATCAAATATTCAAATCAAATTTTAATCTGACAAACTACCTAAACCCATCTAAACGATTTTTTTATGGGACCATCAAATTTCAAGTCAATCAGAGATCATAAAATTCATGACCACCTAAACTATGACCAAATTTGAAAAAGTAATTATTTTAGGCATAGTTAAAGATTAAAATAACTTGATTCATATTTCTATTTTATTCTAATTATTTTCTCATGAGCATAAGGCCTACCATGTGTCTTTCCTTTACCTAAGACACACAACACCTCCTTATATCAAAATTGTTCCTTCAATTAATACACTTGAGATTTCAAGATATTATGGTTTCTCCCTTTTAGATCGGTGAAACCCTTTAATATCTCTTCTCATGAATTAATTAAATGTTACTAGTATTTAATGATAAATCTCCATTTAAGAAAATAAATATTCACCACTAGTATTCACTTAGGACAATTTATACATGATACATTGAGAATATTCTAATGATTCAAATAAATCAACACTTTAATGAATCCTATTCATTAATCATAATTCTCAATTCATATAAATTATAATCTCACATATATAAAACTTTTTAAGGATTTCTAAGTGAACTCAAACAAATAGACCATTTAATAGTAGCACTATTTATTAATCCCAAAACTCTCAACTATATGTACTTATACACCTATGGAAAACAAAGGTGTCATGTAATATAAACAATGCCCAAATAATTTAAGAAATAATAACTACTGGTCAATAACTGAACCTTTTTGTCACTAATTTAACTAAAAGTTACACAAAGTCACTATAATACCCTACTGTATAGTTGTTGCCGTCGACTTACTCAAAAAAAAAATGAAAAACAAACTTGGAAAAAAAATTAGGTTTTAATCAAGTTTCCACAAAGTTTGTGGAAACTAGCCGATAACCAACCTCATCCCTTTTTTTATTTATTTATGAAAATACCAATCAACAATTATTAATTACAAAAAAAATCAAGAAAAGAAAAAAAAAACGGTGCTGAAAATTGGAGTTTAATACTTATGCAAAGTTGCAGATTATCTACGTCACAATATTTAGCACTCCATTTTCTTTTCTTCTTTTAATTCTTTTTAACTTTGCAATACAATGCAACTCATCTTGCAATAATAAAGAACTTTTAAGATTGGTACACATATGCAATTACAGTGATATACACCACTGTTAACAATCAGTAGTTAAACAAAATTGAACTTGGCTATACACCAAACTAAGGTAAAAACTGCATATTAATGTATATACCGAAACCATATACTCACGTATATCATGTTATCCAATAAGATGTAAGTGTGGCTCTTGATGCCAATTGTTGGAAAACTATATATTCACAGCGGAAGCATATCAAAGATCTTTTCTACTTACATGAATAATAGACAACAAGTACCGTTTATGCTAGAACACATAAATAAACTAAAAGTTAATTCGATAAATACCTCTTGAAGCGTGAGCGGATACCTTCAAGCGAATTTCCAAGTTAAACGGATCTTCAAGCGAATCTACAAGATAGCTATGGTCTTCTACAGTGATCCCAAGTTACATCCGAACTCTCTCAATACTTGGGTGGGCAAGCATTGAATAGAATACTAATCACCACTTTTCTAGGTTAAGAGAATCCCTATTTATAGAGATGTCTTCCTAAACCAAAAAGGACTAGAAAACCTAGTTTTTCTAGAAGACTAGAAAAACCCATATTATTCTTCCTTTTTGCATAGAAATAGGATTCTGAGTTCTAGTTAAATATGGGCACTATAGGGACCACAGAATTAATTACCGAGGCTTCCTATTATGGAAATAATTCCAAATAATTAATTTGAATTATTCTTACCATAATAAATTTCAAATCATTCCACTAGAAATTCGTAATTGCACTCCTCTATTTCGTAATTCCACATTAAACACCTATGTAATTCCCCATGTTAAGATTTCAGATACTAATCAATAAATTAAATTACTGACGAATTTAACTTAATGATTAATTTTTTTTAGAGCACTACTTAACTTATTCATGTGTCGGATTCATAAATCCACTTGCAAAATTTGACACAATGAAAATTTATAAGTTTCTCAAAAAGGCATATCAATCAATCTCTATAACGAGACATGGATTTCATCAACTAACTTATTATTTCACCAATATATATTATTATCATCCAACTTACCAGACATATTGACCCATCTCAGAATCTCACCTTTTAATAAATCAAAACGATAATTAATATATACATATCATAATAGTTATATCAGAATTAAGAATATAAGTACATTTAATAGTGTACTCGGTCCCGTTCAATACATACAAAATGTACTAGCACAAGAAGTTGGAACTATACCGTTTCCATAATCAGGACAAATTACATATAATCTTGTGCTACAATCGTACCCGATGGCATGTCCAATTTCCATCCTAGATTGTGAACCAAAACTTTATACTTATAAGAATCGATGATTTAATCCTCTGTGTAAGCTAAAACTCTACACACTAAATCATCTACTATATAAGTAAATAGACACCATAAACGAATATATGATCTATTGAAATTGAGCAAATATTTATTCTTTAATAAATATTATTTCTTAACACATGGTTAATAATATATATCCAACACATGCTTCATGAAGATATTCTTGTGTAACCAAAAACAGAAAAGGACTAGCAAGTTCATCTTTATCTTTCGGATAGAGTTACTATCCTCCTCCTCTGATTTCTCTCATCTTCCAAATTGTTCATCAAATGCAAGTCGGGATAATCCACAAATCTCTCTCGTGTTTCCTGACAGGTTCCCATCTCTGTTCCAGCAAGATAACACTTTCTGAACTCTCCTAGTTTGTTACTTTGCAGAGAAAAAAGAGAAGATTGATATCTGTGCCTCATGTAGCACAGTGGCTCCTCTTTTCCATAAGATTGTCTCGAGCTAAAACAGCCTCTTTTTCCGGTATCTATGTAAAGCATGCTATCATCTTCCAAGGCCAATATCCAACATCCAACATCTGCATTGATGAAGAAATTAATAATATCTTTAGTTTCCAGATCAAATAAAATCAATGGCTGGCTTGATTTCACTAAAATTGGCACAAGGCAACAACAGGTACTAACTTCTTCTTAATATCTTGCACAAGATTCTTGCAACTCACAGTACACATATTGGACAGTACTCCTCTTGGTACGAAAACTGATCTGATGGCAGAAATGGCACTAGCTGTAAGGAAGCAAATAAGTCCCTTGATCCAGTCAAGCATGACTGCGATATTAATTCAAGTTGGATTACTTGCTTAACAGGCCACTAAATGATATTGCAGATCATCAGTATCAATTTATGAAGCAGGCAAGCCAGATGTTGGAAATTCCCTACCATGGATGCTCTGAAGAAGTTCAGTGTGAGAAGAACTCCAAAATAATACTTTATCTTTGGGTTAAGAATCAAAGTATCCTTGAATTTTCACATGAAATATTAATACTATTCATATTTGCAAACTGGTCTATTTATAGTTTTTTCTCAAATCAAAGTCAAAGTTATTCTTCAGTTTTCACATGAAGTATTAATACTATTCATATTTGCAAATTGGTCCATTTTTAGTTTTTACTCAAATTTCTGCATATTTTTTAACCTTGATTTTGTCCACTCTTTATGTATGAAATGTTCAATCTTTTTTTTTTTTTAATATTTAGTAGAAATATTATCCCATCTTTTGGCTTGTCTTCAGGTAATGATGATTCTGCCTCTGGAATCACTTGCTAGCTTCTTGTAAAAACAAAATTTATCAAGGGGCTGCTTCTGTTCTTTATTCTCTTGAGTCCTTTTCATAAGCTTCAGAATTGGGATTTTGATTTGTGCTACGTAAAATCTTTAGGCTCAAAGTTTTTTCTTCTAAAAAATGATTCTCAGTACGTCACTACAACTCTTGACAAATATTAATACGTACACCTACAGATTGAGTTTTAATTTTTCATTTACAGTAGGTAGTAGACTGAAGCTGCTGCAAATGCCGTCTGTAGACTCTTAACGATGAAGGACATCAGTAAATTAATTTGGGAAGTGTAGAAAGGAGATTGATAAGGTAGAGTACCTATATGTCATATGGAACATGAATTATTCTTGTACATCCATCTACTCTCAAGTAAACAATCCAAGTTATCGAGAACCTAAGCTACTTAAAAGGCTAATCCCCAAAAGAAACCTAAGATCTATTTTTCGTATGAGCTACTCACTTAACTGATATAGCCTTTTCTATCTTGATCAATAGTGTAATTGTTAAATGGAGGAAACTAGGAATATGTTTTTTTTTTTAAAAAAATAAAATATTGGTATATGGTCATGTAGTGCTTAACCTTCTAAGATTTGTAATAATCGGGATTGGATGTTCCAGGTTTGCATTTTTCTCATTTGTGCTAAGAGACTTGCAGTTGCGCCATTTTTCTCACATGAATGCTTTATTTGGGAGTTCAATTTTGTTGTTTCAGTAAGAAGCCGCTCAAAACAAAAAAGTTCAAATGCCAAACAGATCAGTCCAAAACCGAACCAATCCGAACTATTTAGTTTGGATTTGGATTGTAACTTCTCAACTGAAAATCAAAAATTCCAAGCCGAAGCTTTCATATCCAATCTGTATTGCCGTAACACCCACCCCTAGCAGCAATCAGATCTAGTCAACTTCAAAGATCATTTACATACATATTACATTTTCATTACCTTTGTGTTCATAGGATCTAAACCCGTTCTGCAAATGTCAAAAGCCGTTGATAACCTGGCTCTATAGTTTCACATTTCTCCAGGGAGCATTGTGTCTCCTGGCAGATCACATACAGCAATACCCTAAAGAGATATAACATAGACTCAGTCAACTGGGGAGAACACAAAATTTAAAAGACTTGCACCGGTGGCCTAGTACTCACCACCCTGAGGAGAAGGGAAAAAACAAAGAAAGCAAAACAAAATCTCACCTCTCCTGTAAGATGCGCGACACATCTCTTCTCAGCAAGCAACTCATCTTCTGACTGCAAAACCGTAGACAAACACCAGATTAATTAACTGCTTCATGAATGTATATGCGAAAGCATGGATTTGGAGCTTTTCGGCTATATATGTTCGACATGCTCCATGGCCAATGAAATGATATTTTTCTTATGAAGGAAAAAAGTGTTCCAAAATCTTAAGAGAAGGGAGATAACCTTCTTTATTCGGCTTCGGAGGTAGTCATCCATTAATACATCCTTAACAAGTTCATAGTCACCATCACCCTGTAAGGACAAGTATATTAGACCTGATATTGATTTGCACAAAAAACACCAGATGAAACTGGGAACTGAGGTAAAATAACTAACTTTTGATCTGCATGGCATGCTGAAAACTATATCCTCTGCTATCCCATAAGGATTTCCATTGGTGTACACCTACATTATCAGATCTAATTACTTGGAAACTCATAAATATGCAACGGAAAATAAGGAGCCATAAAACTACTTATATTATAACAGATATGGTTGGATTAAATGTTTATAAATTTATTCAATAAAAATATGGCTTCCATTTCAGCTAATTATGCCTATTTGATCAGGATAAAGTCTGAGGGTACGGAATGCCACTGCACCAGCTCCTTTGTGATAATGAGTAAAAGATTCGGTGTAAATACACACATAAAAAATAAAAAAAAAACAGAGGCAACGCTAGTGAGGGTGCATCTGCACGTGCATCCAGTATATAAGTCGATAAACCTCCATGTGGAATTAAAAAATGAACAAAGCGAAACTTATCCACTTTCTAATAACAGTATTTCTTGAAACCGGGGCAGGCTTGGGTTGGGGGGTATTCAATATTTAGTATGCCCACTTTCTATAATAGATCATTGAAGTCACTAATAGACAACTTAATTCTCTTACAAAGAAGAATTCATAAGCTTACGCCAGTGGAGAACCAATCGCCTTCTGGTGTAGGAGTCACAAGAGACCTCATTGCATCAACAACTGACACAGCAGTCGACGCAGCAGAAGATCTTCCCCATTTCTGAATAAGTACACCACCTCTCTGGAGATCAAATTCCTAAGCTTTAGAATCTTATGACAAAAACACATGACAGGCACAAAACAAAACTCTGAAGTTTGAAACTATACCTTCTGAATCTTTTCAGTGAACTCTTCCTCTAACCATTTAGAGTCTCTAATGACGTCTTTGACCGGAAAACCATTAATTTTTGCATTTAAAAAGTCTGGAACCTGATAGCAAGAAACTGATCTAGCTTATAGCAGGAACAGTAAGCAAGTCAAAATAGCTTTCACACCAGTGAATGAGAATCTTATCAGAAACCTGAGTAGTCGAATGGTTTCCCCAGATGGTCATATTAGATACTTTGTCATAGAAGACTCCAGCTTTCAAAGCAAGCTGCACAGCCATAAAACTGTATCTTACCTTTTGCATTCACCGTGTAAAAGAGCCTGCTAAACTATATGATGGCTTACCTGGCATTTTGCTCGATTTTCATCTAATCTCGTCAATGCATGAAAATTCTTTGCAGGTATGTCTGGAGCATTTTTCAAACAAATCAATGCACTAGAGAAGAATAGCAAGATATTAGCAATGAACACAGAGGGGTATAAAAGGAGATTTGGCATTAAGTGAAATAGTATATTACTTGGTATTACAAGGGTTTCCCACCACTATAACTTTGACATTACGAGATGCAACAGCATTGAGAGCTTTTCCCTGTAATGATTTGGCAAAAGATATGAAAAACTTTACTCAACATGCCAACTCTAGTTTATGAGGATACCAACTAGAAGAAGATACCTGCTCAGCAAAGATTTGTCCATTTATATCCAATAAGCCAGCCCGTTCCATTCCAGGACCTCGAGGCTTTGCTCCAATGAGAAGTGCCCATTCAGCATCCTGGAACACTTCATAAGGATCTATGCCTATGCTGACCTCCCTAAGCAACGGAAACAAGGAATCCTCTAGTTCCATAGCAACTCCTGAATGGTGACATCTAACCGTTAGTAAAGCAGAAATTCATCAGCTGTTATCAACAGAAGTAGGAATTCCATCCTTTTCCTAAGTTAGTGAGAATGCATATCATAGAAAGCAAGTGGAGCAAAGAGCTGAAAGTAGTGAAACGCATACGAGCTTACTATAAATAAGAAAATGAACATTCTTTATCGAATGTCAGACAACAAGCACATTTTAATTTTATTTTAATAATGTTTGTTTGGAAGTGCTTAAATCATCTGACCATATAAAGATAACTAAAACAGTTCATCCTAAAGTTAAGTTACAAATATACCACTTGTCCGCCCCCACAGCCACAAAAAATGAAAGGAAGATAAGAGAAAAGAGGAAACAACATATTTATGTCCGTGAAGGATCCTCACTAAATGTAGATGCTGATGGTATAGGGAAAATACCTACCTTCAAGGGCTTGGATCGACCGCTCAGACCCCAATAATTTTAATGCAACTGGTTGATCTGGCCCAAAAACTTCACCTGATGCAAGCTGGAAAAATTGAAACCATTACGTACTTTCCCAGGCTCTATGAGACTGATTAAAAAGCTTCTCCTATGAAGAAATGGTCCATAAGAACAAACACAATGGTGCTAGATAGCATAAATTCATACTTTAAGGTCATTAATAGATGAACTGTGAGTGAAGCAATCTGCTTGATCCATTTGAAAGGATATAAGATAACAAAAAGAACCAGGTCCGGTACGGATGCATTCAAGCCAAGAAGTTAATTGAAAAAAAAGATTCTCTACATGGTGAGAACTGACTTTAGATAATAAATGAGTTTCTTCAACTATAGTATCCCGAGAATGTGGTCACGCTTTACTGATGCTGGACTGCGGATGCATATTAATTTTGTCGCTAATAATCGGGATATCACGAGAGTACATGACTGATCCATTACTGTCTAAATGATACAGTCTGGAAAATTAATCAAGTAATATGCTCAATATTTTGTTACAGTTGCTCTCTTAAAGAAGAAATTTGTACATTGTTCGCATTGTGGTTGAAGTAAAAAAACTAGCACTCATTAAAAATAATGGGGAAAAGGGCTACTTACTTTAAATAGAAGATGATTAGCGATCATCCCGGCAGCACCAGAAACAGAGACATTTATCAGCTTCTTCCAAGAACTTGTTTCTTCTTCCTGTTGAAAAAAATTTATTCTTAAATTACAATACCAACTAACTTTTCACATACAACAGTTGGGTAAAGTGTCTTTCCTTCTTCTTTCAATAAGAAAATCTACATATTGTTTTTGATCATTAGGGACTTAACTATGGCCCCTGATTAATTACTGACACTCGTTAATGAAAATTCTGGCTCCGCTACTGATTAGGGTCAATAAAGAATGTTAGGAGGTGATTTCTTTTTCATATATGTTAGTTTTGTTGCACAGAGTATGTATTAGAGAAAGACAAAATGATACATGTAACAAAGTGAAATGGTCCAGGCCCTCCAGGGTGAACTGAATTTCATTATTAGGAAGGTAACTTACAGCTTTGAGATCATAAGTAAGACAGAAAACACCAAAGCATTCAGTTTTTTTAATTGACTCCTTTGCGACCGGTACTGGTGCTTGAACTTCACTGTGACAATAAAACAAAGGTGTTAAAAAAAGGTTTTATTTTTTTTTACACAAATAGTAAGGGGTGAAGAAAAATGAACATACTTAGAGATAACAGAGCAGCATATTTTACTTCTTCGGAGAGGAGCTAGTGATAATCGAGGTTTGTGGGTTGATACATGGAAAAGTTGTGAAGGATAAAGCGATGTGGTTTTAGTGAGTGAAGAAGAGGAAATAAACTCTGCCACCGCCATGGCAGCAGAGTATAATTTGATGGAGAGAAGCTAAGTTTTGTGGTTTTTGGAGGGAGAATGACACATACCAACACTTGTCACCTTATCTCATCTCATCTATACCTGCTTCCTCTTATTATTAATATATAATATATTATAATAAAATATGTTGCTATTATTTTAATTTTTAAATTTTCCAGCACTTTAAGTCATCTCTACCTCAAAAAATGCCTCAACGTTCTAACAATAATAGTTCTACAATCAATCACGATAATTAAGATCAAAACTTCAATCTATTTCCACAAATCAACCCCCTCTTTGAAAAAATATTGTAGTTTTTAAGTCAAATGATTTTTACAAGTAAAATTTTCATTCTAATACAATATTCAAACATCTTTTTGAGAAAACAATGGATGTTTTACACCTGCACTAATAACTCTAAAGGAATATGAATAATAACAAATATTGTCAACAACACTAAATGCATCTCCTCTAGACTCACTCCTCCCCCTTTTGCTTCTCGAGGTGGAGGCGTGCGAGTGGCGAAAATAGTTCATAAGTTTGTTATACGCAAATATCATGAGAAGGCTTGAGTCATGATTTGTTAGTTGCTTATTTTCCAGTCAAAAATTAATAAGATTTTTTCAATGCTTATAAATTTTTGGTGTTGGTAACATATTAAACAAATATTTGTGCGCGCGCGATCCTCTTAGAGGAATTTATAGAATAATCCTAAATCTGCATCGGTAAATTAATTTTTATCATACAAAATTATAATTTGTTTATGGTGAAAATTTATGGATTTAAGCAATAATTGTTCAAGAACATCGAAATAATATCACTACGAAGGTCCGTTCAAGAAGTAAATAGTAGTACACTGACTTTTGATTCATCACTGCTCCATAGCATTCATGGATTCAACCGAGAGTGTGAAAAATTGAAGTTAGATTTTTTAGAGATACGAAAAATATTTTAGATATTAAGTAGAATTTTTTGAGTAATATCTTTGATATTTGTAGTTAAGAAAAAATTTAGAATAGTCTAGTATAGTATCTAGGATAATTATCCTAAAAAAATATCTATATATATAGAAGATAAAGTTTACTAGATATTTTTTGTAAATGTATCCAGAATAATTTCTAGAAGCATCCCTATATAAGTATGAATATGGGTGACATTAGACATTTACAAAAAAATCAAGCAACCTAAGAACAATCAAATAAAAGAGTCTTCTTCCATAAATAAACAAGTTCTCATTTATAGCTTGCCCTTCTTTAATTGATTCTTTCGATCTTAGTTAACAATTTTAAGCTAGCAGAAAGTTTTCTGATTATACTTTTCTTCTACTTTTCTCTACATGAAAAAGTACCAAATAATCTAATAGTTTAAGGAGAAGTACTTTGTGGATTTTTACGATGACGAAGAATTTGAAACTGAAGTAGTGATGCCAAGTTCTAAAAAGGAAATGGAAATTTCAAGCCATGATTTTTTTCATGATTACGAAGGCAGAGGAGTAGCAACAAAATTAAGTGATGACAAGGTTGTACCAAAGAGTAATTTGAATTTAGATGCTTGTCACGATCTGAAATTATCCTTATTATAACACGGTGCTTAGAGTGACAAATGATCCTAAGCTAATCTTTAATATTGACATAAATCATGAGCAACTAAATAAAGTATGTATAAAAACTAAAATGATTGAGCGGGAGCATAATCATAAATAAACTAGTACTAAGTAGAGTGAATACAACAACTCTAATTGGAGTATCTATTAAGCCTATGCTAATACTGAATATAGGTAGCCGGGATATGACACTTTGTTCCTCTTAATTTGTACATATAAATATAAATAAAATATTGAAACTAAAAATTGACGAAAGTCCTCAAATAAAAATCTCATCGCTTATTGGCTAGGTGATATCATCTATCTGACTAAGATCCTGAAAATCTAAAATTGCATCATAAAATGATGCAACATTGAATGACATCAATACATAAAACGTATGATATGTCAAACAGTTGAATCAAACAATTGACTAAAATTGAACATAATGAGCTAAATGAAGAATTCCAAAGATAGACTGAAATAATGTCAATTAAATAGTAATTGATTGTACGGGGGTTTGGCCGAGTAATTAATTGTATGATTATTGTTGTGATGTTTTTGTTGTGCCTTCTAGATTATGTGTTTTCGTCATTTGTCTTAGTATCCTTCTTATGATTTCTATGTAGTTATGCCTTTACTGTTGCATCGTTACACCATTATTTACTCGCTTTTTATTATGTTATTGCACGTACGCACGATCAGCAATGATGTTAAGCATCCGTTGTTTTAGTATTCATACTGCATTCTACATTGTTTTTTCTTGATGTAGATTTGAGAGCTAGTCGACCTCATTAATTCCCTTGTGGTATCTAATATTTCAGAGATTAACACTATGTTTGGATCATTGTTACCCATTGTTTCATAATGTATTGTATTGTATTGTAATCTATTGTACTGTATTATATGATAGATACAATGTTTGGCTACACTGTATTATTTGTTATTGTATAATACCATTTAGAGCCCGTTTGGATGGTTTTAAAAAAAGTAACTTTTAAAAAGTACTTTTGAAAGTGCTGGAACTTATTTTTAAAATACGTAGTTATGTGTTTAGATAAAAGTGCTGAAGTTAAAAAAAAAATTGTTGATGTGTTTGGCAAATAAGTGCTGGTAAACACTTTTTTTAAATCAAAACGTCTGAAATACCCTTAAAAGTTGTTAACATGATAAAAATTGATTAATTTAATAATAATAATAATAATAATATATAATATACTAATAATAATAAATAATAATAAATAATAATATATAATAATAATAATAAATAATAATAATAATAATAATAAAAAAATAATATGAAAATAATAATAATAATTATAGTAATAATAATAATATAATAATAATATATATAATAATAATAATATATAATGATAATAAAGAATAATAAAATAAATAATAAAATATTAATAATAATATATAATAATAATAATATATAAAAATAATAATAATAATAAATAATAAAATAATAATAATAATAATAATTAAATATAAATACTAATAATAATAATAAATAATAATAATAATAATATAACAATGTGAAAATAAATAATAATACTAATAATAATAATTATAATAATAATATTATAATAATAATTATTATTATTTATAATAATAATAATAATGATATATATAATAATAATAATAATAATAAATAAAATAAATAATAATAATGATAATAATAAATAATAAATAATAATAATTATTATTATTTTAATAATAATAATAATAATAATAATAATAATAATAATAATGATATATATAATAATAATAATAATAATAAATAAAATAAATAATAATAAATAATAAATAATAATAATAATTTATAATAATAAATAATAATAATAATAATAATAATAAAATAATATGAAAAATAATAATAATAATGATAATAATAATAATAATATAATAATAATAATAATATATAATAATATATAATATATAATAATAATAATAAAGAATAATAAAATAAATAATAATAATAATAGTAAAAATAATAAAATATTAATAACAATAATAATATATAATAATAATAATAACAATAAAATATAATAATAATAATATATAATAATAATAAATAATAATAATAAAATAATAATAATTATTATTATTATAATATAATAATATTAATAAAATAAAATAATAATAATAATAAAAATAAAAAATAAAATAAAAATAATAGAATTAAGGGTAAAACATAAAATGACTTTTAAGTTGGAAAAAAAAAACTCACCTAGCTTTTAGCTTTTGGCTTAAAATAAGTCATTTTTAACTTAAAATAAGTTACTTTGATATTTGTCAAACACTCTAATAAGTCAAAAACTGACTTTTAAGTCAGTTTGACCAGCTTTTAAGTCCATCCAAATAGGCTCTTAATTGTTTGATTTGATTGTATCGTACTTTATTGTAATTTATAAATTTACTAAAATATCTTTAATTATTTTAGGGTAGGAGGTTTGACTAGAATTAAATAATATAAGGTAAATGGTAAAATAGTATTTTAAAATATTATGTAAAGATATAATTAAAAAAAAATTAAGTAACAATGGTTACACACCAAATCGGTTGCCATAAAATAGAAATTTTTATTGTTACGTAACAATGAAATTTAACAATACAATACAATGCATTTTAAGTAACAATCAAAACAAACATTATAGTTATAGTAACGATACAATACAATACAATGGGTAACAACGATCCAAATAGAGTGTAAGGGTAAGCTTATTGGTGTTCGTAATTGACTCATCTTCTTTTGTATACTTGTGATTAGTCTTTTGTATTTCGAGACAGTATGTATATTTCTTGAATATGACAAGTTTATACTCATTTTTTATAAGTGTACGGAGCCTAATGGGTATAAAATATTAACAAAAATTCCAAAACGGTATATAGATTTTAAATGTAACCAAAACGGCAAAATCCCTGGTAGAGCAGCGATTTTGCTCGCCGAAAAAAGCAAAATCGCTGCAACACCAGCGATTTTGCAAAATGTGTTTTTAAAAAAAAAAAATTTAAAAGATCGCTGCATAGGCGGCGATTTTGTTGCAAAAAAAAATTTTTTTTAAAAAAATAAATCGCTGCCAATGCAGCGATTTTTAAATTATTTTATTTTATTTTTATTTTTTTAAATAAAACGCTCCTGCAGGAGCGATTTGCAAAAAAAAAAATAAAAAAAAAAAGATCGCTGCCTAGGCAGCGATTTTGTTGCAAATATTTTTTTTTAAAAAAAAAATTATATCACTGCGAAAATTATTTATTAGAAATTAAAATAAAATAAAAAGTTTGTGTACCAAAAAATTTTTTAAATTATTTTTAAACTTAAATTTAAATAAATCGCTGCAACAACAGCGATTTAGCTTAGTTTTTTAATTTTTTTTAAAAAAAATTTAATTAAACGCTGCTTTCACAGCGATTTACAAAAAAAATTAAAGAAAAAAAAGGAAAATCGCTGCCTCCATTATTTTTCTTATTTTTTTAAAAAAGTTAATCTAATAGCTACACAAAAAATAGCTGCACAAAAAGTTAATTTTTTTAAAAAAGTTATTTTTATTTTTTTAAATTTAAGTTAAAAAAATAATTTAAAAATATTTTTGGTACACAAATCGCAGCGATTTGCTTTTTTTTTATATATATATATATTTTAAAATTTCGAATAAATAATTTTGGCAGCGATTTAATTTTTTATAAAAAAATAAAATTTGCAACAAAATCGCTGCCTAGGCAGTGATCTTTTTAAATTTTTTTTTTTTGCAAATCGCTCCTGCAGGAGCGTTTTATTTTAAAAAAATAAAATAAAAAAAAAATAAAAATCGCTGCATTGGCAGCGATTTAATTTTTTTTAAAAAAAAAAAAAAATTTTGCAACAAAATCGCTGCCTAGGCAGCGATCTTTTAAAAAAAAGATTTTTTTTTAAAAAAAATCACATTTTGCAAAATCACTGGTGTTGCAGCGATTTTGCTTTTTCCGGCGAACAAAATCGCTGCTCTACCAGCGATTTTGCCATTTTGGTTAAATTTAAAATTTATATATCGTTTTGAAATTTTTGTTAACATTTTATACCAATTAGGCTCCGGACTCTTTTTTATAATAGCTTTGTACTAGCATCCATCGGGTTTTGAGATGGACCTTGTATTTTTGTTCTTGTTCGAGGGTTTTGTATATATATATATATATATTCTCTTATTTAAGTTGTTTCTTCTTTAACCTATTTTAGTATGCTTATGTCTATTTCCTCTGCTCCCTAGGCCCATTATTGTTTGCCTTGGACCAAAAGTTTGCTTATCTGTTGGTGTAATTTAGTAGGTGTCATAATGACTAGTTTTTTAATCATAACAATATGCCACATGATCAATTTATACATTATTAAGACAAGAAAAATGAGTAAAGAATTTATTCATGATGCAAATTCATCACCATCGAAAAGTGCTCCAAGTCCCTCCCACCAACCTACCTTAATCTTGAATTCATTGTATGTCTTTAATTTCCTAGTATGCTCTACAGGTACACCTTCAGTCTTTAAACACCTTCATTGAACACACTTGATACTTTTTTGTATGTTTTTTTTTTTTGTCAATAAACATCATGTATAAGTTTTTTTTCTCTCTCTATGCTGTTCCACCGGTCTCTTCACCCAATGAATGACTTTTGAAGTTGATTGCCCTAACATAAATTCGAATCGATTTTCAACAATAGACACACGACTTCATTGTCGTCTCTATCATTCTTTTCTATATTTTTAAAGGGCGACTACGCAAATTGATAACCTTATGTATATAGTTGTTGCAATTTGGAAAGTCATTATTAGTCTTCTATAATGGAACCGTGGTACTTTACCTCTATCACTTAGACATTTTGTTTGTTCTTAAAATAATATTAATAACCTAGTCAGTCACTTCGGTATTGTGTTGTTCGTGCTCTTTCAACATTCTATTGGGATATTGTCTTGTCCAATCGTACTTCCCCTACTCATTTTACAAATAACAATCTTAACCTCATCAACTATCATATCCCTACAATATCCAAAATCACGACAACTTACAAAGTGTTTTAAATCTTCCAGCACCCCATCACAACGATCGTTGTCTTTCTCTTCATTTAAGAGTTTTTTTTGGTTTCTAACCCGGTGTTCGTAATCTACACTGGATCTTCGACTAAATTTGAATTGCGCTCAGCAGGACCCATTTGGGGGTGACGCTCCCAACATAATTTTTTCCATATCCATGGCTCGAACCCGAGACCTTTGGTTAATGGTGAATTTCTCCCACCAGCCAGTGCATCACAACTTATGTCGGTTCCATTTAAGAGTTTATGAAAGCATGACTGACATTTCTTTTTAATAAGTGTCTCATCCAACAAAACTTTGTCATGCTCTATTTAAATTTTCATTCAAAATAGGTTTAAGTCATATAGAATCCCCAAAAGTTGTATGCATATTTTACTTTGATATTTTATTTAGGACTTGTTCTTATTAAACACGTTCATTATTCGAAATAAGTACTATCTATTAGGCACTTTTTGTTGACATGGCAAGGAAGGTTCAAGCCACCTACATTAAGCATGTAGAAACATACTTTTAATTATTTATTTTTAAAAAAATCTCTTCCTTCTTCCTTAGCCACAACTTCTTCTAACACCACTATCATTGCTACCGTTAGCCGTTGGCGTTTCCACTACCACCATCCATCCTTCTCTTTTCTCATCCACCTCTCCTTTTCCTTCCCTCTGCCACTTTCAACAAATTAAGGAAAACACAATTACTATTTCATTATCTATTTTCTTTAAATTTGACTGATACTATGATCTTATTCACAAAAAAAAATGGATACTCACACAATGACTATTCTATTTCTTCCTCCAATCTTTTTTTCTTCATGAAAAATAAATATTTCTACCCCAAATAAATAAGATCTAGAATTAAAAAAATGAACCACCTCTCCTTCCTCATTTTTCCATGTCTGCTAAGATCATTATGTAGTCAATGATTTTATTGATAACTAAAATTTTAGGTGGTTCATGTATTAATTAAATTTTATGTACAAATAATTTGCAATGTCAACTTAAAAAATAATCAAATTTGAAAAAAAATAAAAAAATCAGTGGATTATGAAGATTGGAAGGTGACAAAGACGATGACTAGTGTACGGGGTGACATTTTGAATAAATGATTTGCACCTTTTTCACTTGTTGACCCAACCTGTCGAGTTCTCTAGCTCATCAAAGTTGAAGGCGAGACACAATGATCAAATTGAGGCATTTACCAAGTTTCTGCGTATTCATGAGCTGAATTGATTGATTAGGATATTAACTTATGCAACTAATTCCTAAGCTTGTTATAAATCATTAAATCTGTAGTTGGATCGACAAAGACTTTAGTTTCTTTTATCCCCCCCGAAATGCCATATGTACACCATTGATTGTCAATTTGCCACGTCATCATAAATGCATTTTACACATATTTTATATTTTTAGTTTAAAAAAAGTGCTCAAAAAGTTTAAATTCGAATGAGTAGAGGTGTTCAATAGGTTCAACAGTATTTAGAATCTTGATCAAATAACGTAGCATGAAATTATACCAAGAATAATATACCTAGTAGCAGATGTAAGTGTAGAATTTTCATAGTATGAAAACATAAGTGTTCAATTCTAAATAAAAGTGTATTTGAGTTGAGTGTAATGACATGAATAATTAATCTATTAATGAAAAATAAACGAAATAAATAAGAAGTGAAGTAGTTGATTTGAACACGAGAAAATGTCACAAATAGTTCCTTAACTATAGAAGTAAGTCTAAAATGGTT
Organism: Solanum sitiens; assembly: GCA_016801875.1. Classification (NCBI taxonomy): domain Eukaryota; kingdom Viridiplantae; phylum Streptophyta; class Magnoliopsida; order Solanales; family Solanaceae; genus Solanum; species Solanum sitiens. The sequence goes on from JABWTJ010000028.1 coordinate 2,529,077, forward strand.
AGTAAATTGTACTTTTGTCAGATGTAGTCCTTCAACTATTCAAAAACTTATTAGCTTTAGTTACTTAACTATATATTTATTGATTTTAATCCCCTTTACTATACATTTAAAGATTTTCGACCTTTAAGTATTTAAAAACTTATCAGGATTGATCTCTGTCCATTTATTATACAAATAACTTATGTTTATATTAACAAAATTCATGTCTCTTGTAAATTAAATTCTTTAGCCATTTTTTCAATTGTTTCTCTTTCCCCACTACTTTTACTTCAAATTACCCTTATGCAAAGAACCTTAACCTCAACGATTCAAAATAAAATTCACGAGAAAGAAAATATAAGTTATTATTTTATCCAACAAACGATTTAATAAAACATATTAATGCTATTAATGACTTGAATATGCTAAACTTTATCGTAAAAGACAAAAAATATTACCCATTGAATTCAAAATATGTACTCCAACGACTTTATTGAAGGAAATTTGCATAATTTTTCAGAAGTTGAAATTTATAAAATGGTAGATTTGCAACTATCTTTTTTTTTTTTTTTTGAAAATAGATTGATTTTATTATTCATTTCATTTTAAATACAGAAATTGAGTAATAAAATCAAATTCCTTATTTTTCCTTTGTATGAAAATAAAATAAAAAAGAATTGCGCTGATTAACCATTAACAGAGGGAATACAACATATCCAAGTCATTAGCATCAATTATATGCTTCATTTTGTCATTCATAGAATAAAATTAGGACTTATATCTTATTTTCTCATTAATTTTATTTTGAATAGTTGAGGTTATTGTTCTTTTTAGAAAAGTAATTTGAAGAAAAAATAGCGTAGATAAAGAAATAATTTAAAAAATGGTTAAAGATTAAATTTAATAAAGAGTTTCGTTATCATAAACCTAAGTTATTTGTATAAAAAGGTGAACAAAGAACAAATATAATAAGTTTTTGAATGTTAAAAGGACTAAAATCGATAAGTATATAGTTAAGGAACCAAAACTTATAAGTTTTTAAATACTTAAAAGACTAAATCAATAAATATAAAGTCAATGAATCAAAATAAATAATTTTTTAAATAGTTAAAGAATTAAATTTGATAAAAATATAATTAAATGACTATTTAGGACCTATTCATAAAGTCGAAGGACTACTTGTGACATTTATATTTTACTTTAAATTACCACCAAAATGAAAGAGGAAGCGCAGAATTTTTCAAAATTTCAAATCAATTATACTTCACCTTTAAGTTCACAACTATCCTGTACCGTTGATTAATGTGCAAATCCAACGGGTATAATCCACGATCCGCGTCACTCCATCTAAACCAATAAGAACTTTCTGGCGAACCATTATATAAACGAACCCCTCCCTTCATTCTCTTCACCCAATTCATATTCATCTCCTCCTAAAATATCCTCTCACTTTCTCTAGCTTTGCAAACAATGGCACCAAAGGCCGAGAAGAAACCAGCGGAGAAGAAGCCAGCCGCAGAGAAGGCACCAGCAGAGAAGAAGCCAAAGGCAGGGAAGAAGCTTCCCAAGGATGGCGCAGCAGCTGCAGGAGACAAGAAGAAAAAGAGGGTAAAGAAGTCGGTGGAAACCTACAAGATCTACATTTTCAAAGTGCTGAAACAGGTTCACCCTGACATTGGTATCTCTAGCAAGGCTATGGGTATTATGAACAGCTTTATCAATGACATTTTTGAGAAACTTGCTCAAGAGTCTTCTCGTCTTGCTCGCTATAACAAGAAGCCTACTATTACTTCTCGGGAGATCCAAACTGCTGTTAGATTGGTGCTCCCTGGTGAATTGGCTAAGCATGCTGTATCTGAGGGTACAAAGGCTGTTACCAAATTTACTAGCTCTTAAGCAGTCTTAGGGTTGTTTTATCAATTGTCTTGATTAGGGGTTGTGTTTTATCTATTTTCTTGATTAGGGTTTGTAGATGTAAAAAATGTGCCATTAGCGTTTCTATTGAACATTGTGACAGCTATTCGTAGCTATTCAATCCTTGAATGAATAATTTTTATTTTTCTCTGTTAAATTTCCTTTATTAATTTGCTGGGTGTGTTGTTGTAAATTTCCTTGATAAGTTGCAACTCTTTTGTTTGATGATTCTCCAATTCTGCTGTTCTACACTTGCTGAGCTGGCTGTTCAATCTGGAGGTGTTATTTATACTACATAATGGGGATCTAAATAACATGTTTGAACGGTGGTTTTTTCATTCAGCAAGGACCTGAGAATTCTGTTGTAAAAAAAATTATTTGTACAAAATAAAGGTCATGGTCACTAGAGACATGAGAAAAAAGAACAAAATGGATCGAAGTGAGAGATTTATATGTTTGTATAGACTAGAAATAAGTTTAAGATTTGGACAAAACTATATCAGAGAAGTTCTAATTTGCCTTAAAAAGACGGATTCGCTACTATTGGAATAAAAGGGCCGTCAATAAAGTGTAAAGTTTAAGAGGCTGTAGTATATCTTAGCCTTTTTTCTTTCTTGATTAATGGCTGAATTCTAGCTTTGAAGACATGCAAGTCCATGTCCTCTCTCATTCCCTTTTTCATTATATTTTTCCGACTCCTTTTGCCGTGCATTAAAATGAAGGATATAAAGTTAAAGTAGAAATATTTTCCTCTTTAAGCTGAAAATCAGTCTTAGTAGCAGAATGGAGAAAAATATTTGGAATATGATTGAGGTGGGCATAAAAGTTTCTTAGATTAATGGAAATTCGAGTTCTTGAAGATCCTAATTTTATCCTAGGCAGAAATAAGAAAATTAGAAATAGGTGAAGCCAGTCTGACATCCTATTGTGGATGTTATCTTGTTCATTTGGATTTTTTGCTCCTTCTAGTATTGTCTGTCAAAGTGGTTACATATGTTCATTATTTGTACATATAAGGAGAAAACAAGGAGGAAATGATCATCAATGTATTGGGGCTGCTTTAGTTGACAGTTACAGTCTGTAATGTATGTGAAAAGGTGACGTATTTGGTCCAAAGTTCTAAATGTAGCAGAATTTTCAAAAAAGGTGTTAAAGTTAACATTTTTGTCCATGAACTCACGTGTCAACACTTGAGTCGGTTTATGGTTGCGACAATGAGACAGACAGTCAAGCACGAACGGCTGGAGCAACAATGACAATGGCCTTTGAGACAAAGGCATCAAAATAGGTACTTCCCGATGAGTATTTCCAGCCAACTGAATCCAGAGTGACACTTCAAACCTGAAAGTTTTTGATGTTGTTTCCATTAAGATGGTCTTTGGGAAGGTAAGAGGGATGAGAAGATATAAATAGGAGGTCCCCCATGGGAATTTTCTGGTGATTTTGCTGCTGCTGATTTCTTGGCCAAAAAGCCCTTTTGGCTTTTCCAGTGATGAAGATTGTAGGTTTCCCCAGATGATTTGGTGGTAGTTCTTGGATTTCGATGTGTTTTTCATCATGGGGTCACTGCTGGTGGAAAGGGAGGTTTGTTTCAGACAGAAGGATAGTAGTAGATGGAGGTAGAAGACGAGAAGAGGGGTGGGTGGGTGTAGGTTGCCAGTTGATTATTGGTGTTCTTTTCAGGGAGGAAGTTACTGGTGATTAAGGTGGCAAGTGGGCGTGGTTGTTTTGGGTGATGGTGAGGTTGCTTGCAGGTTGTTGCCAAGCACACATGAAAATTTTGTTATATTTGGTCCCTTTTACAAATTTCTATCAGATTTAGGGTTTCAAACCAGACTTGTTACTTTTCCATATACAGTAAGGACTATATTTGTCAAGGAGATACATCAAGGACCATGTTGATCATTTTCTTGATAACAGGCTATGGCAGCTTATGTCGTGTGGGCCTTTAAGTGAGAAGTTAATCTGCCTTCGGCTTTGGTACCGCGCCTTCTTAGGTTAGTGTATGAAATAAGGAGAACTCTTGTAGTGCAGGATTGGAAAGCTGAAGATAAAGAAGAGAAGGCTAAGCATAACAATTACGTAGATGATACCTTGTTGGTTAAATAATACCACCTTCCGTCCCTTGTCTTGACTTGACAGTTGGTGCTGTCTATAGTAGAGATTAAGAAAAAGAAGTGTGAATGGGTTATTGTGTATGATGTTCTTGGAGTTGTATTAAAATAATTGGTATTGTGAAAGAAGTATAAAAATGTGATATTGCACTCAGAATCATGCAAATGAGTGTTTTTTTTTTCTTTTTTGAGAAAGGTAAAGTTTTAAAATGGTCGCTCTCACTTTTACCTAATTGACCCCTACAAAAAAAGAAGAGAGTTTTGTATTATAATATAAAGATCAAAAGATTGTTTAATGCAAGATTAGCTTTTAAGTTCTGGAATGTTTTTCAGAAGCATTCTTGTGGGAGTTTAAATTAGAACATGACATCCTCTGGAATTGGGATATTCCTATTGTTGTACAAACCCAGTTTCTATCTGCAATCTGTTACTTCAAATTCATGCAAGAACTCTGGCATAAAAGAACTTACTTTTATGTTTTAGAATTCATTGCAACGACTTGATGAAGTGAATATATATATCTATGGTTGAAGGTTCTGGAGCCGGGTTGGTTGGTTCAGAGTTCTGAATGATCAGACAGAGCAATCAGATGGGGGCTACTAAGCAGTCTAATTGATTGGAAGGATAATATGAAGGAAAACATATTTGAAAAAATGCTGTTGATGTAATGCCACTTGAAAACCTTCACTTGATATCATTCCAATATAAAACTTTGACTAGAGTGCTACATTTATGTTTTCTTGGCATCTGTACAGATAAATTATTTCCATGGTTATACTTTGCTTCAACAGCCTTCTATTTGGTTACTTCTTCTAATGTTTCTTCCTTTGTAGGATTTTAAACTGTGTAATTACATTTTACTTGAATAATATTCCACAATTCATGCTTCCAAGTCCTCTCTTAGGATATCCTCTATGAGACGGCTTGCTGACATTTTTATTTCCACAATCTCAATCTGTCCTTTTGCTTTGTGTTTTGTCATTATTTTCTAGAATCCAGATAGGGAAAGATGAGCAAGCTTGGGCTTCAGGTGACACTTCAAGGAAGACTCTAAGAACAGGTTAGATCTGACACATCAAGTTGTCTTTCACTGCAGGTTTGCTAGACTGTTTATAGTTGTGTGAAAGCAGGGAGGTTCCTTCAGTGGCAACAATATCGTTACCAGTTACCACCACTTCTATTTCAAGCAGGAAACCTAAGAGAAAAAAATCTGCCATCTACTTTTGTTTCTAACTTTTTGCAACACCTGAACCAACCATAGATTCCTTGAAAACAGGGGCGGGGGGTTGCTTATTCTTCAAATACTTGAGGTTCTAGAAAACATATCAGAACCTTGTGAACATTCATCAAGTAACATAATTTGATTTAGTTAAATGCTTTGTGGAATGTGAATCAGTTTCTTGTTCGGTTTGAAACTTTGGCTGTAGCCGTTACTGTGAGAGTTGGTTCCATCAAATTAATTGGACTTCATCTTTTCCTCCTTTTGGTAACAGTGTGCTGATGTCTGTTAAATATCTATAAAGCTATTACTCACAAATAATTTCTTATTATCATTTTTATTTTTGCTGTGATATTGTTAGATAATTTGTACCATCTTAAAAGCAACTGATGACTATAACAATAATCTTGTCTACATCTATCTATCTATCCATCTATACTACCTTAAAAACAGTACTTTCTAACTTGTATGTTAAATTACTAAACAACCCCAATAAAAACACTCAATTTAGTATATTTTCTATATTATATTAAAAGTATATACATTTTTACATTGAAGGCCCGTAATTATCACATATTTTCTTCGCAGATGATCTTTTATAATGCTTATCATATTCATAGCACTGATTCGTCTTCTCCTTCTCTAGTTAACGTGTTTTACAAGTTCTGTCAATGTGATCTCTATCTTTTCAAAGTAGAGAGCAATACTTTTTGAAAGCAAAATGATCTATTATCCCCTTAGTGTTGACTACTTTGCAACCTCGCCCTTAAACAGTTTTTGGCCTTCTTTTCTGAGACTATTTTGACTCCGTGTTGGAGACATTTCCACTAGGGTCGCTGTTAGAACTACTACCACTACTAAAACTGTCATATACTTCCTATGAATGTTTCTGTCACTAACCAGGTTACTTCTTTATGCTTCTTGGTCCTGCCACTATATTTTGCATGAAGTAAAAATATTTTTATTATTAATAAAAGTACAAAATGTAGCTACAAATTAATATGATCTATCTAAATATTATATTCATCAACCAAGATGTAAGTAAAAATTAGTTAATTTATAATTTTTATAATGCCGATTGAGGTAAGTCGACCAAACCGGCCAATTGTCTTCTGCCCAAGAGCCTTACAGAAATACATTTTCTACAAATACCACCCAATCATTTGTAAAAATAGGAATCTCATGGGTGCACCAAAAAAAGGGGTCTATGCAGGTACATTAAGTTTCAGTTGTGTTCATAAATTATTGGTTTCTAACTTTCTATGCAGGTAAATTGAGTTTTACGATGCTATGTCTGTGCCAATGGCTATTGCTTTACCTGGTCGCTTGCTTTTTGGCCAACCAGTCATCGTAAAACCTTCTGAAGCGGATAAGAACCTTGTTTAGTCATTCACATGTGGTGCTGGATCAGGGTTGGCAGGGACAAGTGCTGCCTCTGAGAGAACTTTATGTAGGAAATCTTCATTTTAACATGACAGAGTTAGAGCTCAGATTGGTAACAAAGCACTAGAATATTGACTTATCATGTGCATTATATAATGGTGGAGGTTTATATACACAATATTCTGCGATGCTGATCTACCTTTACTTGTAGAATATAACATGCTGAAGAACAAATTAACGTGATAGAGAAAATAAAGTTTAGGCAAACACAAACATGGGCGTATGTATCAAATATTTCACCCGCATACACCCATGTGTTTGCCTGAACTTTATTTCGTCTATAACACTGATCTGTTCTTCAGCATGTATAATTGACTTTCTCAATGTCCTTGCTACAGTAATACCCATCTCTACCAAACACTTTATTTTCTGTTTCTAAGGGTCCGCCTTGGCTTTGCTTAAAAATAGTAGCTTTTCAAAAATATTTTTTTTTAGAGTCAAACTTCAGTAACTTTTAAGTCAAAAATGAAATGTAGGAATACCTGCTTTTAACTTCTAACTTTTTCAAGTTTTAACTTTTTAAGTCAAAAATGAAATGTAGGGATACCTGCTTTTAACTTCTAACTTTTTTCAAGTTGTTTTTAATTTATCCAAAACACTCTCGAGAGCTGAAAACACTCTTAAGCCAAACACCCTATAATTTTCCATTATGTCTGTTGTATTCAGATTTTTAAAGCTTTTGGGCCAGTAGAACTTATTCAATTACCTACAAATCCTGAAACAGGACATTGCAAAGGATTTGGGTTTGTTCAAGTTAGTTTTTGGTGAACTGCAATATTTCTTTTCAGTATATATTGTCGGTCATAGTTTTTTTTCTTCTTTTTGTAATGCCTCTATGTCTTGATTTGGGTTCATCTTAGTTTGCTCAACTTGAACATGCAAAGGCATCTCAAAGTTTGAATTGCAAGCTTGAGATTGCGGGTCGCACCATCAAGGTATGTCTACAGGCTGAACTTGTTAATGATATATAATTTCTGTAGATCTTGCTTCTCTGAATACTGTTGGATGACAGTATTACTGAGCCTTGACTGGCTATTTTGGTTCAATGCAGGTTTCATCCGTTGCTGAAGATGTTCAAGTACAAGATGCTGGAGCTAAAATTGCTGATTTTGATGACGATGAAGAAGGAGGCTTGGTGAGTTTGCTCCTAAATTATTATTCAAAGGACCTTGCAAGCCATCTTTTCCCTTAAATAGGTAAGATACTTCATAAGGTATGAGCATGATGGAGGTGGTAAAAGGTCCATCCATGTGTTTGTGTTAGACATGACTTGAGAAAAACAGTTTCAGCATTTGCTACGTTGCTGCATTATATTGTCCTTCTCTCTCTTTTTCTCCCCTTATTTGATATTGAAATTCACCAACTTGTACTTCTGTCCAATCTCTCCATGATATAGGATCATGCCAAATTTCCATTCACACAAACTTCTAACACCCAAACAGAAGCAATTCTGTAGAAAATATGGCTAGTAAAAGATATAGGTATATTGTCCTAAACATTAAAAAAACACAATTATACAAAGGCTAACAAGTCCCTCCAAACCTGGACAAACTAAAAGGATCATTTTCTATAAAATGTAAATTGAATTTGAAACCTTGACTCGACCTATAAAGATCCACCTTACCCCTTAAATCCAAAACAAAGTTATCCGTGTGTCAGAGCAATCTCCAGCAGCTTCATTGGCTTCTTCAATGACATGGTAAACTGCACAAGTTATACATTTCAGCAAGTTGGAAATTTCCTTCAACCTCTGCATAGTTATTTCATTTGGCTCGGGGAGATCATTAACATATTGAACAAGCATAACATTATTCGACTCCACAATCAACTTTTTTGCATGTGGTTCTCATTTCTTGCATTGGTTCGACACATGCCTTAAGGCCTCAAGTCTAGCAATCAAATCATCTTGAACCTCGATATCACTCAGTAGCTACTTAAACACGATCCTTTTTCATCTCGGAAGACGCCACTAAATTGTCATGGCTGGTTCCCTTTTGCTAATACCATAGATGCTTAGTTTAATCTTAACCTGGAAAAGGGGAATCGATTTGCATATGACATGACAAGGTATGCAATATTAACCCAAAAGTTCTTCAAAAATCTTACTAGTCTGATAGCTTAGCATACCCGATAACACTTTGGTTTCCAGATACCTGCAGGACAAAAGTTAAAAGTTACATCTCAGGGAGTTTACCCTCCTATTGTTCCTTCAGCTCAACAAAGAAGTACTTTGCATAATTCAACCAACAAAATTATCCAACTAGCACTTAAATCAATCACATGAGTAAAACACATCTTATGTCTTGGAAAAATAAATGAAACAAGCATACACAGACATAAAATAAAGGGTTATATGACTTCAATGATATGTTCATATGGCAAAACCTTTGTTTCCCATAATCAATAGAATGATAATAGAAAATTACATTTGATAATAAATAGAAATTTTAGCATTTAGTCACACTCCGAAATAACTTTGCGTATGAGACCAATAATATCACGGTTTGCTAATATTTGTGTCAAAGTTGATATCCATGTCAAACAAATTTAAGTTAAATTCTAAGAACACATAATCATGCATTGCATCTTCACTAGTTTTTATGTCAATCTCTATTGTGAATTTTAGAATTCTCTGTAAACATACCATTGTTTCAAGATCATTCAGATCCTTGAGCGATAGATCATTGAATTCTCCACAAAATGAGTTTGTCAACAAGAGAATCCGGTTAAGACAAGACGCAGACTAGTTTGCTCCCAATAGATTGCCAATAAGATGATAGTAAGAAAGAGGCATGTAGAACGTTGTTGGTCTCTAAGCTGTCCTCTTACGATCTTCATCAATGGTGCTTAAGACCTAGTTTCCTGCAAACTGCGGTATCAATAGATGACATTACAGGATCATATATTTCTACATTGTCAATTGTCTAGTGGTGCATGCTGGAATGCGAGGGGATCTCAAACAGGATGAGACCATCCAAAAAAATATCTATCGCATTTTAGGTTCCTATTCGCATGTTCAGGTGGTAATCCATGGTTTGGGAAGCGTTGAATACACTTCCAATTCAGAACTTCACCCTGCCATAGTTCTCCAACTAAAGCAAGATTTTTCCAGCTAGATCGACAATATAGAAATATGCGGTCTTGTTATGTCGTCTCTTCCGTTGATATTGCAGTTTGAACTTTGAAGGAAACTAGGTCTTGAGTTTCTCACCATTGATGAAGATTGCAAGGAAAGCACATCTTATGAGATGCATGATTATGTGCCATGGGTCTTGAGGTTTTCACCATTCTTTGAGCTTTTGATTTGACTTGTTTGTTTCTTAGAAGAAAATAATTTGACTTTCCAGACCACCTTTCATTCTCAATGAATTTGGACGTTCTTTAGTTACCACACATAAAGGGTCAATCAAGATTGTGTTTTGTCTCTGCTCACTTGTGTTTAGTTCCACATTTGACTCGTTAACTAGACCATCACATACATTATCATTCTCGACCTTGTAAAGAAGTTCATCAAGTTCTTCACATAGTTGGGATAATCTTTGATACACAAATTTATAATGTCTTTCATGTAGCTCGTTCAGAGATACCAAAAGAATGCATCATCATATTGTTGAACCATATAGAGGAAGACTTCAAATTATTCACTTGTGATCTGTCATGAACTTTTTCTTTGGTTGCATACATTGCACATCGATTCAATAGATAACAGGGTGGAAGTGAGTAAATTTATTTCTTTATAAATACCATAAGAACATGCCTACATAAGATTTCCATGAACTCAAACTTACGACAAGAACCAAGTAGCATCTCTCAGTATAAGGTTCAATCTAACCATGTATGCAGAAGTTTGTTTTAAACAAATGAACTTTTATAGATATGTATTCCATCCGAACCTCAATCTTTTCTAAAGTAAATTTTTGAGACTGAATCAATTCTTCTTGAAATCCTTCTTTTCAACAAAATCCTTGGGAACTGCTTGCATTGCTTTGCTTAATTTGGTTTCTTGATCTTCAATGGAGTTTATCTACTGTTCATATGTATTATTCTCATATTCCCGGTACACATCCTACAAAATTTCCAAAAAGAATACACCAAAGTCAGTGGTATATATAAGCTTATTAGGTACGAGGTTCAATTGAACGCAGTGAATTCAATACGGAGCATGAATATATATGTGAAAAAACCCTAGCTTTTAACAAATACTATATTCTGAACTCATAATATGAAGAGTAGAATAGGATTACTTTAAAGGTTGACACTATCAAGTTTAAATCTTGAATCCAACTCTTATCAAATACCATATTTGAGATGACATTTTTCTAAGAAAATAATAAACCTTCATGACTACCTAATACCTATCAAAGAATGACTACTTATCAAAGAGAAATGAGAGAAGCAACAATAGTAAAGAAAGGAAAAAGAAAACGTCAAGTTTGAGATCCTTATAGAGCGCCTTAATTTTAGCAACACAAGCATCATCATCTTTTCCATAGTTCTTCAGCAAAATAAAGTTCTTACATTTAGCATTTTGCTCATGCTAGTTATTTGCAGAGCTATGCTGCTCGGACCCTCCAAAAATACTGTCGTGCTCATAGCTTTAGTAGGATTCAAAACACACCCAACAATACTTTTGAAGAGTTCGAGCTATACAGTTGGAGATAATGTAATTAAGGGATGACAAGTTTTTTAGGCTCACATCCAATAACTTCTTTTGCTCCTCGTTGCAGAACACTGGGGCTTTCAAAACCAACCAAGAACACTTGAAATCTTTAATATTCGTGTTATTCTGATAGTAAGACAGATCGAAATAGGTATTTTTTTCATTGACCTAAGTTGGCACCGGAGGAAAATATAATCTTAGAGAGATTATTATCATTCCGAGTATTAATTTAGTGAGATTTTACTGGATATAGTCCACCTTCAAACTCTTCGTTTCTATAGCTTCTATGGAATGATTAATGAGTTTGTTATAATTAAAAGCTTCCGTCCATTCTTTTCTAGTGCTCGAATTAGAACTAATTAATATAATTACTTTATATAAAGATTTAAATTGGAGAAGAACAATTCATTTGTAGAGTTTTTGTTATGAGGAGTAGAAAAGACTCACTTTAATATAAAATGTCAAGAGTAGTAGAAAAAAGAAGCACAACCCTCATGTAATAAATGAAGTTTATTTCTTCGCTTTTATGAAAAATAGATGTGCAACAATATTTGTCCACTTTGTAAAAACAATGGATAATGTAACATCTTGTGTCTAACTTAGATCTAAAGGATGTACAATACACCAATATAGTCTTCTTTCTGTCCTTATTTGGAATGTCTTTAGCGCCTATATCTCTCATTGTTCATTATCATAGCATATATATATTTCTTCTCAATTCCTATGTTAATTTTTTCTTTTCTTGCGTCACCATATATTTTTTTATTTTTTTTATATATTTCGTCCAAGACCAAATTATACTTATTAAGACGTGCCATTATTGAAATATTTTGAAGTTGTGATACCCTCTAAGAATTTGATATTTGGGTCTGTTAGAATAGAAATCTGTATATATGTTCCTACTTAGAATAGGAAGAAGAATGGAATAGGAATCCTAATTAGAAAAGGATTTCAATGTATTGTCTATAAATAGGGTCTCAATGTAACAATTTAGATACACAATTCAATAATATTTTTTTCCATATATTTCTCACATGGTATAAGTGCATTGGTGAGAACTTCAAGTCATCAGTGTCAAATTTCGGTGACGATGGTGAGACTGATTTGTGTCATCTTTCGTTCTGAAGGTGTTGCGCAAAATACAACACCGTCACAAGTCTCGGGAAGCTCAGGCGACCAAACCCCAACGAGACCCACCGAAAAATACTCCCCACGCGCCGATCGGAGGTGGAAATTTTTCGGCGAGATCTGTTCACGCGCCGGCGCGTGAGTGCTGCTCCGGTCACTTTTTTTGGAGCAATTTTCTTCCATTTGGGTCGCCCAGTGTTTCCGACCAGAACCCGATCAGTTTCCTCTAGATCCGATCACCAGAATTAGGGTTGTGGTGATTTTCAGGCAGTTTTCGGCAAGTTTCTTACTCTTTACAAGCCAAATTTTGGAAAATGTCTTTCGGGAGTGATGTTTTTGGCTCCAAAAATACAAGGGTTGGAAGTTCAAGCCTTAAAATCACTTCAGAACCATTAATGGGAAGTTCAAACTATTTAGCTTGGGCTTCTTCAGTTGAGTTGTGGTGCAAGGTCAAGGTGTTCAAGATCACTTAACAAACAATGCTTATGTTGTAGATGAAAAGACAAAGTCTAGTGACGATGGTGCAAAAGCCAAAGCACAATGGGAGAAAGTGGATGCCCAATTATGTAGTCTCCTTTGGCGCTCTATTGATTCTAAGTTGATGCCCTTGTTTCGCCCATTCTAGACATATTATTTAGTTTGGGAAAAGGCACGTGCTTTATACACTAATGACATATCTCGATTCTATGATGTGATATCTCAGATGACCAATTTAAAGAAACAAGAATCCGTATGTCTACTTACTTGGGACAAGTACAGGCAGTCATGGAAAAATTTGAAATATTGATGCCTATCACTACAAACGTAGAAAAGCAACAAGAGCAAAGACAAACATTGTTTCTAGTCTTACACTAGCTGGAGTTCATACTGACCATAACTCTGTACGTGACCAGATTCTAGCCAGTCCTACAGTTCCCTCAATTGATGAATTATTCTCTCGTCTGTTTAGTCTTGTTGCACCTCCCAGTCACAAAGAAGTTTCATCACCCACCGTTGACTCCTCTATTCTCGCATCTCAAACCACAGAAAAGCGTACATATCAGTCTATGGAGAATCGGCGAGGGGGAGGGCGTTTTGGGAAACCTCGATCCAAGTCATTGTCATAAACTTGGACACACCCGTGACATATGTTATATTTTGCATAGTTCACCACCCAGTTATGATCCTTTTGTTCTTAAGGAATATAATGAGTTCCTTCGAAATCACGCAACTAAACAGACATCTCCACCAGTAGCATATAGTGCTCAAGCAACTCAACCATCCAATAATGCTCATATTGCTCAGACAGAATATGATGAGTTCCTTCGGTATCTTGCAAATAATCAAACGTCTCCAAAAGTAGTTTTGGTTGCACAACCTGATGTTTCTTTTGCGGGTAATTTCTTTGCTTGTGTGTCACAGTCTAGTACTTTTGGATCATGGATCATGGACTCGGGGGCATCTGATCATATCTCTGGTAATAAATAACTTTTGACTGATATTGTTTATTCATAGTCTCTTCCAGTTATTACTTTAGCCAATGGGATCCAAACAAAACCAAAAGGGGTTGGAAAAGCCAAACCCGTATCTTCTGTCACCCTAGACTCTGTTCTTTATGTCTCTGGTTCTCCTTTTAATCTAGCATCTTTTAGTCGTTTGACGAAGGCTCTACATTGTAGCATAACCTTTTTGACGACTTTTTTCTCATGCAGGACCGCAGTACGGGACAAACGATTGGAACAAGACATGAATCACAAGGCCTTTACGACCTTGCCTCTTAAAATTCCTTGAAAGCATGCTCCGTTACAGATTTCGCAAATCTAATTCACAAATGTTTGGGACATCCGAGTCTATCCAAACTGCAAAAAATGGTGCCTAGTTTGTCTAATTTTTCCAAATTAGATTGTGAGTCGTGTAAACTTGGGAAACACACTCGTGCTACATTTTCACGTAGTACTGAGGGTCGTTCAGGGTCTATTTTTTCATTAGTTCATTCTGATATATAGGGTATTAGTAGAGTCAATTCCACCTTAGAATTTCGTTATTTGTTAGTTTCATTGATGATTATTCAAGATGCGTTCTGAGTTATTTTCTATATTCAAAAGTTTCTTCGCTGTAATACAAAATCAATTTGGTGTTTCTATTCATACTTTTCGTAGTGATAAGGCCTTAGAATACTTATCCTTCCAATTTCAGGAGTTTATGACTCACCAAGGCATTATTCACCAGACTACTTGTCCATACACCCCTCAACAGAACGGTGTAGCAGAAAGGAAAAATAGCATCTTATTGAGACTGCTCGTACTCTTCTCCTTGAATCCCATGTTGCCCTGCATTTTTGCGTTTTTGGGGAGACACAGTTCTTACGTCTTGTTATTTAATAAATCGAATGCCTTCATCTTCTATTCAGAATCAGGTTCTATATTCCATAGTATTTCCTGAGTTACATCTCTATCCTATCCCCCCTCGTGTATTTGGGAGCACATGCTTTGGTCATAACTTAGCCCTAGGGAAAGATAAATTAGCCCCTCGTGCCCTCAAATGTGTCTTTTAAATTAGCCCCTCGTGCCCTCAAATGTGTCTTTCTTGGTTACTCTTGAGTTCAAAAAGGGTATCGTTGTTATTCACATGATCTTCATCGTCACATTATGTCCTTATGTCCGCTAATGTTACATTCTTTGAGTCTCAGCCTTATTATACGTCTTCTAATCATCCTGATGTATCTATGGTCTTACTCATACCTTAGGTTTCACCTGTACCAACTTTTGAGGAATCTACAGTTACTTCTACATCTCCAGTTGTAGTGCCACCAATCCTAACTTATCATCGCCGTCTGCGTCTAGCGCTAGTCCCAGATGATTCATTTCATGCGCCAGACCCTGCTCGTATTGCGGAATCGCCTCCTCCTAGCCAACCGTTTGCACTTCAAAAAGGTATACGATCCACTCGAAATACTAACCCTCATTATACCTTCTTGAGTTATCATCGTCTATCATCACCCCATTATGACTTAGTATCGTCTTTGTCCTCTATTTCCATTCCTAAGACTACAGGTGAAACACTTTCTCATTCTGGATGGAGGCAGGCTATGGTTGATGAGATGTCGGCTTTGCAAAAGAGTTGTACTTAGAAGCTTGTCTCTCTTCCTGCAGGTGAATCTACTGTTGGTTGTCGTTGGGTTTATGCAGTCAAAATTGATCCAGACGGTCAGGTTGATTGGCTTAAGGCTCGCCTTGTTGCCAAAGGGTATACTCGTATATTTGGGATAGAGTATAGTGGCACTTCCGCTCCTGTGGCTAAAATAACATCTGTCCATCTTTTTCTATCTATGGCCGCCGTTCGTCATTGGCCTTTTCATAAGTTGGACATTAAGAATGCCTTTTTGCATGGTGATCTTGAGGAGGAAGTCTATATGGAGCAACTTGTTGCTCAGGGGGAGTCTAGTAGCCTTGTCTGTCGATTGCATAGGTCATTCTATGGTCTGAAGTAGTATTCTAGAGCTTGGTTTGGGAAGTTCAGCATAGTTATTCAACAGTTTGGCATGACTTGTAGTGGAGATGATCACTTCGTGTTTTATCGACATTCTGCTCCAAATCGGTGTATCTATTTGGTTGTGTATGTTGATGATATTGTTATCACTGGTAATGATCAAGATGGTATCACCAAACTGAAGCATCATCTCTTTAAGCACTTCCGGACTAAAGACCTTGGCAGATTGAAATATTTCTGAGGTATTGAGGTTGCTTAGTCTAGATTAGGTATTGTTATTTCTCAACGCAAGTATGCCTTAGACATTTTTGAGGAGACGGGAATGATGGGATGTAGACCTATTGACACTCCTATGGATCCGAATGTTAAACTCCTTCCGGGACAGGGGAGCCACTTAATAATCCTGAAAGATATAGATGACTCATTGGAAAATTAAATTATCTCATAGTAACTAGACCCAACATCTCTTCTCCAGTGAGTGTTGTGAGTCAGTTTATGACTTCCCCTTGTAATAGTCATTGGGAAGCAGTTGTTCGTATCCTGCGATATATAAGGTCAGCGACTACTCTATGAGGATAAGGCCATGAGCATGTCACTGGATATACAAACACTGATTGGGCAGGATCACCCTCTGATAGACGTTCGACATCCGGATATTGGGTTTTAGTAGGAGGTAATTTTATGTCATGAAAGAGTAAGAAACAAAGTGTGGTTGCTCGATCTAGTGCAGAATCAGAATATCGAGTAATGGCGGCAGCAACCTGTAAGCTAGTTTGGATCAAACAGTTGTTGGGAGAACTAAAATTTGGCAGAATTGATTAGATGAACTTGTGTGTGACAATCAAGCAGCTCTTCATATCGCATCAAATACAGTGTTTCAAGAAAGGACTAAGCACATTGAGATTGACTGTCACTTTGTCAGGGAAAAGATACTCTCAGGAGATAACGTAATTTGTGAAGTCAAATGATCAACTTGCAGATATCTTCACCAAGTCCCTTAAAAGTCCCCGTATTAATTACATTTGTAACAAACTAGGTACATATGATTTGTATGCACCAGCTTGAAGGGGAGTGTTAGAATAGAAATATGTATATATATTCCTACTTAGAATAGGAAGAAAAATAGGAATAAGAATCCTAGTTAGAAAAGGATTTCAATGTATTGTCTATAAATAGGGTCTTAATCTAACAATTTAGATACACAATTCAATAATATTTTTCCCCATATATTTCTCACAGGGTCGTAATGGGTTTTATACCAGCCAGTACTAGGAAGCATGTGTCCACCACTCTGTTATGACATGAAAATGAAATAAGAAAAGTTCCATGTCCTTGTGGGGACAATCACTGTACTGGATCTGCAATAACAATGGGAGTTTTTGTGTAATTATCTCTTGCTTTCTTCATTTATGTTGTAATAAATAATATAGTGCATCTATCTTACACATGTTTTCCTTCTATCTTTCTAGTAGGAATCCTTGTGGCCTTATTTATACTACTTAAAGGGATCTAAATAACATAATTGAAGGGTGGATTTTTCATTCAGCAAGGCCCTGGAAATTTTCTCTGTTATAAAAGAAATTTTATTTGTAGAAATAAAGGTAATGGTCACTAGTAACTAGAGACATAGGAAAAAAGAACAAAATGTATCAAAGTGTGAGATTTATATGTTTGTGTAGACTAGTGATTAATTAGGTTAAGGAAAATATGAGGCGACCCTATTAAAGAGAGCATTAAGGATACATCGACTCTCTTGGATTACACGTCATAGCATACATATACCCGGACTGATCATATCCAAGAAAGACACAAGTGGTTGCCTTGGGGACAATTTTTCTCTTAACTGCGCAGGAATATGAACAAAACACGTGCATCCGAACACTCGCAACCTTGTTTATCTTGACGAAATAGGCGGAATAGCTTGGGACCAAAAGCGATTAACAGTGACCATCTTGAAAGGTTTTTCTACAGCAACACTATGAATAGCGCAAAGGCTATCAGTGAAAGGCCAACCAAGATCGGATATAGCTGATTTTCTGCGAAATCTATTTCAGTAGAGCGTATGATGTCGATGGCCCAAGGTAGAGCACTCAATGGGCTAGGGTGTCCTCATTTCGCCTTACCAATCACAGGGAAAATTTGAATTAATGACTAGTTAAAACACCAGGAGTTGTCTGATCCCCTATTTGATCAGACCGCTCTGAGAAAGAGGTGGGTCACTCTATCTTATGAGACCTTGACTGGTCTTCCCGCGCTTATGCCACTCGGAGTGTTGAGTGTTGTTATGTTAGCTGGTGTAACTGATTAAACCGGGCATAATGCATTCCCACTGGGATATTGAAGATTTGGACGAGCTCTATTAGAGAAGTTCTAATTTCCCTTCAAAGACAAATTGTCTACCATTGGAATGAAATTGACGTTAATAAAGTGTAAAGTCTAAGAGACTGTAGTGTATCTTAGCCTTTTCCTCTTTCTTGATTTATGGCTGAATGTAATGAATTCTAGCTTTCAAGACATGCAAGTTCATGTCCTTTATTTGTATTTAAAATTTCTCATTCCCTTGTTAAATTATTTTTCAGACTTCTTTTGCCAATGCATTAAACTTAAGAATATAAAGTTAAAATAGGGGCCTTTTCCTGTATAAGCTGAAAATTAGTGTTAGTAGCAGAGGGGAGAAATATATTTGAAGTATGATTGAGGTGGACATAAAAGTCTTTTAGATCGATGGAAATTTGAGTTTTTGAAGATCTTAATCTTATCCTAGGCAAAAATAAGAATCTGAGAAATAGGTGAAGCTATGACATCATATTGTGGATGTTATATTGTTCATTAGGATTTTTTGGTCCTTCTTGTATTGTCTGTCCAAGTGGTTACATATATTTTACTTTTTACTCATCTAAGGAGAAAACATGGAGAAAATGATCATCAATGTATTGGGGCTGCTTTATTTGACAGTTAATTTTTTTTAGGATTTTTTGGTCCTTCTTGTATTGTCTGTCCAAGTGGTTACATATATTTTACTTTTTACTCATCTAAGGAGAAAACATGGAGAAAATGATCATCAATGTATTGGGGCTGCTTTATTTGACAGTTAATTTTTTTGAGGCTCGACAATTATAATCTGTAAAGTATGTGAAAAGGTGATGTATTTGGTCCAAAACTCTAAATTTAGCAGATTTAAAAAAAAAGAGTGTTAAGGTTAATCATTTTGTCCATGACCTCATGTGCCAACAGTGAAGTTAGTTTATGGTTGCAATAAAAGACGGACAGAGCAACAACAACAGTGGCCTTTGAGACGGGCATCAAAATAGATACTTTCCGATGAGTATTTCTGGCCAACTGAATGCAAAGTGGCATTTCAAATCTCAAAGTTTTCGATGATGTTTCTATTAAAGATGGTCTTTGGGAAGGTAAGAAGGATGAGATGAGACAAATTGGAGGTCCCTGATGGGAAATTTCTGGTGATGTTGCTGCTGCTGATTCCTGGCCCAAAAGGCCATGTTTTTGCTTTTCTAGTGATGAAGATTATAGGTTTTCCACATAAGATTTTATGGTGGTTCTTGGATTTAGACGAGTTTTCCAGCATGTGATCACTGGTGTTGAAGGGGAAGTTTGTTTCAGATAGAAGGGCAGAAGTAGATTGTTATGGTCTCTTATTAAGGATTTAGTTACGGGACGTTGCAAGATAAAATTTGAAGTTTTCTTTTTTCTACCTATGACACTGGTTTATTAGAGAGAACCTGCAATCTCTTGAGTTTGAAGTACTCAAAGACTTAGTAATTTTCAGCTTCCATTTTCTAAGACAAACAGACAATTTAAATACAACACTTAAAAGATAACTACCCCTAGAAACTAAGATATGACTTCCTAATATATCTGGAATGAAAAACTGTACTCTTACGGAAAAATAACTAATACTAAAAGGAAATAACTACTGCTAAAAAGAAATAACTAATGTTGTAACTATTGGATGACTAAAGAGTGATAACATTACTCTCCTCCTCTTAATTGCGCTTGTCCTCAAGCGCTAAGTGCGGAAATCAGTATTTCCCTCCTTTCCAACAAACTCTTCCTCATCATCTATAAAGTCAATCCAGAATAATTTCTTGCATTGATGACCTCGGATGAATGGTTCATCACAATTGAAACAAAGTCTCTTAAGACGCCTTTCCTCCATTTCAGATCCGGTCAATTTTTTTACAAATCTGGCATGATGTTGAGGTGAGAAATATGCTGTCTTGGATTTGCAAGCATCTAACGATTGCGAACAAACGGGTTGTTCCTTGCGTTCATAAAGTCGAGATAAACTCATCGCTATAGCCAAATCTAGAGGATTATGCAACTCAACCTCAATTGCTGTAAGTAAGACCACTGATATAAAGTTCAATTTTTTGCGACTGAGTGAGTGTACCAGCCCGCAAAATTAACTGCTCAAACTTTTCTTGGTAATTTATCACAAACCCGATTTGTCTAAGTTTAACTGCTCAAACGTTTCTTGGTAATTTGTCACAGACCCGATCTGGCATAACTTAGCCAATTCTCCCAATTTCTGACTTCTAATTGGTGGCCCAAAGCGAAGGTTACATTGACGCTTGAATTCATCCCAAGATGGTTGAGGCATATCTATCTCTAGTTAAAGAAACTAAAGTTGTGCATTGCCTTCTACATGAAAAGAAGCAAGTACAACCTTTTCTTCTAAATGAAAAGAAGCAAGTACAACCTTTTTCTCCTTCTGGAGTTTGTTGATGTCGAAAGAATTGTTCACATCTGTTCAACCATCCCAAAGGGTCCTCTTGGCCATTAAGTCGTGGGAAATCCAACTTTGTATGTCGAGGAATGATGAAACTTTCTCCTACTTCTGAACTTGACCCTCCAACCACTTTATTTTTTCCCTTCCAACCATGATTCTGACTTGTATTTTTATTTGAATGAGAATCGACCTTAAAAATCTCTAAATCCTTTGTGAGTGCATCCAAACGAGCATTTATTGCTTCATGTCTGTCCAAATTGGTTGCACGTTCTTCGTGGAACAATTTCACCAATTGTGCTAGTTGATGTTGAATTTGGTTTCCCATAAAACCTGTCTCTGATATCAAGTTGTTATAGTCCCTTGTTAAGGATCTAGTTATGGGATGTTGCAAGATAAAATTTTGAAGTTTTCTTTTTTCTACCTGGCGCTGGTTCGTTAGAGAGAACCTGCAATCTCTTAAGTTTGAAGTACTCAAAAAACTTGGTAATTTTCTGCTTCCATTTCCTGAGACAAACAGACAATTTAAATACAACACTTAAAAGATAACTATCCCTAGAAACTAAGATATGACTTCCTAATATAACTAGAATGGAAAACTGTACTCTTACGGAAAAATAACTACTACTAAAAGGAAATAACTATTGCTAAAAAGAAATAACTAATGATGTAACTATTGGATGACTAAAGAGTGATAGTATAGATGGAGGTAGAATGCGAGAAGGGGGGGGGTTAGTGAAACTGGTGATGAGCATGTCTTTTTGGGTAATTGTGAGGTTGCTGACAGGTTGTTGGCCAAGCTCACATGAAATTTTTGTTAGATTTAATATGCCCTTTTACAAATACTATCAGATATAGGTCTCAAACCAAATGTGTTACCTTTTCATATACAATAAGGACTACATTTGTCAAGGAGATACATCAAGGGCCATGATCATTTTCTCGATAATAAGCTTTGGCTGCTATGTCGTGCTGGCCTTTTGAGTGAGAAGGTATTTGGCTTTGGTTTTGGTACCACGCCTTCTTAGATTAGCTTATGAAAAAAGGAGAACACTTGAAGTGTAGGATTAGAAAGTTGACGAGCAATGAAGATTAAAAAGAAGGCTAAGCATAATATTTAGGTAGATAATACTTTGTTGGTTAGATGATACCACCTTCTGGCCCTTGTCTTGGATTGACAAAATAGAAGAGAGTTTAATGCAAGATTAGTTTTAGTTCTGAAATGTTTTTCAGAAGCATTCTTGTGGAGTTAACTAGAACATGACTTCTTTTGGAGTTGGAATATTCCTATTCTTGTACACATCCAGTTTCTTCAAATTCATGAAAGAATTTTGGCATAAAAGAACTTTTATGTTTTAGATTTCATTGCAGGGACTTGATGAAGAGAATATATATCTGGAGCTGGGTTGGCCGGTTCAGAGTTTAAGCAACCAGTAAACCCAGATGGGGGCTAGTAAACAGTCTAATTAATGGAAGGATACGATGAAATAAATCATATTTGGACAAAATGGTGTTTATGTAATGCGACTTGAAAACCTTCACTTAGTATCATTCCAATATAAATCTTTGATAAGATCGCTACATTTATGTTTTTTTGGCATTTGTACAGATAATATTATTTCCATGGTTATACTTTGCATCAACTGCCTTCTATATGATTACTTCTTCTATTGTTTCTTCCTCTTTTAGGGTTTAAAACTGTATAATTACATTTACTTCAATAATATTCTACAATTCATGCTTCCAAGTCCTCTTTAAGGATATTCACTATGAGTCGACTTGGTGACATTTTGTTTCCACAATCTCATTCTCTCATCTTACTTTGTGTTTTGTCAGTGTTTCTAGAATCCGACTACAGAAAGATGATCAAGCTTGGGCTTCAGGTGACACTTCAAGAAAGCCTCTAAGAACAGGTT
This sequence comes from Solanum sitiens, assembly GCA_016801875.1. Lineage (NCBI taxonomy): Eukaryota > Viridiplantae > Streptophyta > Magnoliopsida > Solanales > Solanaceae > Solanum > Solanum sitiens. The sequence goes on from JABWTJ010000028.1 coordinate 2,551,665, forward strand.
AAGATTTAACACATCAAGTTGTCTTTCTATGCAGGTTTGCTTGACTGTTTATAGTTGTGTGAAACCATGGATGTTCTTTCTATTATAACCTGTATAAAGGTTAGTCAAAACAGAAACAGAAAGAAGATGAAATAGACAAAAAAAAATAATCCGAGTCCACAGAAATTATTGTGTCTACTTAAGAAATTTAATTCCCTCACTATACCCGAGGTTACAGATTAATTTCTTCCAAGATAAAATGGATTAACCTGTTAAAGAAGTAGCGGTACTCAAACTTCAATAACTTCAGCGAATATAAGAACAACAACAAGTCACACACATAGGCGATCAACAAATTTGTTTATGAGAAAATGTATACAAAGAGAAGGAAAATATTTTCAGTGTTCGAAAACTGGAAAAAATCTCTTATTTATAGCCATTTTCAGCAAGGGACGCGTCTGTTTGGAAAAATCTATCAAGACCTATTTTTTCCATACCGTTGTGTCTTTTGGGAAGAGTAACGACTTTTCGGAAAAGTAACGATTTTTCGGAAAAGTAACGACTTTTCGGAAAAGTAACGATTTTTCAAAACATACCGTTACACGCGAATTCATTCTCTTAATTAACTAATTAACTAACATCCTGAATTAATTTATAAGAGAAAGGAAATTAGGAAAAAGAATTTACTTAATGAGATTGACGAAATAAATTTTGTCCAAAAATATTATCAATCAATCCAAAGTGACGACGACGGCGCGAGGGGGTACCTTCTTCTTAGCTCTTTAAGAAGTAAAGGAGGTGTTTGCTAATATAAGGACAACAATTTTCTTTTCTTTTACCGATATGAGAGAAATGACTTTTCATTTGCACTTTACAAATGACTTTTCATTTTCCCTTCAAATTGGTTCCCTCATTTTTCTCTTCTCTTTTCCCATTCACACTTTGCTAAACCCAACACTTTCAGTCACAAACCCTGTGAATATTCATCAACAGTAACATAATTAGATTTGAATGTTTTGTGAATCAATTTCTTATTCAGTTTGAAACTTAGGCTAATAGTTATTACTGTAAAGAGCTGGTTCTGTCTAATTAATTGGACTTATTTTTTCTCGCTTTTGGCAACAGTATGGTGATCACTCATAAATTGTTTCTTACATCATTTTTAGTTTTGCTGTGATACTGTTGGATACTGCTTCAACTTCTATTTTGTATTTCCTAAATGCATCTATTGCTTCATCCTTACCATTTAGCAAATAGATATAACAATATCTAGTGCAATCGTCAATAAAAGTTATAAAATACTTTTTCCCACCACGTGAAGGTGTTGACTTCATGTCACAAATATCAGTGCGAATCAGTTCTAAATGATTTGAATTCCTTTCAACAGATTTATAAGGATGCTTATCATACTTAGATTCAACGCAAATTTGACATTTTGATTTATTGCATTCAATTTTTGACAAAACAATTAAGTTAATCAGTTTTTGCAAGGTTTTGTTATTAACGTGTCCCAAACGTTCATGCCATAAACATTTAGACTCAAGCAAGTAAGAAGAAGTAGAATCTTTATTCATATCAACTGCAATTACATTGAGTTTGAAAAGGCCATCATTAAGGTAACCTTTTCCTACATACAGTTCATTCTTACTCACTACTACTTTATCAGAAACAAATACACATTTGAATCCATTCTTAGTCAGAACTGGAATAGAAACTAAATTATTTCGCAATTCCGAAACATACGAGACCCTGTTCAAAGTCACCACCTTGCCTGATGTCATCTTTAATAGGACCTTGCCAGTTCCTTCCACCTTTGCAACAATGGAGTTCGCCATAAACAACTTCTCATCTGTAGGTGCGGGGGTATATGATGAAAATAATTTTTTGTTGGCACAAACATGACATGAGGCACCAGAATCTATCCACCATTCTTTGGATTTTCAACCAAGTTACATTCTGAAAGCATTGCACAGAGATTGTCCATTTCTCCTTTGGATTCAGCCAAGTTTGCTTGATACTTCTTCTTCTTGTCCTTCTTGGGACCCCGACATTCAGTAGCCCTATGACCACGTTTGTCACAATTGAAGCAACTTTCATTGAACTTCTTAGGAGGATTGCTTTTCGGACCATATGGTTTATTTCTTTTCTTTAATTTTGTGGGATCTTCTTCAACAATATTTACTCCAGATATTGCTGAATTACCACATGACCTATTTTCTGCAGCCTTATTATCCTCTTAAATTCTCAACCTTACTATGAGATCTTCAATAGTCATCTTCTTGCGTTTATGTTTCAAGTAGTTTTTGAAGTCCTTCCACAATGGAGGTAACTTTTCAATAATGACAGCCACTTGAAGACATCATTCACAATCAATCCTACATTAAAGATTATGTGAATATTAAGAAAAAACTTAATATTTCTAACATAGGCATTAAATAAATTTATACCTTCAGCAAGGAGATCATGGATTATGACCTGCAGTTCTTGAATTTGTGTGACGACGGTCTCTGTCTATCATCTTATAGTCCACAAACTTTGCCACAATGAACTTCTTCATTCCGGCATCCTTTGTTTTGTACTTTTTTTCTAAAGCATCTCAGAGTTCTTTTGAGGTTTTGACATTGCTGTACACATTGTACAGATCATCTTGCAGGCCACTCAGAATATAATTTTTACACAAAAAATCTAAGTGTGTCCATACTTCGGTTACCAAGAATCGTTCTTCAGACGGAGTATCATCCGACATAACAGGAACATTCTCATTAATGAACCTCTGCACACTCAACGTAGTGAGATAGAAGAACATCTTTTGCTGCCATCTCTTAAAGTCGACTCCAGAAAACTTTGCAGGTTTCTCAGCCGGCGCTAAGACAACAGTTGAACGATTGTGTGCAACCGATGTTGTTGCAGCACTCACTGTTCCAGCAAGTAATGCATTTACTTGACTTGAATTAGTCATTTTTTCTGTCATAAATGCATATAAGTTTAGTATGTGAAATACTAATAGTAAAGAATAAATCTTTACATAGACTGTTTCTGATTGAACGATAAAGTTTTTATGTTCTTTTAATCGTTAATCGAATGAATTTTAAAATTCAAACAGAGTAGAAAACCATAAAAGTTTTAATCTCCAGAAATCTCAAATACAGAAACTTATTAAATTTCTTAAGATTGTTATAACCTATATTAAGGTTAGTCAAAACAGAAATAGAAAGAAGATGAAATATACAAAAAAATAATCCGAGTCCACAGAAATTACTGTGTATCCTTAAGAAATTTAATTCCCTCACTGTACCCGAGGTTACTGATTAATTTCTCCCAAGATAAAATAGATTAACCTGTTAAAAAAATAGCGGTACCTCAAACTTCAATAACTTCAGCGAATGTAAGAACAACAACAAGTCACACATAGACTCATTCGGTCGACAAATTTATTTATGAGAGAAAATGTATGCAGAGAGAAGGAAAAAAATTTCAGTGTTAAAATTGGAAAAAATCTCTGATTTATAGACATTTCAGCAAGGGACGCGTCTGTTCAAAAAAATCTGTTAAGACCTATTTTTTCCAGATCGTTGTGTCTTTTGGAAAGAGTAACGACTTTTCAGAAATGTAATGATTTTTCGGAAAGAATAATGACTTTTCGGAAAGAGTAATGACTTTTTGGAACGTTACTGTTACACTCGAATTAAGTTTGTTAATTAACTAATTAACTAACATCCTGAATTAATTTATAAGCGAAAGGAAATTAGGAAAAAGAATTTTATTAATGAGATTGACGAAATAAATTTTGTCCAAAAATATTATCAATCAATTCAAAGTGACGACGACGGCGCGAGGGGGTACCTTCTTCTTAGCTCTTTAAGAAGTAAAGGAAGTGTTTGCTAATATAAGGACAACAATTTCCTTTTTTTTTACCGATATGGGAGAAATGACTTTTCATTTGCACTTTACAAATGACTTTTCATTTTTCCTCCAAATTGGTTCCCTCATTTTTCTCTTCACTTTTCTCATTCACACTTTGCTAAACCCAACACTTTCAGTCAAAAACCTGTGAATATTCATCAACGATAACATAATTTGATTTGATTAAATGTTTTGTGAATCAGTTTCTTATTCAGTTTGAAACTTAGGCCAATAGTTATTACTGTAAAGAGCTGGTTCTGTCTAATTAATTGGACTTATTTTTCTCCCTTTTGGCAACAGTATGATGATTACTCACAAATGATTTCTTACATCATTTTTAGTTTTGCTGTGATACTGTTGGATAACTTGTACTGATGACTATTATAATAACTAGTTCCCAGAACGTACATTGCACGTTTGTCCCATACAATTATTATAAAGTTGAAATATTATATAGAAAATGTTAAACTTAAAAATATTATTTTTACCAATTTATATTTTATTCATCAAATAAAATTCATATTAATCAAATATTACATTGACCATCAAACAAGAAATATGAAAAAATAATAATATTATTATAACATCCAATAATATGAATATATCTATATGATTTATCCTAAATAATCTCTCATTACGCTTTATATACTAAGTACAAAAATATGTATCTACTTAAAGAAACTATATTAGTAAGAAAGGATAAAAGAAAGAAAAAAAAGGTATAAAGGTACATTTAAAAACGAGTATAAAAGTCATAAATTAGTAATTTCAGCACTAATAAAAGTAGACTTATAACATTCATAATTTCAGTAGATTAAATTAAAAAAGTATAAATCGGCAATTAAAGAATACAAAAAAACTAAACATATAAGAACAATTACAACATTTATATCCTTCTTAAGACTTTAATTATAACAATATATATATAGTAAAAAAAAATACATAAGAAGTAGAGTTATTGATGATACCTTCTCCCGTAATAAAAAAAAACCCATCTAAAATGGTAAAGATAAAACTATGATTTAAAATATCATACTAATTTAGATCAAACAAATATTAATATTAAAACAAAAAAAATACATGAAAATTGCCTAATGATTCACATCAACAAGAGGCAAGCGATAAAGAATAATTCATTTTTCATGATACATATATATAGCTAAAGATTTATAGGATAAGATGAAAAGTTGAAGAGTTGTTGAAGTTAATTTTCAGAAAACATGGGGGGAGAGGAAAGGTTGATTGTTTTTACTAATAATTCAATACATTTAATTATACTAATTATAAAGAAGAATAGCAAATTTAATCCATTTAACCACACTAATTATAGAGAAAGAATAGAGAATTTTTATTTTAAAAAAAAGTAATTCCTAACAATTTTCTATGAAATATTTTTGTCTTTCAAAGTTTGACTTTACACCTTCTTATTTTTAGTATTTAGTATAATATAATATAATTATTACTTAGTATTTAAATATTAGAATTTGAAGTTCTTGATGCATGTATTTAAATATGATTGTTTAATATTAAATTAATTATATATTAATATTTAATTTAGTTTAGAAATAAATTAAGAGCAAAATGGTAATTCAACTTTTAAGTTAGGAGCTCTCACTTATAATAATATATATTATATGATATATAACCATATATGCGACTTGTTTTTCCCTGTTATCGTCTGGCTATGCAGTTGGGATGATAAATTAGGAGTTTCATTGTTATCTTTATAAGTTGTTTTCCCTCTCTTGGAATTATTTTCAATTTATTCTGATCCAAGGCTTTACTTGAATCGAGAAAACACAAGTGGATGCTTCTATCAAGCAGTTTGCAACTTACGTTTGAGTCTCTCTTTTGTCTTCACGGATACTGAAGAATTACAAATATTTGAAGTTTGTGCCAGCTCCTGAAAACTGACTTGGAAAGGTGGAGACATATATAACACTCCATCTTTGTGCCTTTAACTCATTTTATCCCTTGTTATGGATTACAAATAATGTGAACGGGCTGGAAGGAGGACCAACAACACTTCAAATATATATATATATATATATATATATATATATATATATATATATATGAAATTCCACCAAATGTCAATGGTATGTATTTAATCGTAATACTAGCGTAGGCGCGGGCGAATCTGCTAGGGGAATTATCACGAAATAAATGAAATCCCTTAATCTACAAGCTCAATATTTGTTTTAAGAAAATGCAGAAATTTTCACTATTGTAAACCTTGATGTCAATTGACGTGGGAAATCATTTTTTTCTTTTCAAAATCCATATAGTATTATTGTATTTATTCATAAGGGTTAGGAATGGAGGAGGAAGACAAACTAATGGACTAATACTAATTAGCACCTCTTATGGGTGGACCGATTCAATCGTTATTTTCAACATTTTCCACTTACACATAAGAAAGTGGTCAAGTTTCATCCAGCTAAAAAAAATTATATATTTATTTGAATTCTCTTGGATCAATTCATACAAGATAATTAGGCCTTACGATCCACATAGTATGTAGACACTTTACTATACACATGTTAGAAATATAGTCTCTCATCATTTTCATTAGAATAATCGAGTATATCAATAGAACTTAGAATTACGCTTAGTGCACTAGATCATTTGAACGACATTAATATATCACACTTTGATCTTACATATCATAATTCTTATGTTCATAAATGTACTAACAAACACAAAGTAAATAAGAGCCACCAATGATCTTCCTCTTCTCATGAGTCTCCAAACTTGTACCCAACTCGTTTAGTCAAATCAAATCTCTCATGATTATTTAGTAGCATGCTAAAATAACAAACATCAAAGAGGGTTCAAATACGTTTCACACAGCCCCTTATGTAGTTTAGGGGCTGGCGCACCGCGCCATGGTTGCTAGGTCCCCATTCTTTTCGTATGCTAGATCACGCATATCCAAGTCATAACTCTTGACTTCATAATTCAAATTTAAGATATAGAATTAAGAGTAAAGTTCGAAGAAGTTCTTTTGAGTCATTTTGAAAAGTCTTACAATTTTTATTTTTTTTAATAAAAAACTTGAGTATTTGAGTATGAGGATGAGGAGAGTTGAGTTTCAATTTTCAAAATGAATATATGGGAACTAAGTAATTCCAAGAGTAACTGTTTTTACATTTTAAATGAGAGGAAACTTTGATTTTCAAATGAGTTCATGAGGAGTTTTGAGCACTATCTATTTTAAGAGAATCTTTTGCGTAATAATCTCAAAGTTTAAGGATAAAGAAATGTTTTAAACATATAAGCATGCATTATATTATTGGGAGTAGTATTGAGCACCGATATGAGAACGAATTTAGACAACTCAAAGTCCTCATAAACCATGCATGCCAACGTGGGTACAAAGGCTCGTACCTTTTAGACGATTTCTATTGCTTTTAAGCATAACTTAGTGGATCCACTTAGTTGAGGATGTGTTATACTCCAACAACATATAGGACAATTCTTACAGCGTGGACGAGACATTGTATCATCACATAACTCATACTAATTGTTTTTCAGTTAGAGAATCTCCTAAATAAGAGTAAAAGAGTTTTATTGTGTTTCTTAAATATTGAGTTACAATTTACTATTTTAAAAGATTTCTTTATAATGTATGTTATTGTTGCTTTTATGTTAAACCGAGTTTAGTATATTTGAGTTCTTGAGTATCTTTGAGTCTTTTGAGTAACCTTGAGTCGAGGAGAGTTGAGGTGAGTATGAGTTCTTTTTATCAGTTCAAGCTTGACGGTTATGTTCAGTTTCCCTTACATGTTCATACATTTTATGTACTGACGTCATTTGACCTGCATCGTCTCACGATGCAAATACAGGTAATCAGGGTCATCAATAGACACTTCATTAATACCACCTGTAGTTCGAGTTGCCTTTGGTGAGCCTCCTTCTTCCAAAGGATTCCATTTAATTTTTGTTAGGATATCGTGGGTCTTGTCTCGACTTCCATCTTGGTCATTTAGAGGCTTCATAAATAGACAATAGTAGTTGAAGAGTCTTTTTAGTTTTCTTGTTAAATGTTTTAAAGACTTGAGTTGCCTATTTCTGGCTAGTTGAATATTCTATTATGTTTCCGAGTTTTTTATTTGAGACTTTTGAGTTAAAACTTTACATTTAAGTTCATCTTATGTTGGGTAAATCTTTTACTGAGAATTGAGATAGATCAAGGATTCGTCTGCCAGTGGAAGGTTTTCTGCGTTCAGTCAATCTACGCAGAGTGAATCGGTCCCTAAGGAACCCCCGAAAGGGCTGCCGTTCGATGGGTACACGAAAGTGACGAAGTTGCTTTGACTACAGAACCATGCCTGTCTGTTGGAGCGAATTGGATGATCGGGCCGGGCCAACAATGGTTCTCGAGTGTCGGTCACACTTAGAGTATGGCTCGAGGCATGAGAAATACGTGTTGTACTCTTTTTCTTTACTAGAATTTTCTTCCACACGATTTTTTTCTAGTAAGGTTTTAACGAGACATACTATCTTTGAACATCCAAGGAGGAGTGTTATAAAATAATACTCCTTCTGTCACATTTTATGTGACAATATTCGACCGGACACAGAGTTTAAGAAATAAATGAAGACTTTGAAAAGTTTATCAAATTTTCCTTAAAAAAAGTCAAAAAGTAGACTCACTTTTCTCTCTCCTCATAAATGTATTAGATTACTATTTTTAAATTAAGTGGGACCAATAAAGGTAAAGAGGAATTGTATCTTTAAATACTTACCATATAAGAAAAAATGACATTCTTTTTTAGACTGACCACAAAGTAAATGGTGTCACATCAAATGGGACGGTGAGAGTATATTATGGATGTCCACTACACCAAGAAGTTACTACATTACCTCCCTAAATTATGAAGATAACCTCCACATTTATGATCATTATTTTGTAACATTTCACCTCCATAACCTCCTCGATTATATTCATGTTTAATGTCATATTTATAACTAACCTTTTTTATTCCTTTATGCTACATTATATATAGAAGTATAAAGGTTTATATTGTATGCACTTGACGATCTGGTGAACACTTGAATACTTTGAAGAATAAGAAACACTCAAAATGTCTTGTCTCTCTATTTCTATTGCTTTTATTTTTTTATATTTCTTTCTTATTTTGCTTTAATTTTACAACAATATTCACTATATCAATAATTATTTTTGTGAAAAAGACATGATATACCCCTCAACTTTGTCATTTAGATCTGATATACTCTCGTTATGAAAGTGTCTCATATATACCTTTACCATTATACAAATGATTCAGATATACTCTTACCGTTACAAAATGAGCTCACATGCACCCTTCATCTAATGAAACTGGAAAAAAAATAGTTTTAGATTTACTTTTTTACTATAATTATTTTTTAGAAATCATGTAGGGGGTATATATATGATCCTTCTAGCAAAATGTATACTATAATCTTTTTCATAACATAAATTATTTTTTGACTTCTTTGATTATCATTATCTGAGTTTCTTATTTTTTTTCTTTCATTTTTCAGTGTAAAGAAAAAAATTTAAAACTAATTTGTTGGATATATTGTAATTTTTATTTGTAAAGAAATAATTTAAAATTGGGAAATTTATAATTAGTGAAACATAAATAAATTTGACCATCAAAATAATAAATTCAAATTAGTCGTTAAAAAAAAATATGTGTGTGAAGGATCAAATATGAACAACTTTCACATATAGCAAACACATAATTTATATTTGTATGCTATAACAAAATTTGTATAATTGCGCTCTATAACAAACATAAATATGTATAATTCGCTATACATATACAAAGAAACCAATTGTATAATTCGCTATACATATACAAAAGAAAGCAGTACAATACATTTTAAGTAACAATCAAAACAAATATTGTAGTTATAGTAATGATACAATACAATACAATGGATAATAATGATCCAAACATAGTATAAGGGAGAGATGTGACTGACAAACAGTTTGCTACAGGGCACAATTAAATCAAAGTGTGGTTATAACATTTAATTTGGTTTATTAGTTTGCCATTATATACAATTTTCCCATCAAATATACCTGATTATAATTTTTCAAAAAAATAATTTAAAAATAAATTAAAATTAATTTTGCACTTCCATTATAGGAAAAAAATATATGCGAGTTACTTTATAATAATGAAAATATATATGAGCCACGAAAATATATTAATTCTAAATAACAAAATTAAGTGCTATTTCATACCTTTTTCTCATTATTTTTGTTTTATAAATGTGAAAATAAATTGGCAAATGAATTGGAACGTAGGGAGTAAATCGAAAAAATATCATTAATGATGATGTGTTAGCGTGATCATGAGATCGCCGCTCCTCTCTTTTGGTTTTACTTTTTCTAAATATTTTTTTAAAAAAATAACACAAAAGCTTCCTATCTTTCAAACAAAAATATTGTAATTTCTCATACCATTTCTTTTTAATATATAATGTTTGTCCGGCTATATTATATTATAATTATACTACTGAGATAAGCTTATGCATTCTATTCAATGGTGGATTTATTTATTCTTCAGCCATAAGCAAGAACCTTCACTGGTAAGTTCTTCTTTTTCATGCCTTTTCAGTTGTCTACTCTTAGATCTCAATGCATATTTAATGGAATTGTGTTTGACATTTGATTGCATTCATAAAATTTGGAATTTGTCTGACTTTTCTCTAATCTGATCAGGTGATTGTGATATGTATCCAACTTGCCATAGTTCATCTATGGATTTAACGGAATTTGGTTGGAAACTAGGTTTAAGGTTACTTCTTAATAAATTGAGTTGCTTGATTTTGGTGGGGAAATATGGTGTGTTCTGTGTTTAGGTGGGTTTTGATTAGGATAACTTCATGCTGGTGTGATGTGTTGGGAGTTTTAGGTTGGGGGTAGTGGGGTTTGAAGATGACAGATGTTTTGCAACAGAAGCCTGATAGCACAGGGGATGATGCCCACTCTGAATTTGAGAGGGGATGGGAGGAGTTAATGTGTGGGCACTTGGACGAGTGTATGTCATTTGCTTCATCTAGTTCAGCACGAAACACTGAAGATGAGGACGATGACAGCGATGGTCTTGTGAGAAGAAGAAGAAGGAGGACTACTTCGCTAATTGAAGGTGATGATAATCTGGCTGAGTCTTCTGCTGCTAGGCGTAGGCGTTCACGTATTTTGAGTAGGTGGGCTGCTAGACAGGCAGAACATATGATAACTACTATTGAGAGGCGGAATCGTGAGTCAGAGTTGATGGCACTAGCAGGTTTGCATACTGTGTCGACACTTGATTCTTCGTTCTTGACAGAATCACAATCTCCTACTGCAAGGCGTGATGCCGAGAGGACAAGCAATAGGTCGTCTACTATTTTGCAAATGTGGAGGGAGTTGGAGGATGAGCATATACTGAATCATGCCCGAGAGAGGGTAAGGGAAAGACTGACACACCAGAGGACTGTGGACTCTAACACCAATATTTCTAGTACTAGTATTTCAGAAAGCCGGGAGACCGAGAACCATGATAGTTTGGTGGATGCTAATGAGAGCGAGAATGAGTATGGTACTTGGTCTCATGACGTGATTGGACAACAGATTGAGAACAGCGAGCAAGGGAACTCCAGCCGTGAACAGTCTCCTGATCTAGGGGAAGTTGAGAGGGAGAGGGTAAGACAAATTGTTCGTGGATGGATGGAGAGTGGGATCAGTGACCATTCACCTAATGTCTCTCAGGGGAATGGTGGCCCAAGAAGTGAATGGCTGGGGGAGACAGAGCGTGAAAGGGTGAGAATTGTGAGGGAATGGGTCCAAATGACTAGTCAACAAAGAGGAGCTCGTGGTGGCAGGAGGGAAGAACAGTCCAATGGGCTTAGTGCTCAAGCTGATCGTGTTCGTGATGAGTCTGTTGTCGAGCATGAGGAAGGCCAGCCAGAGCATGTACACAGAGACATGCTGAGGTTACGTGGGAGGCAGGCTTTACTTGATTTGCTTGTGAGAATTGAAGGGGAAAGACAGAGGGAACTTCAGGGTTTGTTAGAGCATCGTGCGGTTTCTGATTTTGCCCACCGCAGTAGGATTCAGGTTAGCTGTTATTCTTCATCCAGTTTCCCTGTCCTATATTTCTTATGGAAGCCTCAGTAGGAGTCATGATTCAATTGTCCACGAGGGCTTATGTTTTATCCTTTGTTATATTGTGAAGTTTGACATTTTGAAGCTGAAACTTGAATTAACAGGAGATGTTCGATATCTTGAACTGTGCTTGTTTTTACTTTGTTCCTCTTGGAGGTAGATGTAACTGGCCTTTTTGAGTTGTTATTGGAGGTGTCCTTGAGCTGTTAGCTAATCTCTTCTAGAGTTGTTCCTTTCTTTCTTAAGCATCTTATTTTACACCCTCTTACAGTCACTACTCAGAGGAAGGTTCTTGCGAAATGAAGGGCCTGCTGAGGAAGAGAGACCACCTTCAATGGCAGCAAGCGAACTAGTTCATCTTAGGCAACGCCACACTGTCTCTGGGCTCAGGTATATGGCCTGGTCAATTATGTTTCGCTGCAGGATTTGTCTCAAAATTGAATTTTAATCAGCTGTTGAAGCTTGCCTTTATGTAATAAGTTATTAAATGTTTGTTTCCATGTGGTCTACCATTTCAGTTATGTTGTGGAGCAGTAACACCTAGTCCAATTTCCTTCTGCAGCTGTCAGAATAATTTACTTTTTTATAATGGTTGTTTGTAGAGGGTTATGGATACTACTCAGTGTGATCATAGATGGTACCTTGTTGTTGAGGTTCCAGCATTATCCAACTAGGTTCCTTTGTACAGTTTGTTGATACCCACGCCCAAGATCAATTATTCCTAGAGTCAAACTTTGATTGCAGTGCTACTTAAGTCGTAACTGCTGATTATCTTACTAATCAGCAATATTTAAACGATTCAGTTACAGTTGCCTAAAACGTCTGAGGAAGTGGGAATGTAGCCAGCAGATTCTTTAGCAGCAAATGCATTGTTTCTGTGTGTGTGGAAGCGGGGGGGGGGGGGGGGGGGGGCATGAGGAAAGTGGGTAGCATGCATTAGTTATGGAAAGAAAGTAGAGTACTGGCTTTAACCTTAATTTTGTACAAGTTAAATGTGACTTAACTTCTACCAGCAAATCAAGATGTCACCTAAATTAGTTTCTGGAGAGGGTAGAACTTATATATTAAAGGGAAAATGAGGAATTGCTAGATATATGCTTCTTTTATCTGAGGTGGAGTATTTGGGAACATGATTGGTGATCTTACTATTCTCATCTCAACCCAAGTTGGCATTATTTGGTTCTCTTAAATTTTATTGCCTGACCAATGTCATGGAAGTATTGTGTTTAAGATCACTTACTTTTCAAAGATACATCAGTACAAGTCTATAGATGTAAAAGTAAGGTCTTTATGTGTGTCTAAGGATTAGTTTGGTCGTTTCCCCCTAAAAGCTGCAGGTGAAATGATCGCCCTTCACATTTCAGTTCTTCTCCTTTTTTTTTTTTTTTTTTTTTTTTTTTTGATAATGTTAAAGTAGTGCGTTTCTCCTTTTCTTTTTGCGGTGTATTTTCTCAAGTTCTCTTTCTATTCTGTCTATAGTTGACTGTAGAAGTAGTGATTAAGCCCTGTAGCTCATAAAAGCTTAGGGAGGTTCGCTTCACCTCAGTTAAGCTGCACTTCAGTGTAGGCAATGCACTAAGGCGTGCGTCTCATTGCCCATGAGTTCTATCTTGAAAAAAGCACTAAACAATAAATATCATCAGAAAAAGGGATATATTAATCATTAAGGACAACATTGTAAATGAATTTGTTACTTTTTTTCTTGCATTACATTTATATTCATAACTTTTTTCTTCATTCCACCTTTTTTTTACTGAAGCCTACAAGTTAATTGGCACTTTGCACTTAAAGCCCTAATAAACCTGGATCGCTTTTTTAAGCTTTTCACCTTTGACAATACTGTTCTATTGTAGTACTGTATAAATCAATCAAGATTATGGTGGTCTTTCACCCATTTGGATCTCAAGCAAATTGATATGAAATCACAGCATGTTAACTGTGGCTAAGAGTGAGTTGAGGTAATTGAACAAGGATCTTATGTGAAGAGAAAATCAACTAGAGGATTGAGCTTCTACCATACCACCTTTAGTTTGATGTTAATGTTAAATAGATCTTTGTTTGCATGTCACAATGTATTTGTTCTTTCTTATGTGATGCTTGCAACATTGTTTAGTAATCATTTTTAATTGTACATATCTTAGAGAAGCGAGCCTTTTTGGAATTTCTAGAAGCACTTGACAAAGAATCCACATTTTCCATTTTCTGTTTCATTATGAAGATTGAAACCTCAATCTGTGGAAAGATTTTCTGCTTTGTGTTTTGTGCTTCATAATATCTCTTGCATGAGACGGGCTACCCAAGTGATTTGCATTTCCTTTCATACTTTGCTCTGGTTCTCACTTTTTGTACTCTTCCTAGTGAAAGAGAATCTGCATTTATACCAAAATGATTATTTAATCATGTTGATGCATGGGTTGTGACCCTTTTATTTCAACCAGGCAAGGATTTCGCTCCAGATTAGAAAACATTGTACGTGGTCAAGTGAGCAGCAATTCTGAATCTTCATCTAACAGTGGCAACGGTGGTTTGAGAAGTGACCAGGCTCATGCAAATCCTTTACAGGAGGTACAAAATGAAAATCTTGAGCAGCAGCAGTCTAGGGAGCAGGAGCGTATTACTCCTCAGTTTCCTGATCACAGAGAGACTTTTGATTCCAGTACAACTGGTCAGGCTACAGCTTGGCTAGTGTCTCCAAACCAAGGAAGGGGTCAAGTGGAACCTGTTGTTGAAGCAGATGGAGCAAATCGGCGGGATGCAACATCTAATGAACAGACTCATGGAACTATGGAGAATACAAGTGGGAATTGGCCACAAAATCAACCAATTGCTTGGCCCCCCGAAACAACAGGTGACATGAATAGAGATGAACGTCGTTTACCAGAAAATAATGAGGTTTGGCATGAGGATGGGTCACGAGAAGCTGTCGAGAACCCGTCAGAACGGCCTTCTGATCCTCCTAGAATGCGGCGTTCTGTCCCATATAGGAGAATTAGTAGATTCCATCCACCCGATGATGATAATGTGTATAGTATGGAACTCAGGGAGCTTCTTAGCAGGTAAAATTCATGTGTCATTCTGTTTTTCCATCTGTGGGTCTGAGGTATTCTTGTCATTTATCTGTTGAGATTCTTTGTCTGGTAGGAGGAGTGTTTCCAGTCTTCTTCACAGTGGCTTCCGTGAAAGTTTAGATCATTTAATTCAGTCATATGTAGAAAGGCAAGGCCGCGCCCCAATTGACTGGGATTTGCATAGGAACTTGCCTATTCCAACTTCAACTGAAAGGGATCCGGACCAACAGAATGATGCCCAACCGGAAGGAATTAGCAGGCCTTCACATGTGCAACCATCTCCTCCTGTACCTCCTCCACAACCACTTTGGCATCAGGATTTGCACCAATCCAGTTGGCCACGTCACACTGTGCATCGTTCTGAACATGTAAGCTTACCACCCCTTCCTAGAAGCTATTGTTTTATGACCTGATTATCTTTCCATCTGACATTGATGGCTTATGACTAATGCATCTACTTAATGAAGAACACTTCTAATAAACCAGTGATGGAAATATACAAAAAAAAATGGCTGCCTTGTCAGGGTGAATGTAGGGGCATCCCTTACAGGAATCAGATGACTGTGAATCTTTTCTATTTTCTTCCCTCTTCTAAGCTTTCACGGACTCGCAACTAAGAATATTGCGCTCTTTCCATGCTGCTAAGAAAAACATCCAACTTGCTACATACTTATCTTCAATATGAGCAGGATAATATTCTGTTCATACCAGTATCTATAATAGATTCACGTCCATGGTGTTTATATGTTCTGCTAATGATGTCAGTATGATTATGCTGCTTATCGTGAACTGAGGGGTCATTTTGTTTAGAAGCAAGTCATGCAGGGATTAGGACTGTAATACATAGATTAGTAATACAGGGATTAAAAATGTAAGGATTGTAATGTAGGGATTTTTTGTTATTTGATGCTTGATATGTTGTACTAAAAAATATTAAACATATATTTGAAATATGTGGTATTATTTTTTGACAAAATATAAAATTGGTGCACATGAATGGTATTTTTTTCATTTAATAATTTTTAAATCCATGTACTGCTTATCCCCGCATAGAATAATACTTAGATTCTGCGTAACGTATGAGGTTTTTTGTTATATGGAAAGAAAATGAAACCTAATATTGTGTGTAAACAATGAACAATTTTATGTGGAGATTAGCTTCTCCATTCTTCCAACCAAGCATTACCTGAGTACATTCTATTCTGAGCAGGAGTGGGAGATGATGAATGATCTTAGAACGGACATGGCAAAACTGCAGCAAGGTGTAAATCACATGCAAAAGATGTTGGAGGCCTGCATGGATATGCAACTGGAGTTGCAACGTTCAGTCAGACAGGAAGTTTCAGCTGCTTTGAATAGATCTTCTGATGGACAAGGTCTGTCTCTCATATTTGACATAGGCATAATACATAATATGCCCTTCAACTTGGCTTCAAATCACATTTATGCCTTTCAACTTTGGGTGTGCACAAGTAGACACTTAAACTTGTATAAAGTTGAACAAACACACACATGTCCTACATGGCATCCTACGTGTCATCGTTTGTCCTACGTGTATTCTGTCGCATAGGACTCATGTGTTTATTTGATCAACTTTATACAAGTTTAAGTGTCTACTTGTGGATATCCAAAGTTGGAGGACATAAACGTAAAATAAGGCCAAAGGCCAAGTTAAAGGGTACATTTATGTATTATGCCTTTGACATACAATAAAACATTGAAGCTCTTATGGTTGCCATACCTATTCTAATCCATCTATCTGTTTCTCTTTAACATAATTTAATTTCTTCTTATTGGGTTTGGCCCTGCAAAATTTCTCACAGGAGTTGCTGAGACTTCAGCCGATGGATCTAAATGGGGCCACGTGAAAGAGGGTACTTGTTGTGTTTGTTGTGATATTCACATTGATGCCTTGTTGTACAGGTAAAATTTTTGTTACGCAGTTTCATACCTTGCAGCAACTACTTCAAAATGTACAAGGAATGAGTCCTATCAACAAATAATGTAACAATGTTCTGTTCAAGATCTTTTGGTAGTTAATGCTTTGTTTGTATTTGGGCAGATGTGGGCACATGTGCACTTGCTACAAATGCGCAAATGAATTGGTTCGAGGTGGAGGGAAGTGTCCATTGTGCAGGGCACCGATTGTCGAGGTGATCCGAGCTTACTCAATATTGTAAATTGAAAGGACAGGAAGTAGAAGAAAAACTAAGTTAAAAGTTGGTAAGGTATGAAGGAGTTATATGCTCCCTCTACTGAGCTTCTTAGCTTCTTACCTGTAGAGTGTTTATTTGCCTCCATTCTTCTGATTATGTGTTATTCTACGCTCTGTATAGTTGGAAAGCAACCGCCACAGTGCACTTCTGTTGCATCAACCACTTGTAAATGAAAGGTTAATTTTCTTTCAATTTAATCTAGTTATCGTTTGCGCCTCGAAGATAAAGTAGTATTAATTTGTAGTGGCAGAAAGGATGAAATGACAACATTATCAAACGTAGAGTGTAGTGTTCACACTATAGTGCTAGTCTTTGCAGGGAAAAAGAAGGAAATGACTTTGGGGAAGTTCATGAACTATTCATAAGTATAATATAATATCATCTCTAAAATTTAGATTTGCAGTTATATATGAAATATTAGGCATATCTACCACCTAGTTTTGTCCAGTAACTTATTGTCCAAGTGATATCAACCTTGTTTTGAAATGTTGAAGCAGGGCGTTTCACATATGAATAGATTCAATGTTTGTCTGCCCAATTGACACTAGTCTGACTTTATCATACATGAAATCATGGTTGCCATAAATTTCGAGTAAAGTATCATGTTGGTGAATTTTACAAGTCAAAATAATAGTAGAAGTTATGGTACGTTTTTGAGGATGTATAAGTGAATAATGTACTAATTTAGTATTTGATTGATTGGCTTGTCATGGATGGAGTGATAGTTGGTCATCATCACGAATAATAATAATAATAATATAATGTTTGGTTCAAATACCTAGCAGTCATGAGTGATGTTCACGTTTACAAGTCAAAGCAATAAAGTTTAAGATTAAGTGGTGTTTAAGGGAATGATTGTTGTTTAGTGCCTGCCACCTTCACTGAAATACCTAAAATAATGATTCCCCTCGGAAAAGGTGCGCAACGCAATGAGCTTTAATTTGTTGGACAACTATTTTAATAAAATGATTAGTGAACAACGGACGTGAAAGTATGTTTCCTGTAAGGGTGGCAAACGGACCGGATTTTGGCCGGTCCGGTCCGGTTCCTGTCCGGTTCCCGTACCGGTCCGTCCGGTACCGGTTGAACCGGTAAGGAACCGGTCTTTAGGTGCACCGGACCGGTTCCCGGAACGGTTCACGGTTTTTTATCCGGTTGAACCGGTTCGGTAAGAATCGGTTCCGGATCGGTCCAATCCAGTAAGGACCGGTTTAGCTAAGGTTGCGTATTGAAATATTAATGTAGAAAATAAATACAAAATTGCCTGTAGCTCAGTGGATTGAGCGTCTGTATCCTAAGCAGAAAGTCGTAGGTTCGACCCCTACCTGGCGCGTTTTTTAAATTATTTATTTTATAACGAATTTTTTTTAGAATTTATGGAAACGAACTTCTATGCTCTCCAGATGCAAGAAAATTCTGCGTCTATTATATCGGCTCTAGCTTAACTAATGATTCTTAGGTTCATTTATTGAAATTTGAAAGCAACCTCTCTACTACGAAATGTCTCTCTGCTCCAATGCAAATGAAGTCTCTACTTCTATTATGTCTGCTCTAATAGCCGCCTCTTATATACGATTAATAGTGTTCATTTATCGGATACACTTTCTCTACCTTGGCAACATTCATTATATTCCTTCAAGATTAAACTAGTTTAGTCATTTTCTCTATTCAACCTAGAATCCTAACAATCACTTAATATAATGTATTAATGAACCTATCACCAGTTCACCACACATTTGCATATAATAATTATTAATTAATATTCAATTCCTCCTAAATTATGTACTCTTATTTTCTTTCTAATATTTATATTGTATAATTTATTTATTTGAATAAATATACGGCTATTCGCCTTGATTTTCTTTTATAATAGTCTCTTCTATTTAATTCATGTCATTTTATAAATTTATTTTTTAATTATTTTAATATAAGTTTAAATTAAAACTTTAAATTCAATATAAACTTTAAAGTTTAAATTCAATTTCAAACTTTAAATTTAATATAAAGTTTAAACTTTAAATTCAATATAAAAACTTAAGTTCAATATAAAACTTTAAATTCAATTTGAAACTTTAAATTCAAACTTTAAAGTATAAATTCAATTTCAAACTTATATAAACTTTAAAGTTTTCAATTGAAGTTTTAATATAAATATATAATATTGATATAATAATTAAAATAATTAAAATTTATAAAAAAAAAACAAACCGAATGATCCGGTAAGACCCGGTTCCAACCCGGTCCAACCCGGTTCCAAACCGGTTACTACCGGACCGGGCGGAACAGTTCGGTTTTGTCCGGTAAATCCGGTCCGGTAAAATCCGGTACCGGTAAGAAATTCGGTAAGAAAAATCCGGTACCGGTACCGGTTCCGGTAAAACCGATCCTGTTGACCCGGTCCTGTCCAATAGCCAGTCTTAGTTTCCTGCCTTTTCTAATTACTCGAAAATCTAGTTCACTAAGGAGAAAGTTTCAGAAGGCTGTGGTTTTACGGCGGAAATGTATTCATGCTTGGTTGATCAAAATATTTTTTTTACAAATAATAAGTTTTTTGAAATAAAAAAAATGACTTTCCTAATAAAAGTATGAAAAACAAGTTGTATAAGTGACATTTTAAATTTATTGTTTCTTCTCTAAATGCCCAATCCCCCCACCCCTTGATCCTCCCACCTCTTGCCACCCCCGAATCCCCACTATCCATTTCATTTCGCTTTTATAGTATTTTGCTAGAAAAATATAAATGCTTATAGAATAATATTTTCTTATTTAATTTTTAGACAGTAAAAGATAAGTAAGAAATTCATTTGTTTTTTTTAAAAAAAATATTTTTAGGAAATTATTTGCAGTGGAGAATATTTTCCGCCGTACTCCCTCTATTTCATTTTAACTGATTTTTGGGACTTTTTCATTATTCAAAATAATTGTATTGTTTAAAGTTTAAGATGAAAGTTTGAATTTTTTTTTCATATTTGCCCTTTCCTTTAATGAAGTTTGATATTTTAAAGGAGATAAGTTGTACTACTTTCAAAGTTATACTCCCTCCGTTCCTATTTAGTTGTCACCATTTTAGATTTCACGCCTCTTAAGAAACTAGACAAGTTTACCATTGTACCCCTTCTTCTTTATTTTTTACGTTACCCTTATTTAGTGTTCTCTTAAAAGTTTTTAATCAACGAACATGAATTTATTTATATTGATTAATTACTTGACAACATGAATTAATTACTTAATTTTTCTATCTTGACTCAAAATGCATACTTTCAAGGTTAATAAAAGTAACTCTCAAGGGTAAATTAGGAAGAATAATGTCATTCATGCATTGATTTTGTGAAATGACAAATATTAAGAAATAATTATTTTTAGTAAGAACGACATTAAATAGAAATAGATGAAATATTTATGATTTCACTAAGGACAATAAGGGCAAAGTATGATCTCTATTATATCCTTCAACAATTTTCTTAATAAATTCATATTGTCTCGTAAATTCCATTAATATGAAATAAAGAAAGTACCAAACACACATTTAACTACCTCTTTGCTGAATTATCTTCACATTTCTATATTCACTACAAGTTGTTGTAACTTTTTAATTATTTGGTTGCCCAAATTATATTTATCGATGTACTTACACCACTTCTCGTAAGAAATTGGTATTAAAATGAACACTGTTCGAACATAATATATTAAAACAAATCATGTTTAAATATATGCATCAAAAAAGATATCTCACCTAATAATTAGTGGGCAAATCGTTTACGACATTAACGTCAGTCTTCTTCAAATAAAAAATAAAAAATAAAAAAATAAAGGGATTTGCCCAGAAATAAGAGAATTTCAAGTTTTCTTTTATTATTTTAGTTAGCTTTTTATATATTAATGTAAATTATTGCAGATTTCTTAGAAATTTTCACGTGAATGAAATCTCCCCTTGCTGATTTTTGAATGTGTTGATCTTCAATGTTTAGTCACATCTAATTTGATTAAAACTGATAATTATTCTTAATAATAAATATATATTGTTATTCACTTCACACCCTCTCATCCATCTTTTATATTCTTCTACTAAATTGATATTCATGTCTCAATTTGTAAGTTCTTTAAATTCAATTGAACTATTCCCTTATTCTATATAAATGTTGAATTGCGAATTGTTATAACATGATTATCAATTTTCAAAAAACAAATATCATATCAGTAGAAGAATATAAAAGATGAATGAGAAAATGTGAAATAAATAACAACAAATATTTATTATTGAAAACATTAATCATTTTGAATCAAATTAGACGTGACAAAACATGTAAATTAACACTTACAAGAATTTGAAAAAATCAGCAAGAAGAGATTTCACTCACGTGAACATATAATTAAAAAGCTAACCAAAATAACAATTGTAGTTTGTTCATTTTTAGGTAAATTCCTGAAATTTTTTATTTATAATTTTATATTTGGAGAAAAGGGACGTTAATGATACAAGAGTTTATCCCATTTTGAATGAAATGTCAATTTTAGTGCACCTGAGTGCTAAAACTAATATCAGTGAAAAATTATAAAACAACAGAATTACAAGATTACAATCTAAAATGAAATAAAGAAATAAAAATTTCTCTCGGCTGAGGCGCGATATCTCGCTCTCTTTAAAGAGATTCAAGCTCACTGCAACGAATATTTTTCATCGGTCCAGGAATAGTCCTCTTGACTTGTCCCCTCCAGAATACAACAGCTTAATCGCAAAATTATAAGTCAACAACTTTGGACAAGAGTTGAGTCCAAAACTCCACAAAATGAACACCTCCCTTCAACTAATAAGAATTTTCTTTTTTTGACAGCCTTTATGGACTCTATATTTTTTCTTGTTTCTAAATCAAATAAGAGCATCTCTATTTATATTAGTAGAAGAAGTCTGAGCAACGAATAGGAAGATAATGAGATAGTAAATAGTGACGATAAATGACCTTAGAAGTTATATTATAATAGAAGAAGTCTTAGCAATGAATTGAATAGGAAGATAATGGGATGGTAAATAGCGAAGATAAATCAACATTTTGCATTTGTTGCATATATAAATGAAATGCATATGGCATGGAGTAATGCATATGTTAGTTAAATGCCACTAACGTGCAGCCAAACTAATTATCCTTTCCTTCAATGTTTTACAACTGAAAGAGTTGGTTTTGGTTCTTGTGAAATCAAACTAAATGGAAGATGAATTAATATGAATATTTGGTAGGAAGATAATTAGTACAAAATACAAGTCAAAGATTGTATCTTGGTAGGTGAAAGTTAGGCAAACCATAAAATGATTTGCTATCTTAACCTTGACAATTTTGGCACATAGTGATATCATGGATGACATCAATAGGATGAATTTATTCCTATAAATAGGTAGCTCTTAATTCATTTTCAAATCATCCTCTCACTTGCCTTCTCAGCTTCTAAGGCATTTGTGTTCTCTCTCTTGTAGTATTTCACTTGTATTCTTTGTAGAGTGAAATAAATATCAGTGCAGTTGTTCTTTGGTGGACATAGGATCATTTTGATCCGAACCACGTTAAATATTGTTGTTCTTCCTTGTTCTTTAGTTTCACGTTTCCGCTAACAATTGGTATCAGAGCCAAGGTTCTGTCTGAGTATGCTCTGTGGTTGCAGCATAGTCTGAACTTCCACATCAGAAAAGGATTACTTTGGTTTTCTGTAGTTCCAAATACATTATAGTAGAAAAGGAAGAACAAGTAAAAGAATGAGTTCCATGAAGTTTGAAATTGATAGATTTAGTGGGCGCAACAACTTCAATATCTGGAAAATCCAGATGATAGCGTTACTGCGGAGGGAAGGTTCAATCCATGCTATTGACGGAAAGTACCCCGATAAGATATCGGATTCCGACAAGGAAAAGATTGAAGGAGATGCATTGAGTGCAATCCAACTGTCCCTTGCACCTAACGTACTTTGTGAAGTGAGTACAAGTACCGAAGAGACGGCCAAAGAGTTATGGGAAAAGCTGGAAGGGCTTTACCAGGACCAGTCACTGACAACAAGGATGTTGTTATAACGGCGTCTTCATACATTTAAGATGGATTCAGGTACTTTGTTGCAAGACCATCTAGATGCGTTCAATAAACTTGTGATGGACTTACAAACTGCTAGAATTAAAAAGGATGAGGAGACGCTTGCATGTTCTTTGCTATTTTCATTGACTTCAAAATATCGTGATATTGAGAATTCAATGATGTATAGCAAACAACCTATTAAACTTGAGCAAGTGCGGCAAGCACTAAACTCTTGTGATGTGCGGATGCATTTTGAAGGAGACAAAAGTGACGAAGCTAGTGGACTCTTTGTAAGAGGTCGTACTAGCCAACAGGGAAAGAGCAAATCAAAGTACAGATCAAAGTCTCGTGTGAACAAAAAGAATGCGGAATGTTGGGGCTGTCACAAGAAGGGGCACTTTGAACGAGATTGCCCTATGTCGAAGTCCAAAGAAAAGGCGAGCGCATCCATTGTTGAGCAAGTACATGATAATGATAATGATTATGTACTAACAACATCATGCAATAGTGGAGTCTATGACAACAAATGGGTCTTAGACTCTGGTTGTACTCTGCATATGACATTCCGAAAAGATTGGTTCAGCAGCTATGAAACAAGTAGAGGAACTGTATTAATGGGCAATAATGCAACTTGTAAAATAGTTGGCATTGGTTTAGTTCATGTTCGCTACCATGATGGAATCGTGAGGACTATTACAGAAGTCCGTCATGTTCCTGATCTAAAGAAAAATTTGATCTCCCTGGGTACTTTAGATAAACAAGGCTATAAGTACATGAGTGAAGGAGGAACTATGAAAGTGACTAAAGGGTCTTTAGTCATGTTGAAGGCCAAGCTGGAGGATGGCCTCTACACACTTGCGGGAAACACCATTATTGGCTCTGTAAATGCATCTACAGTGCAGTTATCTAATGATGACAAGGCAAAATTATGGCACATGAGACTAGGCCATATGAGCGCACGAGGATTGGAGATGTTGAGCAACCGCAACCTTTTAAATGGTGAGAAGATCAGCACACTTGAATTTTGTGAGCACTGCGTCTTAGGGAAGCAGAAAAAGGTCAGCTTCAGCACTGGCAAGCACAAGACGGGAGGGGTGCTAGACTACATCCATTCAGATTTATGGGGTCCCTCTAAGCTTCCATCGAAGGGAGGAAAGAGGTATCTTCTCACATTCATTGATGATTTTTCACGAAAGGTTTGGGTGCGTTTCCTGAAGACAAAAGGTGATGCTTTTAAAGCATTTAAAGAGTGGAAGATTTTGGTTGAAAATCAAATGGAGAGGAAAATCAAGTATCTTCGCACGGACAATGGCTTGGAGTTTTGCAGTGAAGAGTTCAATGATTTCTGCAAGGTTCATGGGATCGCAAGACATAAGACGGTCAGGCACACACCACAACAGAATGGAGTTGCCGAGAGAATGAACAGAACTCTTCTTGAGAAGGCTCGTTGTATGCTCTTACAAGCTAAGATGTCCAAAGTATTTTGGGCTGAAGCAGTTCATACTGCTTCTCATATTGTCAATCGGTCTCCAGCATCAGCGATTAACTTTAAGACTCCGAATGAGGTCTGGTCAGGTGAACCCTCTAACTATTCATACTTGCGAATATTTGGGTGTCCAGCTTATTATCATGTTAATGAAGGTAAGTTTGAACCAAGGGCTGAAAAGGCCATATTCGTAGGGTATGTAGATGGAGTAAAAGGGTACAAACTATGGTGTTTGTCTTTACTCAAATTTGTAGTTAGTAGAGATGTTACCTTTGATGAATCCTCTATACTTGATCCTCGTAAATTTTCTGTGGAGTTATCTAAAAACGAGAACAACGAGCAGGTGGAGCTACCGGTGGAGCCTACCAAGGAACGGGATCAAGAGACTCAAATTGATGAGTCAAAAAATGCAGATCTTGAAGAACTAGCTTCTAATGAACCATACACAATTGCGAAGGTAAGGAACAAAAGGCAGATACGGAAACCGGAACGTCTTATAGAGCAAGAAAATCTGATTGCACATGCGTTCGTAGCTGCAGAAGAAGAGATTAAGGATCTCGAGCCCTCTTCGTATGTTGAAGCAACTTCTTGCAAAGATGCTGCACAATGGCAGTTAGCCATGATGGAAGAGATGGAGTCTCTTCACAAAAATGAGACATGGGTCTTAGTTAAAAGGCCAAAGGGGATGAGGACAGTTGGATGCAAATGGGTCTACAGAAAGAAAGAAGGTATTCCAGAAGTGGAAGCTGCTAGGTTCAAGGCGAGATTGGTTGCAAAGGGTTTCAGTCAGAAGGAGGGAATTGACTACAATGAGATCTTTTCTCCAGTCGTGAAACATAGCTCAATTCGCGTGCTACTAGCATTGGTTGCACAATTTGATTTAGAGCTTCAACATCTTGATGTCAAAACTGCTTTCTTACATGGTGATCTAGAAGAGACAATCTATATGGATCAGCCTGAAGGTTTTCTAGCTGAAGGAAAAGAAGACCATGTATGTCAACTGAAGAAGTCTTTGTATGGTTTGAAGCAATCCCCTAGACAGTGGTACAAGAGGTTTGATGCATTCATGACTACACATGGATTTTCAAGTAGTGCATTTGATAGTTGTGTGTATCACAAGAAGATGTCTGGTAACTCTATGATTTATCTATTGTTGTATGTTGATGATATGCTTATTGCGGCTAACAACATCACAGAGATAAATATTTTGAAGAAACTGTTGAGCAAGGAATTTGACATGAAGGATCTAGGAGTTGCAAAGAAAATCCTTGGAATGGAAATTTCAAGAGAAAATGGTGTTGTACATCTTTCTCAGAAGAGGTACATCCGAAAAGTTCTTGAAAGATTCAATATGCATATGAGCAAGCCTGTAAGTACACCTTTAGCTTCTCATTTCAAGTTTTCAGAGTTACAAATGCCTCAATCTATGGATGAGGTGGAGCATATGTCAAAGGTTCCTTATGCGAGTGCAGTTGGTAGCATTATGTATGCTATGGTATGCACACGTCCAGATATTGCCCAATCTGTAAGTGTGGTAAGCAAGTACATGGCAAATCCAGGAAAAAGGCACTGGGAAGCTGTCAAATGGATATTGAGATATCTCAAAGGAGCTCCTGATGTTGGCCTAACCTTCCGGAAAAGTGAAGGTATTTCAATTCTCGGTTATGTTGATTCTGACTATGCAGGGGATCTTGATCGAAGGAGGTCCACAACTGGATACATCTTTACTCTCGTTGGCAGTGCCGTTAGTTGGAAATCGACTTTACAGTCGATTGTCGCTTTGTCTACAACAGAGGCAGAATATATGGCAGCAACGGAGGCAGTGAAAGAAGCTATCTGGTTGAAAGGTTTGGTGGCAGAATTGAGTTCAGTTCAGCTTAAATCAATTCTAAAATGTGATAGTCAAAGTGCTATTCATTTGATTAAAAATCAAAGATTTCATGAGTGCACCAAACACATTGATGTCAGATTTCATTTTATTCGAGATGTCGTAGAAAAGGGAGCTATCAAGGTTGAGAAGGTTATCACAGACGATAACGCTGCAGACATGTTGACCAAAATAGTCCCGCTTGCCAAGTTTGCACACTGCAAGGACTTGGCGGGAGTATGCATCAATTGATGCAACTCTAAGAGAACAACTGCTAGGTGGAGCTGGTATGTTCAACAAAGGTTTGATTCTTCTTGTTTCTTACAATGGGATTGCCCAGTAAGCTTAGAAGTTTTGGCCGGAGTTGTTTATACGCATGCTTGGAACACAAACCAAGGTGGAGATTGAAAGAGTTGGTTTTGGTTCTTGTGGAATCAAACTAAATGGAAGATGAATTAATATGAATATTTGGTAGGAAGATAATTAGTACAAAATACAAGTCAAAGATTGTATCTTGGTAGGTGAAAGTTAGGCAAACCATAAAATGGTTTGCTATCTTAACCTTGACAATTTTGACACATAGTGATGTCATGGATGACATCAATAGGATGAATTTATTTCTATAAATAGGTAGCTCTTAATTCATTTTCAAATCATCCTCTCACTTGCCTTCTCAGCTTCTAAGGCATTTGTGTTCTCTCTCTTGTAGTATTTCACTTGTATTCTTTGTAGAGTGAAATAAATATCAGTGCAGTTGTTCTTTGGTGGACATATGATCATTTTGATCCGAACCACATTAAATATTGTTGTTCTTCCTTGTTCTTTAGTTTCACGTTTCTGCTAACAACAACAAATTTCACTAAGGCAGAATAAGCCTAGGACTTTATGAGAAATTTAACAACAAATTAATATTAAAAATGCTCAAAAGACCAACCATAGATGATTTTTTGATAAATGGAATTACTTTATACGATGTAAGTGCATTTTTTCTGTAATGATTTATGGAGATTGAGTATTAAAAAACTCTTAATAAAATTTGTAGCTCACATGAATAGGGTGTTAAACAAACTAATAGAAGTGGAAGTAGGTCATACTTCTTACGAGAATTGACTTATTTCCAAAACACTTATGAAAGTTAGAATATAGAAAAATTGTAATATATATGTTGACTATTAAAGCTTGTAACAAAAGTTTTAATTATTATGTGTAAGAAATAATATTTTATTATCCTTGTTGAACTATTATAATTCAAGTCTGAAACAACTTCAAAGATATATATATATATATATATATATATATATATATATATATATATATTACTATTTTACTAAAAAAAGGTTTAATGTAAATTAGCACACCATCATTATGTATAATCTTATGATAATTATACTTTCACCAACACCTCTAATTAAGTATGTAAAAAAATACTCACTACCCCACAAAACCTAATTTTATATTCTCCATTCTTTTAACTTACAAGTCAAAAAGAAAAAAAAGGAAAAAGTGAAGGCAAAAAGTTAAAAGTGTAAAAGTTTTAAATGTATATTAACATTTAAACTTGTGATATTGGAGAATCCCTTTTCTTAGAATTTGAATATTAGTGGTCAAATTTCCAAAATTATGGTCCTTTTATCCGGCAGATGGAGACATACTCATTGTCGTGGAGCGTTTTGCCCCCCCTCCAAAATTGTCTTCATGATTTTCTTCCATTTATACGTCAACCCCCTTTTCTCTTGCTTTTTAACTAGTGTGATGTATGTAATTTTTATTCCCCCCCAAACCACACTATATTCGAAAAAATAAAATCTTTTTAATGAATAAATTAATTTTGAAATTTTATCGATCAATAGAAATAAAATGATAAACTTATTAAGTTAATTATTATTTTTTTAATAGGTGTGTCAAGTAAATAATATACAAATAA
The DNA here is from genome assembly GCA_016801875.1 of Solanum sitiens. Taxonomy (NCBI): domain Eukaryota; kingdom Viridiplantae; phylum Streptophyta; class Magnoliopsida; order Solanales; family Solanaceae; genus Solanum; species Solanum sitiens. Next base: position 2,580,313 of record JABWTJ010000028.1, read on the forward strand.
ACAAGGACTGATGAAGTATTTGATATGGTCAGAAATATATTACATATGGGAAATCATTTGTTAATGTTTGACATATTTAAATAAGGTTATTGATAAAACATACATTCTCACGTACATTTGATTCCTTTTCATGAGCTAAATACATATGTATTTTCGTTAATACTCTCTTTTTTTAAAAAAGAATGACCTCCTTTCTTTTTTAGTCTGTTTAAAAAAGAATGACCTTTTTTTTTTGGTACATTTTAAAATCAGTTTTCTAAATGACATGTTTAAGGCCACAAGATCGAAGGGCAATTTTGTATATTTAACCAAACTTTAATTTAGGATCACAAGATACAAAAGTCTTCTTTTTACTCTTAAACTCTGTGTCAATTCAAACCAAGTCATTATTTGTGAAACGGAGGGAGTAATAAATATAATGAGTGACCTGAGACTTTGATTGCTTTCCTTTCTTTTTTACGAGTTAAACAGATGATTTTTTATGCACTTCTATTGATAATATAATGAATGAGCGTGAGTGTTGATTGTTTTAATTACTTGTATCTTGTGAAGTCAATATATATATATATCCCAATTTTATTTTCATTATAAATTATATGTTCCATTTTCATCAAATACAACACACTTTCAATCGAAATAAGCCAATATATATAGGGATAGTATTAACACGTGGGAGTTATCAAGTGTCAATATTGTTAGAATTAGTTAGACTAGTAGAAAAATGTACAGCTGGCAGGTTGTTAAATGTAGGAGATTGAGTTGGTTAGTTTAGATTTTTTCCATTATGTTGTATATATATGTAGCTTGTGTACTGATCAATATAGTTTTTGAATAATACATTTTCAGTTTCCAGAAAGTTCCAATTCAATGCTTCTCTGCTAATAACTAAGAACACCATTGTTGGTCAGTTTGAGCTGAAATTTAAGCTCATTGATCATCATTTTTACATGGTATCAGAGCAGTAGATCATCAAGGATTCACGATAAGTTCGATTACGTCTTCTTCGAATTGCTTCTACGTCAATGGTGGGAGTAAAAATCGATTCAACTCATCCTCTATTTCTGGGTACTTCAGATTCTCTGGGATCTGTCCTTGTTCCGGTGAAGCTCACTGGATCTGAAAATTATGGTTTGTGGAGTAGATCTATGCGAATTGCATTATTGGGGAAGAGAAAGCTTGGGTTTGTAAATGGAACATGTATGAAGGATTCACAACCTGCAGAACTTCATGACCAGTGGGAAACATGCAATGCTGTGGTGTTATCATGGATCATGAACTCAGTATCAGATGATCTCCTTACTGGAATTGTCTATGCATCGAATGCATATCTCATTTGGGAGGATTTGAAGGAGAGTTTTGATAAGGTTAATCGAGTTCGGATCTGGCAACTTCACAAGGAAATCACTACACTGATGCAAGGTACCAATTCTGTCTCAATGTATTTCTCAAAATTAAAGGAATTGTGGAGTGAATATGATGTCTTAGTTCCTTCACCAAGTTGTGGTTGTGAAAAATCGAAGGAATATGTTGAGCATTTGAGTCAACAAAGAATACTGCATTTTCTTAGTGGTCTCAATGAGTCTTATGACCAAGCTAGGAGGCAAATACTTATGAAATCAGTAGCACCAACTCTTGGTCAGGCATATGCCATGATAATTCAAGATGAAAGTCAACAAGTTGCTGCAGCTCATGGAGCAGCTAAGACAGCTGAAAAGATGGAGTCCTTGTCACTACAAACATCATCTTCTATGGTTCTTCAGGGAGGTAGAGGTAGAGGATTTAGAGGTAAGAATCAACAATGTGATTATTGCAAAATGAAAGGACATATCAGGGAAAACTGCTACAAACTTATTGGTTATCCACCTAGAAAGTCTTATGGAGGCAATAACAATTCAGAAGGATGGAAGAACAGTGGTAACTCTGAAGGCTGGAAAAGAAATGCCAATAATTCTGATAATTGGAGACAAGATCAACCACTAGCAGCAAATCATGCTGATGTTGCTTCATCATCAAAGGACACTGGTGGAAATCATTTTCACAAGCAAGGCCAATCTTACAATTGTTTCACTGATGAACAGTACAATCAAATACTAGGACTGTTGAACAAGGATACAAAAGATCATCATCAAGCTAACATGGCAGGTATTGTTACTTGTATGATGTCTATTTGTCCAAAAGATGAATGGATCATTGATTCTGGAGCTACACATCATTTTACTGGCAACAAAGAATTATTACAAGACTGTATTAGTGTAGATGTTTCTAAGAGGGAAAAAGTGCATTTACCTACAGGTGAAAAGGCAGAGATTACTCATACAGGAAGTGCAAATTTGTTTGAGAAAGAGACGGTACATAGTGTGTTATATGTCCCTGAGTTTAGGTTTAATCTGTTATCAGTGTCAAAAGTGATTGAAGAGCTATCTTGCTTTGTCACTTTCTTCCCTGATTTTTGTGTTTTTCAGGACATCTCCAATGGCAAGGTGAAGGGGATTGGTAAGAAAAAAGGAAGCTTATACATGATTGATGCAGGTATAAAAGGAAAACTCATGACATCTGGATTTAAAGCAGCACACATGACCAACAATCAAGACAATAATAATCTTTGGCACATGAGGTTAGGACATCCATCATCCATAGTTATGCAGAAAATTCCAGAGTTGAATAAATGTACTAGCATACTTTCAGATAATAGTTGTCATATATGTCCATTAGCAAAGCAAGTTAGATTACAATTCCCTATCAGTATGTCTAAATCTGATTTCCCATTTCAACTTGTACACATGGACCTTTGGGGCCCTTATAGGGTGCCAACTTATGATAAGAAATACTATTTTCTGACTATTGTGGATGATCATTCTAGATTCACTTGGGTTTACTTGTTGCAATTGAAATCTGAAGTGATTGTTGTGCTCAGACAGTTCTTGCATATGATCAAAAATCAGTTTGGAAAGATGGTTAAGGTGTTAAGATCTGATAATGGGAGTGAATTTTTTAATTCAAAATGTGATGAATTATTATCATCCTTAGGCATAATACATCAGAGCAGTTGTCCACATACTCCACAACAGAATGGCACTGTGGAGAGAAAACACAGGCAAATTTTGAACATAGCTAGAGCCTTGAGGTTCCAAGCAATGATTCCTCTTAGATATTGGGGACTATGTATTAAAGCTGCTGTGTATTTGATGAATAGATTACCCTCTGCTGCTATAGGAGGGAACACGCCATATACATTACTCCATCACAAGAAACCATCACTTACTCATTTAAGAGTGATAGGGTGTCTTTGTTATGCCACTAATCTAATGAAGGGTGATAATTTGGACCAAGAGCTAAGGCTGCTGTCCTTCTTGGATTTTCAGAACAACAGAAGGGATACATTCTTCTTGATTTGGACTGCAGGAAATTATTTGTTAGTAGGGATGTGGTGTTTAGAGAAACTATTTTCCCTTTTCAGTCATCATCCTCAAAGACCACACTCGTTTCTAATTGTGATGTTACTACTTCTGTTCTTTCTGATGAAGATGATCATTTGGTGCCTTCTTCACCCTCAGCAAATGAAATAAGAGATCCTGCAAATACTGAAAGATCTGCTGATATTTTCCATAACACAGACTCAAGGAGTAGTACAACTCCAAGTGATGTTGATACCAGAAATGTTGTGATTTCTGGTGATGTTAGAAGATCTTCAGGAAGAGTGTCTCGACAACCCATTTGGCTAAAAGATTATGTTAGCTCATCTAAGTCCAGAACTAGCTGCAACACCAATTTATATCCTTTATCTGCCTATCTATCATATGACAACACCAGTACTAAGTATCAAAGTTATCTTGCCAAGTTTTCGTCTTTAGTAGAGCCTACAAGTTTCAAAGAAGCTTCCAAAGACACTAGATGGGTTGAAGCTATGAAGTTGGAAATTCAAGCTCTTGAGAATAATAACACATGGAAGATTGTAGATTTACCTGCAGGGAAGAACACAGTGGGATCTAAATGGGTCTACAAGATCAAATTTCAGGCGAATGGAGAGGTGAAAAGGTTCAAAGCTCGACTGGTTGCAAAGGGATATAGTCAGAAAGAGGGTCTTGACTATCACGAAACTTTCTCCCCTGTGGCCAAGATGGTCACAGTCAGATCAGTTATTGCCATTGCAGCATCTCAAGGATGGGATTTATTTCAAATGGATGTTTTTAATGAATTTCTTCAAGGAGATTTATGTGAAGAAGCCTGAGGGTTTCAGAAGTCAGGGGGAGAACAAGGTATGCAAATTACAGAAGTCACTATATGGCCTCAAACAGGCATCGCGGCAGTGGAACATCAAACTAACTGAAGCATTGGTTAGCAATAGTTTCATTCAAAAAAATCATGACTATTCTCTGTTCACAAAGAAAAAAAATGCAAACATTGTTGTTGTCTTAGTCTATGTAGATGATTTGTTGATCACAGGAAGTTGCAAGGATATGATTAAGGATGCAAAAGAAACACTACACAGGCAATTCAAAGTAAAAGACTTAGGAGAACTTAAGTACTTCCTGGGAATAGAGGTACTAAGATCTAAGTCTGGAATATTATTGAATCAAAGGGAATATGTGTTGGAACTAATTTCAGATATGGGTCTGAATGGAGCAAAGCCTTCAACTACACCTATAGAGACTAATGTCAAGTTAACCACTGCAGAAATTGATAAAGCAACAGGAAGCCAAGGTGATGCATTGCTAGCAGATGTTAGTGCTTATCAGAGATTGATTGGGAAGTTGTTATACCTGACCATTACAAGACCAGATATTAGTTATACTGTGCAAACATTGAGCCAGTTTATGCAAGGGCCTAAACAATCTCATTGGGAAGCTGCCATCAGAGTAGTCAGATACTTAAAGCTGGCACCTGGACAAGGCATTCTCATGAGTTCACTTCCTAGTCAGGAGCTCTCATGTTGGTGTGACTCAGACTGGGCATCATGCCCAAACACTAGGAGATCTGTGACAGGCTATTTGGTGAAATTTGGGAGCTCGTTGGTGTCTTGGAAGTCAAAGAAACAACAGATAGTATCAAGGAGCTCTGCAGAAGCAGAGTATAGAAGTATGGCTTCAGCTGTAGCTGAAATTACATGGTTGCTAGGCTTGTTCCAGGAGTTAGGAATAAAAGTGACACAGCCTGTGACTATTCAGAGTGATAGTAAAGCTGCTCTGCAGATTGCCTCAAATCCAATATTTCATGAGCGCACAAAACACATTGAAATAGATTGTCACTTCATTCGGGACAAAATAAAAGAAGGGCTTATTGAAACAGTATATGTGAGAACTGAAGATCAGCAAGCAGATTTATTGACCAAGGGATTAAGTAAGGTGCAACATCTATATTTGATGAACAAGCTAGTAGTGTTTAATATTTTACACCCTCCAGTTTGAGGGGGAGTATTAACACGTGGGAGTTATCAAGTGTCAATATTGTTAGAATTAGTTAGACTAGTAGAAAAATGTACAGCTGGCAGGTTGTTAAATGTAGGAGATTGAGTTGGTTAGTTTAGATTTTTTCCATTATGTTGTATATATATGTAGCTTGTGTACTGATCGATATAGTTTTTGAATAATACAGTTTCAGTTTCCAGAAAGTTCCAATTCAATGCTTCTCTGCTAATAACTAAGAACACCATTGTTGGTCAGTTTGAGCTGAAATTTAAGCTCATTGATCATCATTTTTACAGATAGGCAGCATGAAACACATTTTTAGAAAATACTAATAAAAGGCAATTACTTAGGCAGCAGCCTCAGCGTGCATCTCTGCTTTGATGGCAGCAGCTAGTTGGTCATATGCTTCACCCCATGCTTCTTTCATCTCATCGCTCCATTTATTATTTCTCATTGCTTCTTCCACTGTTCTCAACAATGCTTCTTTTACTACCTACAATCCAAACTCATTCATTTATTTTATCATAGAAAAATGATTAATTAATATAAAACGAATAAATTAGGTACCTCAAAATGAGGGTCAGCAACTCCTTTCTGAAGATGGATGGATCCCAAATACTTGAGAGTAGTCTCACCTACCACCACTTCTCCCTTTTCTCGAAGCTGAATCGCCGATTCACATGTCTTATCACAAAACAACCAATCTATATAACATTAATATATTATTATTTTTTAGCACATAACAAAGAATTATTACAGTTTGATTCAATTTTTTTGCTCAACATCCCTATTTAGAACAACACTTACTATAAATAATTATGTAAGGAGTGTGTCATATAAAATGAATAATAAGTTATAAACTTTTAAGAAAATTCCAAATATGGGAAAAAAACAAATAGTCAAGTCATTTGTATAAGAAGACAAGTAGAGATCATGTGCATGCCACGTTCCTTATCGTTTAATTTGTAGTTGGGAAATATGAGGTATGGAGAGTGCTGATGAGATTGTATACATCTTATGTTTTGTTCGGATTTTAAAAAAATATTAAAGGTGTTTGTAGGATCAGCTAAAATTAGTATTCTCTATATTTTTTTCTTGTCCATCATCCTAAAAATAATTGTCCAACAAGATTTGTCTAGTCTAAAAAATCAATAGATATTTTTTTCGTTTTACTTTTACTATTAAATACTATTCATATTTAATAAATTTTTCAAAACATTAAGTTTAATATATTAATAATATTACTCCAATTATTTATTACTTTTTAAGAAATGATTTAAGTTAATAATGAACAAATATTACTGAACAGAAAGAATATATTCTTGGAGAATTCAATACGAATATAATGCATCATGAAAAGTGAAGAATCCGTACAATTTACAAAATTTGTATTAAGAATAAATCTACAACAATGAAGGGAAATATATATATATGAGTAAGTAGTAATTAACTAACCATCTTGAAAACCTTAACAGCATGAGCTTTAAGCTTGGGATTGTTCTCAGGAAGTTCATCAGAGTCCTTCAAGAATGAGAACATGTTCTTTGCTGCTGGTGCTATCTCCAGGATCCTACACCAATTAATATTTAATTTGAATCCCAATTAGATAGGGGAGAAATTAAATATATTTACACTTGTTTTATAAGTAGATCTAGTACGCTATTAAATCCACAAAATTTACTATATAGATCCTCATAATCGAATGACTCTAAATTTTGAATTTGTCACCGTACGTCTAGCTATATGTTAAAGAAAATAACATTACTTACAATGAGAAGAAACGAAGACTAAGTTGAGGAATGTCTTGCTTCATGAGTTCCCATGAATCTTTCACCAAAGCTTCTTGTTTATCTGTGAACCCCATATTCTCTTATTTCTATCCTTTACTAAAGCATCCTTAACTATTTATACTGTTTAGTTATCTTAAAAACAGAAAAAAGAAAAAGGAAATGTACAAACAATTAACAAAAATAAGAACCACTACGTCACACCTTTGCTAATAAAATATATGATTCTTTGAACATTTGTCCAAGATACATAAATATAATTATATATCATTTTCTTTGTCTCTTTTCACATTGGGGTGAGGTGGGGGTGGGGGAGTTAATTTTTTAATTTTAATTGTGAAGTTGGATATTGATTTTTTCAAATTTTCTAAAATAAAATTTATATGATTAAAGATATTTTTAAAATATATAAAAAATGAAGGTTTATAAAATTTTTTTATCTGACTTCCGACATTCAAATAATACGATGTTGGATGATGTTAATTTCTATTTATATATATTATATGTAGAAGCGTGAAGAGGCCGTAGAACCATCAAGGGTAAAACTGTTATTTCTAAAAATTATATTATAGATAGTTTATTTATATGTTGTATGTGATGATCCACAATGTCATTACCACACTTATTAGGTGGCACATAGCACAAAGTTGTCTTTGTGAAAGGGATACCTAGGAAGAAGACTAGTCCTTAGATGAAATATGTAATGCTACCATTTTTAAAATTTATATGTAAGGTCCTTGAAATTTTCTCTATAACATTAGATAATTTTAAAGATAGGACTAACTTATAAATATGACAGACTTGAATAATTATTTTCATATTTGCCCCCAAGTGAGTAGTGTAAATAAAAGAGGCATTCGTTTAATTTGTAGAGACATCAATTAATATTTTTAGTAGTGAGCAATATTAAAAAAAAATTGACGATTTTCTTGAGCTTTTCTTTAATTTAACATTTGCTAGAGATTCTAATGTCAAAATGAAGTTATCTCTTATTCCTCATATCAAATAATATCTTAAATATTATATTAATTTTATAGCGTATAAGATATGAAGTAAAATATATATATTTTTTATCTCCATCTTTATTATATCATTACGAATAATATTGTTTGTTTTGATTTTCATTAAGTAAATGATGAGATCATTCAAAACTATTCACTCTTTAATCTAATAGAAATTTGTTGATAAAAATAATGCTTATTATTTTGATATATTAATAATAGAATTTTTAATATAGTATAAGGAAATATCATTGATATCAGTTATCTGATGTGACGTATGCGTTTAATAGAATATATTAAAATAAGCTTGAACACATATTATTTTTAAATTTTAATTATAGAAGTTTTAAAAATTATAAGTTATTATTTAAATTTATAGGAATATATATAGAAATAGAAATGGAAATTGTTATAAAATGTTATCATCATTATCATTCTATGTCGTGCTCTAAAATATTTATGATTAATTTTTTTGAATAATGAAGTCTCATTAATATAATATAATTTAATATAGGCCTATAAGCAAGTCACGTTGTGTAAGAAAATAGGAGGAGAAAGACGAAAACACACACCGAGACAGTCCGAATCAATAATAATAAAATTAATCATCATATAATTAATCAATTTCCCAGTTGAAATTTTTGGAAGTAGGATTTTTGAGGTTCGTATCAATCACTCTTGGCTCTTTGGAGTTGTTCAAGGTCACTACTTCTCAATTTTTCAACCATCTATGAATACATTATTGTCTATCTGTGATTAGGGATGTGGCATACTTTGATAATTATCATATTATTATATTAAAATTTATATTGAAAATTTTGATATCATAATTTTTGTATTGTGATACTGATATAGTATTTTGTAAAGATGGATTTTGAACCTAGCTAATTTAACCTTAAAACTAGCTTATGGGGAGGATTATTCAAGGCAATATAAGGAGACCAATTTTCACCACTTTTCCGATGTGGAGAATATTCTTAACACTCCCCCACGTCCAAACGTCATTAACTGGAGCGTGGACACGATAATATGATGGCCGAACATCGGTGAATAAAGAATTGAGATGGGTCTGACTATAATACCATGTAAAGATGGATATTCGGCCTAACTCAACCTCAAAAACTAGCTTATGAGAGGAGGATTGTCCAGGTCCATATAAGGAGACCAAATTTAACCTATTTTTTCGATATGGGGACTTTTAACATATTTAGTATGCATTTTCCAAGTATTTAATATTCAATATAGTATATAATATTTATATATATAAGAATAAATTACCAAATATCATATAGAAAAATTTAATTACAATTCTCTCACACACACACTAGAAGGATGCGTGCCCAACGTGTCTAAGAATTGTCAGTACAATATTGATATAATATTGTTACAACATGTGCAAAAAATAATACTAAGTAAAATTTAATTTAGCTTATTGTTGATCCTCCTATATACTTTGCAAAAATAAAAGTCAAGTAAATGTTCTCTAAACATTTGTATAAAAAGACCTAAATTGCAAATCAGATCATTGTTGACCACTTCCTAATGGTTTGATGGATCCATCAATGTAGATATTACTGAAAACCTGGTATCATATGCCCATGTGATCTCAGCTGAAAAAAGGCGTACCATGAACACTTATCTGTACTTAGATAACAAATGCAAGTTTCGAGTCCTCAAGCAACATGGCTAAATGTAATCCAAGACACGGAAAAAATATAGATAGTTCTAAAACAAAAGGTTCATCCGGTACTCTGGACTGCCCACAATTCACAATTATAGCAGACCTTGAGTTTGAATAACATCATATTATCTTGGTCTTGTATAAACCGCTAAGAAAATCATTATATTGCATTAACATATAATAGAACAACTTAATTAGTCTTCAAGAGCTCATGCTTTGCCTATCTGATCTTGGACATATTTATATGTCCATAATGCTAATTATTCCTACATTTAAGCCTAGTTTGAATTCAATATGTATGTGTTTAGAGTTGTATCAAGTCATTTGTATATTTATGATCTAATAAACATGATTAGTTGTGTAGGTAAGATTAATGGGAGAAACATGCGCATTAAGGAATAAAGGAAGCAATCCGAAGATTAGAGTCAAAAGAGACCAAGGAAGAAGCTGAAGAAAATGCGCCAAGGCATTTGCATGTTGCCTCCGCGTCAAGAAGAGGGATGCAGAAATGGGGGGCGCGAAATTCAATCGACGCAGAACATCTCGTGATGCCTCCGCGTTGCGCAGAAGGAGAAAAAAAAATCTTGAGACGAGAATCTGGAAGTCATCGCGCGTCGCACGCTTGAGGCCTAGAATTGCCCGTTTTGACTTTTAGTATAAATAAAATAAATTATTTATTTTATTAGACATTCTTTTTTTAATTTCGAAATGGACGATTGGAAAACGTATTTTGGAGCTTTTAGGGTTAATTTCTCAATCACTCTTCCTTTCAATCATTGTGATGATTCATACCCATTGTATGATTGATTTTTGGACTATGAGTATATAAATACCCTAGTTCTAGGGTTGTGACTACATGATGAATGTAATCTTTTGAGTTTGTTATTGGGTTTATTATTAACTATCATATGAATCTCTCATATGTTCTTATTCTTTGTATTTCATGCTTGATCACCATAGAGATAAATTTGTTGTCCGAATTGAACTCGGGAGAGGAATAAGAGGATAGAACGTGGGGCATAGGGAGCTTGTTGAACTCTAAATAGCTAGGATTGAGTCGTCTCTAGGATAGGGATATACCTAGAGACCTTGCTTGGTTCACCATACAGGAAGATAAATTAATGCTCAGCATTTAATCAATATATCCCCACTCAACAATGTAGTTAGGGTATTAAATATTGTAGGCGATTAAATGTCAGAAAACCATGATCATACATCTAACCCTGTGATTCAGTGATTCGATAGTTAGTAATTACACAGTTAAACGATATCGATTGCATAATTCCTAATAAAAGCTGCAGCCCTGGATCTTTACCAAGTCATTGTTTGAAATCTTAGAAACTGAATCATACTCTTTAATTTTGTATTAAGTATAAGTAGAAAATGCACACTCTTGAAAACTGGTATTACATTTGTGTTAAACTGCAAGTTAGGAAAATTGATTACTACTAATTGTAAGTCTTTGTGGGTACGATATCCGACTCTCACAAAGATCCACTTTATTACTTGTATGATCACGTGCACTTGCGTGTGCGATTTGACCGCAACAAATTTTTGACGCCGCTACCGGGAACTTTAGAACTAGGATATATTTGATTTTTCTGATTTCTGAAGTAAAATGCAAGTGTTTACAACTTGATCTTAGCAGTTCATTGTTGTAGGTTATTGAATCTCCAAACTGGACAATAATAAAAGATTGTTGTCGCCTGTTTCAGAACCTGAAAGATTTGTACACAAAAGGCGGAGGCAAGCTGAATATCCAATTCCTTTGGTTATTGGTGAATTATCATCTCCAGTCACAAAAATAGAGGAAAGAGAAGAAGAACCTGAAACAACGATAGTTGCTGAGTTGTGTTGCTTCCAAAAGCGCACGCAAGTGCACGTGGTCACTCAAGTAGTAATAGACTCCTTCGAGTCTACTGTTCGTACCCAAAGGACTTCAAATCAACAAAAAATAATTTACAATGACTATCTAAATTAACCCAAGCATTAATGAATTGAGAAATTTAATTAACTACTATTTCAACCTTAACGAAAATTAGCTAATTTAAAGAAAATGATGTTTTTAGCAAAGAGACTCCGCAAGTTAGAGAGACATCGCAGGGTTGTAGCATACTCAAATTACGGTTCAATGTAATTCTATTTCAAAGTGCATTGGGTTAAGTTGTTGCAGGTTGGAAAGGTTTGATTTACGATCATAATCTTCCGACTTCTAATTGCCTACCACTATTGACCACCTAACCACATCATTGAGCGGGGTTAGGTCGGAATCAATAATAGCGTATGAAGCATTCATCTTGTATTTTCAACCAAATGCGGTGCATAGATATGTATTATTCCTACACACAAATCAATCTAGCATTTACTCTAGATTGAACACACTCCTTGCCTTCTTTAGTCTATCCTTCTATTCGTCTTCTGATTTCAAGAATGGACACTAGGTATATTCTAATGGTTATCAAGCAATAGAATAGTAAAACAAAAATGCAAGCACAAAATAAACATTAACCCCTTTTATACTAGGAACAATTTCACATTAAACCATCATTCATAGCCACAACCCTAGGACAAAGGATTTTAGCTACTAATAATACAACATACCAATATAAAATGAAGTATATTCATACAAGTCTTCACCAAGATGAAGACGAAGAAAACCCCCCCTAGATTTTAGCTCCAAAATTGCCCTTAGCTTCAATTCACGTTTTTTAGAAAGTGTGTTGTGCAATAAAAGACACTTAAACTATTTATAGTCCAACAAATAACACGTGGGATGATTTTCCTGCCCAGGTCCGTTACGTGGAGGTGTTCCCTCACTAAATTCTGCGCATACGAGGAACACCCTCCGCGACGCGGCTCCATCGCGGATTCCCCTATTAAGGGGAAGCCCTTTTCTTTATCAGCATTTATGCCCTTTGCAACGCGTCCCTATCGCGGGCTCTTTTAATGCTTGGGGGGAGTGCCTCCGCGACGCGGAGCTGCTTCTTGCCAGTGCAGTTTCAAGCTATTCTGGTTCTTCTTTTCCGCTACTCCTTTCTCTACTTTCCGCTCTTCGATCCGGAGCCCAAGTTTAGCTTATTTCCCAATAATCTTTGACCTGAAACATATAATCACATTGGTTAGAAGGTGCAGAATCAAACGACTCTAAAAGACTCAAAATATTAGACTCAACTACCCAAAATGTCCTAACTCGGCTATATACATGGGATAAAAATGGTTGTTAGGCATACAAATATGCCTAAGATCACCACCCCACACTTATAACTTTGTTTTTCCTCGAACACTTTCGTACTTATGGAATCACTACAACTCTACTACCACACCTACAAGCCTTTCAGCTTTGGTCACAACAACTCAAACAACTATACGACAACATAGCGTTACTTTGCGTTTCTAGGCATCTCTATAGCAAAACAATCTACCCTCAAGAATAGACTCCTTTACACTGCCATAATTTGTGTGCATCCATTGATCCACAATATATCACTCTCAGATCTCATCAAACATATGCCCTCATTACAATTGAACACCCATATTCAATTCACATTGACTTCTTCACTCAAAAAAGGTGCGGGAACAATTTACCTCACGCTCACAACAGAATTCCCTGGCTACAACTAATGACCCATAGGCTTGCCCTTAGTGTTCTGCTTCACCATTTTTGAGGATTCGGCATTTCGAGATTAATAAGGTCTTTTCAGGGTTGTAATGCAGGCTATGGGACAGGTAGGAACATTTCGGGAATAAAAATAGTGACTATTTTCCCAAGCGTTTTAGTGCTAACATTGCAATTTTCAGATGCTCATCTCATAACCCCGTCTTATGCTATTTTCTTAAGAATCATTTTGGTCCCCTTTTCAATTTCACCTCTTTTCACCATTTTCCTTTGTAACTCACTCATTTGCCCCCCACCATTTTTACTTTTCTTCTTCTCTTAGACATCAACACGTCTAGAGCTTTATTATTATGTTCCCATCATTGTCTCTTGCATAATTTTTTTATATATACTCTTGGAACACTTCTCTTGGGGTACCCACTTAACTTCCGGTTCTTTCTTTTGTGCTCGCACAAAAATGCTTAGGATCATTTAGGATCAAATTTCTAGGCCAAAGAAGGAACGGTATAAGCTACATTTGCCAAAATAAATAGTTCAACGCTCAAAGGGGGCTAACTAGAGGTAACATTAAGGTGGGTAGATATCTTAAACAAGGCTACCAAAGAAATGCCTATATCACTTCTCAAATTCCTAATCCTCCTAATTTTCGTTGGCAAACACACCGGGCAAGTTCTAGACCTTCATCATAAACAGGGAATGCACAATTTCTACACACTTGGCACACATCCAACTTAACACTGCTACTGAATACTGCTTCACAATGGCCAGCACACTTTAATTTAAAAACAACCACAACAAGGGAGTCATATAAATGAGCCTAGACGTCTTAGCACAAATTTACCCAATTTAGCAGCTGTCAGCCTAATCCACCACAATTGTGTTCCTCAGCCGAAAAGCTACCCTAAATACTCAATTGATGAAACCAGCCCTTAAGACGGTCGTCATACATCTATCATTGGGCGGCTTGACTCAACTATGACATCAACTAGATCCTAAGACACCTTTTTTTTATATACGGTTCAATGGGACTATCCTTGGCTAAAGAACCAAAAACAACTACCAAGGAACCCAACACAACTATGTACACAGATATAACCCCCACCCCATACTTAAATTAAGCACTATCCTCAGTGAAACAAGTTTCAAAAAGAAAAGAGAGAAAGGTAAGGTGGTTTTCCCTGATTAAGCCTCCATGTCGGCGTCACCGCCGACCTCTTCAAGGGCTAGCAAGTCGCCTTCCTCCTCAACAGAGTCTGATTCACTATCCGAACTGGCTCTTTGCTTGTCTTCATCGATTGGGACATCATTCCAGTATGGCTCAGAAAATGCAGGCCCCAGTCCTAGCATGTCCATCACATTCTCATTCAGCGGGTATTTCTTTGCTACCTCATCCAACTGCTCCCGAGAGGATGCTCGACATCCATTTTTATGGTGCAAAATCTCCAACCCGTATATTCACGTTGTGACCATATCATCTCTCTTATTGCGCTCAGCTGTAGTGAGGGTGGGTCCATGCATAATTTTTGGCCCTTTCATCTTGGTGACATCGATGGGCGTGGTGAAAAGGGGTGCCATGTAGTCAACATGCTCTTCTGGAACGCCAACATGCCTGCACAATCGTGTAATTAATCCACCAAAAGCAAACCTTCTCCTGCAGTGAGCTCTTTCCTTGCACATTTTCGACTTTCACACCGCCCGATGTTGATAGGCAGCCCCATCATCAGTGCATAGACCAAGCAGACTCGGTCCCGTGTCACCTCGGTGAATTACTGTAACACTCAGGAAGTTCAATGACTTGGACTAGAGATTAGACTATCGAATGATTGTTAAAATGATGTTTTCAGACCTGTATTAATGTAATAAACTCAATTAGAAAAGGTTAGAGCTAAAACGATAAAGAAAGACCTTGACGTACGAAAATTAGCTAAATTGAACTAGTTGACGTTCCTATGTTTAGTGAAGGTTTGGGAGTGTCAAATGAAGACAAAACTTTTAAAAATACTTTAGATAGGTAATATGTATTACAAAGAGTCCAAACATCCGGTAACAACACCCCAAGGACCACCCGAATGGTCTTGATGAGGACCCCAACATGGCCAGGCAGATAGATTTTGAAGGGCTACTGCGCGACGCGCAACCCACACGAGGCCTATTGCCTCAAGCAATTTTCGAAAGTAAGAATTGGGTGTCAGCCTCGTGATGCGGAGCTGACACGAGGCTTACTGCCTTGACCCAAAATTCAGAAAAAAGAATTGGAACTGGACCCGCGACGCGCAACTACTTCCCATATTCGTTAAAGTCGTATTCTAGGTAATTTAACTTTAGAAAAAGACCCATTTAAGTGAAAGGTCTTTTGGGTATTACATGGGATGACTTTATAATGATTTTAGGTCAGTTTTAGAACACTTTTACACACTTCAAATCAGATCAAATGAATTCCTTCCATCTCTCTCAAGAACATTCTCTTTTCCAAACTCCATTGAAGAACAAGAAAAGCTTAAGAAAGAAGATGAAGACTTCAATCTTTTCAATCCAAATTCGTGGATTTTTTGTCAATAAGGTATGGGTTTTTTACTCTTGGGATTCCTTTTCCCAAGAGGTCCTTTCAAAGATGGTTTTCAAGAATTCAACTCCTAGGGTTTTTACTCTATAAAACAGGTTTTCTTCCTAACTCTAGATTTATGTTTTTTTGATGAAGTATATTGATTTTCTATGGTTAATTAAGTATATATTGTTGGGTATTTAACTTGGAATGTTTGAGTTTCGTGTGAAGAATATTCCTTCTATAAATTGATGGTTTTGATTGGGTTATATCTACTACTTGATAACCTGAAAACGTGGGGATTGGAACTCTGACTTGAATAAACTCTTTAATGACCCTTTCCCTTATCCCTAGTTACGAATTGGTCTTGTCTATGACTTGAAGAGTTGGTATTGATTATGTTATTGAGTATTTGACTATGTTGTTGGATGATTGTTGTATATTGAACATAAGTTCTTGATAAAGGTTCTTGGAAGCAAGAGGTAAGTCTTCTAAAGTCGTGATTACTCCATGATGTTTATGTTAACCTATTAATGATGTTACAATGCTATTGAAATATGTTTGATGTTTCTGTGTATATATGTTGGGCTATGAATATGTTAAATGTGAGATCATGATAAGGATATGATAATGCAAGTTTATGATATTCTCTTGTATGCCTTACACAAGATGATTATGATATGTTAATCTCACAAATGAAGGGTTGTGATGAAAGGAAATTCTCATCTAAAACTAAAGAGCTTATGATCATGTTTATACAAAGAGTTAATCTCCAATGACTTATAATAAGTTTTATGAATAAATGATGACTTAATGGTTATTCAAAAAGGGACTTTAGCTTAGCACTGAGTGAACTAGATATGAGAGGTGTCCCTTCCCTAGTTGGAAGGAAGGTTTACAATGACTCTCATGAGATAGAGGATGCCATCTAATGTGGAACTATGGGCCTCTAATATATCTCCTAGTTCTTGAACTATGTTGCCACCATAGGATACTAGCTAGTGGATCCACCTAGAAAGCTATGTCATGTTTGGTTCTACTTTGGCCGGTAAACCACCTTCTTTCGGTGTGGGGTTTCATGACACCAGATTATATGTTTAGTTCACATGATCTAATGGCGGTTTAAGGCGATTGTTCCCTCAAGTAAAATGAAAGACAAGTAAATGAACATTGACTAGGGTGACTTGAGGAGTTTACTTAGTATAGGTAGGGGTATGGGACTCTACCTAGACATTGCACAAGTTGACTTTAATGGAAGTCCTAGGAGATTGTTCTTATGTAATAAGATGATATGAAATGTACAATGCTTATGCTATCTGATGTTACTCTTATATGATGTTGGCTATGTTGATGAACATGTTATTGGTCTATATTGTTATGGGTGGTGATGACTACTCATGATATAAGTTATATGAAGCAAATCTTTAGTTATGGTCTCCTATCTTGTTTACATGGTTATGGGGCTTCACATGATCATTGCACTTGTAGGCTTGGGATGAGATCATTGGTAAGTTTTTTTGTATGTTAAGTTGATATGCACTATTGAACATAAAATATTAATATGACTTTATGATATTATGTCTTTGACTATGACCATACTTTATGTTGATTGTGATGCTTGTCTTGTATATGCTCTATTGTATGTGCACTAAAGGTTTTCAAATGACTTAGCATGTTTTTTTTAAGAAATGATCCTTTTCATGCATGTCCTTAAATGTTATGTGCATATACCCAAACTTAGTACACGTGGCGTACTAACCCCTTACTTTATATTACTACAACTGTAGGGTCCGGCCATTGAAGATTAAGAAGGTCGAACTAAAGAAACTTGGAACTCTTTCTCCAAGTGTTGGTAGGTCCTCATGTTCGGGGATGCTATCTTTTGATTATTCCAGCTTATGAAGACTTTAGTAGTTTTTTAAGAATACTTTTGATTCCGTTTTATGTTCTTTGGATTCTTTTGTATTAAGGCCTATATGACATATTGACTTTTATTGGACAAGTCCAGACTCATACTCTTTAGATGATTTTTATGTGAGACAACTTTTAGACTATCGCTACGTATGTTATCATGATTGTTAAGTATGAAGTCTAAGTAAACTTCACATTGTATGTAAAAGTTTTAAATTTTTCCGCAATTTTAACTGATGACATGTTATGACGAATGATAAGGGCTTGTCTAAGTCCTCTAAGAGGCCGCCGCCGCCAGTCGCATCTGGGGGGTGCTCTATGGATGTGACAAACTTGGTATCAGAGCATCAGGTTGAATATATTTAGGATCAATGTCTCACTAAAACACATTAGCTAGTGTATTGTTCATGATTGTGAAGCGCGCCACAATTGTGGATGAGAGGTTATATGATGATCAGGAAACTTTTCATTTCTTGTTAATCCTATGTCGTGCCTATAGAGTTTTGACACTATGTGTATTTTAACATCTAATCCCTTTCTTGTGGTCATAGACGATGAACACAAGAAGGACAACCGCGAGAAGAGTAGAAGAGGAGATTGTGAATGTGGGAGCAACTCCCCAAGGCAATCAAGTTCCTCCTCAAGTGCAAGCTGTTCAAGTTCTGGTCAATCTTCCGGCCATGACGAATGGTGAGGTTAGAGAACCTATTCCAAATTGCCCAAGCCATCACCACTCAAGCTCAAACTATCACGGCACAAACTAACAGGGAGGTTGTACCTCGAGAGAACCAACATGCTAGTACTATGGCTAGCTGTCTGAGAGATTTTACGAGGATGAATACTTCCATGTTCTTTGGATCAAAAGTTGATGAAGACCCCCAAGATTACCTTGATTAGGTCTATAAGATCTTGTTTGCTATATGGGTGAGTACTACTGAAAAGGCTGAGCTTGCTGGCTATCAACTCAAGGACATGACTCAGACATGGTACAATTAGTGGAAGGATAGTAGTGCTTTAGGAGGTGGTCCCGTGACTTGAGAGATCTTCAAAAAGTCCTTTCTTGATTGGTTCTTCCCAAGGGAGCAAAGAGAAGCTAAGGTAGAGGAGTTTGTCAACCTTCGTCAAGGAGGTATGAGTGTCAAGGAATACTCCTTAAAATTCATTAAGTTGTCCAAATATGCTTCTTCTTTGGTTTCCAATTCTAGGGATGAAATGAGCCGCTATGTAACGGGCGTGTCCGAAGAGCTTGAAGAAAAATGTCGTGCAACTATTATTCATGACTACATGGATCTTTCTAGATTGATGGTTCATGCACAACAAGTAGAGGAGAGTCGTCTAAGGAAGAGGAACAAAAAAAATCTAAGAAGGCAAGGTCCTTTGAGAGTGGTTCTTCTAAGAATAGACATGATGTTCAAGAAAAGCCTAAATTCAAGAATAGGTTTTCGAACCAAGTCCCTTTAAATTTCTCCAAGAATTTTAATGATAGAGGTTCTAATCCTAAACCCCAAAAGGGGAGAAATGTTGATCCATCAAGAGAAAGTCCAACTTATGGTAAGTGTGGTAAGAAACATGTGGGTGAATGCCTTGTTGGAACTAATAGTTGCTATGGTTGTGGTAAAGATGTCCATATGGTGAAAGATTGTCCTAATGTGAAGAGTCAAGTAAAGGGGAATAACCAAGCTCAATCAAGCGGTCCTAACTCCGAAGTTCCAAAAAAGAACCATTTCTATGCACTCAAGGCTAGGGGTGAACAAGAGAACTCTCCCGACGTTGTGACGGGTATGTTACAAGTCTTCTCTATTAATGTTTGTGCTTCGCTTGATCCCGGTGCTACACTTTCTTTTGTTACACCTTTGCTATATAGGAAGTTTGATGTACTTCCCGATATTTTGATTGAACCCTTTTTGGTTTGTACCCAATAGGTGACTCTGTAGTGGCAAAAATAGTCTATAGGAAAAGGTACTCTTCTTTATTTGGTAGAACTTGACATGTTTGATTTTGATATCATTTTGGGTATGGATTGGCTTCATGCATGTTTTGCTTCCATAGATTGTAGAACAAGGGTAGTGAAGTTTCAATTTCCAAATGAACCCATTCTAGAGTAGAAGGGGGGAAATTCTATGCCAAGGGGTCAAATCATTTCTTGCTTGAAGGCATGTAGGATGATAGCCAAGGGTTGTTTATATCATGTGGTGAGGGTTAAAGACGTAGAATGTGAAACTCCTTTTATTGAGTCAGTCCAGTAGTGAGGGAATTCCCAAAGGTTTTCCCTAATGACCTTCCAGGAGTTCCTCTGAACAGAAAATTAACTTTGGCATTGACTTATTACTAGACACGAATCCCATTTCAATTCCTCCATATCGGATGGCTCTGACTGAATTGAAAGAGTTTAAGCTCCAACTCAAAGATTTACTAGACAAGGGTTTCATACAACCTACTATTTCTCCATGGGGTGCTCTGGTCTTGTTTGTTAAGAAGAAGGATGGGTCCGTTAGAATGTGCTTTGATTTTCGTCAACTCAATAAGGACACCATAAAGAATAAGTATCCTCTCCCTCGGATTGATGATCTCTTTGATCAACTCCAAGGTGATAGCTAATTATCCAAGATTGACTTAAGGTCGGTATATCATTAACTTAGGATGAGAGGTAAAGATGTTCCCAAAACAACTTTCCAAACTAGATATGGTCACGATGAATTATTAGTTATGTCTTTTGGGTTAATAAATTCCCTGGCGGCGTTTATGGACCTAATGAATAGAGTTTTCCGAGATTACCTCGACTCATTTGTGATTGTGTTCATTGATGATATTTTGATACACTCAAAGAGTGAAAATGAGCATGAGAGTCACTTGAGGTTGGTCTTGCAAGTCCTAAAATAACACCAACTTTATGCCAAATTTAGTAAGTGTGAATTTTGGTTGAGGTTGTTTGCTTCTCTTGGCCATATTATCTCTGGTGAGGGTGTAGAGGTTGATCCGAAGAAGACAAATGTGGTCATAAATTGGCCTAGACCTTTGACTCTCACAGACATAAGAAGTTTCTTGGGTCTAGTCGGGTATTATAGAAGGTTTGTTGATGGATTTTCGTCCATTGCTTCTCCTCTGATACCTTGACCTAAAAGAAGGTGAAGTTTGAGTGGTCATAAGCTTGTGAAAAAGGTTTTCAAGATTTAAAATATAAATTTACCTCCGCTCCAGTGTTGACCATACTGGAGGGTAATGAAGGCTTTGTGGTGTATTGTAACACTTCTCGAGTGGGATTGGGATGTGTCCTCATTCAACATGGCAAAGTGATAGCTTATGCCTCTAGTCAACTCAAGATTCATGAGAAGAATTATCCAACTCATGATCTTGAGTTAGTTGTTGTAGTTTTTGCCTGAAAATATGGAGACATTACTTGTATGAAGCAAATCTTTATTTATTGTATCCTATCTTTTTTACTTGGTTATTTGGGGTTACATGGCTTCACATGACCATTGCACTTGTAGGCTTGGGATGAGATCATTGGTAAGTGTTTTGCATGTTAAGTTGATATGCATTATTGAACATGAAATGTTAATATGACTTTATGATATTATGTCTTTGACTAAGACCATGCTTTATGTTGATTGTGATCCTTATCTTGTATATGCTCTATTGTATGTGCAATAAAGGTTTTCAAATGACTTAGCATGTTTTTTTTAAAGAAATGATCCTTTTCATGCATGTCCTTAAATGTTATGTGCATATATTCATACTTAGTACATTTGGCGTACTAACCCCTTACTTTATATTACTACAACTATAGGGTCCGGCCATTGAAGATTAAGAAGGTCACATTGAAAAAGCTTGGAACTCTTTCTCCAAGTGTTGGTAGGTTCTCATGTTCGGGGATGCTATCTTTTCATTATTCCAGCTTATGAAGACTTTAGTAATTTTTTTAAGAATACTCTTGATTCCGTTTTATGTTCTTTGGATTATTTTGTATTAAGGCCTATATGACATATTGACTTTTATTAGCTAAGTCCATACTTGTACTCTTTAGATGATTTTTATGTGAGACAACTTTTTGATATCGCTACGTATGTTTTCATGATTGTTAAGTATGGAGTCTAAGTAAACTTCACATAGTATACATAAGTTTTAAATTTTTCTGCAATTTTAACTGATGACATGTTATGACAAATGCTAAGGGCTTGTCTGAGTCCTTTGAGAGGACAACTACGCCGGTCGCATCTGGGAGTGTTCTCCAGATGTGACAAATGTGGTCCCGGTATCAAACAGTTCATGACGATCTTTAACCACACGCGGGCCTCTCTATTCATGTGGGCATACAGGTATAACTAATGATGGCCACGGTGCCCATGCATAATCCATTTATCTGTGGACTGAACCCCACAGAGAGTATGCCTAATTGCCTGATACGGGGGAGTGATGTTGATTCCTGTGAGAACATCAGAAGGGACATCAGCAGTCCCTAACATTTGATTTAGCATTGTTGGAGTCAAAGGCACTTCTACGCCCCTCACTGTAACATAGTGCGAGCGAGCATCTGTCTTCCAGTTTGCATAAAATTCTCGGACCAAACTAATGTTGCACTCAGAAGGGTCCTGGAAGATGAAGCCCATGTTCAACTCGAGAAAACGACGCCTGATGTTGGGAAAGTCCCTTTCCAGATTATCATCTTCAAGAACCACATCGCATAAGTATTTAGCTTCCGTGTGGGACTTGTACCATTTTTGGCCCTCTGGGATGATTGCCTTGGCCCCAAACCGTTCAGTGTGTCCTTTTGGGTCTGATGGTGCTGGGGTAATTGTATTTCCTGTTCTAACTCACTTATGGCTGCTAGATACCACCGCCTTGCCTGACCTTTGTGAACTCGACATGGCAACCTGCACACAAACACAATACACTTCAATCATGGTTTCGATGAGGGAACGACACCCTACACTCAAATTGGAACATGGTTTTAGAATAGAAAGGTACTCAGACTTCCCTAACCTATTCACAACATACAAATCTCATTATTTTCCCTAATTCAAACATCACTATCCAACCCTAGTGGTTTTACTCAAGAATTCAAACCACACGCTTAATTAACTAGTTCAAGCATTTCCCTCAACCCCAACAATAACGAACATGAAGTTTAAATATTCCTTTTTCAAACCCACATGCTTCAAAAGTGCAGGAAAACATCTTTTTAGATGAGTACTTTAGGTTTCCACACATGCAATCACATATTTGAGTTCAAAATGTTCAAACAATCAACTTATTAAGCCCATTCTCAAGAATACACTCAACTCATCCTTATCACCACCCATAAGCAAAACTCCAAGAACCCCTTTCAATTTCGTTTCAACCCAAGAACAGAAAGTAAGAACATACCTTGAGTAGTAAAAAGGAGGAAAAATTAATGAATTTTGAAATAAATCTTCACTCTTCGCGACACGGACTTGATTGATGGAAGGGAAAGAGTTGTTTTGGCGGTAAAAATCGCAAGAAATAGGGGAGAGATGAGTGAAACCGTCACTTTTTGGATTAAAAGGGATAGGGGGACGGTTTTTATCCATTTAGCCGGGTAAAACCCGACTTTTAATTACCCTGTGCCAAAAACCTACCTGGTCCATGACGCGGAGCTGTCGCGGACAAGCCTTGTGCCGTCTTTGACGTATCGGCGAAAAATATGAAGTGGGGGAACAAGTCCGCGACGCGCTCAGGTTGCGGACTCCCCTGTTACCATCTTTTGAGAAATTAATTTTTGAAGGTGTGTCCACGACGCGGAGCTGTCGCATACTTGCCTTTGGCTTTTCATGTTGAAGGCCCTCAAGTTCGCGACGCGCTCAGGTCGCGGACTCCCCTGTTACCAGCTCATGAGAAATTAATTTCTCATTACTATGTTTGCAACGCAGAGCTGTTGTGTACTTGCCTTGGGCCTTTTTCTTGAAAAACGTGGTAATCTCCACTTGGGGAACACGTCCGCGACTCGATGAGGTCACAGACTTCACTATTGTCCACCATTTCCTACAATTTACAATACAAACACAATCCAAATAATTCCTAAGTAAAAGTACATTAAACTACCATATTAAAACAAAAATAAAATGCAAAAAGCGTTAAAAATGCCCCGCCTCGGGTTGCCTCCTGAGAAGTGCCTAATTTAATGTCGCGGCACGACTCAGCTTCCCCATATTCATTGCTCAACCCCAGAGTTTTAACTTCTCGATTAAAATCTTGCCCAAAATAATGTTTCACCCTTTTCCCATTCACAATGAAAGTGGATTTCTTCCCTTCATTCCCTAACTCTACAGCGTCATGGTCGGTTATACGTACCACTTCGAATGTTCAACTCTATTTTGATTTCAATTTGCTTGGGAACAACCTTAACCGGGAGTTGAACAACAATACCATTTGACCAGTCTCAAAAAATCTTTCCACAATGTACTTGTCATGCCATCATTTGGTTTTCCCTTGTAAAGCTAGGCGTTTTCATAAGCAAGAAGTCGGAATTCTTCCAACTCATGTAGCCGATTCATCCTTTCATTGCCGGCTATCTCTGGGTCCAAGTTCAACCTCTTTACTTCCCAGTAAGCCTGGTTCTCTAGTTCAACAGGTACGTGGCACGCTTTACCAAACACTAATCGATAGGGAGAAGTACCGATTG
Organism: Solanum sitiens; assembly: GCA_016801875.1. NCBI lineage: Eukaryota > Viridiplantae > Streptophyta > Magnoliopsida > Solanales > Solanaceae > Solanum > Solanum sitiens. Next base: position 2,604,896 of record JABWTJ010000028.1, read on the forward strand.
GTGTTTTGTAAGCGGTCCTATAAGCCCACAGTGCATCATCAAGCTTCATTGCCCATTCCTTTCGTTGTGCATTTACCGTCTTTTGTAGAACTGTTTCACCTCTCGATTGGACACTTCTACTTGACCACTTGTTTGGGGGTGGTATGTCGTAGGTACCTTGTGACGGACTCCATATTTAGCTAAAATGTTCTTCATTGATTTATGAAGTGTGTCCCTCCATCACTGATTATTGCTCTTGGAGTCCCGAAGCGAGTGGAAATATTCTTCTTGAGGAACTTTAGCACCACCTTCGCATCATTCATCGGTAATGCCTCAGCCTCGACCCACTTTGACACGTAATCCACAACTACAAGTATGTATTATTTCCCATTTGATGGAGGGAATGGTCCCATGAAGTCAAACCCCCAAACGTTAAATATTTCAACCTCTAAAATATTATGCAATATCATCTCATGTCGCCTTGAAATAGACCCCATTCTTTGACATTGAACACAACTCTTTACATAACCTGGAACATTTTAAACAAGGTAGGCCAGAAAAAACCTGATTGAAGCACCTTATGCGCGGTGAGCTCACCACCATGATGACCCCCATATGCAGACGAGTAGTAGTTATCCATCACTTGCTTCATCTCCTACGAAGGCACATATCTCCGTATCATTGTTTCCGGACCTTGCTTAAATAAATATGGTTCATCCCATATGTAAAACCGATTATCATGGTTGAGCTTTTTCCTTTGATGTGAGGTAGCACCTGGCGGAAACAATCCACTAACCAGATAATTAACGATGTCTGCATACCATGGTCGCTCAGTAACCTCAAGTGCAAATAATTTCTCATCGGTGAATTCTTCCCTAATCTTCCGTTGCGATCCAACATGGGATGAACACTCCAACTGGGACAGGTGGTCTGCAATCTGATTTCAGTACCTTTTAGATCTTTGATCTCTATATCAAACTCTTGCAATAATAGAATCCACTTGATCAATCGAGGCTTTGCATCTTTCTTGTTTAACAAGTACCTTATAGATGCATAGTTAGTATAAACAAAAACTTTAGTACCTACCAAGTAAGACCGAAACTTGTCAAATGCGTAGACCAATGCTAGCATCTCTTTTTCGGTGACAGTGTAATTGTCCTGGGCTGCATCCAACATTTTGCTTGCATAATATATGGAGTGGAACACCTTCTATTTCCGTTGTCCCAACACTGCTCTTACCGCCAAATCACTTGCATCACACATCAACTGAAAAGGGAGTTCCCAATTTAGGGACATTAAGATTGGAGCTTCTGTGAGCTTGTTCTTCAAAAATTTTGAAAGCCTGCATGCGTCTTTCATCAAAGACAAATTTCATCTCCTTCTCAAGAAGACTGCACATAGACTTAGCAATCTTGTAAAAATCTTTGATAAATCTTCTGTAAAACCCCGCATGATCGAGAAAACTTCGCACCCCTTTTACAGAAATGGGAGAAGGAAGTTTTTCAATTACTTCCACCTTAGCACGATCAAATTCCATCCCGCTCTTTGACAACTTATGCCCAATACAATCCCCTTCTTTATCATAAAATGACATTTTCCCCAATTTTAACAAGATTGGTTTCTTCACACCTAGCCAACACCCTGTCCAAACACTGAGAAGTCATCCATGAATACCTCCACAAAATCTTTAACCATATTGTGAAAGATGGCCATCATGCATCTTTGGAAAGTAGCCGGAGCATTGCATAACCCAAAAGACATCCTCTTGAACGCATATGTACCATAAGGGCAAGTGAAAGTAGTTTTCTCTTGATCCTATGGTGCAATCACAATTTGGTTGTACTCCGAATAGCCATCCAAAAAACAATAATATTCTTGCCCAGCCAACCGATCCAACATCTGATCAATAAATGGGATCGGGTAATGATCCTTCCTGGTTGCTTCATTCAATTTCATGTAATCCATGCATATTCGCCATCCTGTGACTGTCCTTGTTAGGATCAACTCATTTTGTTCATTGGCGATCACCATTATACCTCCCTTTTAGGTACACATTACACCAGACTAACCCACTTGCTGTCCAAAATTGGGTAGACGATACCCGCATCTAGCCATTTGATTATCTCCTTGCGTACCACATCCTTCATTACTGGGTTCAGCTGGCGTTGAGGTTGCACGGTTGACTTGTGCCCCTCTTCCATGAATATTCTATGCATGCACAAAGCGGGACTAATGCTTTGAATGTCAGCCATCTTTCAGCCTATCGCCTTTTTCTATTTCCTCATTATTTTCAACGATGCTTCAACCTACATTTCAGACAAGGCAGCAGAAAGAATTACAGGTAAAGAATCATTTGCACCGAAGAACGCATACCTAAAGTGAAAAGGGAGAGTTATTTCAAGCTTTGGTGCTTCCTCAATAGATGGTCTCGGGGATGGGCCCAAGACTCTATTCAAAAGTTCTGAAAACTTGTGAAGCATACTCACATTTGGGACATTGAGGGCGTTAGCCATATCTTGGGCTTCCACATCTCCCTCAATGTCCTGTCCCATCAACACTTTTTCTAAAGGATCCTTGGCCTCAACAAATTTGGCTGTCATTTCCTCTTCAATGACTGTGATTGCTGACAACTCTTCGTATATAGCAGGCAAGTTCATATCTTTGTAAACATCAAACACTTCGATATTATCATGAGCCCTTATTGTTAGCCTACCAACTGTCACATCAATTAACGCTCCTCGCGTGGCTATGAATGGCCGTCCCAAAATAAATGGGACCTCAGCGTCAGGATCAAAATCTAGAATGACAAAGCCCACGGGGAAGATTAGAGTTCCTACTTGCACCAAGACATCTTCGATAACACCATATGGCCTTGAAACCGAATGATCAACTAATTGCAACATGATGGTAGTGGGTTTGGGTCTCCCAAGTCCCAATTTGAGGAACATGGATGTGGGCATCAAATTGATACTCGCCCCCAAATCACATAAGCCCCTTGTCTCCACACATTTGCCAATTTTTATTTGAACTGTGAAACTCCCCAGATCTTTCAATTTGATAGGGATCCTATTTTGGATTCGAGAACTAGACTCCTCAGTAAGCGTAATTGTTGCATACTCTGCCAATCGACTCTTGTTGGCCACCATATCTTTCACAAACTTGGCATATTTAGGAATGCCCTGAAACACATCAATCAAAGGACATTTAACATGTACCTGCTTGAGTAATTCGATGAACTTGCCAAAAAATTCCTCCTCCTTTTGTTTTTTGAATTTCTCTGGAAAAGGAGGAGGTGGTTTGACTTTTGGTTCTTCAAGAACCCTTTTTTCGCTGGGTTCTACTTCCTCTACGTGTTTCTCTCTTTCTTCAACAACTCTTTTCTTTGGTTCCACTCTTACAATGGGCGCCCACTCCAAGTGCTCACTACATTCACTTGCTTCAGGCTTGGGTCGGTGTTTCCCGGTAAACCCACTTGTTGTCGGGAGTTTTGGGCATTAGCAAACTGCCCAAACTGTTTCTCCAAATTCTGCATTGCCAATTGATTATTTCGGATATCGGCCGCCAATTTGTCTTGATCCACCATGATTTGTTTTAGCATGCTATCAACACTCATATCACCTTGCTTGAAAGTCTGCTGATTACCTTTTTTTGTTATTGAATCCCAAGGCTTTGTTGATGGTACTGTTGTTCGCTGTTCTGTGGCCTGTATTAGTTCTTTCCTTGTTGTTGGTTCTGATTTCCACCCCATGAAAAGTTCAGGTGAGTTCGCCAGCTTGAGTTGTAAGTATTGCAATAGCCTTGGTGATTACCTCCTCGCTGAGCATTACCTACAAAATGAACAGATTCTGGATTTGCCCCGCATACCTCAGCACTATGGTCTCCCCCTCCCCGTACCTCACATCAAGTGGGTTATTGGTGAACCATATTAATTTGGGCTTGTGTTTTCCGATTGACATGTTGCTGAAATGAGTGTTCATCATGTTCTGCATTGATGCAATATGAGCGGACAATGTTGTGACTGCTATCACGACCCGAAAGTACCCTTAGAAGTTAGGGAGAACCCATGGGTCGGAACAATTGCGTACTTAACCTTTCGGAGGTCTTGTACAAGCCTTAGCTATTATTCATTACATAAGACATAAAAAGTAGTGCAAAATTTAAAACTTTTCACGAATAAATTAATAAAAGGAACATTTTTCATAAAAGATAAGGAATAATCTCGTCTTCACAAGCCAACTTAAAGACATGACATAAGTAATCTTAGGGACACGACCCTTAACATTTAAAAGAAATACACATTAAGTCTTAAAGATAGAAACTAAGAACATAAAAGTATGCCCTCGGATATATGAGGACATACTTTGTCTTGAGAGAGTAGATTCCCAAGCTTCGCCTTCTAGTCTTCAAAAGTATTCAACCTATACTTATTAAGTATAAAAAAGTATGGGGTTGGTACAAAACAATGTACTAAGTATGACATATGTAAAAACATGTAAAAAGGGACATTTTAGTAAAATAATCTTTTATGCCAAATAAGTAAAACATTTATGAATTTAGAAGCAAAACAACATAAGAAACATCATTTAACAGTTAGAGAAGGATTTCCATAATTTTAACAAAACGAGACACTTTACAGTGAACTACTCAAAATTTACAGTGAACTCTTGTGACTTTACAGTGAACCAAACTAACTCCAAAACAGTGAAATCCCACGATATTACCAAGAGGAAGTGAACTCATTTCCGTAGGAGTTTTCCTAACCAAGGTTATCCTAAGACTCTCCAAGGTAAGACATGAAATAAATGCCCATACACCTCCTTCAATGCACACCGAAGAGATCCTTAAGACTACCCATCATAGGCTTACTCCACTCTGGAGAACAAGTCACCACTCAATAACAAGACATTAGAAGAACCCTTAAATAAGACATACCAAGATTTCCCTTTCGAAATGCCTACTTAGTGCAATGAGTAGATGACGTCCCATTCCGCCACCTACCCTAAGTAGTACATTCTTTTAGAAGAATTAGCTCATTCAATTCATATAAGACTTACCAAGACTCCCCTTTCAGAATGCCTACTTAGTGCAATGGATAGATAGCGTCCCATTCCACTACCTACCCTAAGTAGTACACTCTTTTAGAAGACTTAGTACTTTCATTACTTTTGTGGGGGTTAGGTTAACCGACATAGACCATGATAGACAGACATGGAATCCAGATATTAACCCCTATCGAATGAGGGATCCTCACTTGCCTATAGTAAGATCGTTCTCTTAGCTTTTACATGGCTCTCCCAATAGCTACACCTATGTGGGCGCATAGTTAAGGGATAAGGAGATTGCTACTAAGTAACTCATTCTCTACTAACGAGGAGTACTCATCTTGAGAGGTACATTGGAATACAACTTCTCAAATCTCAAAGTGTAACCACCCCTTCTTCATATCCTCTTGGTGCTAAGCATAATTCCCCATGGATTTTCAACATTTTATAATATAGGTTAAGGATAACTAGTGAACACCACATCTCAACTCACAAAGGGTATTCATCCTCCGACCTATCTTAAAAAGCTCTTAGGATGTGATGAGGTTGCTACTAAACACTTCATCTCAACTCAGAGTGTTCACCCCAAAACTCCCCTTTTTACTTAACTTAGTTTCATTCATTCATTCAAGTATGCGTGTGGGTGTACATGTGAACATATCTTGCATAAAGCATCATTTCATCTACATTAACTTCTATACATGCTTAGACCTTCATTCATCACATTACAAACTTTAACATGCTCAACATATACATTACTTTATTTAGGCATAATCTAAGCAAAACATGCAATTCAAGCTTCATAATACGCAATAAAAGAACCATCTTCATTATCACTTTATTTCACATATTAGGCCTCAAAAATCCACACTTACAATACATACTAAGTATAACCATCAAGTAAACACTGCCACCAAGAAGGTGGACCATACCACTCAAGAGAAATTCATCAAGAGAGTTAACAATGAGACCAACTTACCATTCGTCCAAAGCGTTCACACCTATTTACAAATTTACTCAACAATTCATCATAAAATATCCCTTAGGGTAGTAGCTAAACAACAATATCAACACAAGGAAACCAAAGTTCAAAGACTACAAAGTCATGCTTATTTAACCCATGCCTTAAGCCAAAATTTGATAAAATCTTTAACATGTTTTCATTGAAGTTTTAAAATTAAAATCACCAACTAACATTAGAAACATCATATTTGAATCATTTAAAACTTTTTTGAAGATAAAGGAAACTAGGATTGAAAACCCTTTTTGAAAATCCATTAGAAGTGACTCCTTGAATGGAAGAGAGTTCAAGGATGGATTACATACCTTATGTAGAAGAAACCCCAATGATTTTAATGAAGAACTCGACCACCAACAACCCTCCTAGATCTTTCTTGACTTCTAGCTTTTATGGAGTTTGAGAGAGAGTTCTAAGAGAGAGGGGTTTTGGGTTTTAGTAAATGAGGTCTAAAATTAGGTCTTAGGGTTTGGAACTCCTTAATATACCTAAATAACCCTAAAATAAATGTCCAAGGTCCTTAAATTACTTGGGGTGAATTTAACAAACACCCCAAGCTAAGGCAGTCTTCTAACATCTTTTTGGCAGTCTCACTGACGGGACCAACCAACGGACTGTTTGTCCGTCGACAATCCAATGGTGGTGGTTCGTTGGTTGAGCCTGCAGATTCCAAACATGTAGGCCTGCAGGTTCAGTCGACGGGCCATTGGTTGGACCACTGTCCGTTGTTTGGTTTCGTTGGTGGACACTGCCTAGGCAGTTTTGGGTCTAAGTCTTGGGCCCTTCTCTAGGGCCCCTTGTGGGTCCTAGGTAGGGTCGTATGCGGACGTTAAATCTCTAAACATAATCGTCTAGGTCTTCGAAATATCTCACACCAATTTCAAGCAAAACAAACACGTAAAACTCACTCAAACACATGAGAACACACAAGCACTATGTAAGACATATCTTTCGAACGTCATGGCCGTTCTTGGTCGTTTGACCTCCAAACTCAACCAAACTTCACACACTGCCTAAGGACAGTAATATAACTCATTTAAACACTAAATTAACTCAAGAAACAATCATGAAGCTCTAGTTCACCTTAGTTCACTTTTGGGTGTTACAACTGCATCCATCTCTAAAACTCCGTCAGTCTTCTGTATGACCGGCTTAACTCCTCCGCCATTCCACTCAGGGTTACCTTGTGAAATCCGGTTCAGCAATGTAAACAACTTATCATATGTATTCTCCAAAGCTTGTCCACCTGTAGCAAAATCAAGTAAAATTTTCGTGTTTGGTTCTAACCCCTCAATGAAGGTATGGACCAACACCTCGTTAGCTTGATGATAATGTGGGCAACTTAAAAGTAGAGATTTAAAACTATCCCATGCTTGGTACAAATCCCCCCCCCCCCCTTTCTGACGGAAGCTCAGTATATCGCTTTTCAGTTTTGTTGTTTTACCAGATGGGAAAAACCGTATCAAGAATTTTCATGCCAGATTATCCCAAGTTGTTATAGAATTAGCGGGCTCAGAAATCAACCATCTTTTTGCTTCCCCAAGCAGAGTAAAGGGAAATAAGGTGAGCCGCACATAATCTGAGTTCACTCCCGCTGGAGTGTACGTGTCATTGATCTCGAGGAAGTTTTGTATATGTACTCGCGGATCCTCATGGACAGACCAGTGAACTCCCCATTCGTGTGCAATAGTTGCACCATATTCTGCTTCAATTCAAACCTCCCACCCGGTGTGCGCTTCAGAATACTTGATGTAACATTGGTGGTTTGTGGGATTGCCACATCCCTTGATTTCATTTCTGCCATCATCATCGGGGGTTCTTGTTCATCCATCCCTTATGGGTTTCTAGGTTCTCTGTCCATGCGAGGACCGGAACGGTTTCGCCTTCTTTGCCTTCTTCGGTAACGAATGAATCTTTCTGGTTCTGATAAAGATTCCACCAAACCCTGGTCGTCTTCCAGTGCGAGAACCTATCACAACTTGCAAAAAGGATGAGCCAGGATCAAGTTGTCAAAAATTATAGAAATGAATTGGACACTTAGAAACTAGATATCTGCCGATTAAAAAGTCCCCGGCAGCGGCGCCAAAAACTTGTTTCTTACGAAAGCGCACACAAGTGCACGTGTTCACTCAAGTAGTAATAGGATCATTCGAGTCTAATGTTCCTACCCAAAGGACTTCAAATCAACAAAAACCAATTTACAATGACTATCTAAATTCACCCAAGCATTAATGAAATTGAGAAATTTAATTAACAACTATTTCAACCTTAACGAGAATTAGCTAATTTAAAGAAAATGATGTTTTTAGCAAAGAGACTCCGCAAGTTAGAGAGACATCCCAAGGTTGTAGCATACTCGAATTCCGGTTCAATGTGCTTCTATTTCAAAGTGTATTAGGTTAAGTTGCTACGGGTAGGCAAGGTTCGATTTACAATCATAATCTTCCGACTTCTAATCACCTACCACTATTGACCACCTAACTACATCATTGAGCGGGGTTAGGTCGGAATCAATAATAGCGTATTAAGCATTCATCTTGCATTTTCAACCAAATGCGATGCATATATATGTATTATTCCTACACACAAATCAATCTAGCATTTACTCTAGATTAAATACACTCTTTGAATTCTTTAGTCTATCCTCTATTCGTCTTCCAATTTCAAGAATGGACACTAGGTATATTCTAATGGTTATCAAGCAATAGAATAGTAAAACAAAAATTCAAGCACAAAATAAACATTAACCCCTTTTGCACTAGGAACAATTTCACATTAAACCATCATTCATAGCCACAACCCTAGGACAAAGGATTCATAATACAAAATACCAATATAAAATGAAGTATATTCATACAAGTCTTTACCAAGATGAACACGATGAAAAAAAAAACCTAGATTTAGCTCCAAAATTGCCCTTAGCTTCAATTTACATTTTTTAGAAAGTGTGTTGTGCAATAAAAGACACTTAAACTATTTATAGTCCAACAAATAACACGTGGGACGATTTTCCTGCCCAGGTCCGCGACGTGGAGGTCTTCCCTCGCTAAATTTTGCGCATACGAGGAACACCCTCCGCGACGCGGCTCCATCGCGAATTCCCCTGTTAAGGGGAAGCCCTTTTCTTCATCAGCATTTATGCCCTCTGCAACGTGCCCCTATCGCAGGCTCTTTCAGTGCGTGGAGGGAGTGCCTCCGCGATGCGGAGCTGCTTCTTGCCAGTGCAGTTTCAAGCTATTCTGGTTCTTCTTTTCCTCTACTCCTTCCTCTACTTTCCGCTCTTCGATCCGGTGCCCAAGTTCAGCTTCTATCCCAATTATCTTTGACTTGAAACATATAATTACATTGGTTAGAAGGTGCGGAATGAAATGACTCTAAAAGACTCAAAATACTAGACTCAACTACTGAAATGTCCTAACTCGGCTATATACATTGGATAAAAACGGTTGTTAGGCATACGAATATGCCTAAGATCAAGTTGAAAGTTAGTGACGTGGTAATCCAACGCCCCACCAATGTAACATTTTGCATTCAAAAACCTGAAGCTGGTGGAAGATTTGAACTGAAGAAGAGTATCGGGCAAATTTTGCACACAAATAGGAAAGTTCACTCGCCTTTCTCATGAGGATCCAACCGTTCATATTCAGAACTTCCTCGAGATCGATGACACTTACACTCCAATTGGAGTGAAAAAATATTATGTGAGGCTCACTTTATTACCTTTCTCTGTGCTTGGGGAAGCAAAAAGATGGTTAAATTCAGGTCATGCAAATTCATATCACTAGTTGGGACGATCTAGAATAGAATTTCCTCATTAGGTTTATTCCATCTGGAAAAACAACCATATTGAGAAGTGATATATTGAGTTTCAGAAAGAAAGGTGGAGAGAACATGTACCATGCTTGGGACAGGTTTAAGTCATTGTTGATGAGTTGCCTCATCATCATTAGTCTAACGAGGTGTTAGTCCACACCTTCAATGAAGGGTTGAGGCCTAACACCAAGATTTTACTTGATTCTGCTGCAGGTGGACAAGCTTTGGAGAAGACTTATGCTGAATGTTCACCTTGCTGAATAGAATTTCTCAGGGAAATCCATAGTGAAATGGAAATGGAATGAAACCTGCAGTACAAAAAACTACACAGATATTGGAAATAGATGTTGTCACTGCACTGAATGCTCAGATTTCTACCATGCAGAATATGATGAACACATATTTTAGCAGCATATCTTTGGGGAAGCAATCGGCTCAGGTCAATGCAGTTCAACAACTACCATCTTGGTGTGAGATCTCTGGATGAAGTGATCATAGTGCAGAAAGGATGTGGTGCAAACCAAGATTTTGTAAATTTTGTGGGAAATGCCCAGAGAGTAGGAGGCCAAAAAAACTATGAGAACTCATATAACCCAAGTTGGCGAAATCACCCAAAATTTTCTTGGGGTGGAAATTAGAATCAAAACCAAAGGAAAAATTAGTATAGGCCGAAAGTTAATTCACAGGGGTACCAACCACAGATGCAGAGAGAACAACCCACACAGCAATCCAAAAACATGAGCATGGAGGAGATGTTGAAAAAGATAATGGTTGATCAAGACCTAGCTGCTGATGTGAGAAATAATCAGTTAGCTAAATAGTTTGGGCAGTTTGCTAGTGCCAAAATTCACGGCCATAAGGAGGTTTTTCTGGTAACACTGACCCAAATCCTAAACAGGTGAATGCAGTAAGTACATGCAGTGGGTTGCAGTTGGAGGAGTTAGATCCTAAGACAAGGAACACAGAGGTGGCAAGCAAAGAGACTGAATCAAAAGAGGTTGCCCCTAAAGAGAACGAAGCAGTTGCACCAGCAAGTGCAACCAATAGTGAGATCACTTTCTCCATTTCCTCAGAAGTTCAAGAAACAAAAAGAGGATGAATGTTTTGGTTAGTTTCTATCTCTTTTGAAATAAGTTCACATTACCTTGCCATTTGTAGATATGTTGCAGGGTATTCCCAGGTATGCAAAGAATGTGAAGGATATTGTGGCTACTAAAAAGAGGTTGACGGAGTATGAGACTGTTGCACTTACTGAAAAGTGCAGCTCCATAATCAAAAACAAGTTGCCCATTAAGCTGAAAGATCCGGGCAGTTTCACAATACAGATCACTATAGGGCAGAGTATACATGCTCGAGGGTTGTGGGATTTGGGAGCGAGTATTAACTTAATATCAACTTCTCTGTATAAAAAGTTGGGGTTAGGTAGTCCTAAACCAACTATCATAATTTTGCAGTTGGCTAATAAATATGTATCTAGACCTGAGGGTGTGGCGGAAGATGTGTTAATGCAAGTGAGATCTTTGATTTTCCAGTAGACTTTGTAGTCTTGAATTTTGAGCCTGACCCTAAGGTCCCATTCATATTAGGACGACCTTTCTTAGCGAATGGTAGGGAAATGATAGATGTAGCAGTTGGACATCTTACTATGATATCTCATGATAAAGTTGAGGTATTTGATGTGTACAAGGCCTTGAAAATGTCAGTTGTGTATGACAAATTGTTTGTTATAACAGTGATAGATCTTGAGGCAGAAGCCAAGTATATTGTATCCAAGGATACTCTAGAGTGAGTGTTGGGGGTGATGACATTTATGGAGATGCTGAGGCATAGGAAATTGTGAAATTCCTCGATATGTCACTTATAGTGACAACTGGTGATCGCTGGGATCCTCTAAATAGGGTACTACGTCCTCTACCCAACCCTCCTTTGAAGAAGCACCTAAGCTGGAGTTGAAAACATTGCTATCCCACCTTAGGTTTGCATTTTTAGGTGAATATAAAACTTTACTATTTATTTTGTCTACAACATTATATGAAGAACTGGTGAAAGTTGCGATGCAAATGCTAAAGAGGAGGAACACATCTCTGGGATGGCAAATGTCCGAAATCTATGTCATTAGTCCCGCTCTATGTATGTATAAGATATATGTGGAAGAAGGATACAAAGCAAGTGCACAACATCAACGGAGACTCAATTAATTGATGAAGGATATTTTTAAAAAATAATAATCAAGTTGCTGGATGCAGGGATCACGTACCCAATCTCTGATAGCAAATGGGTAAGTCTAGTGCAGTGTGTGCCCAAGAAGGGTGGAATGACAGTGGTGACAAATGATAAAAATGATTTGATCCCCACAAGAACAATGACTGGGTGGAGGATATGTATGGACTTTAGGAAATTCAATGAAGCCACCAGGAAGGACCACTATCCGGTACCTTTCATTGATCAAATGCTAGACATGTTGGATGGCAAAGAGTATTATCGTTTCCTTGATGGTTATTCAGGGTATAATAAGATCGTCATTGCACTTGAGGATCAGGAGAAGACGATATTCACTTGACCATATGACATATATTCATTCAAACACATGTCATTCGGCTTTTGCAATGCCCCAACAACATTTCAGATATGTTTGATGGCAATCTTTAATGATATGGAGAAATATTTTATTGAAGTATTCATGGACGACTTCTCGATGTTTGGTGAGTTTTTTGATCTGTGCCTAAATAGTCTTGACAGAGTTCTCGCTAGGTGTGAGGAGACTAATTTGGTGTTGAACTGGGAGAAGTGCCACTTTCTAGTCAAAGAAGGTATTGTGTTGGGGCATAAGATCTCCAAAAATGGGCTTGAGGTAGACAAAGTGAAGTTGAAAGTGATTGAGAAGTTGTAACCTCCAATGTCTGTGAAGGGAGTGCGAAACTTCCTTGGCCATGCATTTTTTATAGGAGGTTCATCAAGGACTTCTCTAAAACTGCATGAACTATGTTCAGCTTATTAGAGAAAGAGATGAAGTTTGTGTTTGATGAAAAATGCTTGCAGGCTTTCGTGATGCTGAAGCAGAAGTTGATTGAGGCTCCTATCCTTATTGCTCCAAATTTAGAGCTCCCATTCGAGTTGATGTATGATGTTAGTGATATAGAAGTTGGAGTGATTCTTGAACAAAGAATGGACAAGGTGCTTCACTCCCTATACTATGCAAGCAAAACACTTGATGCAGCCCAATAAAACTACGCAGTGACAGAGAAGGAGATGTTAGCCTTGGTGTTCGCATTTGACAAATTTAGGTCATATCTGGTGCGAACCAAGGTGATAGTCTACACTGATCATGCAGTCATTCGGTACTTGTTTAACAAGAACGATGCCAAATCAAGATTGATTAGGTTGATCTTATTGCTGCAAGAGTTTGACCTTGAAGTAAGAGATAGAAAAGGATCTGAGAACCAAATAGCTGATCATCTGTCCCGACTGAAAGATTGATCTCATGTGAAAAATGATGGAAAATTCTTGCAGAGTTTCTTGATGAGCAGCTGCTAGCGTTGGACATTGCTCAAGTGCCTTGGTATGCTGACATAGTGAATTTTTTGGTGAGTGATTTATTTCCACCTGAGGCATCGACACATCAGAAGTAGAGGTTAAAGTATTATGCAGACTTCTATATATGGTATGAGCCCTATTTGTTCAAGAAGGGTCCGGATCAGATGATTAGAAGGTGTATAGCTGAGTAGGAGGTGACACAATTGTTGGAGTTGCAATGCGTCACTATATGGTAGACATCATGGTGGCGAAAGAACTGCGCATAAGGTATTGCAATCCGGTTTCTTTTCGCCTACATTTTTTAAATATGATGTTTTATTTGTGAAAGGTTGTGATCAGTGCCAGAGAATGGGCACCATTTCAAGAAGGCATGAGATGTCATTGAACAACATACTAGAGGTGGAGATCTTTGACATGTGAGGGATATGCTTCATGGGACCTTTCCCATCATCCTGAGGTAATCAATACATCCTAATTGTTGTGGACTACGTGTCCAAGTGAGTGGAGGTTGTTGCATTACGAACAAATGATGCCAAAGTGGTAATCAAGTTCAGTCAAAAACACATTTTCACCAGGTTTGGGACACCAAGGTCCATAATCAATGATGGAGGTATGCACTTTATCAATAACTCAGTGCATGGTCTTTTAGCTAAGTATAAGGTGAGGCATAAAGTGGCAACAACATATCATCCCCAAACTAGTGGGAAAGTTAAGGTATCAAACATGGAGGTCAAGTAGATCCTCCAAAAGACGTTGAATGCCTAAAGAAAGGATTGGACTGAAAAGGTAGATGATGCCTTATGGGCGTATCGGACTACTTACAAAATATCTATAGGGACTTCTCCTTATCGAACGGTGTTTGGAAAAGCATGTCACTTACCGGTTGAGTTAGAACATAAGGCGTATTGGGCTATTAAGAAGCTGAATCTAGATGCCGATTTAGCGTGTAGAAAAAAGATCACACGGCTGCGCGAAGGAGTTTAGGCTTCATACCTATGAAAGTGCAAAACTATATAAAGATAAGACCAAGAGGTGGCATGGAAAGCATATTGTGTCACGCACCTTTGAGCCTGGTCAATTTGAGGTGATGAGAATGACTCAACATGGTGTTGTGGAATTGTAAAACAAGCATAAGAGCTCTACTTTTCTTGTAAATGGGCAACGAGTCAAGCACTATTATGGTAAGAATGTGGATCGTGAGCTTGAAGCGCTCACATTGGACGACGAGTAAGTCCTGGGACGGGTTGTGCTGCGACGTTAAATCAAGTGCTACACGGGAAGCAACCTATGAACCATTGTAATAGTTAGGATTTATAAGTTTTGGTTTGTGTATTTTTAGTTCTTAGAAATTATATTAAAAAAAGATAAATGCAGAAAAATACAAAAATAAGAATCGTTCCACGACCAAAACTAAGGCGCTGGATGGGAGGCAACCCATCGTGTTTCAACTAACGGGGTATGTGTTGAAATGTGCAGAATAGGAAATTTTGGATTTGAGCTCTTAAGTAACAGCTCCACGTCACGCGACCATTTCATATTTTGCCTCAACAAAAATTAAATTGAGGTAGAGGACCTCGTACCAAGCCCGCGTTATGCGGGCAAGTCTCAATTTTGCCCCATCAGAAGAAATTCAAGGAAGAGAACCTTGTGCCAAGCTCGCGTTGTGCAACGGGTTCCAAATTCGAGTTCGACGTTAAATTATTTTACGTCAAGAAAAACAATTGTTAAGTATAGGACCCGCATCGCGCTATGGTCGAGTTTTTTTGGTTCATCTAGAAGCAAAATTCCAGAAAACCGCGTGTAGACGTTGCGTCACGCATCCACGTAAGGTTCGCCTCTCGTTTTCATTAAGTACAATAGGTTAACCCGTTTTAAAATAAAATAACCTGGTCCTTCATCCCTCTTAAATCCTGTCACGACTGGGGTCTAGATCCTAGCCGAAACCGGCGTCGTTGATCTCTCGAAGGTCGCAGACAAGCCTACATACGTCCTCATTACATCGTATAGGTTAATTTTAGCGGAAAATTTAAAACTTTTGTTTTCTTTGAAGTATACATAGATACATTATATCACATCAGTTCACAACAACCATCTAATAATAAGATATTCAAATGAAGGAAATAGTTCATAACTGCATAAATATAAAGTTGCCAAAATGGCACCAATACGACGTATGAAAATAAGAAAGAAAAAAACGCTAGTGGAACATCCTCCACTAACTCATACCTACTTCTAAGCAAGAATATAAAATATAAGCATCCTCGAAAGCATGAGGGCCTACCAAGTCCGGATGAATGCTCCACGTCCGGATAGTTTCAACCTAGTCTCGTAAGCTCTAGTGTCCACCTGCACCTGTACCTAAGGTGCACCTAAAAGTAGAGAATTGTATGAAATTAGTACACACTTGTACTAAGTATGGGTGTATGCAAGTACACACCAAGGACATGCATGATTTAGAATAGCTCTCTCCTAACGATATGAATTATGGAAAGCCAAGTCAGTTGGACTTGTCAAATCAGATTAGGAAAGTCATGCTATGAGAGTAACATGCATTATCATTCTTTTCATATTGCACAGAACACATAACATATTTTATATAGAACACACATATATCACATATCATCCATTCTATACCATGAGACCTTGGAATCACGGACTTAACATTAGGACTTCCCAACTGAGGGCTCAACATTTGGGACCTCAACTTGGGAGCCTTCTTTAGCAAACACAGAGTCTGCTTCATCCATTCATACGTACTTCATTTTCATTCATTCATATACCTACGATTTTGTTTAAGACTTTCATCGGGTTCACTGTGCAACGACCAAGAATGACCTAGTGTCATTACTTGAGTCTAGTTCACCTCTTGATTATCCTATCCAAACACCTTTGGTATCATTCATTTCATTGTGTGCATTACTTAAGGCTGGCCTCATTCTTTCTTTGGGAACTTTAACTTTAACCGACATAGATCATGTGAGCTCATGAAATCCAGTGTCTACCCCACACCGAAAAGAGGTGGAATCACCGGCCAAAGTGAAACCAAAACATGCTAGCGTGTATAGGGAATTGAACCCTGCTAGAACCCTATGTTGGCTGCATAGGTTCAAAGACTAGGAGATATAAGGAGACCCATACCCGCCTAAATGGACAGTCTCATCTCATGAGATTTACACGAACCTCTGCCTTCCCGAAAGAAGGAATCGCAACTCATAGCTAGCCTATCGGTGCTCCGTATAAAGTTCCATTACATTCATCTCACATATCATAGAAGCTAGCTTCTAGCATGAGGGAATCATTGCTCATTAGATGATTTCTCATCTCATCATTAGTATTAAGTGTGCATTAATCTCAATATTGTCATTAGAGTGTTCTTAGAGACTGGTCTCTTTATTAATCTTACACTCTCATAGGTGAGTACGATTTTTGGTAACATTTACTTAGGATCATTTGAGATTGATCTCGTCTTTAATATTAGCCTCTTATCATGTTGTCACCACATTCATTAACTTTAACATATTAGCTCTTCATAATTACTCACCCCTTTACGTGAATGTTCATTTCATCATATGCCAATGCACTTGGCCTTTTAGTGGGTTTCACACTCTTACTTAACCCTCCTGGGATACATCATTTCGTCACATATATCTTCAGTTCACTTATTTTTAAACATACGCTGGACTTATGAACCCATACATACAAGCCATGAGGCTTCATTCATAATTCATCTAAGTGACTCATACTCACCCAAGATTATGTGGTACAAGACTTATGCATCTTGTAAGTATGCCAAGGTCTCGAATTCGATCCCTATGGGCAGCATTCATTAAATATTTATTCACGTAAGACTTATGTATCAATACGGAGTTGGGCAAGGGAACCCGATTTCAAATCCCTTGAGCAACACTTAGTCTTGTATTGATATTGATTTAAAAATGTGGCATTGGGGGACCCGAGGTCGATCCCTAACACCTACACTTCCCTTTTTTTTTCTCTCCTTTTTCGTTTGAGACCAAGAGGGTGTGGGATCGATCCCCCACAACCTCATTTTATTTATTTTTACTCTTGCATGGACTGATCTTAATTTTGGCCAAGGACACACGGGTTCGAATCCCATGTGCCTCATTTCTTTTAATTTATTTTCTAAGTTCTCTTACTCGGCTAAGACCCAAGTTCGATTCCCCCTAACCTCACTTTTATTATAAAATTTCAGTAGCTTGCATATGGTGAGGTCTTGGGTTCAATCCCTATTGATCTCACACCTAAAAAAAATTTAAAAAACAAAAACAAAATTTCAGCCATGCTTAGCCGATGACCAAATTTCTAGATTCTAGAAATTTGGTCATCGTTTCTAGTCCATTTTTCTCAATCCTTTGTACGTTAGATTTTTATGACAATTCGCTGGACATTTCGTACATTATTACATGCATTTTTCCAAGTAATTTCATACAAAAACATAAGGATTTAACATACCATTTTCATACTCCAATTCGTACCATTTTCATGATCCAATTCGAGACCAAGAGACACGGCCACACACACACATTGCACACGTTTATCATCACATAATTCCAAAAATACATACATGAACATAATCATCACAAAAACACGTTACATTCCTAAATTCTACCAGCAAACATACCCAACCTACAACAATCGATGGGAGCTAGTGACACGGATATGCAAAGGGGAACATTCCTAGTTTACGGATTAGAGTTCGACTGAATCTTAGGGGTCTCTTGGGAAATGGACCAAGAGGAAGAAAACCCAAACCTTTTTCATTGTTTAACACCTTTCAAACCTGATCTCAAGTGCTGCCAACTCCCACGAAGAACAATGCTTCTCCAACGAAACCTCACGCGCAAACCATTTGAAAAATGTTTTCGCTTTTTGTTTTTAGTTTAGTTTTTTCTTTTGAGTTTTAGCGTACAAGTTCTTTAAGAGTGATGAACTTTTTTTTTTGGTTTTTTTGTTCTGTTTACTGATGATGAGCGTGAGAAAGAGAGTGGATAGGCGTGAGAAAGAGAGTGGAGAGATGTGAGAGTAAGTTTAGGACTAGGAGTTTAATTGAAGACTTAGTCAAACCAGGACTCTTTTAAATTAAAAAATCTGATTTTCCCTTACTTAAATCAGTAAATTAGATTCCAATTAATTCAACTTGATATTGCTTCCACCAAGGATCGAACCCGGGTGGAGCTCATCTCGCGAAAATGTGTCAATTCGGGTTAACCCTACCCGAATCATCCACTATTTTCATTAATTAATTAATTAATTAAATATTTAGGGTAATTACAATACTACCCCTAGCCTGGAAAAGACCATTTTACCCCTAGACCCTCCAAACCTAAGATTACCCCTTTTAAGTCCGGTTAAAACTCATCCGGGTGAATCTTAATATTCGGGTGCCCTACATGGCTGGACCCAACCTTGCCTAGCTCAAATAACTCACCAAGTTGGTTGGCTTGGCTGGTGCATAGGTTCTGAGGTCTGGTTCCACGCACATCAAGTCGTGTGAACCCGGTCTAATCTAGGCATTCTAGGTACGTTTAGGCATTACTTAGCATAGTCATTTTCGGGTTGTTACAAACCCGATCCCCTAATTCCTCCCCATTATCTAAAATTATTCACGCAATTTTTTGCCTCCCTCTTATCCCCAACTTGATCTATTGTCTCTCTTCGTGTCACGTTGCTAGGTAATTTCATCGTCTTTATTTTCTTCTTCAATTCCGCGTCACCCAGGTCACTTTGTCTACATCACAATGTCCCGGCAAGGCAGTGGTCCAACCATCCCAAAAGAAGCAGCCACAGAGCGGAAACGTACCAATAGCACCTCTGTTCCTAGGGGACAAAATAAGAAGTTCATAATTAAGTCTATCTCTAAGGAAGGAAAAGGATTGTATAAGAAGCATATCGAGTCATCCTACTTCTCGAATATATGCATTGATCGGGATAGCTTAGCCCGAGAGTTCCCGCAGATGCAAGTGAGAGATCTTAGGATGGAGTTCGCATTTGCTGAGCCGGATGAGTGCAACTTAGCCTAGTCCGCGAGTTCTATGTCAGCTGGATACCACTTTGTAATTGTCCTGGTGTAAATGTACCAATCACACCCACAAGCATCAATGACATTTTGGGTATTGCAGAGGACGCAAATCATCTTGTGCTGACTAGGTTGAATATTAGACCCCCATATCATGTCATCCGACATCTACTATATAATCCTCATTCCATGGCTTAGTGGACAAAGCACAACGACAAGAGATATCACAAATCTCTTCCATATGCTCAAATGCTCCGAGAGACGCGTGTGTGGTTAAAGGTAGTGATGAGTTCCTCATTCCTGGCCTACATTACACGGACATAACTCGTGATCGGGAGTTTCTGTTATATGTTTTGATGACGGGCTTGGAACGTAACAGAGGGGCCATTATTAAATTGATGATGCAGAAGTCTCGAATCCACAAAGTACACATGTATTCATTTGGTGGTCTTATCACCAATTTTTTCGTCTTCTAGGGGTCTCAGAGGAGCACTCTGATTACATGGCACCATTGTACCCAGCAGTCGATATTACCAGGATGAAGGGGCTTGACACTGATTTAGGCCCAATCCTTACCATTGTTGAGCGTAGTAGGTGAGTGAGTTAATCATGGATAGAATTTATGGCTTAGAGATGCTCTGACACAATACTGATGGTCGGTTGTCCCCTGACTGGGAGATTGGAGAGGTGCACAGGCGATATCTGCTGAATTATCACGCTAAATCATTGTTTGGCATTGGTCCTGAGTTCTGGGAGCCTATTGAGAATGAAATTTTGACTGATAAAGAGAATTTGCACACGGACTCTAATGTGGACTCTGATTTTGAGGAAGAGATGGACCCACCACAGGCAGGTAATGATGTGAATGGCGGGGATGCCATGGTGGATTGATCAGGGAGTT
Source organism: Solanum sitiens (assembly GCA_016801875.1). NCBI lineage: Eukaryota > Viridiplantae > Streptophyta > Magnoliopsida > Solanales > Solanaceae > Solanum > Solanum sitiens. The sequence continues at coordinate 2,625,220 of JABWTJ010000028.1, forward strand.
GTTTTTACCTTATCTTATGAACTTTGTTGAGATTTTGAAATGCACTGGGGACATTGCTATTGTATAAGTGTAGGGTAGGGTGTAAAACATATCTGATTTGTACATATTTTGGGTTTGAATATTTTTTTAAAGTTTTTGTTTGATTTTGGATTCCTTGGTAGTTGTTTTTAGTTCTTTAGCCAAGGATAGTCCATTTGAACAGTACAAAATTACAAAAAAGATTTTTCTTTAGTAGGATTCAGTATGTAGTCATAGATTAAGTCAAGCTGCACAATGATAGATGGATGACAATCGTCTTAAGGTCAATTTCGTCATTTGAGTCTTAGGTTGGGTTGTGTTGAAGCGGTAACTCTCTGAAAAGAGACTATATAACAAGCATGATTGAAGTGATGTATGAATGTTGTGATATGTTTTATATGTGATTTAAATGTGCAACTTAAGCTTAATTGAACCTTCTGCATAACATGATTGTTTGTTGCAGTTGATCCTTTCTGATTACAACATGTGTTATGAGTGTTGAGCTTTGTTATGATATCCATGTTATGTTTCTGATTCCATAACTTGCTAGGGTGTTATTGAAGCAAAATGTATGTGTTATTGTGCTTGAGAGATAACAACATGATTTCTTTGAAAATGGTTTAAAATATTGAGCTTGTTCAAAAATAATATCCCTATTCGAGCCCAATTGAGCCTTTTAGCCTTGATTTTGTTCTAACCCACATGATTGTTTAATCCCTTTCATTGATACCGTAGTTTTTATCTCAACCCCTAATGCACTGTGTTAGGACGAAAGGTAGAAACAAAGGTAAAAGTAGATAGGGTGGTAAAGTGTGCTTGTTGGGGAAGAGTGAAAGAAAAGGTAAAGCAATGCCCTAGGATTAGGAATATGAGTTGGCCCTGGTTCATAGGACATGTGCACTTCAACAAAGGGAAATCAGAGTTGAAGGTGGTTAACTTAATAAAATACCTCAATGATGGTCATGGCTATAATATCTCGCAAATTGAGATGGATAGGAAGAAGCTTAGAAGTTGAAATAGTCACTTTTGGAAAAAAAATTAAAATCTGGAAATTTTCTTAAGTTGGGGAAATGTGAGTTTTTGATCAACTTTAAACGGTCATAACTCCTAGCTCAATATGATTTAGAGTTAGTTCTTGATATGGTTGGAAATCCCTTGGAGAGATCTTTCAAACGTTGCCTAGTTTGCGCAATTTTAATATCATATGAGTGAGTTATACCTTTCGAAAGTTGGGTTGTATGATTAAGGATAGTCCAATCCGGTTTTGGGAAGGGCAAAGTTGTATTTTTCTTACCCAATTATTTTATTTCGTTTTGGGTAATAAATTGGGGTCTAAATTGATCCTATTCAGTTCACGCTTTAGGAAATCAAGTTAGGATTTTGAGAGAAGAAAAAAAGGAGAAAGGAAAATAGAAGCAAGAACGTTCAAGATCGTCGTAGTTTGGCTTGTGGAATTCTTCGAGGGTGATACCTAAAAAGGTATGTGAGATCTTTCTGCGTTGGGTTAGTTCACCCACACTCCAACTTGTATAATTCAGCGAATTTTGAGTAGATTGAATGATGAAAAGTAAGGTTCTTGAAGATAATTGTTGAAATCTTGTAGGTTGAGTTGTTACATGTCTTTAGTTGATTTGATTCATGTTTCCGGGTTGTTTCTCGAGTATAATATATTGGGTATTGAGGTTATTAGTGATCATAAGTGTTTAGGGAAAGATCCATTAAAGTTTAGAAGGTTTAGAGATGAAAATGAAGTAGAAAAGTTGAAATGCGCGTCCGTAGGGCATTAGGGCGCCGCGTCTCCCATAGCCCCACAGGACAGTCTCTGTCCGTAGGGCCTTAGGGCGGCGCGCCAGCCAGAGCGCCCCAACTTGTCCTCTAAAGTTTGGGGCCTGGCGCCCCACGCCTCTCAGAGCGCCAAGTATGTCAGTTCACCCCATTCATTCCCCATCTTTTCGTACTATTTCCTAAGTGATGTACCAATAATTCCTAGTTGATTCCAACACTCTAAGGTACATTTAAACATCATGAAATCATCCATAAACATGAGATCATGAACCATGAATCCATAATCCAATTCAAGGAAAGTTAAGATCAAAGTCAAAGAAGTTAAGAGTCAAGTCTAAAAGTTAAGAAGTAAGTCAAAACAAGTTTTTAAAGTTTCTGAGAGTCTTTAACAAACATGTTAACTTTGTTTTAAGGCTCAAGTTACAAGTTAAGCAAAGAGAAAAAAGTTGAGTTCAATTCTCTAAAGTTATAAGGGAACTAAGTATTCTCTAAAAGTTAAGTTTCAAGTTAAGATAAGAGTAAAAAGTTAAGTTGAAGTTCTTTTCTTCAAAGGTACAGGGGGGCTAAGTATCCCCAAAGGGATTTAAAAATGTTTTCACATTTAAACAAGTGAGGAAACTAAGTTTTCCAAAGAGCCTTCGGCCTAGTTTTCAGAAAAGAGTTATAACTTTATAAAATAAAGCAAGCAGAGAAACTGTGATTTCCAAGATAGCCTTTGAGCTATGTTTTTTATCAGTAATCTCAAATCACTGGAAAAGTTGTTTTTAAAATATACGATAAGTATATTTTTGGGAGTAGTATTGAGCACCTATGTGGGTATGCGAGTTTCATATTAAAGTCAAGTCTCTATGAAAACCGTGTAGCCATCATGAGTAAAAAAGAGTCATACTTTTTAGATGAATGCTTTTCAAATTTTACTAGTAGATCCATTAGGGAGTTCAATACCTATACTTTGGAAAGGTTAGGATGGCCAGGCAGCATGGTCCGAGTAACGCTATATCATCACTATAACTATTAAGTGATAGTTGTCCAATAGAGAAACTCCCACAATAGTAGTTGTATGGCTCCTCAAGAGGTTCTGCTTAGTATGAATGGGGGTATGAGACTTCATTCATACATTGCACGAGTAGACTTTGAGAGGAAGTATGATGTCTTTTATTAAGATTATGAGTTAATATTAGATTATTTTATATTTTTATATACATCTCAGAGTCAATTGTATCTTTGCGTACACGGAGTTGAAAACCACGTTTCAAACAGTATTTCTTTATATTGATCATGTTTTTAAACTCTATATAATGAAATGAGTTAGTTATATTGAGTTACGTTATTCATGAGTTGAGCAGAGCCAAGGTAAGTGTTTTTTCTCATTCTCTTCAAGCTTAAGTTGTTTTAGCATTCCAACTCGCATACTCGTACATTCAATGTACTGATGCCAGTTGTCCTGCGTCGTATCATGACGCAGACTCAAGTAACTAGGATCAGCATTCAGCGTACCGTTGATCCAGTGAGCAGCTCGGAGTCAGTTGGTGAGTCTCCCTTCATTTGGAGGACATCTTTATCATTCAAGTTATTGTTTTTCGTTTTCAGTTGTTAGGATGATTGGGGGTCATGTCCTAACACCCCTATTTATTTTAGAGACTTCATAGATAGATAGAGTTAGTTCCTTTAGTCTTTTCATTTCACTAGTAAACTATAAGACTTGAGTTGCCATTTTAGCTGAGATTATTTTAAAGTTATCTCTTGAGTTATTTCTTCCGCTGAGTTAAATAAGTTTGGCTAATGGTTTTCTCAAGACCAACAAAGGTCATTAGGTGCCGGCCACATCCAGGGTGAAGGCTCGGGGCGTGACACTGGCCCTAAAACGGGCAATGTGCACCTTAACTAGAGAGAAATATCTAAGTCAAGGGTGGCTGTTGTTGAGCGTCAAAAGAATGACCAATAATAAAAAAGAAAAAGGGGCAAGGTAACTTAAGAAAAGTTTGGGAAAACTAGTGGAAGTTATTGAAGAAAAGAGGGGCTAATGAAAAAAGAACAGTTGTGAATGTAGGGAAAAAGCGAAATATAGTGCATTAGGGAGGTTCCAGAACAAGTCATTTTTATTTTGAGCATGATATGCTTGATTAGTCGAGATGTACATAATAGGACAGCCTATGGTTCTCAGTACATGCATGTATGATGTTGATTGCTAAGTGAGAGTGTGTTTGTTTGAATAATCCTTAAATGATATTTAGTTGAGTAACTTGAGTGTATGGACTGTTTGTTTATGTGAGGGACACTTGTTCTTAATAGTGTTGGTTTCAAAAAGTTGTAAAAGCATATACGGGAGTCATACATATTATGATTGAAAACATGCTTTAAGTGTGGGGTAGTGATTTTGGGCATATTTATATGTCCATAATGCTATTATGCCCACATTTAAGCCTAGTTTCAATTCAATATGTATGTGTTTAGAGTCGAGTCATTTGTATATTTATGAGCTAACCAACATGATTAGTTGTATATGTAAGCTTAAAGGAAAGAACGTGTGCAATAAGGGATAAAGGAAGCAATCCGAATATTCGAGTCAAAAGAGAGCAAGGAAGAAGCTGAAGAAAATGTGCCAAGGCAATTGTGTGTTGCCTCCGCGTCGCGAAGAGGGATTCAGAAATGGGGAGCGCAAAATTCAATCGAGGTAGAACACCTCATTATGCCTCCACGTTGCGCAGAAGGAGAAAAAAAATCTTGGGACGAGAATCTAAAAGTCATCACGTGTCGCGCGCCCAAGGCCTAGAATTGGCTGTTTTGACTTTTAGTATAAATAGGGTCTTATTTTATTTTATTAGACATTCTTTTTCTAATTTTGAAGAAGACAACTGGAAAACGTATTTTGGAGCTTTTAGGGTTAATTTCTCAATCTCTCTTTCTTTCAATCATTTTGATGATTCATAATTATTGTATGATTGATTTTTGGACTATGAGTAGCTAAATACCCTAGTTCTTAGGTTGTGGCTATAGGATGAATGTAATATTTTGAGTTTGTTATTGGTTTTATTATTAAGTATCATATGAATCTTTCCTATGTTCTTATTCTTTGTATTTCATGCTTGATCACCATAGAAAGATAGCTTAATGCTAAGCATTTAATCATTCTATCCCCGCTCAACGATGTGGTTATGATGTTAAATATTGTAGGCGATTAAAGGTCGGGAGACCATGATCATACATCTAACCATGTGATTCAGTGATTCGATAGTTAGTAATTACCTAGTTAAATGATATTGATTGCATGATTCCTAATAAAAGTTGCAGCCTTGGATCTTTACCAAGTCATTGTTTGAAATCTTAGAAATTGAATCGTACTCTTTATATTTTGTTTTAAGTAGAAGTAGAAATACAAACTCTTGAAAACTGGTATTACATTTGTGTTAAACTGCAAGTTAGGAGAATTGATTAGTTCTAATCGTAAGTCCTTGTGGGTACGATACCCGACTCTCATAAAGAGCTACTTTATTACTTGTACGATCACGTGCACTTGCCTGTGCGATTTGACCACAACACTGTCCTTATGCTTCTTAATTCAGGTAACGTTGAAAGAGCACATATTAAAATTGTTAGCTTCTCTTTATCTCATTTGTATCTCATATACGAAATTTTCTGCCGTGAAATACAAAATAAATGTTTTCTTACTTTTATTGAGGAACATGAAAAGAGTAAAAATATTCTTAAAACTAATGGAGATTAAGTTAGCTAAAAGTGTTGTGGAAGATAGTCATAGAAATTTTAGAGCTCGATCATACTTAGACTAAAAACCATCATTTTAAAACTATTTTATTTGTCAAACCTGCAAAGACAATAAACAAAACACAAAGAATAAATTTTGGCATGGTATTGCTAAATTTTTCAAGTAAGGTAAATCTACATCTAGCAGTCAGCTTGGCCATGGAGTCCTATTTTTTAAAGATCACAACTGGTAAGTCATGCTTTGTAGTTATTTTTGGAACATCCAAGTTAAGAGGGACCTCATTTTTGGCCTAATTAAGCCTAAGTTTAGCTTCAAAGGTTTGTATGATAGTGTAGGGAGTTGGCTCATGCAACAGGTCCTTTTTGGTGTTATTCTGGGAACTCTAATTAGGTATGTCATTATGACTGAGAGGTTTGGAACCATGTTAATTTATTTTGGTTGTTGGGGATATATTTTCCAAAGTTATTGGACACTTTAGAATAGGAGTTCTGATGATTATTACTGGGTTCATCATCCTTTTGTTTCATATTGGATTATCATTTTTTGTAATATTCAAATTTGAATTTAAATCCTTAGTTTACAAAGTAGCACTAGTGGCAACATTATGCTCATTCGCATCATTTTGCAAATGAAATTCAACAACCTTTCCCATATTAGAAGTGTTAAGTGAATTCGAGTAAGAGTACTTATCTGAATGTAGACTTGCTTCTGTAGCTTAATCATCAGCTCTACATTGCCTCTGTACTACGTACACTTTGAGGTCCTTGTTTCTCCCCTTTTTAACCTGCATTTGGAGGATTCAATGTTACCTTAGTGGTTTTCATCCTAAGGAGAAATTTGAAGAGTTGGATGGCCCCACATGATTCTCTTTCGTGGTTGCAGCATTGTTTGCTTCTTCCTAAGTTGTTTGAACCAAATTAATGTCAACTTCTTAGCTTGATCAACTATTTGATAATTTGGCCTTTCATCATTTTGCATATTTGTATCCACTTGCTCTCCTCATGTAGCTTGAGTCATTATAGTCCTATTAGGCACCTCATAGGGTCTTTTTGATAATGCATTTTTTCTATTTTGATTGCTTGAGCTTCGTCGACTTCGGCAGAATTTACATTTTTTAGAACTACACTGTCCGAATGACTTGAGATTTCCATGAAATGTACTATAAGGTGAGTGGAGTAATCCCCAATCAGTGAATTCTCACGAATATCTTAGGGGCGCCTTGAAGCTAAAGGCGTGACTTTAGTGATTCTTCCGCGATTCTACTAGAAATCGCCACTAGAGATCTCCCGATTGGGATGATCGAATTCGTTAATTTTTCGATATGAGGTGTACATGTAAAGGGGAATCACTTCCCCATTTTGAATCAACTCGAATCTTTCCAACTCGCTCCGTGGAAGTAATTTTTGTGGGCCTATTCTAACTCTTTTTCTGAAATTACGATATTGATTGATTCATTCATTTGCGAATTCATGGAGTTGTAAGATGAATTGAAGGTTGTTAATCTTTGAGTTTTGTTCACATACGACTTTTGCTTCGATTGAGCTTGATCCGGTAGCCGGAAAAGGTCCATAGGCAGCGTGGAAGGCATTTTGTTTGTACTTCCTATCATAGCTTCTCTTAGAGACAAAAAAATGAAAAAAGAGAATGTGTTTTTAAATCTTGATTTCAATGTAGATTTTGGGGTTTTCCTCCTAACTTGGAAAAAATAGTAATTCTTGATTTAGATCTTATTCCTTTCTTATTTTTAATGGGTTTCTCAACCACAAGTTCCTCTTTGATTGTTTATTGTATTTCTATAATAAAAAACTGATTTTCATAGTGATTTTTGACTATTTTACCATCAATTTCTAATCCTATTAATATTGGTGTTGTTGGGATGCTATTGATAAATCATTTCCATTCTTGATAGTTGAACTCCATTTCAAGATCGTTCGGTAGAAAGAGTGATCTAATAGATTTGTTCGGATGAATTTTTGGCCTTCAAAATAGATCTAGCTAGCTCTCTTTTAGACTGAGATGAGTAATTAACTTTCTTAAGAAGTCAATTGTGAAATGATTTGTAGCATGAGTTTTAGAGGTTGGTAAGTGTTGGACTTGTTGTTTAGTCTGTGTGATGTGTATTTGTGATGCTTAGCCTGTGTGGAGGCTCATGTAATACCCTTAATTGTTATTGAAAACCTATTTGACTTGAGAAATTATTCGAGTGAGGGATTATGTGGTCTATTGTTATATTTGATATTGAGATGCCTAAGTTAAGAGCTTGAATTTATATCTGATCATCTTAAAATGAAACAAATACTTTCTAAGTGTGGTAAGCATAATTTCAAATGAATTATTCTTTTATATCTATCATTAAGGACGTGATTTATGACTTATTGAATTTGGGAACTTTTTGCTATTCAAAATCCTTAATGAATTAATTATACCTTTTTGTTGTATGTGTTGTGATGAATTCATCCTCAATCAACCTATCTATTGTTCTTAGGAATATGATAAAGTGGAGAAATACTATTTTTTGAGAAACAAAATAAGATACCTTACATTTGTCCTTGACCATGAGCTAGATGAAGTTGATGAGATATTGAGATTTAAAAATTGGTAAATGGACTGCAAGGCCCCAACAATAAAGCTCGGTAAATTATATACGACAGGTTGTACAACGACTTTGATTCTACCCCCATCATTGCATTGCATTGCATTGGCCAGTTGTGTTGTGAAACTTGTTTATCTGTTGATGTGAGTATTAATGGTAACCTTATGTGTTTATCTTATTCGCGGTGTTACTGTATAAAGTACCGGCACCGTGTGGAAATAAGACTGCAGGTAAAATCATTCCATAGTTTGTTTCTTAAGCCTGATTAGTTGCTTATACTCAGTTCGTCTAACCTACTAAGTACATGTGTATTGTACTCACCCCAACTTATGTTACCTTCTTGATGTAGATCCTATTCATGGTGATTTTCATAGCAGTTGATCAAATCTAGAGATTTCTTTCCATTTAGAGTTGTGGTGAGATCATGTTTTTCTGATCGCCATTGGCCTCCCTTTATCATTTATAGTATTTGATTTATTTTTTAAGATTTGAGATGTTTAGATTTTAGAAATGTATTACATTCTCTTTATGCTTATGATACCAGATTTTGGGAATCTCCTTGTCGTTATTTTTCTCATTTCTTATTGGTTGTGGCCTAACTTCCCTTTGAAAGTCTTGTATGTGTTATTTCTTTTACTTACACACCAAATTAGATTCTCAGGATGTGTGCTATCGTGAGCTCGATTGTTGGATCGTGACAAGGTGTCCTAAATTGTGGTAAATGTGTGAGTTCTTAATTTATGGGCAAAACATAAAAATAAAATAAAAAAGAGTAAATTATATTAGGGCATATATGAGTTAAAAGTATGAATGTAGGGATAAAGATATACGCAACCTTAAAGTATAATTGAGGGTATATACATACCATTCTTAAAAGTTTGAGGGGGATAAGGTACAAGTATCCCCTAGACTATGACTGAAATCCGAGAGACACACCTTAACTAAACTAAGGTCCTATTACCTTCTCCTCCCCATCCCCAACTCACTTTTTTGTAATTTTGTACACTTTTTTGGCTTACATTGTATCCAAATATGTCTCACGTGCCTCAACTGCGTGGAGTCACAAAGTGTGTCACGTAAGCTAAATGACATACAAAATTATTTAAAAAAATGAGTTCAAAGGGGTAATAGAACTTTAGTTTAGTTAAAATGTGTATCTGAAATTTCGGTTATAGTTTAAGAGTGTACTTGTGACTTATCCCTATATTTATCATTTTTCTTTATTTCATTTAGGGAAATAGGACAAATATGTCCCCAAACTATGGTAAATGGTACGTGTATACCCCACATTATACTATTAGGACATCAGTGTCCATATCATCCAAATTGTGGAGTGTTTCTACCCTTTATACTAACAGATGTCAATCAACCCGATATTTAATGAAATTCTACCTAAAAAATAAAAAAAACACCGATTAATTAAAAATCCACCAAAATAAAAAATATTCACACTCCAATTACAAAGAGATTTCACTGTAATTTCCGATTGCCTTCTCATACTTGAACCTTTCTTTTTGCCGGAAAATAATTCCAACAAGCCAACCCAAATGCCTACACGCTTACTTCCATGTAGCTACTCATGGTAGTTGAAAACTCCATCTTAAGGAAAGTTCCTTAAAGCTTCTGAACAATGTAAGTTGTTATCCTTGTAGCGATTATTCTTGATTGTTGGCTGCTCGATTTGATATAATCCTTCCTTATCGGGATTCTTATTCAGTTAGTAGCGTCCTTATGTTGGACACGACTTAGAGGCTATTTGTATAGGTTGCTTATAACTATGCTCGCATTTAGAGATTGGATTGTTATTGTTTACCTTGGGGCTATTGTGTTTAGCCAAAGGAATGTAATCTACGCCTAGAAGGGGTATGTTATGCCTATGGGGCTATATGGATGCCTAAAAGGGATATGAGTTTCCCACGGGGCTATATTGATGCTTAAAAGGGCTATGAGTTGACTATAGGGCTATATTGACGCCTAAGAAAGTTATGTGCTTCCTACAGGGCCATGTTGTTGCCTAAGAGGGCTATGGGTTGTTTATAAGCTATGTTGATGCCTAAGAGACCTATGTGTTGCCTGCGATTCTATATTAATGCCTAAAGGGCTCTGTGACTGCATACGGGGCTAGGGGACTACTGATAGAGGTTTATAGATTGATTGGCACCTTTCGGACTTATAGGGGGGCCTGAGTAGGTGTCTTGTGTGTTGTTTGTACCTACTAAGCTTATAGGGGCTTGGTTAGGTTGTTATTATTTCATTTTTGATAAGTTTAGATTTAGGAGTAACTCAGTACACTTATCTTATCCTTGATTTATTTAGGATAATTCATCATTGTCTATTGCCTTTTATACTCTATACATTATTTCGTACTGACGCCCCTTTGCCTGGGGGCGCTGCATTAATGCATACAGGTCCTGACAAATGACCTAGTAGACCTCCTTAGCAGCAGGATTGACATTTATCTTATTGGCTAGCCCATTTCTTCCGGATCGGCCAGAGTTGGGAGGTTTGTTAGCTTTTGTTGTAAATATCTTTATGGGTAGGCCGAGGCCTATCCCGCCAACATTTTCTATTCTTAGAGGCTTGCAGACTAGTGTGTGAGGTGTACAACTATGTTATGGCCATGCTTGCCTAGTTTGTTGGTTTGTTGAATCTTATGAGGTGTTTGGTGTATTGTCTTGATATTAGAGCCGTCAATATGGGTTAAGCCTGTTGGACCGTCCTGGCCTGACCCGGGATTTAATAGAGCTGGGCTAAGATTTTTGGAGCCCATTTAAGAAAAGGGTTTTTTAGCCCGGCCTGAATAAGCCTGATGATTTGTGGGGCTTGAGAAATATAGATAGGGCCAGCCCGTGGGCCAATAAAAATTAATTAAAAATATAATATAATATTAAAATATAACTAAAGAAAGTCCAAACTCAAAATCTATTTAAAATTTAATTCCCTAAAATTTTTAGGGAATACCGTTGTTTGTTTATTCACCATCCGCAGTCGTCTTCTCCAGTTCTCTTACTAGTTTGTTTTCTAAAGAATCACAATTCAAGTTTATTCTCTGGTAAAAACAAGTTACTTTTCCCTCTTTATTTTACAATACTTTAATTTTGTTCTATTTTTAATTTATTGTTTTGTACTCGATGTTCATTCTATGTGCTCGATCCACCCTAAACGCATAAACAAATTTAAAATTTGACATTATAATCTCTTACAATAATCTAAGTTAATATTGCAATAGCAATTGCATTTATAATCGAACATAATTTGTTACGTAAAAATTATTTGATACATATAGACTAGATCTATCACTATCTAAATGATGTGAATTATTTTTTTTGAATTTTATTTTATTATACCCTGTGTTTCTTTGAAGAATTATTTGTCACACTTTACATGTCAACGTACTGTAAATTTATTATATTACTTGTTTCCAGTATCACTGTATGGCTCTAAATATAACAAATTCCTTTCCTTTCTTCTTTAATTCCTATTGTCATACATTAAAATAATCATTATTTTTTTATCTTAATTAAATAGATTAATCTAAAACGGAATTATAAATAGATACCTACCGGCTACCTGAATGCATACATATGCTATATTATAAAATATAAAACTTGGTCATCTACTCATCTATAAATATACTACCATTCAGTTGATCTAATTTATGAGTTAAGAGTTTTGAAAAATTAATAACATAAAAATAGAACATCTTATTTAGTTGTTCATTTGGCTAATATTTTTTATTATCTTTTTATTTCATGTTATCACAGGAAAATAGAAAAATTAATGGATGACTCAAATATTATATGTGAAGATACCCTGGAGGAAACTGAGCCGGTAGAAGTAGAACCAAAGCAAAATAAAAATATCAGATGTGTGGAAATATTTCACAAACATTGGCAAAGGGGAAGATGGAATTGAAAGAGAAAAATGTATTGGAAGTAAGTACAACTCCCAAAGGTATAAATTATGGGACATCACATTTACGTCGTCATAAGGAGGTATGCCCAATGCTTAAATTTCATGATCTCGGTCATATGTTCATTAATCAAGAAGGTAAATTACAGTCTAGAAAAGTTGATCAACAAATACAACGTGAAATGCTTTCAGAAGCTATTATTAATCATAATTTGTCGTATTCTATTGTTGAATATGATGGAATTAGGAATTGGATAAATTATATAAGTCCAAATGTTATGATGCCTTGTAGAAACACAGAAGTTGCATATTTAAGAAAAATGTATATTAGAGAGAAGGAGAAATTGAAACAAGAATTGGCTAAAATTTCTAACAGAGTATGTTTGACTTCTGATTGTTGGACATCATCTACTTCTGAGGAATACATTTGTTTAACAGCTCAATTTGTTGATGAAAATTGGAGGTCGAATTGTAAAATTATGAACTTTTGTCGTATGTATCCTCCTCACACTGGAGTTGAAATGGTGGTTGTTATATACGCCTGCTTCAAAGAATGGAATATAGATAAGAAGGTATTTTCTATTACTTTGGATAATGCCACTGCAAATGATAGTTTGCAAACTATTTTAAAAGGGCATCTAAATTTGCAAAATAGTTTGGTATGTGATGGTGAGTTCTTTCACGTGCGTTGTTCTGCTCATATTTTGAATTTGATTGTTCAAAAAGGGTTAAAAGCAGCTACTGATTCCTTGATTGCAATTAGGGAAAGTGTTAAGCATGTTAGAGGATCAGATGGGAGAATGAAAAAGTTTGAACAATGTGTTAAGCAAGTTGGAAATGAAACTAATCTTGGTTTACGTTTAGATGTAGTTACTAGATGGAACTCGACATATTTGATGCTTGAAAGTGCTCTCCCATATGAAAAGGTTTTTTCTAGTCTACATTTACATGATAGAAAATACACTCCCTATCCTACATTTGATCAATGGAGAAGGGCTGAAAAAATATGTGAAGTCTTGGAGCCATTTCATGAGATAACAAATTTGATTTCTGGTTCAAGTTATCCAACCTCTAACTTGTATTTTATGCAAATTTGGAGAATTGAATGCATGCCCAAAGAGAAGTTTAATAACGAAGATAAAGTTATTAAGGATATGGCTTCAAAGATGCATGTGAAGTTTGAAAAATACTAGAAGCAATATAGTGTAGTACTTGCATTTGGAGCAGTTTTTGACCCCCGCATGAAATTAAAGTTTTTAATTTATTCTAAGTTGGATTCTATTTCCACACAAAAAAAAGATCTCACTTGTGAAGAATAAATTGTATGAGCTTTTCGATCATTATACAAAAAAAAATGTTGTTAGAGCTTCTTCAACTATTCGGACTACACCAAGTGTTGGCTAGGAGGAAATCCAAAGTATTTAATGTAAGTAATTTTCATCTTGTTAAAAATCGAATATATTTCTAACTATATCAAATGTTTTTTCTTTGTATATTACTGTCTTTACTATTTTTGCATGTATTAACTATTGTCATGTTTTTAACTTCATAGGAATTTAAAGCATTTGAGAATGAAACTGTTTCTAGCGATGGAAAGTCAGAATTAGATCTTTACTTAGAAGAACCAAAGCTTGAGTATGAAAAGTTTCAAGATATGGATGTTTTCATGTATTGGAAGGATTTCTCCAACAGATATCCAGAACTTTCAGTAATGGCCCGTGATGTACTCAGTATTCCAATTACCAGTGTATCATCAGAATCGTCATTCAGCATTGGTGGACGTGTTCTCATCAAGTATAGAAGTTGCATCCATCATGAAAATGTCCAAACACTTGTTGCTACTCGAAATTGGTTACATTGTTTTTCTCAAACTATTAATATATTTTGTGTACATTTAAATATTATAATTCTCAATTTAGTTATTCTTTAATATTTAACTAATTGAACCGCATATAAATTGCAGATGAAAATGAAGATGTTAAGACAACCTTCCCACAAGTTGATTCAGATATGCTTGATGAAGATGATCATGAAGTGTTAGATACGCCATAAGTTTCATGATTTTATTAAGGAGTTTATTTTTACTTTTTTATGGTTGGAATATTGTTATATTTTTTATGTTTTATTGTGATCATTGCAAAACAATTAGTTTAATATTTCTATTTTTAGATATTTATATTTTTACTTGAAAAAAACTTAATAAATATTATAAAGATAATTTTATTTGTGGATTTGATTTAACAAGTAGTAACATCAACCTCGTGTAATAGTGTTTTTTCGATATTTATGATAATATTTTTAAATTATAATTTATAATTTAATTTAATAATTATAAAAAATATAATTTTTAAAAAAGTGGGTTGGCCCAGTAAGCATGTAGCCCACGTACTTGTGGGTTAGGCCAGCCGTTTTTTAGCCCACACCAAAAATGGGCTAGCCCGTCCTGACTCGTAAAATGTCAAAGCCTGTATGGGTTAGCCGGATGGGGTGGGTTAGCCCGGATGGGGTGGGTCAATCCATATTGACAACTTACTTGATATATATTTATTTTAAGTTTTGGTATAGATATCAGGGTAGACTCGACAACCCAATCAGGACTTTTCTGTTGGTTGGCTATTTATTTATATGAACTCTTGGCAGTAACTTTTTTAATAGATCTGTTAACAGGGGTCTTACTAATCGATGGCTTAATTTTAAGTCGAGATATACTTGTTTGTTTTCTTGATTGTATGTGGCTTCCAAACACTACTAGCAAATGGTTCAACAGGGTCGGCTCGGGGCTGATTTTCGGCATTAGGAGCCAACTAAGCCCCTTGAGTTTGGGGTTTGACAAAATTGGTATTTGAGCAATGTTGTATCTAAGCCAATTTATTGTGCACCACATTCGATAAGCTAGAATCTACAGGGCATGTTAGAATGCATATCCTTCTTTTTCTCACCTCGTGCTATAGAGCGGTGTCTTAAGTGTTGAGATTTCAGGCATATAATTGATATTTGTATGCAGATAGAAATGGATGACACTGGACAGACTACAACTAGTGAAGGGGTAGATACAGCTGCAAGCGAGGGTACCAACAAGGTACTACATGTGGAGGTAGCCCATTGTGAGACACTAGGGGAGGCATCTTCTCAGCCCCCTATAGATTATTAATTGCTTCATGAGCCTCTAAGGGTTACAGGACCCCAGCTTCACCAACAATACCACCTTTAGTTCCTTTATTTCCTTCTGACAATGATTTCAATAGTGTAATATGTATGTTAGCGCAGTTACTCACTAGTTGTTCCAAATGTTGTCGGACCTTTTGAAGGGCTCGAAAGTTTGACAGTTTGTGAATTTCTTACCTCGAATCCTCCACAGTTGATCAGCTTCATAGGATCTTTAGAGTGATGCATGCCATAGTGACCGATTCATTCAATTGAGCTAGTAGCATTTCATATGCACAATTTGTAGTATTGTGGTACGAGAGTTGGGAGAGATCTAGGGGAAAAGATGCATTTCTACCCAATTGGGAAAGCTTTACAGAACCTTTCATATATCATTAATTTCCTCGACAAATAAGGGATGGCCGGGTGGACCAATTTTTGAACCTCCGACAAGGCAATATGGGTGTCCGAGAGTACCGGCTGATATTTGATTCATTGGCTAGATATGCACCAACATTTGTTGATATGATGCATGATAGGGTGCATAGATTTGTGGGAGGTCTTGACTCAGACTATGTTGATGCTTGTTCTACCGCCGTGCTAAATGATACTATGGATATCTCGTGAATATAGGCTTTTGCACAGGGTATAGAGTATTTTTGACAGCTACAGTATATGAGTGAGTGGGTCGAGAGGGAGAGACAGAAGAGGTCTAGGCTCGATGGTTCACTGGAAGATTTTCATGGTGGTCCCAGACCCTGATGTACTAGTAGGCTGACTAGACCTCCATCATAACAGTTCTAGGGTAGTAGATTTGATTTTCAGGTATATTCAGGCCTCAGTGAGGGTTCACGAGCATCAGGATCTCAGTAGCAGAAAGGGTTCAGGTCAGTCTACGACAACACTACCGTGTTGCGCTACTTGCGGTAGGATTCATTTTAGGAGGTGTATGGAGGGTTCCACAGGTTGTTATTCTTGTGGAAAGCAGGGGCATGGATAGAGGAACTGCCCGACCACAGGTTAGGGTGGTATAGGTCAGTCGTAGGCTCCTCCTCATCAGCATAGTCTACAAGGGTAGACCCCAGACTTCAGCGGGTAGAGGTAGAGTCGAAGGTAGAGAGGGAGCATATAGTTTTGGTAGTGGACATAATCATCATATTCATTAGCCAACCGACGTGACTCAGATTCATCACCAGATGTTGTGATAGGTATAATGATTGTTGGCTCCCATTGTGTTTATGCTTTGATGGATCCTGGATCTACTCTGTCTTATGTTTCTCCATATATTGCGGGGAAGTTATGTATAGTAGTAAGTTATTATATCGATCCTTTATTATATCTACACCAGTTGGTGATTATATTTATTCCAGAAGAATCTATCGAGGTTGCACAGTCAAAATTATCAACTGTCAGATCTTTATAGATCTCGTAGAGTTAGGGATGGTTGATTTCAACGCCATTATGGGTATGAACTGGTTAGCATCTTGTTATTCTAATGTTGAGTGCTGGACAAAAACTATTAGATTCCACTTTCCAGGAAAAGCAGTTCGAGAATGGAAAGGCGATACATCAATACCGGAAGGTAGGTTTATATGCTCTCTTAAGGCGAGGAAGATGATTACTAAGGGTTGTATTTATCATCTTGTTCACGTTCATGATATAGATATAGTTTCACCGGCTCTTCGGTCTATTCCGGTAGTTAATGAGTTTCTAGATGTATTCTAGGGAAATTTATTTTACTATCGATATGCTACCAGGTCCATATCTATTTGTCCTTATAGAATGGCTCATGTTGAGCTAAAGAGTTGAAGTATCAACTGAAAGACTTGCTAGATAAAGGTTTTATTAGACCTAGTGCTTCACCATGGGATGCATCATGTTATTCGTAAAGAAGAAAGATGGATCAGAATGTGTATCGATTACCGACAGCTGAATAAGGAAACTATAAAGAATATGTATCCCCTTTCAAGGATATATGACTTCCTTGATCAATTACAAGGTGTCAAGTTCTTCTCAAAGATTGATTTAAGATTAGGGCCAGATACGAGTTCGAGAGAAAGACGTTCCAAAGACAACTTTTAGAATCAGATATGGACACTCTGAGTTCTTGGTTATGTCTTTTGGATTAACTAATGCCCCAGCAGTGTTCATGGACCTAATGAATAGTATATTCAGGGTATATCTAGACTTGTCTGTGATTGTATTAATTGATGATATTTTGGTGTATTCACGTTCAAAAGTTGAGCATGCAAATCATCTGTGAGCAGCTTTCAAGTTCTTCGAGATCGAAAACTTTATGCAAAGTTTTCTAAGTGTGATTTCTAGTTGGACTCTGTAGGTTTCGTAGGTTATATTGTTTCGCGCAGTTG
Organism: Solanum sitiens; assembly: GCA_016801875.1. Taxonomy (NCBI): domain Eukaryota; kingdom Viridiplantae; phylum Streptophyta; class Magnoliopsida; order Solanales; family Solanaceae; genus Solanum; species Solanum sitiens. Next base: position 2,642,765 of record JABWTJ010000028.1, read on the forward strand.
ATACACAAAAGATTGAAGTCGTAAAGACTTGGCCTAAACACAAGACTCCGACTGAGGTTCGTAGTTTCTTAGGGTTACCTGGTACTACAGAAGGTTTGTAAAGGGGTTTTCTTCACTTTCAATACCGTTAACAAAGCTGATCCATTGGACTGAGTCTTGTGAGCATAGTTTCTAGGAGCTGAGAATAGGTTGATATCATCACTAGTTCTAGCATTGCCAGAGGGTTCAAAAGGCTATGTGGTGTATTGTGATGCTTATGGTGTCGGATTGGGATGTGTTCTAATGTAAAATTGTAAGGTTATTGCATATTCTTCAAGGTAGTTGAGAAAGCATAAAAAGAATTATCCAACCCACGATTTAGATTTGGGTACGGTGTACATGCGTTAAAGATATAGAGACATTATTTGTATGGTGTTAATGTTTACATCTTCACAGATCATAAAGGCCTTGAATATATCTTTAGATAGAAGGAGTTAAATATGCGACAACGTCGATGACTTGAGTTATTAAAAGACTACGACATGGATATTTTATATCATCCAGGACAGGCGAATGTTGTAGTCAATGCCCTCAGTCGAAGATCTATGGGTATTTTATCCTATTTAGGTGTTGAGAAGCGTGAGCTAGTGCGAGAGATTCATCGGTTAGCTAGCTTGGGAATCAGATTGTTAGAGGCAGAAGATAATGGGGTAACAATTCAGGACACATCCATATCATCTCTAGTTGTAGAAGTAAAATCATGGCAACAAGAGGATCCCAGCTTAGAGCAGCTCAGAGCCAAGGCTCACTATCAACAATTTTTAGCATTTGATATAATTGGAGATGGAGTTCTTAGATATGGCGGTCGATTGTGTGTTCCGAATGTTGTAGGGATTCGACATCGGATTATGAAAAAGGCACATCATTCCCATTATTCTTTTCACCTAGTTCGACGAAGATGTACCATGATATTAAGGAGATCTAATGGTGGCACGGAATGAAGAAGGACATTGTTGAGTTTTGACACAGTGAACTAGCTGCCAACAAGTGAAGGTTGAGCACCAAAATTCCACTGGGCTACTTCAGGAGATAGTCATCCCTTTGTGGAAGTGGGAAGCAATTAATATGAATTTTATTACAGGCTTACATCGATCGCATCACAAATTTGATTCTACTTGGATAATTGTTTATAGACTAACAAAATCAGCCCACTTCTTACCAGTCGGGGCTAATTCTACAGTCGAAGACTATGCAGGGCTCTATATTAGAGAGATTTTTAAGCTACACGGTGTCCAGTATCTATTATCTCTAATAAAATAGAACAATTTACCGCCAACTTCTGAAAGTCCTTCCAGAAAGGACTGGGGACAGAAGTTAATCTTAGTACAACCTTGCACCCTCAGACAGATGGCCAAGCTGAGCGCACAATTTTGATACTCAAGGATATGTTAGGGGCGTGCGCGCTAGACTTCAAGGGAATATGGGATGACCACTTGCCTCTTATTTAGTTCGCATACAATAACAATTATTATTTCAGCATCAGGATGGCACCTTATGAGGCTTTGTATGGGGAAAAATGTAGGTCCCATATTGGATGGTTCGAGGTAGGTGAGTCAAAGTTAATTGGACCCTACTTAGTAGAGCAGACAGTGGAGCAGGTTAAGCTCATTTAGGAAAGGTTGCTAACATCTCAAAGCAGACAGAAGTCAAACTCAGATGTGCGATGAAAGGGACTTGGAGTTTTGTGTTTATGACTGGTATTCTTAAAAGTCTCACCTATGAAAGGTGTTATGAGATTTGGAAAAAAAAGACAAGCTTTTTTCAAGACTCATTGGGTCATACCGGATCATTCGGAGGGTAGGACGAGTGGCTTATAAGTTAGAATTGCCTTTGGGGCTAGAATTTGTTCATCCAGTTTTCCATGTATCTATGCTACGGAAGTGCATAGGAGATCATTCCTGGGTTGTCCCAATTGATAATGTTAACATCACGGAGGAGTTATCCTACGAAGAAACTCCAATTTCCATATTAGATCGGCAGGTCCATAAATTTAGGACCAAAGATGTGTCTATTGATAAAGTATTGTGGAGAAACAAGAATAAAGAAGAGGTAACCGGGAAGCTGAGGATGGCATGAGGTCCAAATATCCTCACTTATTTCATACCCCTGAGTAATGCCATATCAGTTTATATTAGTGTTGTTAGGTTAGATACAATATATATTTTTATATTTATTGTTGCTTATTATTATTTTTGTTTTTGTATATTTGCTCGCATTGTTATTGCGGAGCTTATAGTGCTTAGCTATTTATGTCATCCTGTGAGACGCCTAGGTTAGAATTTCTGCATTTCATGTTCCTAGATAGTCATATTTACAAAGGATATTCAGCCTACATTTCTTTAAACTCCTAAGGACTTAACCGCATGACTCAGATTTTTCATTCGAGGACGAATGTTTCTAAGGATGGAAGGATGTAACACCCCGACTTTTTGAAACATCTAAGTTAACTCGTATCTTCATGGAAAGAACATGAGGGTAATAAATTATGGATGATGTGTTATGTGATATTTTAAGTGTTCAAGGGTTGTATCTCAAGTTTTGAAGTTAGGTAAGTGGCAAAATAAAAGTTGGCAAAAGTTACCGTAAATTCCTTTGTAAAGATTTATCTGAATTTGGGTAAATATCTCGGAGTTTCTCCCAATATATAATGATTTATGGTTCCCATGACCTATGAATTTGAATGTCCAAGAGTCTAGTTTCCTTTGTATCAACCCGTTTATTCATATAACTTTGAGAATGGAGAGATATTCATGTTTTCGCAAAACTGCACAAGCAGACAAGTGAGGTGGGTCCCCTAGGTTGGTGGAACTTTATATATATCATATTCTTCGACTACTTTTCATTTTTCCTTCATTTTTCATAGTAAAAAACCAGAAAAATCACAAAACCCACTTCTAGGATCAGCCAAGTTATAGATTTTTGTGACTTAAGTCCTTGACAAAAGTTGTTCTACGCGTTGAGCTCGTCAAAATGGTATGATTTATTTTATCAATTTACTAGAATATCGTACTTTGGTGTGTGGACAACAGGGGTTTGGGCATATTTTATTAAAGTTTTGAGGTGTATTACAAACTTATAGTCAAGGTAAGACCTTTCTTTCATCGACTCTAGTTTTGATATGTAGCAAATAGCAATTTGCGATGAAAATACATATCTTTTATCGGATTATCTTGGTATCTTCTACTATTTTGTGTTGATTATGGTCCTGCCTTTTTGTAGTATTGAGGGGGTTGTGAGTGAAGTCTTTACGCCACATGAATTCAGCAAAAAAGGTATGTTAAGACTATTCCCTACTTATGGCATGTTTCCTTAAAGCTTCGAAAAAATGTAATTAGGTTGTTATTTGTTATACTAGTAACGATTATTTTTTATTGTTGGCTGCTCGAGTTGATATAATCCTCCCTTGTCGGGATTCTTATTCAGTTAGTATCGTCCTTATGTTGGACACTACTTAGAGGCTATTTGTATAGGTTGCTTATAGCTAACTTGCTCACTTTTAGCGATTGGATTGTTATTGTTGCCCTTAGGGCTATTGTGTTTAGCTACAGAAATGTGATCTATGCTTTGAAGAGGTATGTTTTGCATACGAGTCTATATGAACGCCTAAAAGGGATATGAGTTGCCTACGGGGCTATATTGATGCCTTAAAGGGCTATGAGTTACCTACATGGTTATATTAACGCCTAAGAAAGCTATGTGCTTCCTACATGGCCATGTTGTTGCTTAAGAGGGCTATGGGTTGTTTATAAGCAATGTTGATGCCTAAGAGAGCTATGTGCTGCCTACGGGTCTATATTAATACCTAAGAGGGCTATGTGACTGCATACGGGGCCTAGGGGACTACCGATAGAGGTTTATAGATTGATTGGCACCTTTCGTGCTTATGGGGGCCTGAGTAGGTGGTCTTATGTGTTGTTCGTACCTACCGAGCTTATGGGGGCTTGGTTAGGTTGTTATTTTATCATATTTGATAAGTTTAGATTTAGGAGCAGGTCTAACACTTATCTTATCCTTGATTTATTTATCGGATTATGCCAGTATAATAGGATACTTGATCATAGTCTATTGCCTTTCATACTATGTATATTATTTCGTACTGACGCCCCATTGCTTGGGGGCGCTACATTCATTCATGCAGGACCCAACAAACGACTCAATAGACCTCCTCAGCAGCAGGATTGACATCTATCTGATTGGCTAGCCCCTTTCTTTCGGAGTTGCCAGAGGAGGTTTGTTAGCTTTTGTTGTATATATCTTTATGGGTAGGTTGGTGCCCTGTTTCGCCAATCTTTTCTACTCTTAGAGGCTTGTAGACTAGTGTGGGTGGTGTATAGTTACGTTATGGCCATGTTGGCCTAGTTTGGTTGTTTGCTGAAGTTTGTGAGTTGTTTGGTGTATTGTCTTGATATATACATATTTTAGTTTGGGTATAGATATCATGGTAGACTCGACGACTCAATCAGGAATATTCTTCTAGCTGGCTATTTATTTATATGAACTCTTGGCAGTAGCTGTTTCTTTTATGGATTTGTTAACAGGGGCCTTACCGGCCGATGGCTTAATTTTAAGCCGAGATATACTTGTTTGTTTTATTGATTGCATGTGGCTTCCATGCGCTAGTAGCAAATGGTTCAAAAGGGTCGGGTCAGACCTGATTTTTGGCATTAGGAGCCAGTTGTGCCCCTTGAGTTTGGGGCGTGACATATTCAAAGAAGTGAAACAAATTGAACAACCCAAAAAGTCTGAAAATGAAGAAAAATAATTCATTTTTCCAGAATATTTACTTTTAATGATGTGTAAATTGAAGCTATCAATGGATGTTTCGAAAGAAACAACCTATAGATCTCAGATGGAATTTCTCAAATGGCTTACCACAGAGAACACAATTTCTCATATGGTTCACCAGAGTGTTCTCTGATGGTTTACCAGAGAGAAAAAATCGAGAGATCTTAAATGGGTTACCAGAGAGAACAATCATCCAAATAAGAGATTCGTAAAGAATAACTAAAAAGGCAACGAAGATTAAAACTAAATTACAGGAACAAACGCATATTACAACCACCAAGATTGTCGTGTTCTTTACCGACGGTGCAAGTTGGAGTAGATTTGGACGGCGGCGGCTAAGCACATATCAGAGAACTATTGTTGGACGGGAAAAAATTAATTTGTGAAGAATTGATGGTTTAAGTTATGTTGGTTGTGGGTAGGTTAGATTATGGTTAGATGGGTGGGTTTTATTAATTTGTGGGTAAAAATTAAATTGGTTTTGGATTAAATTGTTTAGATAATGACATGTGGCCCTCCGTTTTTTACAAGGATAAATACAACCCAAAAGATTGACAGTAAGGGTATGAATAACCTTAAAGTATAACGTAGGGTATTGATATACCATTTATGATAATTCGGGGTATATTTGTCTTTTTTTCCTTTTATTTATCTACAACATAATAGCTCTCATGATCTTCAACATACACCCAACATAAAAAATAACAAAATAAAAAAAGGAAAGTGTTTTTCATGTAGGTGGAGTACTTTTTTTCATCTAGTGGATAATAATTTGAGGTGTAATGGGTAATTAGCCGGGATATAATGCAGAGAACATGTCTGAGTAGTTACATGATATATGACACCATTTTCTCCACTTTATACATATTAATTATCATACACTTTAAATATATATATATATATATATATATATATATATATATATATATATATATATATATATATATATATATATATATATGGAGCATCTATCAAAATTTCCTTGTCACACAAGACAAGAGCCATAATATTCTTGCCACAATAAGTACAAGATGCTTGAGTTGCAGTCCTACTTTCCTCTTTAAGTTTTTCCTATAGGTGTTTTCTTTTCCTTCCCTAATTTTCCTGTTTGGACATTTCTTCTACTTTTTTATCTAACTACTTTCTTGTTTCTATCTCTGTTTTTCTTCTACTCTTATAAATTTCGTTTGTCAATAAATTAAACAATACGTAAAACGCTTTTGTTAGTCTAAACGCTTTTGTTAGTCTTGGATGTTCATTCTCATCTAAACACTCTTAAACTAAACAAAATAGGACGGGGATGTATACATATATATATATATATATATATCTGTGTGTGTGTGTCCGTTATTAATTAATATTGTATATAAGAAGAGTCTTGACATAATTGATAAAGTTGTTTACTATAAAAATAACTTATTGCAGAAATCCAGAAAGACGGCGTACAATAAACTCCTGTGGCATGGTCCTTCTCCAAATTCTCTGCATAACTGAAACTCTTAAAGTATGTTAAATTAATCAGATATACCTTAAAAGACACAATGCTGTATCTCTCTTTGTGGTTTATTCCATTTGGTTTATGGTTTAAGACTAGAATAGAAGCTGTTGCTGATTAAGATTGATGAGGAATAAATGTTAATTAAGGGTTAGGTAATCAGTTGTAATTTTAAAATTAACAGTTGGAGCATAAAATTTTACACCTTAATGAGCAAATATTAGGCAATAAATAAACATTAAGATGGTCCTGAATGTGTGTCAAGTCAATTTTGGGACCACTTAAATGTTGATATATTTCATTTTCCATAAAAATGCCTTTTTGTTCATTGTCATCCAATTCTTCTGTTCCGCTATTATTGCCACATGGTATATATAAACAAAATCAAGGATATGAGTTATTAAATGTATTTATTATTAATTATCATTATTATTGGCACATGGCATATTTAATTTTTACAAATCTCTGCTAAGGTAGCTAGTAACATAGATCACATTAATCATTTTATCTCTATTGTTTTATAGCTCCCTTGTTCATTAATGGGTTTTTTTTTATTATTTTCTTTCTTATATCTCTTGGCTAGCTTAAAAGTGCACAAGTTTAATACATAAATAAATGGTTTTCTACTTTTCATTCGTGCTACAATTTTCAAGAATAGTTTTCACCATGTATAGATATCGGCAAATCGCGGGCTAACGTACACTTTTATATATTTGTCCATTAAAATAATAGTTTTACGATACATTTTATATTAAAATTGTTTGATTAGCTACAATAAAAATATAACATTAAACTTAATTCGAAAAAATATAAGCAGATTGTCGGTCCATTCCTCAATTTATATACGAAATTTTTACCCACCTTAACAGATATTTGGTATAGAGAGTCAAAGTTTACATCGTACATTTATTATCAATAGATTATTATTTTTTATCAACCAGTCAAATATATAACTTGTCCACTTTTCATCTATACCAAGTTAAGATACAAATGACAGAAGCACAATGAAGCAATGAACAACTCCTATGAAATACTCATTATATTAAGTGAAGTGATTCAACGAATATGACATCAAGAGGTGTACAATTAGCGCGTTATGTTGAAATTGAGAAGATTAAAATTAGTTGAATTAGAGTTTAATTGGATCATAATCTATCCAAATTTACTTTGGGCCTAAATGAGCTAGCGATGAGGTTAGATCATGATCCATCTAATGTGACTCGCTTTATTGTAAAAAATTTAAAATATTATTATTTATCTTCTGTAATTGCAATTTGAATTTCAACTCAAAAAAATATATAAGTTCTTGATTTTGAAGTAGAAATAGTACTAATGCAATAAAGAGTTTTAAATATTGAATTGGAAATTTAACTGGGTTCAATTGAAGATTCTTTTTGAAAAATGAGTTATGACTTGAATGAATTGAGTTTGATCCAATTTAAATTATCTTGAATTAAATCCATTAAATTATGAGCGAATTGAACGAATTATCTATATTTAAGTTCATTTTTTTTAGAGGTGTGCACCGATCGATTCAGTTCGATTTCATATGTTATTAATTTGATTATCAATTTTCAATTATCAAATACGCTAAATCAATAACCAAATCAATTAGATATTTATATTGATTTTGATTCTTACCTGTTCGATTTTTAATTCAATGAATAAAAACATGCTCATAAAAATATATGTCTTCTCCAACAGTTTAGTGGGACATAGCTTTACAGAGTGACTAAAAAGAATAACAACTATCGGGAAAGGAAATAAATAAGTGCAACACAAATAGAAAAACTAAGACAATAATATGATTGAAAGCTAAAAGCAAATATAATAATCAATAAAATAATGATATTAATATTTAATATTTATATCAGAATAAAATATTAAATTACTACTATCTTAATAAATTATTATTTAACCAAAAACTCAATAATCCAAAAAAAAAAAACATTCAATTTATTAGACAATTATATTTTTATACACCTCTATTCATTTTGACCGAAGCAACTAATTTTGCTTAATGAGTTTTGAATAACATTCAATTGAAAAAATAAATGAGAAGTTGGTGGGTGTAGTTGATTGATTTATTCTAGAAACCTTGTTTAATTTCCCCAATACAAATCATGCAGACACCTACTCCAGTCATAGCCCTTTGAATATTATCCACAATTCAATAGGACAACAATTTATTTTTTCTTTTAAAAAAAAAAGAGTTAAAAGTCACATTTCAAATTAACCCTCGTTTAAACTTACACCATATACTAAACCAATAATTGAAGTAGCTATAGGTAATATTAAAATACTAGTCACGCCGTGATTTCTTGGACCCATCATCACAATTCAGAACAAATCAATACATAAATATATTTTCACACGCAAACACAGATTAAACAGTAAGACAAATCAACATAATTCAGATTAACAAACACAAAATTAAATTATCCCCTTTTAAGTCAACCTTAAATTAAAGAATCAGATATATATATGAAGCAATCAAGGTTTATATTAGCATTTTTTAATTAGAAGAATATGATACAATAACGAGAGTTATATGTTGATTTTAAATACCCTTGCCAATTTATATTAGAGTACTTTAATTCAGACATGGAGTAAGCATTAATTAACTATAAAACAATCTTAGAATTGAAAATGAAATAGGAATAACTCCAAGAAATAGAAGAGTGAAAGAGAAAAGGGTTGGAAATGATAAGAGGGGAAAAAGGCTAATAGGGACAAATATAATGGTATCCACGTTGAGACAGCACATTGTCTAGTTTTGTTCACATCAATGAATACAACAACTCTCTCTCTCCATTCACTTTAAGAAAATGAAAAATCAAAGCCGTATCAATCACTCCAACCATTACCTATCTTCATCTATGACAAACATTAACACATAATACTGTTCCAAATTGAATACCCACAAACCGCAAATTACTGATAAGTCAAAATTTTTGGATTCTCATTAAAAAGTAAGGAAGGAAGATGAAATAGTACAGATAATTGATCTCCGAGAGGGAGAACAAATTCAAAATTCAGATCGAATAATAATATGGAGTAATCAATTCACATAATATTGAAGGAAAAGAATATATGTGTAAAATAGATACATACATCAGGATTCAGGTCTTGTGTTTTGCTCGATCGATCGATCGATTGGTTCGATCGTAGAATATTTTATTATGCCTGCCGTCCGGCCGGCCGATCAGGAACTCAGTGAAGCATTAAGTCATATTGAATTTACAGAATACACCTTCTCTTCCTGTTACCACCACACGATTTAGAATTCTCATCAACAGAGGTGAAGAAGGAATCTACTTCCTCTCTTGCCGTCACATCGTAAAACTCCAAATCGCTTAGTAATTTCCTCTTACATGAGATTCCCCTTTTGGGTTTCTTAGGTGCAGGTGGACAGCTGAGAATTTTAGGGATCAAATTTTGAGGAGATCCAGGGGTTCGGATTTCTACAGCTTGTTCCTTATTACTAGTAGAAATAGAAATACATCTTTCTAGATCATGATCTTTAGAGATATTTTCATTCTGTGAGATGATATTAGGTAACTGGATTTCAGAAAGAGGTCGCCGGGATTGTAGATCTCTAGACATGATCCAATTGGGAGAGAATTGGGGAAAGTGAAATTGGGGGGGGGATGTGCTTAAAGCTTAAGGGTCATTATATATATATATATATATATATATATATATATATATATATATATATATATGTGGGTGGAAATTGGAAAAAGAGGGTGAAAGAGAAAAATTGTTAGTTACGGCTTGTGGTGTGGGGGCTGCTATAAGGAGACGCGTGCCAAACAAGGTAATTGAGTTTTCTATTTCTTTATTCTTACACTAACTACACAACACTATTACCATGAACCACTATCATCATAGTTTTGTCATAATTAATTAAGATTATTATGTTTATCAATGGGAAAATGCTAAATTAATTATAAAAAAAATATATGAAATTAAATTATGTTATAGCTTGCCATTTTTTCTTGTTTTGAGAATGGATAGATACAAGATTAACTCCTCTTGTTTTGAGAATGGATGAGGGCGTTGCACTTGGTATTGTCACCCTTTAAAATACTTTTTTACTTGATTAATATTAAATATTATCCCTAATTTGTAAAATGAGTGAAACTTATCCCTATGTTTTCGTTAAATTTAGGGATATTTTAGCACTTTTCTCGTTTTTAATTAAGAGTCTCATACTCCTATAAGAGTTTAAGAATACTTGTCGATGTGCAGATCGGGGATATCAATGTTATATCTAAGTTTAGATAATCAAGTAGATGTGTGTTTTTAAATATGTCAATAGTTCAAAGACAAAATCAATTAATAACTTACGCCAAATTTAGATGTGATTTTGATATTTTTATTTTCTTAATATATAACATGATTCTTGAAGATTTGTTTTTTCCGCAAATATCCAATTCATTGAACTTAGAATTGAAAAAAAAAAAGGGATCTACTAGACAAATCTACCTATGTTTCAAGTGTTGATTAATTTTATGAAATTTTATTCATCATTATGTTCTCCATACTATAAGTTGTGTGATACAAGTTAAGATAACTAAATCTTATACATGTATAATAAAGTCAAATACATATGAATCTGGTATATAGGTAACATGCAAATATTTGTTTATTGATATGGGAAAAAAGAAATATGAGAATAAAGACAGATTAATTCAGAGAGAGGGAAAGGGAGGGGGGGAGAGGGGGGGGGGGGCGATTCGAGAACCTTTGGTTTCTGAGTCAGATCTGAAATTCATGACATTCTGTTTTTTTTGGGATTGCCATGTGAATTGTGAACTTCACAACTTGCTTTTGACGCAAAATAATAATAAGTGGTTACACAATCAACTTTGGGTACCGTCATATGCCACTTTTTTCTCACAATTCTTGGTATTCCTATGACACAAATAATTACTCAAAATTACTGTCTCATGACTTCTTTTATTTTTTTTGTTGTTGTTGAAAAATATTTTCAGAATTAATTATACTCTGAAGAATATTTAATTAAATGTTACAAGGGTGGTTCGACGTTCATTACAGTCAATGGTGTTATTATTACGACAATTATGGAAGGTTTGGGAGCTCGCAGAATGAGCTATAAGACCTAATGACCCCCATTGATTGGTACTCTACTATCTTGATTTTAATAAGAATTAAATATTTTTTCACATTGATCTCCATTAATTATTTTGTTGACTCGCGGTGGGTGTCCGATTCTCTGGTCCATTTTATCAATTTCAATTCTTAGATTGTTAGTTTTCCAAAAGGGTGCATCGAATATCAAATCGAACTATTTCGGTTCGATTCAGTTTGATTTTGTGTTTTTAAATTGGTTTTTCGATGTGAATAAAAAAGAGATCAAAATCAAAGTATAAGACACTTAAAAACTTAAAATCATGTTAAGTGGTGATGTGTCTTACCATAAAACACTTATTGTGCTTAAACTATCATATTTTTCTTTGTCAAGAATATTGTGACTTCAACTACTGCTCGTGAAAAACAAAACGGAAGATAGATTTCGTTACATGACGTACATCGACAAAAATACGTTTGAGTTCCTCTTGGAAATTAATATTTGAAGTTTACTATTTGTAAATCAGTTGATATGTGTGTAGCAATCTGTTGTTGTGTGTGTGGAGGGGTGAGATTCTTCGGTGCGCCGAAGTTTCGATGGGTGAATCAATTATCAACCAAATTACTTAACCCATCAAACCACTTTAAGAAACAATTTATGATATAAATGTTGGGAAACGGTTTAAAACGAAGAAAGGGTCAAGTTCACATAAACTCAATCATTTAATAAAATTATTTGCGAAATTTCACTCCCTAGAACTAAAACGTCATAATACTAAAAATCTAAAGTATCTAGAATAAGTGGATGCAACCCCAACAGAAAACATAAGTCTATAGTTTAAAATGTAGGTGTCCGAAGAGATGGACAACAAGCTAAATAAGAATTCATGGCAATCCGAAAGAGTAGTTCACCTTTGGATTCACGTGTCTTGTTTCTCAAAACTGAGGTCTCGAAGCAGCTCCCAAAATATACATATACTCAACAAAAAGAAGCAAGTGCAGTATCAGTACAAAAACAAAGTATACTGATAAGATCATACGCCTAGTTCCAAAACATAAATGTAAACAAGTAACTACAGAACAATAATATGTCATCTCATATACCAACAGTCACAACATAATATAGATTCTCAATCACAACTTTGACTTAACCAGTATGAAACATGTCGTAGATGATCACAAAATGCATATACCCGATTCTCTCATGGTTTTAATTCATGGGAGTAGGGAGGTAATTATCACGATTCAGACCGCCGTGATTGACTCACACACTAACCATCCGGTGGGAGAACCACTATCACTATCCGACTAAGCAACTTAAAAAAATTAATCATTTAAAGATACGGAACCATGTTTAAATGAAAAATTAAATATGGAGTTCCCATGAATTTCGAAGGTTTAACAAAACAACTAAGCACGACCCTCACGGAAATTGAACCCCTACACTTGAAAGTCATTGTACCAAAACTCTACTAATCAACAAGTCTAAAAAAAAGGGGATACAACCCCAAAAGCGAATCATAAGTAAAATGTTTAAACATATAGTCTGAGTCCGAAAAGAATGAATTAAACCAAAAATGGATTCAAGGCAGCCTAAGGACCTGGCTCACCCTCAAATCTGGTCTCAGTCAATGATCTCCTAGCTGAGGTCTATCGATAGCCGCCTGAAGGTGCGTTGTACTCCACAAAAAAAGAGCGAGTTCTCAATTAATTACTTTGAAAAGGATAGAACTTCTTGAAAAATTTAAGTTCTTAATTCATTCACTTCATAATTAATAGGGATAAAATGGTAAACTCACCATGTCAATTATTGTTTTCTTAATAGTCGTGTCAATTCAAAAACGGACAAGTAATTAGGAACAGATAGAGTATTCCTAAATGAGAGATATTGAAAACACCTCTACATTATATACAAATTATTATTTTCATTCTTAAATTATTAACAACGGAAAAGGGTCAAAATTATCCGTGAACTATGCGAAATAGACCACTTATACCCTCCATTAGATTTTGGGATCAAAAGTACCCCCGCCGTTATCCTAGGAGACCACAAATACCCTCAAGAGTTAACACCCCAATTTTTTAGTGACGTGGCAAGCCACATGGGACTAATCCCTCCACCTAAGTGTTGCCAACTAAGATTCACTACAAAAGAACTTGTCCTTTAGTGGCGACAAAGTCGCCACAAAATCCAGAGTATATTGCCACTAAAGGTTATGAGTGATTTTTAGTGACGACTAAGGCTCCAACAATCATTCGCTAATAAAATCTATTTTTTCAACAAAAAAATATGATGATTAATTTTCGATTGCAACCTAGTTTTCTAAAATAAATAACTTGCAATATCAATATTAAAAACATCCAATATTATTACAAAAAATCATGAAAATTACTTCTCGATTCACATCTCCTACTATATAATGAATCATTATATTGTATATTTTATACATTTACATATGACATAAAAGCAAAACATACGTTGTCTTCAAACTTCTACTTAATCGATATCGTTTTTTTTTTTAAACAATGAAGAAAAAACACAAAATTAGAATTTAATGTTAAAACTTTTAGTGATGATTTTTTGGGCTTTGTGGCGACTATTGTCACCGCTAAAGGTCTAGTTTTTTTGTAGTTAATCGTAGTTGACAATGTTTAGGTGGAAGGATTAGTCCCAAGTGGCTTGCCAAGTCAATAAAAATATGGGGTGTTAACTCTTGAGGGTATATGTGATCTCTTAGGATAACAACATGGGCATTTTTTATTCCAAAATGTAATGAAGGTATAAGTGGTCTATTTCACATAATTCAAAAGTAATTTTAACCCTTTTCCGTATTAACAATATTAAAAATACTAATTCACTTGACTATATGAATTTTAGTACATCTTCAATCTTCATTATCTTTTTTTAATAACGTTTCATCACTCCAAGAGTAAAGGTACTTGAAAAAACAAAACGAAAAAAAGGGATCGAGAATTAATGAGAGGGTTCGAGATTTGTAGTGCCACTTTGTCTCTTGGTTTGTAGCAAATGATGGTAACTCTAGCACGCAACAATATATTGCAACTCTGACACTCATCTGTTTTCTTATTATTATTTACATAAATTTATAATTTGGTACTCAAACTTCTTCAACTTGACTAATTTAATTCATGGGAATTAAATAAAAATCCTTTACTCAAAGATAAAAAAACTAAATATATTTTTAACTCTGACTTTGTTTATTTATTACATCTTCAATACCCATTCCGTTCATCGCTCATGCATGCACTAAGGGGTGGTTGGGTAGTTTAGTAAGAAATTAAGTTTATTTATGTATTAAATTTTATATAAGTAATAGTATTATATTTGATAGTATTATTTCATCTCTGAGATATTTTCTAAATTTTGTATTGTTTAATATGATATTGAATTTGCAATTTAGAAATTTGCATAATATAATAAGTTATGAGGAGGAAATTTGTATATTACTTTATAGAAAATAGAAAAATGCATAAGTACCTCCCTAAACTATGTCCGAGATCTCAGAGACACACTTATACTATTCTAATGTCCTATTATTCACCTGAAATTATTTTATAAATAATTTTCTATCCCTTTTCGGCATACGGGGCACTATCTTCTGGGCCCAACACGTGCTGACAATTTTTCAAGCTATCTAATTGATAGTGTCACGTTCACCGAAAAGGGATTTATAAAATAAATTCAGGGTGGTAATAAGACATTAGTATAGTATAAGTGTATCTCTGATATTTCGGACATAAGTTAGGGGTACTTATGCATTTCTCATTTAAAATATATAAAAGATATAATAACCGGTGAATGAATAATTAACCTTACATGACTAATTTCAATAATTAATAAAATTTGTATAACTTTAACAAACTATCAAAAGACTCCAAAATAGTCATATAAGTGTTTCTCCGATCCTTTCAGCGACATGTAGTACCTAGTAAGGAAAAAAAATTAATAATTCATATAATAATTTATGTATAAGTTATACCATCTATGATAACTAATTTAAAAATAAGTTATTTATGTAAAAAAAAAAAATTTAAGGGTGAACAACATAAATTTCACTATTTTAGGATCAAATTACATCATGTAAGATTTTGAAATTATCATTTTTTTCAAATTTTGGTCTTAGATACATGTATCTAGCGCGTTCACATATATGTGTTTTGGATACATGAGATTAAAATTAGGTGTAATTAATTTGTTTTAAATAAATTATATCCAAGTGAATGTGCATGTATTTGGAATGCATTGACTCTCACGTTTATCTTTCCCATCTCGCTAGTCTCTCTCTCTTCTCATGCATGTCTCTCTCCCAATGTATATATATGTGTTTCAGAATGTATCTTATATTGCCATATACATGAATCTGCTATGATACACATATGTCTAGCTAGGATACACTAAGTCTCTCGTCCGCCCCCTCCGATCTCGCTCACCTCTTTTTATATATATATGTATATGTATATGTATATGTATTTCAAAGTGTATTTGGAAGTAAAAAATGTATTTGGGTGTATCAGACTTGAGATATGGAATGAACTTATTAATTAGTGAGACAATATGCAATTATTCTAAACTATAGGGAGAATTTTAGTGAATATTAGGAATGTTTGTATAGCTAGTCGCTTTACCTAAAATTAATATGATGTTTGGTTTACAATTTAGAAAATTGCATAACTAATCTCCCTTCATTGTAATTTGTTTTTCTGTTTTTGACTTGACACATAAATTAAGAAAAATAAAACTTTTGAATTTTATGATTCAAAATTTAAATATGTGAAAAGTATTAATATACCCTTTAATTTTGTGGTCGTAAGCATGTCATATAAAAAAAGTTAGAATTAAAAAATTCCAAAAAGTTTTTTTTTTTTTAAGAAACAAACCTTAAAAAAGAACGAATAGAATACATATATGTTATAACAAAATTTCTTATATTATTGAAAAATAAAAAATAATTAATATCTACATTGGCATAATTCTATCGAATTATCAAACCACCCCTCACCGCTCTTGTGTAATCCATTTAGGGCGTGTTTGGTAGAAAGAAAAATATCTTTTGGAAAATGTTTTTAAATTTTTTCATGTTCAGTTGATTTAAACTTTTTGAAAATTAATTTTCAAATCAATTTTTTTTTCTCAAATGTAGGAAAACTATTTTCCTTCAAAAAATAATAAAAAAATATTTTTCAAAACTCTACTTCATTCTTAGATTACTGTATCTTTTTTGCCCTATCTTATAACCCATATCTGACCCTCCTTGTCCAAAAAAAAAAATAGAATATTTAAATTTCAATTTTTGTCCCTACCCCAAAACAAAAATTAGATAAAAGAATTTAAAATTATTTTGGAATAATATTTCAAATTTTTTAATTTTTGTTTACCTCAATCAACTCCTACCCCTCGGCCCTCGCCCATAATAATTATTTAAAAAAATTATTAGAAGTTCAACTTTTTACGTCACTTCTGCACACTTAATTTCAACTTATTCGATACATTACTTAAAATACTTTCTACTAATCCTTCCATTAAAAAAAAATGTTCCTATTTCCTTTTTAGTTTATTTCAAAATGAAAGATCCTTTTTCTTTTTTAGTAACATTTTAATTTTTACTTTCCACGTAACATATTTAAAACCACAAAATTAAAGGATATTTTGATACGTTTGATATAACTTTAATTTAGAACCACAAAATTAAAAAATCTTTTTTTTTAAAACTTTATTCCAAGTTAAATTAGATCATCCTTTTTTAAACGGATAGAGTATTATATTATTTTTGTCATAGAAAACAACCTAATTGATTCTCGGGAAAGCAAAAGTTGGTCTTGAAACCAAACACAAAATAATCTATACCGATAATCCAATTTAAAATGAGTCTGTCCTATTATCTCATCTCCTTTTGTTTCTTAGTTATAATTATTTACTATTATTCTAAGGATGTGCAATAGTAATTTAATAATATAATATTTTGTCGGTTTTAATTAATTATTTTTCCTACACTTTCTTAATTTACCACTACGATTTGTCTTTGTGTTTGATTGTTTCTCCTTTTTCTTTTGTGTAAATAAACTTATCTCTAGTTCATTCCATTTGTATACATAATAATTTTTCTTTCAGCGTAGTAAATCTTGACAGACACGCGAACCACTAAAAATACAAAAATATTGGAAGACTTTTTATTTTACTCCATAGAATATAACATCGGAGATGTAGATTGGCAGATAAACAATAAATACGTAAGAAATAAAATTCTTATCGGAAAAAGAGATAGTTCGAATAAACAATAGAGATAGTTCTGGTAAACATAAGCTCTTTTAGTTCAATAATAATTGTCTATTATACTAAAAATAATTATTTAATAACATTTGTTTAATTTAAAAAATCAAGATATCGCTAGTAACTATTTTACCCTTATTATTAAATATTATTTATCATCTAACATATTTTTTAAAGCGTTCAATTTAATTAAATCAGAGAATAATATAGTAATATTATCCATATTATTTATTCTTCTTAAGGGGTATGCCAAATCAATAGTGAACAATTATTATTGGATAGAGGGAGTATAAAATACAATAACCATGTGTTCATATAATATTTGTTGGCTATAGATAAAGAGTTTCCTCTATACTAAAAATATTTGTCTCGTATTGCTTGATCACTTAAAGATTAGGATAACATTAATTTTTCTTTTGGGAAAATTGACAAATATACTCCGAAACTATCGTGAAATGATATGTAGATACCCTTAGTAATATTTTCGGGGCATTGGTACCTCTGTCGTCCATAAACTTGAGCATATATATCACTTATACTAATAGACATAACATGTCATAATCTTATCCACTAACCCGACATTTATTAAATATCGGATCGATGGATAAGATTGCGCCAAAAGTCCATTTTTAGTCTTTCAAGTGAGGGCATATATGCTCTACTTTTTGGACGATAGGGGCACCAATGTCCCAAAAGTATGACAGAGATATCTGCGTACCATTTACGATAGTTCGAGGGTATATTTATTCTTTTTTCCTTTTTTCTTCATATTTTACACCTACAATTAATATGACCTTTGAAAGTTTAAGCAAAATTTGAAGATCTAAATTTTTTTCACGAACGGCTAATAGTATGAATAAAATACAATAAAATTGATCAATCTACTAATGATTCTTATTATCGTGTAAAATCGAAAGTGCTCATCTAATACAGGACATAAGGAGTAAATTAAAATAATATCCCCAACTAAAAGCACTTAATTTAGTATATCTTTTATAGTTTATATTTATTTTCTTACTTATATTATATTAAAAATAGATATATTTTCTCATTAAAGGCTTGTGATTTTTTTAAATAGGTGTCACTTTTATGATAACGACAATAAATATATGTTTTATTCTATTTTTTGTTGGTTATTCATAGTTCGTTAGTTTTGAGCTATGATTTTTCGAAGTTTTATACTTTTCTTCTTTTTAAAAAAACTCAAGTGTTATTTACACTGACTAAGTGAGTTTGAAGTTCAGCGAAATTTGAGGTACCACTATTCTGATGAAAGAAATCGTTCTACCCTCTAAGAATATATTTCATACTCATGTACTTAAGAAAAATATTTTTCTTAAGGGCATCTCCAACCCTAATCTCTACTTTACTCTCCAAATATAAAATTATCTATTTTTGCAAACAATCAACTCCAACTCAATTTTCTATTTCACTCTGTAAAAAAAAATCTTTTTCTCTCTCCTAAATATTATATTCTTGTTTTTGTTTCATTCTTATTTTCTTATCTCATGATGCATATCTTTCATTTTTTTTTCAAATAACCAATTATATAATATTCATGTACTATAAAAAAAATTCAAATTCTTTACTTAATATAAAATTATACTTTTCCTAAATTTATAAACAACATAAATTGCACATTAATGTTATATAATACACAGATTAATGGACAATTCAAATAAAAGTAAAATTATATATTAATGAAATATAATTTACATAAATACTCTACTTTCAAGGTTATTATATTGCTCCCATAAATGCTCTATTAATGCATTACAGAGTTCAAAATGAGCATTTTTATCCTTAATCATTTTATGTATAGCTAAAGATTGTTCAAATCGGAGATTTTCATTCAACAAGAACTATGAATAAATGGAAAAAAAAATCAACAAGCACAACTGAAATCACAACTACACTAATTATGTGGATCATACACTATTTTTTCCCGAATATTGTTAAATCTGAAAAATGACCTACCAGATTATTAATTGTCATTGTGATAAAATTATTATGTAATGTATTGTTATCTTATATTTAAATTATTTTGTCATATATTATATTTTTAAATTAAAATTTTCATCTCAACATTTTGATTTTGTTCATTCTTCATAGTGAAAGTAATAATGATATCAAACTATATTAAAGTGACGAAAATTAAAAAAATTGAAACATTATAAATTTGAGATGAAAGTAGTAAATATTAAATAATATACTTTTTAAAATGTTATATTACATTTAAAATGAGTTACTAATATTAGAGATATAATTAATGGTCTTACATGAAAAATAATATGTAAACTACAAACTAATAAAAATAATATATATATAAAAAAAAAGTGAAATAGAGAGGTGAATAGTAGTTCTCCAAATTTGGAGAACTACTATGGAGAATAGGGAGTCATTTAGAGGGTGGTTGGAGAGCTTATTCTCTATTTTACTCTCCAGATATAGAAAATGGAGAGTAAAATAGAGTGGGGTTAAAAATGATCTAAGGACAAAATGTAAATTTAGTGAACTCAATTTTTCATTCTTTATTATTATTATTATTATTATTATTATTATTATTATTATTATTATTATTATTATTATTAGAATAGTGATTACTATTAATATTTTATTAAGTACATATTTGGCATATTATTTCCTAATTTGAAATGTTAAATTACTATAATATCTCAACTAAAAAAACTTTCTCACTTGAATGTTAATTACTATGATACCCCCAAACAAAAAACACCAAATTGAGTATATGTTTTATATTTATTTATTATATTATTATTTTATGACTAAAAGCATATACCTTTTCACATTGAAGGTTGCAACTTTTTAGAAGGATTGTAACTTTTTCAAAGAATTGTGACTTTTTTGAAGAGTTATGACAATTTTGATAAGGTACAATAAACACAATTCATATATACTCCCTCTGACCCTAATTACTAGTCCACTTTTGAATTGATACGTCTATTAAGTAAACAATGATTGACATAGTAATTTTACTATTTTGCTCCTATTTTTTTTCTTGAGATATTTATCTATCATTGCCATTGAGAAACAATTACAATTGGAAAAGGAG
Source organism: Solanum sitiens (assembly GCA_016801875.1). Lineage (NCBI taxonomy): Eukaryota > Viridiplantae > Streptophyta > Magnoliopsida > Solanales > Solanaceae > Solanum > Solanum sitiens. Next base: position 2,663,543 of record JABWTJ010000028.1, read on the forward strand.
GACAAGACCTTGCCTTCTTGAAAGTTACAGTAACAATCGGCAAAAAAGTTGCACAAAAGTGACAACTAGCAAAAAGACTTCTCAAGGAGGGTCATAGTAAATCAGGGAAGGCTTCCTTTTTCCAATCCTGAAGGATGAAAATTGTCATTTATCTAAGTTGAGGAGTCCATTAACATGTGCTGGCAGCCGCGATATGTCGGTAAGAACTATGGTGGTGTTGGTTAGATGACTATAAGAAATAAGTTTGTCCGACACTCTGTTGGCTTCCCTATAGCAGTGATTGATCTGAATGTTGTGTCTTAGAATCAACTTTCTGATTTCATCCACCGTTTCTCTCATCCTCCAAGGAGTAGACCATAAATTGAGTATAGTATTTAGAAGGAGGAGGAAATCAGTTTCAACTGTAGTAAAGATGTGTCCATTGGCAATACACCACTTCACGCCAAAGAGGAAGACTTTTGATTCAACGATATTGCTGGTTCCATTTCCCGGGGGAAGAATAAAGGCCATGATGCAATTTTCATTTGAGTCTCACACCACTCCACCTCCTCCACTAGATTCTCCAATACAAGAGCCATCAATATTCAACTTCATGGAGTGATGCGAGAGTCTCGTCAATTTAATCGTGGTGTGAATAGTGTCTTCAAGTTATATTTTCATGTGCTTAAGTAGGCTTTCCAAATTCTCCGGAATGTTAATGTTGGAGAAAACCTTTTTGGTTAAGCGGCAGATGTTGAAGGTAATTAAAGAAAGGGAAAAGGCTTAAAAATGCCCTTAAGCTATTAGAAATGGTTCAAAAATGCCCTCCTTCCATCTATTGGTTTAGAAATGCCCTTAACGTTTTAATTAGGTTCAAAAATGCCCTTTAGTTAACAGAAAATGTGATATAGAATTGTACTAAATAAGTGGTCACTTTTCATTGGTCGACAATTCTTTTATCAAATAAAAAGACCCATTCAACCCAAACCTAACTCATTTTTTGCCAGAAAGCAAGTACCAAAATTAAGTTTCCATATGTATATATAGCTAAAGTTATCATCTTTTAACTTGTAATTCAACAAAAGATTCCTTGGAAACAGCCGAATAATTGCTGTCCATCACCACAAATGCTATTTACAATTAAAAAATTAAATGCATCTACACGACATTTATGTAGCAAAAACGAGGCATGTGTTAAAATTAGCTAAATTAAGAAAGTGGGTTTTGAATTTGATGACTCCAAGATTCAAAATTGTATTTCCAATGTAATCAAATGATGAAAAGAACCCTAGATCGTCGAAATCAAAGTTGAAGCGATTTATTTGCGGATGATTTACCTCTTAATTTTTGCCAAAAAACAAGTACCAAAATTAAGTGTTCATGTGAAAACGGGTTAGGTTTGGGTTGGGTGGGTCTTTTTATTTGATAAGAGAATTGTGGACCAATGAAAAGTGGTCACTTGTCTAGTACAATTCTATGTCATATTTCTGTTAACTAAAGGGTATTTTTGAATCTAAAGAAAACGTTAAGGGCATTTCTAAACCAATAGATGGAAGGAGGGCATTTTAAACCATTTCTAATAGGTTAAGGGCATTTTTAAGCCTTTTTCCTTAAAGAAATAGATATTTTGGTGGATGGTCTCTCTTCCTCATTTCTAGAGTTGCATCTTGATCTCCATAATTCCCAAATAATTATTGGAGGGATGATACTTAAAACATATTAATTTTTGGATGTGGAATTTCAGCATCTTTGAAGCATTTCTCTGCCAATTATGGAGCTTTAGATTCGTTGTGCGTAGTCTCCTTTGCAAAATAGGTATTCTGAGGATTCTAGTCCAGGATTCATACCTGTAGCAACACAACAAACACATTTAGAACAATGAATATTTTAAACTTATCAACAATCTTATCATTAGTAGGCATTCTGTTACGAATAGCCCTCCATGTAACACAAGACTTATATGGTACATGTTTGTGCCATATCTTTGCATCAATAAGAGGAAAAGGTCTCCTCTTTCTCAAAAGGTTTCAAGCTGAAGATACTGTGAACTTTCCAGATTCAGCAGTGGTCCAGAGAGGAATATCGTCAAGATTATTTGCCAATTTGATGTTAAAACTGGTATGATATGTTTGATGTGATCCGGGGATAGGGGTTGAGGGAGTTCCAGCTCCAGGGTCGAAAGACATCCTTAATAGGAATATGGTTGTATATGAGGGTGTTCTCCAAGAGTTCGTATAATGGACCATATTCATTCCATTTATCGAACCAGAAACTAGAGTTTCCCCGGTTAGTTTTTCAAAGAATTTTTTGTTCCACCTCTTCTCTAATTTTCAGCATTGCCTGTCAATTATGTGACTGTCTTGGTTTCCACTGGACAATGGTAGGGTGATCATCATTACAGTATTTGGCCTTCAAGAAATTAGTCCAAAGAGATTTAGTAGTTCTGAATCTCCACAATTGTTTAGCCGTGAAAGCCTTGCAAGTGTCTTCGAGTTTTCTAAAATTTGATTCTCCCTCATTGTACGGGTAGCTAAGATTTTCCCAAGAAATCCAATGATATTCTTATCTTCCTCATTACTTGACCAGTAGAACCGAATAAGATACCTCTCAATAATCTCAAGAGTGCCTTTAGAGGGATGAACTGTTGTCAAAGTATGAACATTTAAGGCAGCAGTACATGCCTAATGAGAGTCTCTTTTCCTCCCGTGGACAACAATTTAAGATGTCACCCTTTAATTCTATTGGTAATTTTGCAGATCAGATCAGTGAAGATTTCGAGGAGTTCCTCCCATTATATATGGGGCATTCCAAATATTTAATAGGAAGATGTTTGTATCTTATACGAAGATTTTTCTAAGCCTTTTGATAAAGATAAAGGGGGTGGTAGGAGCCATCAGTGTATGAACATTTGTTCTTGTGGATTGATTGTCCAAAGACTCTTCCATAGCTATTTTGGCCCTATTAATTATGAAGTGGATGAATTAAAAATTTAATAGTTTCAAGAAGTTGTGCCTTTTTTCAAAGTAATTAATTGAAGATATAATAGGTAAAAAAAATTGTCCTTTCTTGATTTGTTAAAATGTACCAGTAATTAGGGACAGAATGAATACTTCATATATCATTTATTGGCTATAAATACAGGAGTTACTCTCATTTTTAAACATATGTAATTGAAATATTTAATTACTATAATAACCCAACTAAAAACACCAATGACTTGAATATTAAAATATTATAATTTCAAACTAAAAACATTCAATTGAAGTATATCTTCTATATTCTATATTCTGTTTATTATTTATTTACATTAATTTTATATTAAAGCAAAAACATTTTCATATTGAATGATTGTGACTTTTCCAAGAGGTTGTGACTATTTCTAATGGTTGCGTTTTCTAATGAGTTGTAATTTTTATGAAGGGTTATAATTTTTCTGAAAGGTTCTAATTTTTTTAAAAGGTTATGACTTTTACGATAGAATTTTGACTTTTTGATAAAACACAGCAAACACATATTCATACTATTCTTTGTTGCAATAAATAAAGGAGTTCACTGAGGTCAATTTTTAATTCTTTCATCCTATTTTATTACTATTATTATTATTTTGAATATTTTTCCTTCTCCAATCTTTTGTGTGTGCTGTTTTTTTTTTTCTCTTGATTAAATTTCTTTAATTTAATTTTCTACAAAATTTTGCGTTTTTATTTAGGCTAAAAAAGTTAGTTCAGATTCTTGAAGTTTCGAAATATTTCTATGGTTAAGCATGAGATACATGCTAGTATATCTTCTATATTTTATATTTTATTAAATATAGATAATTTAAAACATAAAAAATAATTTACCAAAATTTCTTTTAAATAGTTAGGGAGATCTCTTATGTGATAAAAGGTGAAAATTTTGATAAAAAAATATATATGTTTTCACACATTTTTTGTTGTTGCACTATTTCTCACGTGTTTGATATCTATCTTATTTTCTTATAAATGAAATAAATATGGTATAGAGGGGCTACTATACTATGTAACTGAAAATCATAAAATTTCCTGTATAGTAAAGAGTTATGGTTAAATAATCTTTTTCAATTCTAGATGGTCTGCATACGAAGTTGTCAAATAAAATCAAAAGGCATTTTTAATAATTTAACTTTTGATTCGAAGTTTTTTCATTCTTTACAGAAATTTAAGATTTTAAACATGGCATAATGCATAAATTTTATATATATCAGTTTAATATATGTAAAAGAAGAATTTGTAACTACCATTAATATAGTAAAGAACTATTTTTAAATCTATCTATCAATTCCAGACAAAATTGTCAAAATAAAACGTTGTATTTTCTTTTGGTGTTTAAAGCCTCTGGTGCCATTGATATTGACTTAGATTTTGTCATTAGCAATCGCATATATTGAGATGAAAAATTAAAAAAAACACTTAGGATTTTTCAACTTATTAGAAGTATAATTAAAATATTTGTTGCTAATATATACAAAACTTTAAAATTAGTTTTCTTTCAAACTTTAAGTTAGTGCACATTTTATAATTACTCCTTTATAGTTTAATGCTTTATGGAAAAAATCTTATTATTTATTCAAGTAATTATGTATTTTAATCGTAAATTGATACGGATATACATGATTACAATATCCCCCCTCCCCCCTCTTGCATGGAATTGGATGATACGTACATAATTTCGAAAGCTTATATTTCTTTATGATTAAATTTAATCTTGCATGTATCAAAATTTTCAAATCTTATTTAAGAAAGACTTTCTCAAATTATTATTCAATTATTCTTCATATTTATGAAAGAATATTTTAACACAACTGTTAATTGATCTTAAATATATCATATCTATACACATAATTTAATATACATATATAAAATTAGTATGAAAAAAAATCTCTATGGACTAGAAAGGGGATGTGCATATATAAATAATTAAAGTGATGAAAGTCACTTTCAAATTTGCATAGGATACCTTTGAGATGGAACATTTGCGATCTCTCTCTCTCTGTGTGTAATGTGTAATGTATTATTTTAATTAAATAATTAGGATAAGCATGTCGCTTGTTGGGATCACCAAACACCTAATGAATCTTTCCACGTGAAGTGTTCTTTTCCCCTCACTACTTCACCACTTTCCTAATCATTAACTTTCATCTATATATATATATCTATATATCTATATAATTATTAAATCGATTTCCATATCTCATTTATTTATTTATTTCTATATCCACAGATCCAATACTATATAAATTATTACTGCAAAAAACATATTAATTAATTATGAACATGCACCATAATTATTTGTTCCTAGCATGACTTGTGAAGAAGAGTGAAAGTTACATTTCTTTCTACTGCACTGCACTCTACTGTGTAAGGAATGATAACAACTACTAGATTAGTACAATACTACTACTTTTTCTAGTTTATAAATTAAATATTATTATTTTCAATCAGTTTTTATAGAAAATATGAATAATTAAGAACCCCATTCACTAAAAACTAAACATGAACAAAAATCTCATTAATATTTCTAAAATTTTAAATAATTTACTTATTTTAAATTAAAAAAACTGAAACGTACCTACAAAACCCGATATAATATAATGTTGAGGTGTGGGGGTTCCCTTGTTAATCTTAACTCTTCAAGGACAATTAATACTGTGGGGTTGGGTGGGTTGACCTGACCACAAGATAGCGAGTCAGGCATTGAGATCGAAAAAAAATATAATAGAACTTGAAATGTTAATTTATAGATTTATTTTTTTTGCTTACTCCTATTTGATGAGTAATTTTTATTTTTATTTTTAAAAAAAGTTGTTTTCTTAGAAAAAATTATTATGGCCAAAATCAATTATGAATTTTTTTTGAAAGCATTTACTTAAAAATGTGTTCTACATTTATCCATAGTGTATATAATAGACAATAGTGGTAATATGTTATTTTAGCGTTATGTCTGTCCCAATGATTGTGGGCATATAATGTTTTCTTTCCCTGCCCCTTGTAACAGTAATTTATTATATACTCTATCTAGGCTGACCTAATAATACATCATTATACTTAAATTAAGCTACTTATAAACTACTCTTTTAATAATTTCCTTAATTAATAATATACTTTTCGTTGTCTTTCTAATAACTCTTACCGTATGTTTGGTTATTTTCTAGTCCAACAGGCCGTCCCTTAGATTTTTTTTTTCCACTTGTTAGCATGTGACAAATGTAATACTACTATTATTTTCTATTTTACAAAATATGAAATCTAGCAATCCAGTCACTCTAAGTACAACAAATATACAATTGGTTTAATTTGTCTCACCTTTTAATATGTGTTTAGGATGTTATAGACTATTTTCTAAATCAACGCTGGTTGATGAACAATTGTCACATCGTTTTCCTATTCTGATTGCACCCAATTCTTGTTTTTTAAAATTTAATTAATCACGGAGCTTCTTCAATTTTAAACAATTAGTTAATTTAGAAATTTTAAAGTATGTTCTAAGATTAATTTGAATGTAATTTTGCAATTCTCCGATAAAATAGTTATCAATATATAGGTTTATATAATTTTTCATTTTAAACAATTAGTTGGAAAATTAGTTTATCAAAAAATAGTGATTAAATAAAGTATGCATTTTATTCTTCTAAAAGCTCAATTAGTAAATTGCATAATTAGTTTTTATTTTAACATAATTAGGTTTTACGTCAGAATAATTATTTTACATTGTTAAAATTAAGAAGCTCAATAAATTAATGAAGTATGATTTATCTAGTTCCCGCTGTATCAACTTTGTATCAATTCGAGTCAAATTCAATTTGATGAAAATATAAATAAACCCAGGTCCCTCAAAATTCATTCATACCATATTATTACTCTTTACAATATGAAATTTATGTAACTTATACTATTATCATTCTCAAAATAGCTCAACACCCGGATCCTATTTTCTTTTAAGCAAATGACAGAAGTCACATATTTTTAAGGCAAAATTATCATTTGTTCCTTATAAGTTTATAATTACAGAAATTCCTCAAACTGATACAATAATATAAGCTCTGATACATTAATTTGATACGCGAGAAACATTAATCGTTAAGTAAGATACATTATATTTTATACATGATACACTAATCTGATTTGCATTTTATACATGATACACTAATATGATGTGCAAGATACATTAATATGATGCGCGAGATACATTAATTTAATGCGCTGATACATTAATTTGATGCGTGAAAATAAAGAATTTTGAAAATTTATAAAACTAATAGGGAATAATGATAATAAGAGAACTTAAATGTGAGATTTCTGTCATTTTCCTTCTTTCCTTTTTCTCAACTTGGGTCACATACCCAAAACACCACCTATATACTCCTCTCTCTTTCCAAAATCCACACCCTTTTGTTGTATATTTATATAAATTTCATACAGAATCTTTGTTGTAAATCATTATAAATTAAGGATATTATATATGATCCACGAAATTTAACTAAAACCTATCTCATAGAATATTAATTTCTCACTATAATATAGTAATTATATATATCTGCTAAAATATTCATATATACACAAATATATCATAATTAAAGAGCTATTCCGTAAATATCTAACACATATTAGGAAGGTCATACAATTTTTTTCTTTTCAAATTCTAAATTAAAATCAAATGCTCTTGACCACACACTATGTTATATAAAAAAAAAGAGAGTCTAATTTAGGCTCTTGAGCCTTCAAAACGGAAAGGAGGACAACCACAAATACCAGATATATTACACATAATACTTCTCTGATTGATAACATTCTGGTTCTTATGAATTTCCATATGAATCTCCATATTTGGATTTTCTCTTAGTTGTTCTTGTCCAAGCATAATTGATGTAATTTTTAGAAAAAATCAACAATATTTAAGGCCATATTCATAAAAAATGGAACTCTCATCCAAAATCATGCATCTCCTCAAATTCTGTCTATGTTTGTATGAAACTCATGATAATTGTCTATTTATCTCCTTAAGAATCTTTTCATGCAAATTAATTCCATTTTGTGAGTTTGCTACCTAGATTCTTGCATCTAACTGACTTAAATATGTGAGTTATCGAGAAACTTGAGATAACTGTTGGAATATATATTACTAATCATATGTTTTAGATATGTATTTATTAAATAATTATTTATTCACTTTGAATAGATCATATATTCGTTTATAATGTCTAATTACTGATATAGAAGATGATTAAGTATATAGAGTTTTAGTTTACACAAAGAGGATTAAAACATCAACTTTTATAAGTATAATTTTTTTTGTTCACAATCTAAGATGTAAATTGGACATGTCATGGGTACGAATGTAGCACTAAATTATATATAATTTATTTTGATTATGAAAACGATATAGTTCCAACTTCTTGTGCTAGTGCATTTTGTATGTGTTGAACGAGACCGAGTAGAGATAGTTACTTTAGACTGATTGACAAAAACATATTCTCAAAACTGTTAACTGTACTTATATTCTTAATCCTTTTATATATATATATATACACACACACACTCTAGACACGACTGACACTCAAGAATCATTGTTGGCTCCAAATGAACTCTTGACCTGACTCAACTCTGAGTGGAAGACTTTCTTAATAATAGATAAACTCAAAAGTAGAAACTTTACTCATAGTCTTAAAATAAATAACTCATAAATGTGTTAAAACGCGCACTGAACAAAAGAGATAACTCCAGTCTAGAACATTAACAAATGAAAATGAAACAGACTTCTCAAAACTCTACTATCTATGAAGCCTTTAGTAACTAAGATAAACGTCGTACAAGACCTAAGACATCCCAATAAAAAAAATTGAATGTGAAATCCTTCGGAAAGTAATGAGGCTCACCAAATCTTAGCTGGAACACAATTGGATCAACGGAGGCACCAATTGTTGATCCTGATTATCTGTATGTGCTTCATAAAACGATGCAGAACAAATGACATCAGTAAAATGAATGTACGAGCATGTAAGGGCTTAACTCAACCTCAATTCATGGATACTTAACTCAATACAGTATAAAAGCAACAGTAAAGATTCAGTTTATATAAAGCATTTTAAAACAGTAGATAACAACTCAATATATTTAAAAATGCAATAGTAATTCTTGTTTGAGAGATTCTCTAACTGACAACCATCACTATGAGCTATGTGATGATACATCATCTTGCCCACGCTGCCAGAACTGTCTTATATCTTGTAGGAGTATAAGACATTCTTAACTAAGTGCATCCTCTAAGCTATGCTTGAAAAGCAATAAGATAGTGACAAATCATTAATGAACTGTGAGAATTTTTATGGGTGGGGGAAGTTGGGTGGAGGGGGCTGGGTTTGGTCTTTTTAATTAGTTATTAGGGTAGTCAACAGGATAGTGACACGTCATTAACGAATTGGTTGATTGAGATTAAAAAAAAAATTCGGGTAAAGATGAGAGAAAAATAGAGCTAAAGGTTAAAATCGAGGGCATTTTAGGCCCGAGAGGTAGAAGAAGAATAATTTTCTACCAATTCACATAGTTGAGGGATTTTTAAAGCTATTTCCGCTCATTCTATTAAAGATCTTTATTTGAGTTTTTTTTTGAAACACAACAACTAACTCATCTATCAGGAGTTCAAATATTTCTTCCCTAACTTCACAACCTGTTGCAAATTTTCTTCGGTGATTTTTCATTCAATCTTTTCACTTTGACATTATTGTAATATTATTTTACTTGGAAAATCAATCATAAGCAGATCGAAATTAAACAATACAAATACTTAAAAAATATGTGTTAAATTGAACACTTTTGTCTTGATTTTCATATTTGATGATTGCTTCAATTTGTCGTAATTTGAGAAAATTTGGTGGTGGTTGTTGGTGGCGGCGGCTACAACAAATTAGGGATGATAAATGATGGTGAAATTTGATCTATGTTATTACTAAGGAGGAAAAAAAAAGTTTAAAAAGTATAATTAAAAATGTATGCATTTTTGAAAAAACAATTAATATTATTTTGGTGCTCACTCTATAAAGAGAGTGAAATACACTTATTTGTCACGTAAATATTTTGGGAGGTAATATAATCAGTTTTAAACAGTTCAAAGGGGGTGATAGGACCTTCGTAAAATTGAAGTGTGTAGTTGAGAATCTAAATATAGATTAAGGGGGTACTTGACTATTTTTTTTCCAATACAAACTTGTAATTACTTTGAAATTCAAGAATTTGATCTAATTTTTTTATCCCAAATAAAGGTATAATTTTCGTAGAGAATAATATTGAAGAAGTTCTACAAAAAACGCACACAAAGAAAAGCTCAAAAGGAACAAAAATTAAAAATAATAATATCAAATCAAGATGAAAGAATAAAAGAATCGAGCACACTAAATCCCTTTATTAATAGCTAATAAAGAGTTGTATGAACAAGTATTTATTGTGCCTTCGGTAAAATGTGTCTGCTTTTAGCATAATATAATTTAATGAATATAAAAGATATATTGAATTGAATGTTTTTAGTTGGGTGGCTAGGAAGCACACAAGTGTTGGACGACATGTGTGCTTCCTAGCCAAGGGTATATTTGTTTTTTGCCAAATGTTTATGCTTAAATAGTGTTGTACTTGCTTGTTTTATGGTTGTACCTTTAAATTATGAATTTTTTTTAGGTATAGCAAATATAAAATTCATATTTGTACTCTATGGCTATACTTTATATAATTGCACTCCATAACAAAATTTGTGTTTGCTATGGAGTTGTTTTCCAGTATATCTCGGTTGCCTATTTCTTTTTATATACAATTTTTTTAAAAAAAAGTTAAAAAAGACAATAATTTCGGTTGCAATAAAAGAAAAAAATTGTTGGAATCACGCACATTATGTGTCAGTAGAATTTCTTTTCTTCTACGTCTTCTTCATAACTTAGAGCTCCATTGAAGCTTAGTTTAAAAAATAGATCAAGCTGTTGACGATCAAGAGGAGGTAAAATGTATTCCCTATTGAAAAATACTTTGATTTTTTTTTCTGGTCAAATTGGTATTCAACTTGATTTGAAAAACATATTTGCTTTAAATTTTTCATCAATTGAAATTGAATTTAGATTTCGAGTTGTATATTTTGTTCGTAATAGAGTTTAACAGTTATGATTTTAAAATTTGTGATCATCAAATTTTCTGGATGATATTGTTGATTATTTTGAATTTTGAATTATAGATTCGCTTTGTTCATAGTCATATTATTGTTTGGATTTGTATATTTGTTGTTAATCTATGAATGAAGATGAAATTGTATTATGATTTGTTAAGAGTTTATGCGTATAGGTGTTTGGGTATGATTCAGTAAGACATGTATAATTCATATAAGAAATTATTGACTATTATTTCGAATTTGTATATTTATACAGTGTAAGTGCCTCTTTGGTTTGGATATATGAATCTGTATATTTGTATACAATTTTATCAATTGTATATTTGTATAAAACTTTAATTTGTGTATATAATCTTTTAGGCCCAATCTTTTGTATAAGTGTATATTGAGAATATGTATATAAATGAAAAATAAAATTTGATGTAGTTTATATACATATACCTATTACTGTTGTTGTGAGTTGTATAAGTATATGGAACTGTTGACTATTTTTTCGAATTTGTATATTTATACAATGATGGTTCGTCCTTAGTTTGGATGTATGATTCTGTATATATATATTATACAAACATATTTTAATTTATGTATGTGTATGAGTTTGTGCAATTGTATATGTCTAAATGAACATTATACAAAAAGTATCCTTATACAAATGCAAAAACTTATACAAAAACAATGCCCAAAATTATATCAAATGTATAAATGTTTATACTATATATACAGAGAAACTGTTATGCGCTACTAATACAATAATTATTATTATTATACGTTATACAATTGATTTCAAATGTATAATTGTTTATCTATAGTAGTTCTATTTTATACATTTAGTTTGGATATTAAACATGGTGATTGTACACAACTGTATAAATAAGCAGGTACAAGACACAAATCTAACATAAATTATATAAGAATAATATACAATTGTAACATATACGAAATAAAGATTGTACGAATACCTCATCATGCTCCAATGAGCCAGAAACAACTTCCTTTCTTTTTGAATTTTTACCTGTATAATTAGTTGTTTTTTTCCCTTTTTTTTACTTGACCCAGTATCAGATTTAACTTTCTTACCTGTCTCAACAATGAATTGCTTGGATTTTGCAGTAATTTCGCCCTAATCTAATTGGGTCATTTTTCAGTTTGGATCTTATCTCTTGCATTATGTTGGATTTTGACATTGAATCTGCAGCTTCTACAAAATCCTGAGTTAGATCCAATGAAAATGATGATTGTTCTATAATATTTTCAACATGCAAGTGTAACCTCTTTTCAATCTGGTAAACGGAGACTAGGCATCCATTGCATGAATGACACTCTTTATAGATGATGATTTGATATGAAAAATAGCTTGAAAAATTGAAAAAATAGATAAAAATTTAAATGAATCGATTGAGATAAGTTTTGGCTACCTGAAATTTTTAAAAACGCAATTGAGAACATTGTGGTGAAGATTTGAATTTTAAAACTGATTTTGGGAAGAAAAATTAGGAGAAATTGAAGGAAAGTGAAGATATAAGCGAGTCGAAGAAACTGTATAAAGGGGAATAACGTTAATTTTTTTTTTTACTTATACAAATTCGTGGACCCTTTAATAGCAAATGATCGAGAGATTTTGCTCTTCAATGAAATAAATGAAACTGGAGCTATTTTATTTATTTTAAATTAATTGTTTGCCATTATATATAATTTCCCTTAAATTATTGTACACTAGCCATTGATTATCTCTCATGAATCAATCGAAAAGTCGGACTTTCATTTGAGCCCATTTACTTTTCCTCATCTCATGTCTATTCTGATTTGCCATTAGATATAATTTTTCCTTAAATTATTGCACACTAGCCATTGATTATCTCTCAGTGAAAATTTTATATATGACATTTTTTATAGTACTATTTTCAAGTTATAGCTGTTAGACTTTCAATATATAACATTAAATATTTCAGGTTATAACATATTACTAAAAAATAGAATAAACAAAAACAAGTTTTTGGAAAAATAAAGAATTAATAATAAAAATAAAAATAAAATATATGGGGGTTAATTTAACTTGAATTGGTAATAGATAATCAATAATTAGCACGATTTAAGGAATTCAAAATAATTAAGATTATTTAGTTTCCTTAAAATGCTTAAATCAGTTAAAATCAATTTAAAATCTGATTTTAGTTTCTTTAAAACGCTCAAATCAGTTAAAATCAATTTAAAATCTGATTGTATTCTTTTTTTCTTATCACGTTTCTCTCTCTTTGAATTTCTGCAAAAAGATTTTCTCACAGTGTTGTGTAAGTGAAGTTTTTTTTCCTTTAATTTTTTTTTGATTTTATTGTGATGGACAACAACGTATCAATACAGTTTCATACATGTATTTCTAAGAAAGTAGAAATTGTATGAATGATATTTGTATGAAAGTTAGTCGATATGCATAATAAAGTTTAAAACACTATTCATACAAAAAAATTCAACAAATCAAAATTGTGATGCTATGTTCATACAAGTAGTAATCAGACTTCATACATATTTCATCCTGATCTTAGGCATATTTATATGCCTAAGTAGTCAATTGTGGCCCATGTTTAAGTGGTGTTAAAGGACGATCTTTAGTTTATTAGCTTGATTTTGTGGTTGATTGCATTGATTAGGCACTTACACATGATTAGTGATTTTAGGAACTCTTGGAGAAGTTGGAGCTGGAACGAAGAAGTAAAGGAAGAGAGACGGACGTGGAAAAATGGTTAAGTGTGGAAGAACCTAGGCGAGGCGCTCTGTTAGGCGCGACGCGCCAAGGATAGACGCTCAGAGAAGGCTTCAAGGCGCGATGCTGGCGCGCCACGCGAGGCAGTACCTGAGTACCAGATGTTGCTAGGCGTGATGGAGGCGCGCCTCCCCAGGCCAATTCCGACTTTTTCAAATTTTAAATATTAACTAGGAGTTATAATTTGAGTAGGATTTGTTCTTAACTTTATCCACTAGTATAAATAGATCCTAGGGCTACTATTATTAGGGTTCGACATTTTTTTAGTGTGCAAGGGAAAGGATCAAGTTTGTAATCATCTTAACTCTTCTATTTTGCGGATTTATTAATGAACGATTATCTTTTCTTTATTATGAATAGCATGAGTATCTAAACGCCCGAGTTCTAGGGCTGTAGCTATGAATTGATTGTTGAATATTTGAGGCTTCATGAATTAATCTTCGGTTGTCAATTTAAATTACTTTTATAATCTTGTTTTACTATTTCTTGACTGGCCATTTAGAAAAAAATCTAGTGTCTAAATCTTGAATTGAACATAAGAGAGATTAGATAGACCATAGAATATAGAGAGATTGGTCCGCCCATTAAATTGAGGAGATTAGTGTTCAGGAGTGACGCCCAGAAGACAAATACCTTGCTTGGTTACAAAATATGATGAAATATAAATGCTCA